>CM058230.1:81258071-81858071 GCA_030180135.1 Orychophragmus violaceus
TGTGAAAATTAGGTATCAATGATGTTTCTATGCTCTAGGTTCTATCTTCTTGTTGATTTCTTACATTTGTATCCATTAGATTTCTTATTTTAATTCCTTTCTCAGTGAGCTGGAAATTGAAGCAGACCTGCCTATTCATAGCTGGTGTTCTTGGTTTTGGAGCTCTCTCTCTCTCTATCTCTCGTTTTATTTTGTTTCAACACAAATTTTATAGGTTTGTTTATCTTGTGACATTTAGTCAGTCTCGATCTTTTACAAAAAAACATAATCAACTTTTTATTATTTTTTGAATTATTGCACCGTGTTTCGTTGTGTCTTAGAGCATTTCTAATGGGGAGTTCTTAAGGGGTTATTAACAATAAAATAAAAAAATATTTCAAAACGAAGAGAGAGAAATGATAAGAGTTCCTATTGAGAACCCATGGTATATCATTTGAGAACTCATGGTATCTCAAGAAGATACTCATTTAACATGTGTCTCATTACAATTGATTATATAATTTTTCAAAATTAAAATTTAATTATATAACAAAATTAAATTAAAAGTATTAGTTTTATATTCTTAAGAACTCTATGAAAGGTTCTTAACCATTGAAGATGCTCGAAGAGTTAATGTGACTGTAGCAATTTAGATATATCAAGACACATAAATCAAAAATCAATGTAACTGTAGCAATTTTTGACATTTACAATTCTAGTGAACATGTAAATTAAATATTATGTGTAATTCTCACTCTTATTTTTACAAACACAATTTGGTCAAAGTACATTGAATTATCATACAATACAACACTTGAGAATAAGTGGCACAAGCTTAGATGCTAATATGGGACATTATTGGACAATGTTATTATGACATTACTCTTTATTGCGATCTTTGTACACTTTGTTTCACTTCTCTTGTTTATTTAATTGAGCACTTTCATCTTCATTGTGTCCTCTTTCCACGGAACTGTCTTCAGTCCAAGGCTCTTGTCCCTGAAAATGTACCATTTGTGTGAATATCTTTAGTTAAGATGGAGAAGGCTTCTCTACTTTTTCAGGAGATGAGTTCAAGGATGTTCCTAGAAATGAAGGAAACATATCGAACCATGGGGTGAAAACATGATTTTGGGGAAGGTAGTCTCTTAACAACACAGTAATTACGTGTTTACTACGATGCAAAAGCTAAGAATCACCAAGGTCTTACATATATCTAAACCGAAATTAACAGCAAAAACAAAACCCTGAATTAATTTGGGAACAATTCATATTTTTTTAAGGAAAATGGATAAAGAAGAACAGAGACACACCGATAGGAGTGCGTTTGGATCCATGATTCTTCGAAAAAGATCCAATTTCTCAAGGAAAAGATGCTGGAAGTCGAGACTTGGCAAAATGATCTTCCTATTGAGATGATTTGTGTGAACTCACCCGGAGTCGTTGATGGTCCACGAACTGCGGAAGCAATAGCGGAGGCTCTCTCCTCCGACGAGTGTATATACTAGTTTTTTTGGGCCATGAGTTAAGGATTAAAAAGGCCCATCAATACAACTGCAAGAGCGCCAGTGAAGAAAACTTAGCAGCAGGCCCTACCAAGATGTCAAGGGAAAAACGCATCATAAAATGTTCCAACTGCAAGAAAGAAGGTTATAATTGCGCAACTTGTAAGAATCCTTATGTGGAGAATGCACTAAAAAGGCCACAAGGAAGACCAAAAAAAGTCTGGTTTGTACTATTTGATTTTTTCTTTGATTGGTGGAGAGAACAAGTTATTTTGTCTGATTCTTTGATTATTTGTTCTCTGATCTTTAACATGTTGGGAGTGCTCACGAATATGAAGTTAGAGTCTCATCTGAACAAGTATCGCAACCACAATCTCATGGTTGGGACCATGGATCACGATAACAATCTCAGAGCTGGAACCAGGGTTCACAAGAAAATTCTCACGGCTGGCACCACGGATCAGAAACACACTCTCATGGCTGGGATCATAGATCACAAGCAGGAACCTCGCAAGTACAAGGAACTCAGGGACAAACAAATCAAGGTTGGGGTCGCTGGATTTTGTGAAGTATCAAGGAAAAGGAAAAATATCTACTGCAAAACAATATGTCTATGAAAGTTATTCCATTTTGTAATGCTTCTACATCCACTAACTTAAGCATACTATTAGATTTTGGAGTTAGAAATCTCATTGCCATTTACGAGGGAGAAAGTGATTCATAAAGGTATGTTATTTTGTGTCTGATGAGAACTCATGGTATCTCAAAAAGATACTCATTTAACATGTGTCTCAATACAATTGATTATATGATTTTTCAAAATTAAAATTTAAATATATAACAAAATTGAATTAAAAGTATTAGTTTTTTATTCTTAAGAACTCTATGAGGGTTCTTAAACATTAAAGATGCTCGAAGAGTCAATGTGACTGTAGCAATTTAGATATATCGAGACACATAAATCAGAAGTCAATGTGACTGTAGCAATTTTTGACATTTACAATTCTAGTGAACATGTAAATTAAATATTATATGTAATGCTCACTCTTATTTTTACAAACACAATTTGGTCAAAGTACATTGAATGATCAGACAATACAACACTTGAGAATAAGTCGCACAAGCTTAGATGCTAATATGGGACATTATTGGACAATGTTATTATGACATTACTCTTCATTGCGATCTTTGTACACTTTGTTTCACCTCTCTTGTTCATTTAATTGAGCACTTTCATCTTTATTGTGTCCTCTTTCCACGGCACTGTCTTTAGTCCAAGGCTCTTGTCCCTGAAAATGTACCATTGTGTGAATATCTTTAGTTAAGATGGAGAAGGCTTCTCTACTTTTTCAGGAGATGAGTTCAAGATGTTCTTAGATATGAAGGAAACAAATCGAACCATGGGGTGAAGACATTATTTTGGGGAAGATAAGAATCACCAAGATCTTACATATATCTAAACCAAAAATTAACAGCAAAAACAAAACCCTGAATTAATTTGGGAACAATTCGTATTTTTTAAACAAAATGGATAAAGAAGAGCAGAGACACACCGATAGGAGTGCGTTTGGATCCACGATTCTTTGAAAGAGATCCAATTGCTCGAGGAAAAGATTCTGGAAATCGGGACTTGGCAAAATGATCTTCCTCTTGAGATGGGTTGTGTGAACTCCACCGGAGTCGTTGAGGGTCCACGAATCGCGGAAGCAATAGCGGAGGCAGACACCACCATGGTCTCTCCTCCGACGAGTGTATATACTAGTTAAGTTGGGCCGTGAGTTAAGGATTAAAAAGGCACACCAATACAAGTGCAAGAGCGCCAATGAAGAAAACTTAGCAGCATACCCTACCAAGATGTTAAGGGCAAAACACATCATGACATGTTCCAACTGCAAGAAAGAAAGTCATAATTGCGCAACTTGTAAGAATCCTTATGTGGAAAATGCACCAAAAGCCACAAGGAAGACAAAAAAAAACTTGGTTTGTATTATTTGATTTGTTTTTTGATTGGTGGAGAGAGCAAGTTATTTTGTCTGATTCTTTGGTTCTTTGTTCTCTGATCTTTAACATGTTGAGAGTGCTCACGAATATGGAGTTACAGTCTCAGCTGAACAAGTATCGCAACCACAATCTCATGGCTGGGACCATGAATCACAAGAACAATCTAAGAGCTGGAACCAGGGTTCACAAGAAAAATTCTCACGGCTGGCACCATGGATCAGAAACACACTCTCATGGTTGGGATCAGAGATCACAAGCTGGAACCTCGCAATTACAAGGAATTCAAGGACAAACAAATCAAGGTTGGGATCACTGGCTTTTGTGAAGCATCAAGGAAAAGGAAAAAATATCTACTGCAAAACAGTATGTCTATGAAAGTTATTCCATTTTGTAATGCTTCTATATCCACTAACTTAAGCATACTATTAGATTTTGGAGTTAGAAATCTCATTTCCTATTACAAGGGAGAAAGTGATTTCATAAAGGTATGTTGTTTTGTGTCTGATGAGAACAGACAAAATATGACGAGCGCTTATAATTTTGGGTTAAAACGTTAAAATTCCTGGCTTATAAATTTGTCTTCGCTATATGTTCTATAAGTTAAGGTGGTCCAGTGGCTAATAGTGTCCTTAAGATGGGGAGAACTAGAAACAATAAACGATGCTTACCTGTTAATCGACTTTGTTAGTAAAATTATTGATAGGCTTATTTAGGTTTTGTCAACACAAACTTTCTAATTTATAGAAAAGCAACAAAAGTTGGTGCTTTTTTAACACAAATAACATCTTTCATTCATCCTCTTAGAGATTCAAATACATCATGTTTATCCTCCTCAATGAAAGGATCAATCCAATAAGGCATTATAGAGTACAATTTAGAGACATTTGCTTCTAAAGACACAGCCTCTTTTGCAGCTCGATCTGCCACTTTATTCCCATCTCTAGCTTGGTGCCTAACTTCATAATCTCCAAATTTTCTGAGCTTTTGTTTTATGTCTTGAATCATCACATTTATCACCGGCCAAACATCTTCATCCATTAAGGCATTAACCACGTTTGAGGAATCGGACTCAAAGATTACCTGGTTGTAATTAAAGCGGCTCAGACAAGTGATTGCACATCTAAGGGCTTCAGCCTCAGCCTCCAATGGAGATTTTAATTTCACCTCACTCTTTACACCCATCCAGACCGCCTTACCAATATGATCCCTCAAAATTCATCCGAGGCCTGCTTTTCCTTCCTTAGAATTCCAGGCACCATCCATGTTACACTTCATCCAGGCACTCGGAAGGGAATCCATTTTTGTGCAGTGATAGTACATGGTAAGGCTCTCTTATCCTCCCCAACTTTATCCAATCTCGCTTGCCATTCCTCCTTGTCCTCAATGGCCTTTTCTAGGGTCTCTTGCGCACTATACTCCACGTCTTTGATCAATAGTTCATTTCGGTTCTTACAAAGTCTCCACATGATCCAAGGACTCAATTTGTTGGACTCCATTTCAAGTGGAAATTTTGCAGGCCTTGTCATTACTCTATAAAAATTCTTCGCAAAGGTGTTTTCCATGATACCATTTGGGGGAGCAGGAATTGGAGAGATAGCTCAAACCAGTCTTGAATAGGAGCAGTTAAAGAGCATATGGTTGACTGATTCAAATTCTCCTTGGCAGCGAGTATATGTCCCATCCTTACTCAAATGTTTATGTTGCAGATTAGCAGCGACTGGAATACAGTTATTCAAACATTTCCATAAGAAATGTTGGATTTTGGGACATACATCAGCTCTCCAGATCAGGTTATACATTGGCTCCAAGCTTGGTTGTGTGATCTCATTATGGTGTTCTTTGTTTTAGAGCTTGTTCATATAGGTCCAATACCCTGACTTAGCAGTATAGAGCCCCGATTTCGTAAAATCCCAGCAATAACCATCACTGCAGTTTGCTCCACCAATTCTCCTTCTCTCAACTAATCCCCTATCCTCAGTGGTCATGATCTGGTCAAGCAATTCATAGTTCCATTCATTCTTTTCTGGGGATAGAAGATAACTTACAGGTGTTAAGGAGGAGATTGTCTGATGCAAGAGAGGCGAGGCTGCTTTCTAGCTTGATCCGCAGATAACCAGTGATCATGCCAGATTTTTGTGTCCTTCCCATTCCCAATTGTCGCTCTCGCTCCCAACTTGATCAGTTCTTGGGCACGGTGAATGCTCCTCCAGGCAAAGGAGGGTCTAGATCCAAGACTCGCGTTGAGGGGACTGCACTTGTGGAAGTATTTGGCTTTAACCACTCCCGCAAGGAGTGATTCCCTCATAGTAAGCATTCGCCAGAGTTGTTTCCCTAACAAGGCAATGTTAGTGGCTTCAATATCCTTAAAACCAAGTCCTCCTTCTTTTTTTGGCTTACTCAAGTTGTCCCATGATTTCCAGTGTATGCGTTTTCTGTCCCACAAGTTCCTCCACCAAAATTCCAACATAAGAGAAGCGATTTGTTTACAAAGAGATTGTGGGAGGAGAAAGCAAGAAATTGGATAGGTTGGGATCGCCATCGCTACAGCTTTCAGCAACACCTTCTTACCACCTGGTGAAAGGAAGCGATGTTGCCAACCGTTCACCTTTTGTTGCATATTCTCCTTGACATACTTCCGAATCGAGATCTTTGAGCCCCCAAAAGATTCTGGGAGGCCTAGGTACAAACCGCCTCCCCCTTCTTTTTCTATCTTTAGCTTTCTCTTTATATCCTCGCGACTTGAGGCTGGGATATTCTTACCAAAATATAAGCTCGATTTCTGATAATTTATTCTCTGCCCCGAGACAATGTTGTATCTCTCCAGGATACCAACGATTTGATCCAGCTCTTTATACTCCTCCTTACAGTAAAACATACTGTCATCGGCAAATAACATATGGGAGACTGGTGGGTCTGTCCTAGCGACTTTCAGGCCTGTGATTCTCTTGTCCCTCTCAGCTTTCTTCATTATTCTCACTAGGATCTCCGTACAGAGAATAAAAAGATAAGGGACAGGGGTCCCCTTGTCGAAGTCCGTGCGTTGGAATGATTCTCCCATAAGGTTTCCCATTGATGAGAACCTGGTAAGTCACACTAGATACACACTTCATAATGAGTCTTGTCCAGTGGTCGGAAAAACCAAGAAGTTTAAGTGCATCTTCCAGAAATCTCCATTCCACTCTATGAAAAGACTTTGAGATGTCAGTCTTGATGGCTATGAATTCTTCAGAACATTTGTTGTTGGATTTCAGGGCATGAATAAGCTCATGAGCCACCAGGATGTTGTCGGTGATGACTCTGCCTTTGACAAAAGCAGCTTGCGTCTCGGAGACTGAATGTGGAAGGATCGTCCTTAACCGTTTAGCCATTACCTTAGCTATCACCTTATATGCAACATTACTGAGGCTTATCGGCCTGAACTCAGCCATTCTAGCTGCCTTAATTTGCTTTGGGATTAAGCATATGTTTGTCATGTTCAAATCTTCATCAAATTTTCCTGAAGTGAAGAAAGTATGGACCACTCAATGTAACTCATCACCGATACATTCCCAAAACTGCTCGTAGAAAAAAGAATTCATACCATCATGACCATGACATTTGTAGGGGTTTATGTCGAAAACAGCCTTTTTCACTTCATCCTTAGAAACTGGTTGAAGAAGCATTGCATTCTGCTGCTGAGTGACCGTACCTGCTCCATCGTAACACAGATCATCTCTTGACAGAGATAATCCTACATCTTCAGATGCATAAAGATTTTTAAAGTACGCCTCTGCGACCCTTCCTAGATATTCCTCTGCCCACAATTCTTTACCCTCATCATCAAACAGGTTGCGAATCTTATTCTGCGCCCTCCTGTTATTTGTCATAGCGTGGTAATCCTTTGTGTTTCTATCCCCATTCCTCAGCCAAGTGTTCCTACTTTTTATTTTCCAAAAGTTTTCCTCGTGTTGATACTCCTGATGTAACTCTTTCTTTAGTCTCTTAAGTTCATGAGGATCAAATGGGTGTCGCCTTGTGAGATGAACGATTTGGTGACTGAGCTCTTGGATTCGGATAGCTGAGTTGGGTCTATTCCTTTTCTTCCAGACAGAGATTTCCCTTCTGCAGATGGAAATCTTTTCTGATAATGTAGCAGTGTTCTCTTCACACTTGCTCCTCCAAGTTTCTGATATTTCCTCTTTAAATCCATCTCTTTGAGCTAGTCGATGATCGTATTTGAAACAGTTTCCTCTGCTCATTCTGTCTCCAAGCAAGCAGTTTAAGAGAGGGCTATGATCCGAACTCACCCTCTGGAGGTAGACAGCATTAGCATGCGAGAACAAATCCATCCAGTCCTGGTTGGCAAGAGTTCTATCCAGCCTACATTGGACTAGCTCTTCATTCCTTTGGCCAAACCACGAGAATTGATACCCGGAGTGTTTAATCTCCCATAGGCCACAACAGTTTAGCATTTGTCGAAAGTCTTTGCAATCCTCTTCCTTTCTGGTTGCTCCACCAATCTTCTCATTGGGATCGACCAGTTCATTGAAATCACCAGTCAACATCCACGGGCCATTCCTTTCTACTCCGATTCTAGATAATTTTTCCCAGACTTTATTTCTGAATTTCTTTACCGGATCTCCATACACTCTTGTGATAAGAAACTCCTTATCCTCCCACCTTATTGCTGCGTCAATCAGTCTTTTATCAGATTGCAGGATCCTAACTGAACATGAGTCTTTCCATAGCATTGCTAGTCCTCCTGACTTGCCCATCGGTTCAACTGTATGAAGATCATAGTATCCCAAATGTCCAACTAAATTTTCCATGTAACTTCTTCTATTCTCGGTCTCACAGAGGAATATTAACTCGGGAGAGTATCGACCATGTATATCCCTTAGTTGACGAACTGTAGGGGTATTACCCACCCCTTGACAGTTCCGACTCAGAATCCTCATTGGGATTTCGTGTTGGGAATGTCCTGAAATCTATTGTACTTACTCTGAGAAAAAGTCGTATTGTCGAGATGAGACAATCATATGACACTAGGCAGTCATAACGCTTTGCTAGAAGCCACTTATGATCAATGGGTTAAGAACTCATTGATAGTGTTATATGATCCTACATGGTCACACACCTAAGCAAACTTGACGTTAAAGACGAGGTTGATCATTAATGTAATGATCAAGTGAATGCATATTTGATATGCATTCGGTATCAAAATTCTGGGGCCGTGTCGATCGACACAGAGAGTGTGTCGGTCGACACAACTCGCGGATTAACCAGATTAATTCGGTTTAATCGTTGGTTAATTCTGTTGTGGTTTAAGTCGACATATATAAGATATATGGTCGACCTAAACTCGAACTTAAACCTAATTCACAGCCACCAGAACTAGAAAAGAAACCTCTCAAGAGATTAGATCTCCATAGGCACTAGCATCCCTCATGTTCAGTTTGTGTGCGTGTGGATACCAGTAGAGGCACAACGTTTGAGGTGCTTCCTGATCTCGATTATCTGCAAATCTTCCGCTGCTAATTACCAGGTAAATCTGAGATCTGATAGATTCAATTACATGAACCTTAGATCCTAGGCTTGGAATTTATACCTAGGGTTGCTAATCCTGATTAGAACTGCTAGAAATTCCTTCAGTGGTATCAGAGCCTTAGGGTTCTATTGAATATGTAGCATGTTGATTAGATTAGTTGAATATGGATCTTTGTATAGTTGATACAAACATGTTAAAATTCGTTTTCATGAAAAATCTAGTTTTAGGTTTTTGGCTTGAAAAACGATTAGGGTTTATCGCACTGTGTCGATCGACACCAATCCGGTATCGGTCGACACAGAAGGATAACCCGAATAAAATTAGTTTTCGCCTAGTGTCGATCGACACAAGAGTTGTGTCGGTCGACACAAACCTCGCGAGATTGATAAATCGGTTCAATTGGATTGGACCGGTTATCGAGCTTGGTTAATAATGGTTGAAAACTGTGAATGGTTTAATTGCGATTTTTTTGATTAGGTTGGTATCGACCGATGCTAATGTAGCATCGATCGACACTGACCGGTATTCAAAACTGGATCAATTGGATTGATCGGTTATCGCGGATTGTTTTGGTTATTCTGCATCGATCGACACTAAAGTAGTGTCGGTCGACATCAGATTCGATGGTTTGGGTTATGGAACCTGAAATCACAGAACCAAAGCAAGATAAATAAATTAATTAGAAGAATTAAAACATAATAAAACTGAACGTTTTAAATGGTTCTGTTCCTCAATCAAATATCAAGTGATACTTGATGTCTTTCCAATCTTGTCAACTGTCAAGACCCATTTAATTGTGCGATAGACTTGCAGTGCAAGATGTCCACAATTACATGAGTAAGACAGAGGTAATCATGTTGATGGATTTGCAATGCAAGACATCGACAATTACATGACTTAAGAGATTGGTTTACTTGACTGGGCCATCAAAATCGTTTTGGGCTCAGAGACATCAGGTGAATTGGACATAAGATGTCAATCCAGAACCAAGAGTTATATTGGATATAACTAGCAAAGTTGTTGCTTACCTAAATAGCTAAATTTTGGGTGATAGCCAGTGGCTCACTCAAGTTTAGTGAAATATGGGTCTTGGATCATTATATTCATCTGAGGAAACATTGTTTGAATATAATGCGAGTTTTCATAAAAGTTAAGACTTCTCATTTCTTGAACATCATAACTAAACCTTTTCCTTTCTTTGTTCTCAGCTCTGACTAACACTCATAATAACTCTTTCTCCCTGCGATCCGTCCTTGAGAAGGACAAGTTAAATGGATCGAATTTTTTCGAATGGTATCGGAACTTGAGAATTGTTCTCAAGCAGGAGAAAAGGGACATCATAATTCTGATTAGCTACTTCAGATTAAGCATTAAGAACAACTTAGATAAAGAACTAGCAGATATAAATCTCTACAGATTAATTAAACTATAATTCTCTGAAATCCCTAATGAGAATCCTTCAACCTAACAGGTAAACTACTCAGACATATTCATCGAGACAGAAAATATCATAAGTAGAAAACCAAATATCATATAATCAAATAAGAACTGGGGTTCAAAATCAAGTCTCTTTCGAGAACAAAACCAGCCCCTCAACTCTCTCTGAGTAAAACTTAACGTAAGAAAAACTTGGCCTAACAAGTGGCTGTAAAACCTAATTATAATCATAAAACACGTTTTGGGGCTTCTTTGTGAATATCAGGAACTTCTGGGCAAAACTGCAATTTCTTTATTCTTCATTAAACCGTCGTTTGGCCCATCTCGCACATGCAACGATCGATGCAACTAGTGTGTCGATCGTTGCGTCTCTGAAATATCGACAGTGAAGTCTACCTCTCGGCCAAATACTCTAATTAACTCCAGAAAGTGCCATAATCACCAAATATGCTCCAAATGTGCTTGTACCTAATAAACACCTGAAAAGACTCTAAAACATAGTAAAAGACTCGATAAATGACACATATACCATGGTTAAAAACCCTAAAATCCATGGTATATCAACTCCCCCACACTTAGCCTTTGCTTGTCCTCAAGCAAAGCAAAGAACTAAATGTAGTTAAGAGGTTTGAAAACTTTCAGAAAATCTTTTCGTCATAGAAGCAACAACACTCAGATTCCCCTTAGTAAACCACTGAAAGAATCAATCACAGGATATTAAGACCAACATGTACTTCCCCCACACTTAGCAACTGTCCTAAGTAAACTCCACAATCACATTCAAGCATTCAAATTCTCCCTACTGACTTCTGCAAGTATTTATGTGCGGTCTCACCTAAGGAGTATCGATCAAAGGGCACATGGATTCTTACCTTATCAGCTCTAGACCACCATACTATCTTTCTCTAGTCCCTTTCTTCTCTTTCCCTTCTTTAACAACTGATTTTTCCCACATTGGGTATCATTTTATTTTTTTTATCAGTGTTCTTCCCGTTATGGGGTGTACTTTGGACACATTCCATGGATCGCACATGAGATAATAGGGGTCTCTACCACTCCTATGACCACTTCGTAGTTACTAACTCATCCTCAGTTTATTATCTTTTTTTTTTTTACTTTATAGAATGGGAGAAGGGAACTAAATAGGATAGGTTGACAGGCTGTGTCAGAACTAACAGGGAATCCGACACAAAGTATACCAAGCCCTTAGGTGAGAAATCTAAGTCAGTATTAAATTGAAGTCAGTAAAAGGATCCTCTGATACCTGAAGTGATGTGGGTGTTCCCAGTAGGTTGATCTGTGTCTGGGTTTTCTAATAGTCAGAGATAGATTCTGCAACTTCATCCCAATGGTTACTTAAGTTCCTGCAAGTCTTGTAAATCTTCTCAGAAAATCATAGTTTCTTACTTAAACAATTTTGACTCAATAAAACAAAAAATTGAAAAATGGACTGACTCTTAAGAAAACAGAAAGATAAATGTCAGTAGCACCTCCCCCACACTTAAGACACACTGTCCCCAGTAGTGTCAAGCGAAGGATCGGTAAAAATAATTAAAAATTGTTAATGGTTTGTTTGAGTTCTGTCGTATTTTACCTCTGTCGCCCTTGCACCGATCATTGCACATAGTGCATCGATAGTTGCTAGGCGATTTTCGTCGGGTGACGATCGTTGCTCATGATTGCAACGATCGTTGCAATGCGTAAAGCAGATCAGTCAGCAAGTTAGCAGGTTAGTCCGTTGGAATTTATCAAATTTCGAATCCTGCAAGCTGGAAACACTGAAAACAGAGTAAAATCAAAGCAAATAGCATAGCATACCAAACATAACATCCAAAATCAACAGCATCCTAAAAATCACAAGGAAAAAGTGCAAAGAAAAATAAGAAAAGGATAAAAAGTACATAACCGAATGTCTGAAAATGGAGATCACTCTCACTCACTCTCATCATCTATCCCACCATACATCTCATCGTCATCGGCTGCCTCAGCTATGCGGTCAGTACCGCTCGAAGATGTAGGAGTCGGAGATCGTCGTCTGCGTCGAGAAGGTCCTGGGACGGGCTGGTGAACCTGTGGCTGTCTCCTGCAAGTGCAGCCTCGCATCCACTCCCAGATGGTCTTCCATATCCCATCACTACGCTCTCTCCACTCAGCCTCAGACATACCATCGTAGGGCACTGTCATCTCAGGATAATGGCCCATATCAGCAGCAGGCGCAGGTGTAGAGGAAGATGAAGCTCTCGTAGAAGGCTCTCCAAGCGGATGAGCCATAGTAGGCACTGCGCGTCGAGCTCTGGCAGGAGGGCGGAAACTCAGAGCATCAATGGTATCAATCTGAGTCAACCTAGCAGCAGGAAGATCAATTCCATACTGTGTATCCTCAGGGTCGAAGTAAACCCACACTCGCCCCTCCTTCAGCCACGTAGCACTCTGCAAGTGACTGAGATCCAGGAACTCTCTCTCAGTAACGCACTCTGTATCCCCCATAGGTATCCTGCAGTGTCTGAAAATAAGAGTAAGAAGACTCCCTACTGTCTCCTTGCGCACGCCGTCATATGGCTTCTTCTGCAGCTCGCAAAGATGATGGGCAAATAAAGCTCCCAGGTTGACTTTCCTAGCTGGGTCTCTCACATCGGTACCCCTGAACTGCTCCCTCAGTCCTCTGAATAGAATCTCCAACTCGTTCTTGCGCATCTTGTTTGCCTCATGCTTGCACAATAGAGTGCGTCCCAAGATACACAAGACATACCTGAGGGCCGGATGCCTGACCTGAATCACCGGTGTAGTCCGTGAGTGATACCGTTCACCACCAATGTACTGCCAAAACTGCGCAGCCTCTGCTGGTTCCCATGGAAGGGACAAATCGGTGCGTGGCTGCTCAATGCTAAACCCATAGATCCTACAGATATCGAGAAGGGGCACTCGATACCTGGCGCCAAGACACATGAAAGTAAAAGTGCCTCCTTGAGCACTCCTGCTGTCCGGGTTCGGGTATACAACCCTGCATGTGGCAAGCAGCTGCCTCACCAGCTCTAGGTATAGATCGTAAGGCTGCATTGGCATTGTCCCCAGACCAATGCCTCTGCACAGCTCCATAACCTGCCTGTCTATGCCGAGACCATGACAAGTCGAGTAGTCCGCAAACTTGGTTGGCGCTATCTCCATGCCGCACCAACCGTTATACAACAGTGTTTCGTACTCGTCCCAGTACTCGTGTAGCGGCCTCTCTGTAAAATCAGTCGTAGTGAGCAGCCTCTTGATACCCTTTCCCCAGTCACGATCAGTCCGAATCCGAGCCTTATCTGCTCTTGGCCATGGTGGCCCAATGGTCGCATGAACCAACTGATATGGCTCTGGAGGATCAGAATCCCTGTTTAGCCATTCCGGTGGCGGAATGTGCTGTCGTGAGGCGCTTGCGGCTGTTGCTCTGCGCTTGCGGGGTTGATTCTGAGTCGCCATCTGCAAAACAGAAATTTAAGCAAATTAGTCACGGCAGACTCTCTGTGAAATCGTCGTGCAACGACCGTTGCACTAAGGCAGCGATCGTTGCAAGGCGATTTCGCGTACTCGAACATTTCCCCAGAATCGTCGAGCAACGACCGTTGCACAAGTGCAACGATCGTTGCTGGGCGATTCTGGCCGCAATCAACAGTCAACAAAATCGTTCCAAAATCGTGAAATCAACCGCATAATCGACAACAATCCATTACTAGACAACCTAAATCATATCTATTTTATCATGCATTCATCAATTTCGATCAAAATTCCCAATTTCTAAAACCCTAAAAGTGAAATCCGAAAATTATCAAATAGAAGTACATTACCTTGATTCCGTGAGAAATGGGTAGGAGAAATAGATTGGGGATGTTAAAATAAGTGAAATAGTGCTTTGAATCAAAGAAATCGATGAAGAAACGATGATTTTCGGTTTTGGCTCTCGGTGTTATCGGCGGCGAGAAATGGAGAAGAAAAAGGAGAAGAAGGGTTTAAGGTAACTTACCTTGGTAGTGGGTGCAACGATCGTTGCATGACAGCAACAATCGATGCTGGTTGAACCAGATCGGTTCCGGTTTAGCGCGACGTACCTTAATTTTCGATTTAACCCAATTGCAACGATCGTTGCACATGTAAGCAACGATCGTCACTCATCTCCAGACTTGGTTCTGTATCTAAAAACTAGCAAAAACAAATAAAAACGTGAAATCCTAAGAAAAACACCAAAAATGAAAAGGAAAAACAAATAAACCTAACAGTGGGTTGCCTCCCACTCAGCGCTTGTTTTAAGTCATTAGCTTGACTTTTGGAAAGAGGTCACAATCATGGAGGTTTCAGCAGAGACTTTGAGTGTCTCTGTGAATACCTTATCATCCATGGTGGTGTGTAAGCAGTAGCAGCATGATGTCGTCCAAGGAACGTAGGAAGGAATGTAGGGTGGGATCGACACTTGGGTGGTTTAAAGCTTTTTCCTGCATTCAAAACAGTCGAGTCAGGAGGTTTAAACTTAGAGGATTTATGCTTTACCTTTGGCTGAGATTTGATGTTCGGAGCCTTTTGCTTATGAGTAGTTTTAGGCTTTGAAGATGCTAGAGTAGACTCCTGTGGAACCACCATCTTCTTGTCAGCCACTACTGTGCACTGAACAACATCCTTAGACCTTACAGGAGCTTTTGGGAATGGTATTGGAGGTTTGTAGATTCTTTCCTTAGCAACCCCACGAGGTATAAGTGAAACTGGTCCTTTACGGGGTGCAACGATCGATGCTTGTGGTACAACAATCGTTGCGGTTGTCTCAGCTCGCGTTTCAACTACAGTCTCGGGTCCATCAGCTTCCTGGTCTAATCCAGCAATCTCAAACTCAATTTCCTCCTCTTGACCTGGTCCAGTAACAGTCTGAGCTATCCAAGCCAAAAGATCCATGTCAATCCCGGTTGAGTCGGGTCCGTCGAAGCTCTCAAACTCAGGGAATCCAATATCAGACTCCCCTCTGTTTTCCACAATTTCCATAGCCTTTACTGCTAGATATGGTCCATGATCCATCCTGTGGTCAACCTGAATAGGAATGTCAACGACACGGGCTTTCTGGGTATCCCTCCGTGTGGTAGGACTGTAAATCTGATCCATCTGTGTATCGAGTAACTTCATATGAGTGTTCAAGGACTCAAATTTCTCATTCAGATTGGTGTACAAGCTCTCAAGCTTCGAGCTGAAAGACGCTGTGGTTTGTTGTTGTTCCGCAATGGATTGCTCCATCATGATCTCTAATCTGCTCCTCTGTGCAGGTATAGGAGATGCTAGGCAGGGTGTATAACCAAAATCTCTTGATCCTTGAGCATGCCTAGAACCTTGTCTCTGCTGATGTCCAAATGTTTGTCCATGAAAATCAGCTCCAGCCATATATTTTACCTCTGCAAATCCTTCAGTTTCTGCATCAGCTCGGAATTGTCTTTCCCTTAGTAGGACGTTGTGGATGTCATCTATCTTATTTCTCATCTCAGCTACTTGCCCAACCAATACATGGTAATCTGGCAAGATGGGGTTTCCTCCCCCATCTAGTTTCTGACCTTTTGCGTTGCATATATGACCCTCTTGGTCTCGTAAAACGCCGTTTTCTTCTCGAATCAAAATCACAAGTTCCATAGAGTGGAACCTATTGAACGTCTCAGACCTTGGCATCGCCGTTTTCGCCCTGTGTCGATCGATGCAAGGTAGGCAACGATCGATGCAGTGCGAGTTCCTGCAAATCCCAAAAATCAAAAACATGAGTAAACAAGAAAATTAAAAAGAATGCTTAGTCTAAATCCTAGTACTAAATCTATTGGTGAACTCAAAGAGTCCCCGGCAACGGCGCCAAAAACTTGATAGGTGTAGTTTTGTCCCTATTCTACTGCAACTGCACAGTTAATGCAATCGTAGTATATAAGGTATCGAATCCCACAAGGACTCTCAGTCACACAATAGATTATTAGTAATTTCAGATTTAATTAAGCGAAGCAGGTGTGAAAACAGTAAACGAAATAGCAAGTAAATCAAGTGAGTTTGTAAGCAAGAAAGTGAAGCGTTAGGTTTCAGGGGTTCTCAGGAAATCAGGAACGCAAGCAATCAATCTATTTAGATCTAATCAATAACTGTTCTAGAACTCAAACACGGATATAGAGTTAACCAAATTCCTTTGCGATAACTCTCTAAGTCTAAGTGCAGCAAACCAAACTTTCGTTTGCGAGAACTAACAGATTAGGCCAGCATTAATTCCAAGTTTGATATGTTCACAATTAACCTAAACCAAACTTCCGTTTGCGAACAGTTTAATTGCTCATCTAGGTTCTTTCTAGCCAAATTAACCAACTTCCGCTGCATTAATCAACCTAACATCATAATTCTGATTAGCTACTTCAGATTAAGCATTAAGAACAACTTAGATAAAGAACTAGCAGATATAAACATCTACAGATTAATTAAACTATAATTCTCTGAAATCCCTAATGAGAATCCTTCAACCTAACAGGTAAACTACTCAGACATATTCATCGAGACAGAAAATATCATAAGTAGAAAACCAAATATCATATAATCAAATAAGAACTGGGGTTCAAAATCAAGTCTCTTTCGAGAACAAAACCAGCCCCTCAACTCTCTCTGAGTAAAACTTAACGTAAGAAAAACTTGGCCTAACAAGTGGCTGTAAAACCTAATTATAATCCTAAAACACGTTTTGGGGCTTCTTTGTGAATATCAGGAACTTCTGGGCAAAACTGCAATTTCTTTATTCTTCATTAAACCGTCGTTTGGCCCATCTCGCACATGCAACGATCGATGCAACTAGTGTGTCGATCGTTGCGTCTCTAAAATATCGACAGTGAAGTCTACCTCTCGGCCAAATACTCTAATTAACTCCAGAAAGTGCCATAATCACCAAATATGCTCCAAATGTGCTTGTACCTAATAAACACCTGAAAAGACTCTAAAACATAGTAAAAGACTCGATAAATGACACATATACCATGGTTAAAAACCCTAAAATCCATGGTATATCAACTCCCCCACACTTAGCCTTTGCTTGTCCTCAAGCAAAACAAAGAACTAAATGTAGTTAAGAGGTTTGAAAACTTTCAGAAACTCTTTTCGTCATAGAAGCAACAACACTCAGATTCCCCTTAGTAAACCACTGAAAGAATCAATCACAGGATATCAAGACCAACATGTACTTCCCCCACACTTAGCAACTGTCCTAAGTAAACTCCACAATCACATTCAAGCATTCAAATTCTCCCTACTGACTTCTGCAAGTATTTAAGTGCGGTCTCACCTAAGGAGTATCGATCAAAGGGCACATTGATTCTTACCTTATCAGCTCTAGACCACCATACTATCTTTCTCTAGTCCCTTTCTTCTCTTTCCCTTCTTTAACAACTGATTTTTCCCACATTGGGTATCATTTTATTTTTTTTATCAGTGTTCTTCCCGTTATGGGGTGTACTTTGGACACATTCCATGGATCGCACATGAGATAATAGGGGTCTCTACCACTCCTGTGACCACTTCGTAGTTACTAACTCATCCTCAGTTTATTATCTTTTTTTTTTACTTTATAGAATGGGAGAAGGGAACTAAATAGGATAGGTTGACAGGCTGTGTCAGAACTAACAGGGAATCCGACACAAAGTATACCAAGCCCTTAGGTGAGAAATCTAAGTCAGTATTAAATTGAAGTCAGTAAAAGGATCCTTTGATACCTGAAGTGATGTGGGTGTTCCCAGTAGGTTGATCTGTGTCTGGGTTTTCTAATAGTCAAAGATAGATTCTACAACTTCATCCCAATGGTTACTTAAGTTCCTGCAAGTCTTGTAAATCTTCTCAGAAAATCATAGTTTCTTACTTAAACAATTTTGACTCAATAAAACAAAAAATTGAAAAATGGACTGACTCTTAAGAAAACAGAAAGATAAATGTCAGTAGCACCTCCCCCACACTTAAGACACACTGTCCCCAGTAGTGTCAAGCGAAGGATCGGTAAAAATAATTAAAAATTGTTAATGGTTTGTTTGAGTTCTGTCGTATTTTACCTCTGTCGCCCTTGCACCGATCGTTGCACATAGTGCATCGATAGTTGCTAGGCGATTTTCGTCGGGTGACGATCGTTGCTCATGATTGCAACGATCGTTGCAATGCGTAAAGCAGATCAGTCAGCAAGTTAGCAGGTTAGTCCGTTGGAATTTATCAAATTTCGAATCCTGCAAGCTGGAAACACTGAAAACAGAGTAAAATCAAAGCAAATAGCATAGCATACCAAACATAACATCCAAAATCAACAGCATCCTAAAAATCACAAGGAAAAAGTGCAAAGAAAAATAAGAAAAGGATAAAAAGTACATAACCGAATGTCTGAAAATGGAGATCACTCTCACTCGCTCTCATCATCTATCCCACCATACATCTCATCGTCATCGGCTGCCTCAGCTATGCGGCCAGTACCGCTCGAAGATGTAGGAGTCGGAGATCGTCGTCTGCGTCGAGAAGGTCCTGGGACGGGCTGGTGAACCTGTGGATGTCTCCTGCAAGTGCAGCCTCGCATCCACTCCCAGATGGTCTTCCATATCCCATCCCTACGCTCTCTCCACTCAGCCTCAGACATACCATCGTAGGGCACTGTCATCTCAGGATAAGGGCCCATATCAGCAGCTGGCGCAGGTGTAGAGGAAGATGAAGCTCTCGTAGAAGGCTCTCCAAGCGGATGAGCCATAGTAGGCACTGCGCGTCGAGCTCTGGCAGGAGGGCGGAAACTCAGAGCATCAATGGTATCAATCTGAGTCAACCTAGCAGCAGGAAGATCAATTCCATACTGTGTATCCTCAGGGTCGAAGTAAACCCACACTCACCACTCCTTCAGCCACGTAGCACTCTGCAAGTGACTGAGATCCAGGAACTCTCTCTCAGTAACGCACTCTGTATCCCCCATAGGTATCCTGCAGTGTCTGAAAATAGGAGTAAGAAGACTCCCTACTGTCTCCTTGCGCACGCCGTCATATGGCTTCTTCTGCAGCTCGCAAAGATGATGGGCAAATAAAGCTCCCAGGTTGACTTTCCTAGCTGGGTCTCTCACATCGGTACCCCTGAACTGCTCCCTCAGTCCTCTGAATAGAATCTCCAACTCGTTCTTGCGCATCTTGTTTGCCTCATGCTTGCACAATAGAGTGCATCCCAAGATACGCAAGACATACCTGAGGGCCGGATGCCTGACCTGAATCACCGGTGTAGTCCGTGAGTATACCGTCCACCACCAATGTACTGCCAAAAATGTGCAGCCTCTGCTGGTTCCCATGGAAGGGACAAATCGGTGCGTGGCTGCTCAATGCTAAACCCATAGATCCTACAGATATCGAGAAGGGGCACTCGATACCTGGCGCCAAGACACATGAAAGTAAAAGTGCCTCCTTGAGCACTCCTGCTGTCCGGGTTCGGGTATACAACCCTGCATGTGGCAAGCAGCTGCCTCACCAGCTCTGGGTATAGATCGTAAGGCTGCATTGGCATTGTCCCCAGACCAATGCCTCTGCACAGCTCCATAACCTGCCTGTCTATGCCGAGACCATGACAAGTCGAGTAGTCCGCAAACTTGGTTGGCGCTATCTCCATGCCGCACCAACCGTTATACAGCAGTGTGTCGTACTCGTCCCAGTACTCGTGTAGCGGCCTCTCTGTGAAATCAGTCGTAGTGAGCAGCCTCTTGATACCCTTTCCCCAGTCGCGATCAGTCCGAATCCGAGCCTTATCTGTTCTTGGCCATGGTGGCCCAATGGTCGCACGAACCAACTGATATGGCTATGGAGGATCAGAATCCCTGTTTAGCCATTCCGGTGGCGGAATGTACTGTCGTGAGGCGCTTGCGGCTGTTGCTCTGCGCTTGCGGGGTTGATTCTGAGTCGCCATCTGCAAAACAGAAATTTAAGCAAATTAGTCACGGCAGACTCTCTGTGAAATCGTCGTGCAACGACCGTTGCACTAAGGCAGCGATCGTTGCAAGGCGATTTCGCGTACTCGAACATTTCCCCAGAATCGTCGAGCAACGACCGTTGCACAAGTGCAACGATCGTTGCTGGGCGATTCTGGCCGCAATCAACAGTCAACAAAATCGTTCCAAAATCGTGAAATCAACCGCATAATCGACAACAATCCATTACTAGACAACCTAAATCATATCTATTTTATCATGCATTCATCAATTTCGATCAAAATTCCCAATTTCTAAAACCCTAAAAGTGAAATCCGAAAATTATCAAATAGAAGTACATTACCTTGATTCCGTGAGAAATGGGTAGGAGAAATAGATTGGGGATGTTAAAATAAGTGAAATAGTGCTTTGAATCAAAGAAATCGATGAAGAAACGATGATTTTCGGTTTTGGCTCTCGGTGTTATCGGCGGCGATAAATGGAGAAGAAAAAGGAGAAGAAGGGTTTAAGGTAACTTACCTTGGTAGTGGGTGCAACGATCGTTGCATGACAGCAACGATCGATGCTGGTTGAACCAGATCGGTTCCGGTTTAGCGCGACGTACCTTAATTTTCGATTTAACCCAATTGCAACGATCGTTGCACATGTAAGCAACGATCGTCACTCATCTCCAGACTTGGTTCTGTATCTAAAAACTAGCAAAAACAAATAAAAATGTGAAATCCTAAGAAAAACACCAAAAATGAAAAGGAAAAACAAATAAACCTAACAGTGGGTTGCCTCCCACTCAGCGCTTGTTTTAAGTCATTAGCTTGACTTTTGGAAAGAGGTCACAATCATGGAGGTTTCAGCAGAGACTTTGAGTGTCTCTGTGAATGCCTTATCATCCATGGTGGTGTGTAAGCAGTAGCAGCATGATGTCGTCCAAGGAACGTAGGAGGGAATGTAGGGTGGGATCGACACTTGGGTGGTTTAAAGCTTTTTCCTGCATTCAAAACAGTCGAGTCAGGAGGTTTAAACTTAGAGGATTTATGCTTTACCTTTGGCTGAGATTTGATGTTCGGAGCCTTTTGCTTATGAGTAGTTTTAGGCTTTGAAGATGCTAGAGTAGACTCCTGTGGAACCACCATCTTCTTGTCAGCCACTACTGTGCACTGAACAACATCCTTAGACCTTACAGGAGCTTTTGGGAATGGTATTGGAGGTTTGTAGATTCTTTCCTTAGCAACCCCACGAGGTATAAGTGAAACTGGTCCTTTACGGGGTGCAACGATCGATGCTTGTGGTGCAACGATCGTTGCGGTTGTCTCAGCTCGCGTTTCAACTACAGTCTCGGGTCCATCAGCTTCCTGGTCTAATCCAGCAATCTTAAACTCAATTTCCTCCTCTTGACCTGGTCCAGTAACAGTCTGAGCTATCCAAGCCAAGAGATCCATGTCAATCTCGGTTGAGTCGGGTCCGTCGAAGCTCTCAAACTCAGGGAATCCAATATCAGACTCCCCTCTGTTTTCCACAATTTCCATAGCCTTTACTGCTAGATATGGTCCATGATCCATCCTGTGGTCAACCTGAATAGGAATGTCAACGACACGGGCTTTCTGGGTATCCCTCCGTGTGGTAGGACTTGAAATCTGATCCATCTGTGTATCGAGCAACTTCATATGAGTGTTCAAGGACTCAAATTTCTCATTCAGATTGGTGTACAAGCTCTCAAGCTTCGAGCTGAAAGACGCTGTGGTTTGTTGTTGTTCCGCAATGGATTGCTCCATCATGATCTCTAATCTGCTCCTCTGTGCAGGTATAGGAGATGCTAGGCAGGGTGTATAACCAAAATCTCTTGATCCTTGAGCATGCCTAGAACCTTGTCTCTGCTGATGTCCAAATGTTTGTCCATGAAAATCAGCTCCAGCCATATATTTTACCTCTGCAAATCCTTCAGTTTCTGCATCAGCTCGGAATTGTCTTTCCCTTAGTAGGACGTTGTGGATGTCATCTATCTTATTTCTCATCTCAGCTACTTGCCCAACCAATACATGGTAATCTGGCAAGATGGGGTTTCCTCCCCCATCTAGTTTCTGACCTTTTGCGTTGCATATATGACCCTCTTGGTCTCGTAAAACGCCGTTTTCTCCCCGAATCAAAATCACAGGTTCCATAGAGTGGAACCTATTGAACGTCTTAGACCTTGGCATCGCCGTTTTCGCCCTGTGTCGATCGATGCAAGGTAGGCAACGATCGATGCAGTGCGAGTTCCTGCAAATCCCAAAAATCAAAAACGTGAGTAAACAAGAAAATTAAAAAGAATGCTTAGTCTAAATCCTAGTACTAAATCTATTGGTGAACTCAAAGAGTCCCCGGCAACGGCGCCAAAAACTTGATAGGTGTAGTTTTATCCCTATTCTACTGCAACTGCACAGTTAATGCAATCGTAGTATATAAGGTATCGAATCCCACAAGGACTCTCAGTCACACAATAGATTATTAGTAATTTCAGATTTAATTAAGCGAAGCAGGTGTGAAAACAGTAAACGAAATAGCAAGTAAATCAAGTGAGTTTGTAAGCAAGAAAGTGAAGCGTTAGGTTTCAGGGGTTCTCAGGAAATCAGGAACGCAAGCAATCAATCTATTTAGATCTAATCAATAACTGTTCTAGAACTCAAACACGGATATAGAGTTAACCAAATTCCTTTGCGATAACTCTCTAAGTCTAAGTGCAGCAAACCAAACTTTCGTTTGCGAGAACTAACAGATTATGCCAGCATTAATTCCAAGTTTGATATGTTCACAATTAACCTAAACCAAACTTCCGTTTGCGAACAATTTAATTGCTCATCTAGGTTCTTTATAGCCAAATTAACCAACTTTCGCTGCATTAATCAACCTAACATCATAATTCTGATTAGCTACTTCAGATTAAGCATTAAGAACAACTTAGATAAAGAACTAGCAGATATAAATCTCTACAGATTAATTAATCTATAATTCTCTGAAATACCTAATGAGAATCCTTCAACCTAACAGGTAAACTACTCAGACATATTCATCGAGACAGAAAATATCATAAGTAGAAAACCAAATATCATATAATCAAATAAGAACTGGGGTTCAAAATCAAGTCTCTTTCGAGAACAAAACCAGCCCCTCAACTCTCTCTGAGTAAAACTTAACGTAAGAAAAACTTGGCCTAACAAGTGGCTGTAAAACCTAATTATAATCCTAAAACACGTTTTGGGGCTTCTTTGTGAATATCAGGAACTTCTGGGCAAAACTGCAATTTCTTTATTCTTCATTAAACCGTCGTTTGGCCCATCTCGCACATGCAACGATCGATGCAACTAGTGTGTCGATCGTTGCGTCTCTAAAATATCGACAGTGAAGTCTACCTCTCGGCCAAATACTCTAATTAACTCCAGAAAGTGCCATAATCACCAAATATGCTCCAAATGTGCTTGTACCTAATAAACACCTGAAAAGACTCTAAAACATAGTAAAAGACTCGATAAATGACACATATACCATGGTTAAAAACCCTAAAATCCATGGTATATCGGGAGCAAGCACGAACTGAGAGATACCAGACGGTTAAATCTCTCATTGAATGCAAGCTACCAAAGGACGGTCCAGGCAGTCCTCATGTCATTAAGATGATGGGTTATATTGATAACCTGGGGAAGCTGGATTGTCCCATTAGCCAAGAGTTGGCTACTGACATCATTCTGCAGTCACTGCCGTCAAGTTATGATCAGTTTGTTATGAACTACAACATGAATAACTTGACGAAGGCGTTGACTGAACTGCATGACATGCTCAAGAAAACTGAGCCTAATATCAAGAAGGGCACTCCAAATGTACTTATGGTACAAGGAGGTAAGAAGTTTAAGAAACTTGGCAAAGGGAAGGGAAAGGGCAAGGCTGTCCAGGTTGAGAACCAGGACACGCCTGCGCCAGCCCCTAAGCCCAAGCCTGGCCCATCTGTGACCTATAAGTGCCATTACTGTAAAGAGCCTGGACATTGGAAGAGAAACTGCAACAAATTCTTGGAAGAGAAGAAGAAGAAGAAGACTTTCGAGACTTCATCTTTAGGTATTTATGTTATAGAAGTAAATGTTACTACTTCTGGTTCTACTTCTTGGCTATTGGATACCGGCTGTGGTGCTCATATTTGTACAAATATGCAGGGCCTAAGCAACAGTAGGAAGTTATAAAAGGGACAAGTGGACCTACGCGTGGGGAATGGAGCAAGAGTTGCTGCATTAGCCGTAGGAACATATAACTTGTCTTTACCTTCTGGTTTGGTTTTAAAGCTTAATAATTGCTACTATGTACCTGCTATAAGCAGAAATATTATTTCTATTCCTGTTTTGGATGTGGAAGGATATCAGTTTTCAATTAAAAATAAATGTTGTTCTTTTGATTACAATGATATATTTTATGGTAGCAGCCCATTAGAGAATGAGCTTTATGTTTTAAACCAAAGCACACCAATCTATAACATTAACACCAAGAGATTCAAATCAAATGACACGAATCAGACTTTTCTTTGGCATTGTCGTTTGGGCCACATAAACGAGAAACAGATCCAAAAGCTCCATAGTGATGGGCTTCTGGGCTCATTTGATTATGAATCATGTGAGAAATGTGAATCTTGTTTACTGGGCAAAATGACCAAGGCCCCTTTCAACAAACAAAATGAAAGGGCCAGTGACCTACTGGGCCTTATACATACAGATGTGTGCGGCCCAATGAGCACAAGTGCCAGAGGAAATTTTCGATACTTCATTACCTTCACTGATGATTTCAGCAGGTATGGCTATGTCTATTTAATGAGACACAAGCCGGAATCTTTTGAAAGGTTCAAAGAGTTCCAAAATGAAGTACAGAATCAACTTGGCAAAAGTATTAAGGCTCTTCGATCAGATCGTGGAGGAGAATACTTAAGCCAAGAATTCAGTGATCATTTGAGAGATTGTGGAATTGTTTCACAACTCACTCCTCCTGGAACACCACAATGGAATGGGGTGTTCGAGAGGAGGAATCGAACTTTATTAGATATGGTTCGATCAATGATGAGTCTCTCAACTCTTCCATTATCCTTTTGGGGATACGCTCTAGAAACGTCTGCGTTTACACTTAATAGGGTTCCGTCAAAATCAGTTGCAAAGACACCACATGAGATGTGGACTGGAAATGTTCCGAGTTTGTCTTTCCTGAAGATTTGGGGTTGTGAAGCTTATGTTAAGCGATTAATTACAGATAAGCTCGAACCCAAATCTGATAAGTGCTACTTCGTTGGTTATCCTAAGGAAACCAAGGCATACTACTTTTACAACCAATCCGAGAACAAAGTGTTTGTTGTTCGGAACTGTGTCTTTCTTAAAAGAGAGTTTCTTTCCAAGAGAAACAGTGGGAGTAAAGTACAACTCGAAGAAGTTCGAGAACCACAGGAAAATGCTCAACCGTTGAGGAAGAGAAACAGTTGGATCTACAAAGAGTTGTAGAAACCGCGCCTGTGGAGCCTGAAATTCGCAGATCCGAAAGGATCCGTCACGAACCCGAGAGATATGGATTTCTTGTAACCAATTGTCATGATTTATTGATCATTGACAGTGACGAGCCCGCGAATTTTGAAGAAGCCATGATGAGCCCTGACTCTGAAAAGTGGCTAAAAGCCGCTGAATCCGAAATGGGATCCATGTCACAGAACCAAGTATGGACTTTGATTGATTTACCCGATGGTGCAAGACCCATTGAGTGTAAATGGAGTTTCAAGAAGAAAATTGATGTGGATGGAAATATTCAGATATATAAAGCAAGGCTGGTGGCAAAAGGTTTCAAACAAATTCATGGTATTGACTATGAAGAAACCTATTCCCCTCTCGCCATGCTTAAATCCATTAGGATTCTCCTAGCAATAGCCGCTCCTTATGATTATGAGATCTGACAGATGGACGTGAAAACAGCTTTCCTTAATGGAATTCTGGAAGAGGATGTGTACATGACACAGCCCGAAGGTTTCATCGATCCTAATGCTGCTAGGAAAGTATGCAAGCTTCATCGATCCATTTATGGATTGAAGCAAGCATCTCGTAGTTGGAATCTTCGTTTTGATGAAGCAGTCAAAAAGTTTGACTTCATCAGAAACGAAGAGGAACCATGTGTTTACAAGAAGACTAGTGGGAGCGCAGTTGCATTTCTCGTATTGTATGTAGATGACATACTTCTTCTCGGAAATGACGTTCCGTTGTTACAGTCTGTTAAGGCTTGGCTCGGAAGTTGTTTTTCAATGAAAGACATGAGAGAAGCCGCGTATATTCTTGGAATAAGAATCTATAGAGATAGATTAAACAAGTTGATTGGACTGTGTCAAGACACTTATATCGATAAAGTCTTACACAGGTTCAGAATGCAAGATTCCAAGAAGGGCTTCATACCAATGTCTTATGGCATAAGTCTCAGCAAGAAGCAGTGTCCTGAGACACCTGCTGAGCGAGAACGCATGAGTCGAATTCCTTACGCCTCGGCATTGGGATCCATCATGTATGCCATGCTCTGTACTCGTCCAGATGTTGCTTGTGCTTTAAGCATGATGAGTAGATACCAATCTGATCCAGGTGAAAGTCACTGGACAGCCGTCAAGAATATTCTGAAGTATTTGAGAAATACTAAGGATAAATTCTTGGTGTATGGAGGAAGTGATGAGCTGGTAGTAAGTGGTTACACAGACGCAAGTTTTCAGACAGACAAAGATGATTTCCGATCGCAATCTGGTTACATCTTCTGCCTGAATGGCGGTGCAGTCAGCTGGAAGAGTTCCAAGCAGGACACTGTAGCAGATTCCACGACTGAAGCTGAGTACCTCGCTGCTTCTGAAGCGGCAAAGGAGGCTGTTTGGATCAAGAAGTTCATCACTGAACTTGGTGTGATTCCTAGTATTTCTGAGCCAGTGGCTTTATATTGTGACAACAATGGAGCCATTGCGCAAGCAAAGGAACCTAGATCACACCAGAAATCCAAACACATAGAAAGGAGATATCACCTTATCCGTGATATTGTGAATAGAGGAGATGTGAAGATCAGCAGAGTCCCGACGGATGAGAATGTTGCTGATCCACTGACCAAGCCCCTCCCAAGGCCTAAGCATGAGATTCATACTGCTGCTGTAGGCATTAGATTTCTTAAGATATGATCTTGTTTTCAGTGGGAGTTATATTTGGTTTTAGTTATGACATGATGTTCGTAAAACATAATTTGGTTATGTTATTTTAATGAAATTGTTTCAGCATTATTTAATTGTGTAATTAAATAATTGTCCCAAAGTAATTTATGACATTTTATAGGTCATCAAGTATGTGACTTGATCATGAAACCCTATAAGTAAGAAATGACATAAATTAAAATGGTCCCTGGTCGAGGTTGTTAAAGTGGGACATTAACAACCACGTGAGACTAGTATGTGAGGTGACTGATGACTATGTTTCATGGAGTCATTAATAAGAGTATTAATGTCAATCACATAGATATGTGTTGGAGAACACATGATCGGACTTGACCCGTTAATGAGAACTCTACAAGATGTTATATGAGTGTCATAAGAGCTTCTCATTACGACTAAAGAGTATAGTCCTTAGACCTGAGTTCATCATGTTTTCTTGCATATGGATTGGTCCGTCTTGACTTAGTCAAACGTCAACCGTAACTGGTGATTATAAAGACACTGATTAGGCGTATCATGAAATATGAAAGGGACATGGATGGAACAAGATGGGATTTGTACCTCCTATATAACAGGAGTTAAATATCTCTGGGCCTATCGAAGATTTGATACTGGAAATGCGTGGCCGCGCTCAAACGAGGTGATTGTCAGTCGTTTGTTTTATCAGTACAAATCGGGATTCGATAAACGTGATCTAGCTTAATAAGGATGACACAGTTCTTGCCTTATACTAGATTGAGATATAGCTACAAAGGGATTAAAGGAATAGATGATTCCAGTACAAGTGGGAGATTGTTGGGAATGTCCTGAAATCTATTGTACTTACTCTGAGAAAAAGTCGTATTGTCGAGATGAGACAATCATATGACACTAGGCAGTCATAACGCTTTGCTAGAAGCCACTTATGATCAATGGGTTAAGAACTCATTGCTAGTGTTATATGATCCTACAGGGTCACACACCTAAGCAAACTGGACGTTAAAGACGAGGTTGATCATTAATGTAATGATCAAGTGAATGCATATTTGATATGCATTAAGTATCAAAATTCTGGGGCCGTGTCGATCGACACAGAGAGTGTGTCGGTCGACACAACTCGCGGATTAACCAGATTAATTCGGTTTAATCGTTGGTTAATTCCGTTGTGGTTTAAGTCGACATATATAAGATATATGGTCGACCTAAACTCGAACTTAAACCTAATTCACAGCCACCAGAACTAGAAAAAAAAACCTCTCAAGATATAAGATCTCCATAGGCACTAGCATCCCTCCTGTTCAGTTTGTGTGCGTGTGGATACCAGTAGAGGCACAGCGTTTGAGGTGCTTCCTGATCTCGATTATCTGCAAATCTTCCGCTGCTAATTACCAGGTAAATCTGAGATCAGATAGATTCAATTACATGAACCTTAGATCCTAGGCTTGGAATTTATACCTAGGGTTGCTAATCCTGATTAGAACTGCTAGAAATTCCTTCATTTCAAAGGGTTGGTATTAACCATCAACCCTTCTTTCGAAATTTTTCCTTCATCACCAGCCTTGCTAAGGGCAAAGTGAGTCATGCCTTGTGCTGTCATAGAGACAGAAAGAGCTGCCTTGAAGGCAGAATGAGCTGCTATTAAAGCAGAATGATTGTTCTCAGCCAAAGTTTTTGATCCATTGCCTGAGATTTGGTCTCCCAGCCTTGAGAATACTGAGGGTGCGAGTAAGTCTTCCTCTAACCCTCCTTTCTTAACTCTCTTTGATTTTCTCTCATCACTACTGCTGAGGCGACTTCTCTTAAAAGATCCACCCTCATATTCTCAAGAGCAGAAACTCCTCCTAGCGTTTCAAAAACTCCGATGACCTCTTTGCTATCTCTTTTTCAGTTTTCTGCTTGCCTTGGTCAGAGTTTGATCGTGGAGATCCAAGTCTTTGGAACACTGATGTTGTCTGATCCTTTATAGCCAGGCTGCCAAGGCCATGGACCTCTGGAATATCATCCCCTTTGTTTATCAATTTTGCTTTTGTTTGGGAGGATTGTACTGATTCTCCCATGCTAGCAGAGCTGCCTCCTTCTTCTAGCTTACTCGAGTCAGAGAGCTTCTTTCTTCTCCATTCAAGATTTGGGCTTGAGGATGGATTTTGCCTTGCTCCTGCTTTTTTTCCAAACGACTCTGTCCTTGGCTCCCACTCTCTTAGTCGGCCCCTCCGAGGATGTACCCTGGTCAAGAGTGGATTTCCTTGGCCTTGTGGTCTTCTTTGACTCACCTGTTGAAGTCTTTTGACCTTTTTCTTTTCCCCTCTCATCACGATCACCCTTTTCAGCAACACAGATTACTCCTCTATCCAAACTTGTGGAAACATTTGCATCAACATGGAGTGGGCAGACCTTCTAGTCATGGGTGAGTTTCTTGCAGATGAAACATACTTTTAGGAGCTACTCGTACTCTAGCTCCGTGAAGGCTACCTCTCCTTTTTTAAATCTAGCTTGTTTCCTGAACTGGAGAGGACTATCTGCCTTAACCCAAACGTGAGCCCTCACGTACTCAAGCGATTCAGAGTTTTTAGCGTGGTGCTCAACTGCAACAACTCTTCCAAGGGGTGCAATAATACTTTCAACAGCTTGCTTTTTCAGAAGGTGAATCGGTAGACCTCTAATCCTAATCCAAAACGGAATCAGATTGAGGAAATCCGACCCAGGATGGGGGGTCCATTGATCCACAGCCACTATCCATCCATTGACAAACCATGATCCCATCTTTAAGACAAAATCCATATCTCTCTCGTTCTGGAAGATGAACTGCACCTTATTATCTCTGACGCCTCTCCCTTTAACTCTCTCTTCCATACCCCAGATAGGTGGAAGCGCTTTGACCATTCCGCCAATCTTATGGACCGAAGGGTTTAGTCCTTTAATGATGACACTCAGAGCATTCTCCTCAATAAGATCTTCATTATCGAGCTCTGGTATATCGACTGGTTGCGCCCTCTTCAAGCAGATTTCGTTCCTTCAGTTCTTCCATGAGCGATGGCTCCTTCTTTCTCTTCGTTCGGTTCATCCTTAGATTTGGAATTTCTGGGAAGCAAAGCTAGATTCACCAAACAGAGACTCAAGAGGTCAGAGAAAAACAACCTAATGCATTGCCCTAGATAGTCCAGAGAAGATGCTAGTCTAAGGCCGATTGGATCTAGGATTTCTTAATATGAGATGAGAGATCGACACTCGATCGAATGAAGCGAAGGAGAAACCCTAGCCGCCATTTAGATTCTTTTTTTTTCTCCCACTTGCCTTAAATCTACACTGTTCCAAAAGTTGGTGCTTTTTTATACCAAGATTTTCGAGGTTTTTTTCTTTTTTGCATTTTTGGAAAAATTTGTTCTTTATTTGAAAATGTTCCCTATATCAAATTTATGTTGGGTCGTGAGTTAAGGATTAAAAAGGCCCATCAATACAAGATCGAAAGATCCCTGAGGAAAAAACCCTAGACAAGAAATCATTTCACTGTTCTTCTCTTCCATCTCTGCTGTGCTGATTCTCAAGACGAAGATTTCTTTTTCTGTTCATTCTTGCGGTTGATTTTCTCCTATTTGTGAACTTTGGTTTACCGGAAAAAGAAGAAGAATGAAGCCAGTAATAGGCACTGTTGTATCGAACAAGATGCAAAAATCGGTTGTCGTCGCCGTCGACAGACTCTTCCACAACAAGCTCTACAATCGCTACGTCAAGCGCACTTCCAAGTTCATGGCACACGACGAGAAAGATTCTTGCAACATCGGCGATCGAGTAATTCTCTCTCCATTTCCTTATTTTTTTCCTTCGCTATGATCCACCTCAAATTTGTGTTTGATTCTAAAAATCCAAACTTTTGTTATTATAGCTAGTGAATGTTTGATCTGAATACGTTGATTCTTTAAATTAGCCTAAGAGAATTAAAAAGTTGGTAGCTTTGGTTTGGTTGTTGTTCAGGTGAAATTAGATCCTTCGAGGCCATTGAGTAAGCATAAGCACTGGGTTGTTGCAGAGATCATCAAGAAAGCTCGGATCTATTCTCCTCAATTAGCCGCTGCTGCAGTTGCTGCATCCACTTCCTCAGCCTCCATTGCTGACTCTTCTGTCCAGTCTCAGCCTCCTCCATCTTCCACTTCTTAAGGTAGTTGATTAGTCCTTTGCGTTTCTATTCAACTGTTTCAAACCTTTGCTAAAGAATTTTGCTTACAAAGACTACATCATCCTGAGCTGCTTTGTTGACACTATAATGAGAAATGACTTGAATGCTCGTTTTGTTTTGTGGATCTTAGTGGGTCCTAAGATTATAAGGATTGTTGTATGGCAATATGCATCTTGTTTTTGACATTTAAACCATCTTAACACTTAGACAATATGGAGTTGGATTAATATGTTAGTACGTTGAACTTATTTTTCTTCCCATTTACCAATTGGATATATTACATTTTTTCTGGCCTTCTCTCCTTAACCTTACTGATTTGAATTATCCTAAAACCTTTTCCCTCTTGCTGCAGTTTTGTTAGGAGTCAAACAGCAAGCATAGAGAAGGGAAATGTGCCTCTTGGATACTGGGTTTCATGAGCTCCAAAGGAAGACAGCATTGTACCGATCAACACATTCCATCATAGTTGATGTTTTAGGATGATGTTTGTGATATTTAGTTTTCTTGGATGACTACGAGTTATTTGATGGTAATAGATCATGTAGTGAAAAGTTGATGAATAAGACTGTCAGTGGTGAGCTTTTTATGTCGTCATGTTCATTTTGGCAAAATATGTGCAGTTATTGCGGGCATGGAACAAGTGCTTAATTCTACAACACTCTTCAAATGTGTGTGACCATTTTACTTTGACCAAGTCAAGTTGCAACATCAGCTTTTTCACTCTCATTTTTTTTTTTTTGTATATAAAGTGTTGAGTAATGAGGCTTGATCTCCTATCAAGTTACAAATATTTGAGTTTCTATATAATGTTTTTGTCTTGCTACCTATCTGTTTTTGTTTATTTGTCTTTTTCGCTTAATCCTTTTAAAATCGGAGGGAAGGAAGTAACCAGAGGTTGAAGAGAGAAGAAGAAAGAGACAAGAACCAAGTCAAGAAAGCTAATGTGGCAGCAAATTGGTATCTGTTGCAGATTGTTGGAGGACAAACTGATTCGTCTGATCGCAGAAGATCTACAACACTAGCTGCTGATGTAGCTGAAGCCAAGGCTAGAACAGACACCACCTGCAAAACAAAAAATATATCAAAATCAGAAGGAAATCTTGGAGCTTTATCTTCTCAGTAAGCATTAGTAATGTAATTGCTTTACCCAGTCACCAATGGATATGGCGAGAAGGATTCGTGGCTTTTGAAATGGTTGATTGAGAAGAAGAAAATAGATATCTACCATTGCTAATGTCATATTCCATGGTATAGCTAAAGCCATGATCGTCACCAGGTAGCTGCAGATTTCTTTATAAGTTTATTAGGGTTCTTATAAGAGAATATGGAATTTTGAGTTATTACCAGAAAGCTGTGAATTGGTGAAATCGAACACCGATAGTCATGAAGAGAAGAGCACCGAATGCTAACAATGTTTGACCTAATCTCAAGGAAAGGCTTGCACTTGTTCCCACAGAACCAGGTACCTCCACCATCGCCACCTTTTGCTTGTGTAGCACGTAAGTTAGCACTCAATCTAAAGCTCGGAAAAGATGGAAACTTTCGACATGGTTCTGGAAAAATCTTCTGGATATTTCAATTTAAATCATCTGGATTTTCGTGTTTAATGCTTTATGGTGGAATCAAAGAGTGTGAATGGTTGACAATGCTTTCTCATTCCCATTTCTGTATTTCGTTTCTCTCTAGAGCTTTTATCACACCAAATCATGATCAAGTAGAAGAAGAAGAAAGACAAGTTGATAGAGTTTCTGGTTCGCACGTTGTTACGAATGGTGGAAAAGTGAAGACTGTTCATGTTGAGAAGAGTTGTGGTCTGTATTCATCATCAGACAAAGCTGAGCAAACAGTTATGCTAACACTATCATTCTTCATTTCCAGTCCCTCATCCCCTACTTTATTCTTTTTTTTATCTTCTTAATATTTTTCCATTTAATACAAAAAGTCGATTGCTTTTAGAAATTTATAAGATTAACTTCCAAATATCCAGATTTTAGTACTTTCATAAAACATCACGACAATTAAATCGCTTTTACAAAAATAAATGTTGGGCAGAATTCGATAAGCATATCGTTTGTAGAGGCTTAAGAACTAAGAAGAAAGGTTATGAGAGAAGAAAACAAATAGCAGACAGAAAGTACATCACTATGATATAACTTCATGTCTTCCTTTGCCTCATAGTGCATCTGTTATATCATCGCTTCAACACTGCACACAGTTGAAAGAAGATATCAGCTTTTTAGCAAGCTTAACACATTCGAAACTTTAATATGGCCGAGAAATGCTGAATCGACAACATAAGAGATCACACTCATTATTTATTTTTTAATCAAACAAGGTTCTTACTCTCCATCAAAGGAGAAACTGTTAACAATACATGATAGCAAAGAAAACAACAAGGAAAGATAGAGGCACAAAGATTATTATATGCCTTGATTTATATGAGAGAAACCTTTTCAATACACATTCTCTAACTCCGTAACTTGACTACCTCTGAAATTCATAACACATGGTTTGTTCTATCATGTTCTGGATATTGAAATGTCAAGATTTCTTCAAGACGACTCTCATCTCATGCCAGCACAAAAGGAGCAAACTAGCTTGCCAAAGTATATATACTAAATACTCAACAATCTCCATTGGGCTAATTTGGTGTATATATACATAATTACATCTATAAGATAGCTTCACTCCCAAATATTTATTCTCATCTAAGGCATAATTGTGAACATTCTCATGAACAAGCTAAGAACACATAAGATGATGACACAACATCAAAAGACATGAAAATTGCAGTTTATACTTGATATCAAGCTCAAGTAAGTACATAAACTCGATCCTAGAACGTTAGCTCAAACAGAATTCACTCGATCAGATTATCACCGTTTTCCGATAATTTCTACAGCAATTCGAGAATTTTAATCCCACAAATTTCAGAATCGAGAAAGCAGAATCATATAAAAGGAAGAAATTTTTTGATAGGAATCGGAGAATCAAGTTTTTCCCTGACCTGAAAATTGAGAAGTGGATCGAATCTTAGAACTCGATCTTGAGCTCATCCTTGGAATCGGAGAAATACGAGAGGACGTATGGAATAGCACGGACAACGACAACCCAGCTACCGAACAGAGCAACATGGGTCCGTAGCTGCTTCAAAGCCACGGCTTTGTCTGGCTTTTGCTGGAACATTCCAGGAAACATGGCTGCTTCTTCTTCTGATGTGCGCTTCTCTCTAAGATTCTAAAACCCTAACACTCGATTGATTTGCAGTCTCCTTTTCACAATAGAGAGGTAGGAAGAGTTTTGGGTCTGGGCCGTGAAGTGAGCCTTTTAATCCAATCTTAGGTCCGTAATTTTGGGAAGCTCAATTTGGTTTTTTTTTGTCTGGTTTTAGATTCGGTTTAGTCCGGTTTCCATATTTGTTGCCTTAAAATTTGAATATCATAGACATTACATCTGGTTAAGGAACAAATTTGAATATCAACTCTCCTTTTTTTTTGCAGTTCGGTTACGTTTTTTCGGATATTGAATATTTGAATGCATTAGTTAGTTTTTATCTTCGGTTTGGTAAAAAAACCAAGTTGTTTCCGTGCAATTTCGGTTAGGTTTTCAAATAATAAATAGTTTAAACCGTCAACTTATAGCAGTTGAATGTATAATTGCTTTTTGCTTTTTTGAAAAAAAAATGTTAAATTATTCTAACCAAATGTTTTTACAGTGCTACCAAAATAGGTTGCGTTTTAGGATATAAAAACCGGCATAAAACAAAACTTTCAAACCCCAAAAAAGAAAAACTAAGTCAGCGGAAAACAAAGATAGCCTACGAAAAAACTTACAACTAAAATAGAAAACAGTCGATATAATCAAAGAACAAACAAAAGCAATCCGAAAGTGCATATCTTCACCCGTGCGGAGATGATTAAACGAGATTTACCAAACCTATCGCTAGCAAATAACCAATAAACCCCAAATCTAAAGCTATAGAACAAACTCACCACATGAGAGCGGACACTCTGGAGAAAACATAAGACTCACCGGCACAATCAACACGGAGGCTCACAACAACAATGCAAGCGGATTCCACGGGACCGACAACGGACATGGCGCAGCTCGGAGCATAGGAAACGGTGGAAGATGGCGAAACCGGTGAAAACCATTGGTCACAACGGCTTGAGATGTGTACGCTAAAGAACACTGCAGCTAAAGAAGCCTCCCCGGAAATGGAAGCGAACACCGGCCGGGGAGAATATGGAAAAGAAAAGGGGTGGCTGCTTCAAAGTTCATGCCTGGAGCTTCTAAACATTAGGGCGAACTAGACGATTTTTTTCAAAGATACCATTTTTTATAGATATTCTACTATATTTTGCATAAAGAACTTAAAAAGAATCTAAAAAGGACTATGCTTGAGTTTGGATGACTGTAAGCCTTGATGTACCATCGAGCAAGCCCACCCTCATATTCCATATCTCCCAGCTTTGAATTGATGAAAACCTGTTGTGCAAGCTTTTATCAATGGTTTTGATCAGATATGTTGCCGGAGTTTGAGGTTCTCCATGTTTTCTTTCATTCCACTCTCGCCATATAGAATAGAAAGCTGATTGGAAAAGATATTGCAGCATGAAGCTATCAATTTGATCCCTTCGGTGATCATAGAGAAGCAAAATAATCTCATCGCAGTCCTCTGTGTATCTTTGTTGCAACAGTCTTCTTGCCAAATTACTCAAAATATCTAAAGTGTATGGACATGTAAAAAAGAGATGTCCTCGGGTTTCCTTTAAACTCCGATAGAAAACATGGTTCATTCTCTATCCATTGTTCTACATTCTGATCTGGTCACCTGTTGATAAGCAATTTTTCATAGCAATCCAAGTGAGAAAAAGTATTTTGGTGTGAAATAACGGAATCAAATACTCATCCGCTAGTAATTAAATTACCACGTACCTCAAAGTCATTTGACACCATGTTAAAACATCGTTTGTAACGCCCCTTTCCCGTTATCTGCTGACCGGCGAGCTTACCGGTCAACAATCAAACAAGAAGATGACCGATCGAACCCGAGCAAGTCAAACGAGAAAAGTCAATCACAAACAAAGACAGAGACAGTCCGGTTTGAGACAAAGGCTCGCACCAAACCGTCCTTGAGCTCTGATACGATCAGGTTTTAATTTCCTAATGTATACTGCAAGTGCACATAAGTTAATCAGTGGTATATAGGGTATCAAATCCACAGAGACTCAAGACTCTGACGATAGATTGTAGAACTTCGAATTAAGCTAGGTAGACAGTAGTGAAAGCAGTAATTCAAAGCAGAAAGTAAATCAAACGGTTTGTAAGCAATTAGGCAAAGCGTCAGGTCAAGGGAGTTCTCATGAAATCAGGAATATAGACAATCAATCAATCAGAATCTAATTAGGTGCTGTTCTAGAACTAGAATCATAGAAGCATAAGAAACCAACTTTCGTTGCGAGTATTATCTATGTCTAGAAACCTAGCAAACCAACTTTCGTTGCGAGTTCCAGAGATCCTAAATATACATTAATATCAGGTTCTTTCGTTCACAATTCTCCTAAGCCAAATTTCTTTACGAATATTCGAATTACTCATCTAGGTTCTTTCTAGTTAATTAATCACATGTCGTTGCAGAAATCAACCTATCATCAATAATCTAAGTGGCCAATTCAGATCAAGCATTAAGAACAACCCTAGATGAAGAACTAGAAAGATATGAATCCCTACAGATTGATCAACCTATAATTCCATGAAATCCCTAATGAGAATCCCTAAACCTAACTGGTAAACTACTCAGATATGGCAATTGAAGCAAAATACATGATGAAAAGAAAACCAAATATCATAAAACAGAATAAGAAACAGGGGTTCAAAATCTCCTCTCTCTCGAGTACAAGTCCAGCCCCTAAAACTCTCAAAGTAAAATAATGCATAGCCTAAACAAGTGGCTAAAAACCCTAATATAATGATCTAATCACGTCTGGGGATTTTTTGTAATTATGAGAAACTTTTGGGCCATTATGTAAATTCCAAACTCTTCATTAAACGCGCGAGATAAGTCTGTCTACGATCTGTGTCGATCGATGCCAAGGCAGTGTCGATCGACACATGAGTCCAGAATCGACAGTGACTCCTACTTCTCGGCTCAATGCTCCATATAGCTCCAGAATGCGCCATAATGTTCAAATCCGCTCCAAACGACCTAGACATGTAAACACACATAAAAGGACTCCAAAAGACTCTAAAAGACACGATAACAATGACATATATCATGGTCGAATGTCCTAAAAACCATGATATATCAACTCCCCACACTTAGCATTTGCTTGCCCTCAAGCAAACAGAAGACCAATATTAGGAGAAGAAGTTTGAAAATTTCAGAATCTCGTTTCATCGTAGGAGCACCACACTCAGATTCCCCTTAGTAAGCCACATGAAAATGAACTTGCCGACATCAAGACCAACATGTACTTCCCCCACACTTAGAAACTATCCTGAGTAAACTCTATAATCACATTCAGAACATCCAAATTCACCTTTGTGACTTCTATAAGCTAATAAGTGCGGTCTCACTTATGGGGTATCGATCAAAGAACACATGGACTCTTACTCTGTTAGCACCTGACCACTCAACTGTTGTTTCTGGTCCATTTCTTCTCCTTTTCCTTCCTTAGCACTAATTTTTTCTCACTGGGTATCATTTTATTTTTTCTATCAGTGCTCTTCCCTTTTTATTCGGGGTAATACTTTGGACAAGTTTCCATGGATGCACAGGAGATAATATGGGTCTCTACCACTCCCGCGACACTTCCAAGCTACTAGCTTATCCTCAGTTAATCTCTTTTTTTTTTTTTTACTTTCAAGGCAGGGGAGAAGGGAACCATAATCAGACAGGTTTACAAGTTGTGCCAGAACCAACAGAGGAATCCGATCCGAAGTATACCACGCCCATAAGTGAGAAATTTCAAGTTAAAGGTGATGTCAAGTAATGGATTCTAGGAATACCTGAAGTGATATGGGTGTTCTCAGTTGGCTGGTATGTGTTGGGTTTTATAATAGTCATAGATCATCTGCAAGTCATCCAATGGTCACTTAATTTCCTGCAAGTATGGTAATCTCCTCAAAAAGTCCTTGTTTCCTACTTAATTTGACTCAATAACAGATTTGACTGACTTAAAGAAAACAAAAAGCGGTGCGTCAGTAGCTACCTCCCCCACACTTGAAACACACAGTCCCCAGTGGTGTCAAGCTTAGGCTCGGTGAGAAGAAAAATCGGAATGAAGATTATCCGAAAAGGGTCAGGACACTTACTTGTCGTCGGCCTGTGTTGGTCGCTGCCACAAGTGGTGTCGATCGATGATTAATCGTGAATGCTCTCGGTTATGTAGATAACCGATGTCTAAACCGCAAATGAATTGGCAAACCGTGAATCACATCTATGTCAACCGACACAAAGTATGTGTCGATCGATGCGGAGCGATCTGCCTGATCTCACGCCTTTGAACACACCAAAACCGAGAAATCAAAGCACACAAAATCAAAACGAACCTACTAGTGGGTTGCCTCCCACTCAGCGCTTGTTTAAAGCCAATAGCTTAACTATGGAAAGGAGATCAGACTTATGGGGGATTCAACAGAGACTTGGAGTGTCTCTGTGAATGTCTCCTCATCTAAGGTGGCGTATAAGCGTTCAAATCATGAGATCTCCCATGGAAATAGCGAATGGAACTAGGGTGGGAGCGAAGCGAGGGTGGGATACTGCGTTTTCCTGCATTCATAGCTCTGTGGTTAGGAGGTTTGAGAGAAATCATACATGTGCTTTGGTGGATGAAAGAGATATGGAGCTTTCTGCTTAAGAGCAGTTGCAGGATCTGAAGATGTTAGATAAAGTTCAGAATGAACCGCCATCTTCTCTTCTCCAATCGGAATCTCTTGTTTCACTTCTACACCGAAGCTCTGTCCATCAATGGTGGATTTCTGCAGCTTATCCATCTTGAACCGCAAAGGCTTGTCTCCCAGGTGGAGATCAATCAGTCCATGTCTCACATCAAATACTGCTCCAACAGTAGCTAAGAAAGATCTACCAAGTAGCAAAGGATCATCTGGCTCAACATTATACTTCAGCACTACAAAGTCCGTTGGAATCAAGTAGTTTCCAACTCCGACAGGAATGTCTTCAAGAACTCCTTCTGGATACATCTTTGATCGTTCAACTAGGATAAGAGAGATCCTAGTAGGCTGGAAATCCATCAGTCCCAATCTCACAGCCACAAAGTAAGGCATGAGATTCACACCAGATCCTAAATCACACAGTGAACGCTTGAATCTGTCCGTACAGATGGAACAGTCTAGCACAAAGACTCCTGGGTCTGGAAGCTTCTCTGAAATCTGAATCAGCTTCTTTTCCATCACTTTCATGCAATTAGCTTCGTCTAACTTCTGTTTGGACAACTTAGGAGCCTTAGGATATGGCATAGAAGGCTTACAGACTCGTTCAGGGACTGTCGCAGGTTTCTGGTCTCGTCTGCGATCTGTGTCGATCGATGCACGAGGGGTGTCGATCGACACAAGGCGATTAATAGCAGTTTCATCATACTTGTCGGGCATGCATCGATCGACATCAACAGTGTGTCGATCGACGCTTGTCTCTCAAAGTAAAATAATGCCTAGCCTAAACAAGTGGCTAAAAACCCTAATATAATGATCTAATCACGGCTGGGGCTTTATTGTAATTATGAGAAACTTCTGGGCCTTTATGAAAATTCCAAACTCTTCATTAAACGCACAAGATAAGTCTGTCCATGATTTGTGTCGATCGATGTAAAGGTAATGTCGATCCATACATGAGTCCAGAATCGACAGTGACTCCTACTTCTCGGTCAATGCTCCAAATAGCTCCAGAATGCGCCATAATGTCCAAATCCGCTCCAAACGACCTAGACCTGTAAACACACATTAAAGGACTCCAAAAGACTCTAAAAGACTCGATAACAATGACATATATCATAGTCGGATTTCCTAAAAACCATGATATATCAACATCGTATACATCGCTTCCACAATACAAAGCTTTTCAATCTGTATTGCTTCCGCGAGTTATGTCGGTTTGGACTAAACCAATATATCAGAGAAGCAATTCATTTCTAAGTAGACAAACGTTTTACTAACGTTTACAAATAATTTGCCTAATAAGATCTAATTACAAACAAACAAAGAATAAAAATGTGCCTTAAAGCCAAACCAAAAATCAACAACCAATGAAAGCATCGACTCAAAACCCCCAGCCCGCACGCAATCCCGAACCTGCACTGAGGACCTCCCGCGTCCGTCGCTGCTAACCTGAAAACACAAAAGAGTCTAATGAGCAATCTAAGATCACCCAGCTAGTCGGATACTCCACTAACGGCTTCTAATCTAATAATCTCGCCCCAAAACCCAAAATAACAATCATAAAGAAGCAATAGTCTATCCCGTACCACACGACGTGATAAACCCACAACACACAAGCATTTTCAAACGAAAGGAAGGATTACAAAAATTGAAGGCACTGCGGCACATGCGCCCTCGATTAGACTCAATTTAACTATCATGAACAACGAACTTAACTCCATTGGGCCCATGATATATCATGGTTTTTACCGGTTTTATGCCATGATATAAGTATGTTTTAGAGTCTTTTGGTGTTCTTTTAGAGTCGTTTACAAGTTTTATTAGGTATACACACGTTTGGAGTGGATTTGGAGTAATTGGAGCATTTTGGTGCATTTTGGAGTTTTGACCCGAGAGATAGAGCTCACTGTCCAGAACAAAGCAATGTGTCGATCGACACACATCAGCATCGATCGATGCACATCGAGTTGGGCCAGTCTCGGCGAGAGTTAATGAAGAATGATGAATTTGCAGAATTACCCATAAGTTCCAGTCATTTACACAGAAGCCCCAAGACGTGATTTAGCTATTTAATTAGGTTTTACATCAGTTTAACATACGCTATCATACTTTAGAGCAGAGAGTTTTGAGAGCTATTTGGGGCTGATCTGATCCTGTACTACATCTTGTTTTTGGAGAAGATTTTGAACCTTTTTACTTATTTAATCTCTTTTATGATATCTAATTATTCATTGATCATGTTTTCATTATCTATGTCTGAGTAGATTCATAGTTAGGTTTAGGGATTCTCAATAAGGATTTTATGACTGGCTAGATATAATTAATTTAGTTAAGGATTCATATCAATAGATGTTCTTCAAGCTAAATTGTGTTTAATGCTAGTTCTAACTTGATCACTTAGAATCTAGATCTTATGTTGCTAGATTGACACGAAAGTGTGGTTTAGAATCTGAACTATTTAGGTTGAGCAATTGAATTACTCGCAAAGAAATTTGGTTTAATTGAATTGTGAACATATCGAACTTGATCATTAAACCTGGTTTAATCTGTTAGGAATTACAAAGACATTTGGATTTCTGCAATTAGGCTTAGAGAATTCTCACAGCGAAAGTTGGTTAATTCTATATCTGTGTTTTGAGTTCTAGAACTGTACCTAAATTGATCATGACTGAATGATTTGTCTGCTTGTCTGATTTCCTGAGAACTCCCTAGACTTAGCGCCCTTAGTTAATTGCTTACAACCCGAACTTGCTACTGATTTACTTTCCTGCTTGCTTTTAGTTTTCTAATCACATTTGTTTTCTCCTAGTTTAATCTTTTCTGTTCTAATTATATCGTTGCCTAGAGTCCTCGTGGATTCGATCCCTAAGTACTACATCGATATTACTGTGCACTTGCAGTTAGTATAGGGTTAAAACTCTGAGCCTATCAAGTTTTTGGCGCCGTTGCCGGGGACTCTTTTGAGTCTTCGATAGATTCGAACTTAGGATTTAGACTAGGATTTTTATTTTTATTTTAGTTACTGATTTATTTCTCTGTTTCTTCTCTGTCGCAGGTTTTACTTTCGCATAGCATCGATCGTTGCATCCTTTTGTGTCGATCGTTACTAGGCGATTGGAATTGAATCGATCGTTGCACTATTAGCATCGATCGTTGCTTGGCGATTACAGACGGTTTATGCAGACGCGTGATACCAGAAGTAATCCGAACACTAATCTCGTTAACCTCCAACTCGAAGAGCTTTCTAGACTAGAGAGGACCAACAGGAAAGTTCAGAGAGCAAGAATGGTTCGAGAACGTATGATTCTGATACCCGATGCTCAAGGTGTCCTGAGGGATCCACAAAACAATCCGTACAATGCTGCTGGGCATAGGATTGATGCTCAAGGGAATGTAATCCCTGAGCCTGAAGAAGAACAGGGCCAAGGACAAGGTCAAGGTAGAGAGATGGTTGTCCATGAGAGGACTTTGGCTGACTATAACCGTCCGGATGAGTTCCATGCTAACCGGTCAGCTCTTGTACCTCCTGATTTTGATAGGAATGATTTTGAAATCAAGACCATCTGCTACTCTCTTCTGAGGCAGAATGCCTTCCATGGTTATCCTAATGAGCAGCCAATGGATCACATAGATGAGTTTGAGGACATAGTCACTGGGATGAAGTATGATGGAGTGAACTATGACTATCTGTTTCTCAAACTCTTCCCCTACTCTCTCGCTGGAGATGCTGCTGCCTGGCTGAAACAGCTTCCACCTAGGAAGTTTGTTACATGGGATGCTTTGAAGAGTGAGTTTCTGCGACAATTCTATGATGATGCTCGCTCTGATCAGTCAAGGCAGGATATTCTCACTTTCTCTCAAGGTCCGACAGAGCCTCTTAAGACTGCCTGGATGAGGTTTAAGAAGTACCAACAAGACTGCCCGCATCATGGATTCACTGAGGTAACATTGTTAAGAATTTTCTTCTCCAAATGCCAATTTTAACACTCCTGCTCAAGCTAAGCAACTAATAGATAACTTAGTAAGCCGTAATAGCTGCAAGACTACTGATAAAAGGAGGAAGGAGTCTGGTGGGAAGATGGAGAATTTGGAGATCGCTGATATTAGATCTAAGCTGGACACAGTTTGCAATCTTCTAGCTGGGAAGAAAGCTGTCCATTTTGCTCAAGATGTTGAAGTGATCAATGCTGAAGAAGATGGGCAGGAAGAGGATGTGAATTACATCGAAGGATCTGGTTTCCAAGGAAACATGTTTGGAGGACAGCAAGGTAATAAGTTCTTCAATGGTGGACAGAATGCTGGTTTTCAGAAGACCTATCAACAAGGTAATCAGAGAACTTATGGATCTTCCTCTTACCAGACACCCTCTGCTACTAATACTCATGAGAGTAAGATGGAGGCAATGATGGAGCAGCTACTGAAAGGACAAACCAAGACTGTTGTGGACTACAACAAGAAACTTGATTGGGTGTATGATGATTTGAATGGGAAATTCGAATCCTTGAGCTCACATGTGAAAAGGCTTGATGCTCAAGTTGCGCAGACTAATAGACTTGTTAAGAGGGAAGATGGATATCTTCCGGGGCGAACTGGTGCTAATCCCAAGTATCAATGCAATGCATTAACATTGAGAAGTGGTAAGGAGATGTCTCCTGGCCAGAAAAGGCAGTTAAGTGTTGAAGAACTCGGGGAAATTGAAGAATTGGAAGATGAGATCCGTGATATTCGCAATGCATCGATCGACGCTACTCAGCAACGGTCGATGCAAAGCGAAAACGAAGAACCTGTCATAACAAAGTCGCCCAACAACGATCGACGCAACACCAGCGACGATCGACGCAAGGCGACTGCAGAGAGTTCAAAACCAGAAAAGCCGAAACAGTCAATTGAAAGGGTTTACAAACCTAAAGTACCTTATCCCAAAAATCCCAGGAAAGCTAAGAACGATAAGCAGTATGTCAAATGCAAGGAAATCATTAAGAAGGTGAAGGTTGAAGTGCCTTTGATTGACTGCATGGAGACTACTCCTGTAATGAGGAGATGTCTTAAGGATTTACTTGCTGGTAAGTGGTCTGATGAGGAGAGTGTAATGATGATCACGGAAGTATGTAGTGCGGTAATTCAGGGCAGAATTCCTGAGAAGCTAAAAGATCCAGGGAGCTTTGTGTTGGATTGTGCCATCTACAGGGAAAGATTTGAAAGATCCCTATGTGATCTTGGTTCTAGTGGGAATCTTATGCCCTTTTCTGTTGCTAAGAGACTTGGGATGACTGACTTCCTGCCCACTAGGATCTCACTGGTTTTAGCAGACATAACAATTAGGATTTCTGAAGGAGTATTGGAAGATGTGCCTATAATGATTGGCAAATGTGTGATTCCTACTGATTTTGTGGTTCTGCAGTATGGAGAGGAACCGAAGGATCCACTGATATTGAGTAGGCCTTTCTTAGCTACTGCCGGTGCAATGATTGACTGCCAAAGAGGCAAGATAGTTCTGAATGTAGGTGATCTGAAAATGAGTTTCGATATGGACAAACTGGTGAAGAGACCAACCATCGATGGACAGACCTTCTATGTCGACACACTCGGTGATCTGGCTGCAGAGTACTTTCATAGGACACATGCTGAGGATCCGCTGGAGAGAGCCTTACTGAGCTCTATAATGGAGCTGGAACACCTGCAAGACGAACCCGCAATCTGTTATGCGAGGCTGATGGATTCTGATGAGCAAGTAATGCAGTTAGATGTGTCTGACGCGACCTTGCATCGATCGACACAACTTGAGCATCGATCGTTGCAAGTCGACAGAGACTGGGCAGAGGAAAAAGCTCCGAAAATTGAGCTGAAACAACTTCCATCCGGGCTAAGGTACGCATTTCTTGGACCTAATTCAACATATCCAGTGATTGTAAATGCTAGTTTGAACAACGCAGAGCTCACCTTACTGCTAAGCAAGCATCGCAAAATTCTTGGCTATTCTCTTGATGACATTTCAGGTATCTCTCCGGAGCTGTGCATGCATCGGATACATCTCGAGGATGAGTCTAAGACATCAGTTAAGCATCAGAGGAGGCTTAACCCTAACCTTAAGGATGTGGTAAAGAAGGAGATCATGAAGCTCCTAGATGCTGGGATCATCTATCCTATCTCAGATAGTGATTGGGTTAGTCCAGTCCATGTGGTACCTAAAAAGGGTGGAGTTACAGTTGTGAAGAATGAGAAGAATGAGTTGATCCCTACTAGGACTGTGACTGGACACAGGATGTGCATAGATTACAGGAAGCTCAACGCCGCGACAAGGAAGGATAATTTCCCTTTACCCTTCATTGATCAGATGCTGGAGAGGTTAGCAAATCACCCCTACTATTGCTTCCTCGATGGATATTCAGGTTTCTTTCAGATTCCTATCCATCCAGAGGATCAGGGAAAGACCACATTCACTTGTCCATATGGCACATTCGCTTACCGTAGGATGCCTTTTGGACTCTGCAATGCACCAGCTACTTTCCAGAGTTGCATGATGTCCATATTCACTGATATGATTGAGGATTTTATGGAGGTATTTATGGATGACTATTCAGTCTACAGGTCATCTTATAATGAGTGCTTAGATAATCTGTGCAAGGTATTAGCTAGATGCGAAGAGAAGCACTTAGTACTTAATTGGGAGAAGTGCCATTTCATGGTCAGAGATGGCATTGTACTTGGACATAAAGTGTTTGAAGCGGGGATCGAAGTATACTGCACTAAGATTGAGGTAATGACCAGCCTTCAGGCGCCGGATTCTGTGAAGTCTGTGAGGAGTTTTCTTGTACATGCTGGTTTCTATAGGCGGTTCATCAAAGACTTCAGTAAGATTGCTACACCACTAACTGCTTTGCTGTGTAAGGATACCAAATTTGAGTTCAATGCAGATTGTCAGACTGCATTTGAACATATTAAGCAAGCATTAGTGAGTGCTCCAATAGTTCAGCCACCAGATTGGGATCTACCTTTTGAGGTTATGTGTGATGCAAGTGACTATGATGTAGGAGCTGTTCTTGGACAGAATAAGGATAAAAAGATTCATGCTATCTATTATGCTAGTAGGACCCTAGATGATGCGCAAAGAAACTATGCCACTACAGAGAAAGGATTGTTGGCTGTAGTCTTTGCATTTTAGAAGTTTCTCCCTTATCTTGTAGGCTCCAAAGTGATTGTGCATACTGATCATTCAGCCATGAAGTATCTGATGCAGAAGAAAGATGCTAAGCCAAGATTGTTGAGATGGATTATGTTGCTTCAGGAGTTTGACATTGAAGTGAGGGACAAGAAGGGGGTTGAGAATGGAGTTGCCGATCATCTTCCAAGGATTCTAGTTGAGGAAGACGTGCCTATTAATGATTTCTTGCCTGAGGAGAACGTCAATATGATCGAAACAGTGTTTCAGACGGATTTGGGCAGAAATATGCAAAACTGTCGGATTAATCGTATTGCGTCGATCGATGCCACGCCTGTAACGATCGATGCATGCGTCGGGACAGCGACGATCGATGCATCTTTATGCGACGATCGTTGCAGTGCAAATCCAAAACCAGAGAATTTTACGGTTCGAATTGGAGACTATGAATTCGAAGTTGATGCTGTCACAACCATTGATCGACCCTGGTATGCATATATAGCTAATTACTTAGCTGCAGAGACTGAACCAGATGATCTAAAAGGGTATGCAAATAAGAAGGTCTTCAGAGAGCTTAGACGATACTACTGGGATGAGCCTTATCTTTACAAGCACTGTTCTGATGGTCTATACAGAAGATGCATTGCTGAATCAAAGGTTCCAAATATCCTATTCCACTATCATGGATCAGATTATGCTGGACATTTTGCTACTTTTAAGACTGTGTCTAAGATCTTGCAAGCAGGTTTCTGGTGGCCTACAATGTTTGCGGACGCTCATTCCTTTGTTTCTCGGTGTGATGCTTGTCAGAGGAGAGGGAAAATCAGCAAGAAGCATGAGATGCCTCAGAATTTTATTCTTGAGGTTGAGGTTTTCGATTGCTGGGGCATAAATTTTATGGGTCCTTTTCCCTCATCCTATGGGAATAAGTTTATCTTGGTTGATGTGGACTATGTTTCTAAGTGGGTCGAAGCAATAGCTAGCCCAACCAATGATTCTTCGGTGGTTATTAAGCTGTTTAAGACCATCATATTTCCTAGATTTGGAGTACCTCGGATAGTAATTAGTGATGGAGGATCTCATTTCATTAATAAGGTCTTCGAGAAGCTGCTACAGAAGCATGGGGTTCATCACCGAGTTGCTACTCCTTATCACCCTCAGACTAGTGGACAGGTCAAGGTTTCTAACAGACAGATCAAAGAGATCTTGGAGAAGACAATTGGAAAAAACTAGGAAAGATTGGGCAGCAAAGCTGGATGATGCATTATGGGCTTACCGGACTGAATTTAAGACACCACTTGGGACCACTCCATTTCATCTGCTTTATGGGAAAGCATGTCATCTTCCAGTGGAGCTTGAGCACAAAGCAACATGGGCTGTGAAACAGATGAACTTTGATCTTAAGTCTGCTAAAGAGAGGAGATTGATGCAGCTTAATGAGTTGGATGAGATTAGGCATCATGCTTATGAGAACTCAAAGCTATACAAAGAGAGGATTAAGGCTTATCATGACAAGAAGATTGTCTCTAGACAATTTGAGCCTAATGATCAGGTATTTTTGTATAACTCTCGTTTGCAATTGTTTCCAGGTAAGTTGAGATCAAGTTAGTCTGGTCCTTTCACAATCAAGGAGGTACGTCCCTATGGAGCTGTTGTTCTAATTAGCCAGGAAGGTAAGGAATTTACTGTCAATGGACAAAGAGTTAAGCATTATTGGGCTAAAGCTGAGATTCCAGATGGTCAGATTTTGCCTCTGGATGTTGCACCATCTGTCTGATTTAGCTGATAGGTCCAACTAATGACCTTAAACAAGCGTTGAGTGGGAGGCAACCCACTGTTTCGTTTTTGCATTTTCATTTTTGTGTTTTTGTTAGGATGTTACGTTTGTTTTTGGTTTTGGTGAGCTTTTGTTTGCAGGTCTCGGATATCGCAATGCAACGATCGACACAACACGAAAATAGCATTGCAGCGATAATTGCGGTCCTGAGCAACGATCGACACATGACGAAAAATCGCCTAGCAATCGATGCATGAGCGACAGAGGTAAAAATCAGACAGAACTCAACACATCCATAACATTTTTGCTTTCTTTTACCAACTCTTAGCTTAACACTACCGGGGACAATGTGTTTCAAGTGTGGGGGAGGTACTACTGACTTTTATCTTTCTGTTTTCTTAGAGTCAGTCCGTTTTTCAAATTTTTTTTATTTTATTGAGTCAAAACCAGTTAAGTAAGAAACAGTGAATTTTTGAGAAGTTAACAACATCTTGCAGGAACTTAAGTAACCATTGGGATGAAGCTGAAAGACCTATCTATGACTATTAGAAAACCCAACACGGATCAACCTACTGAGGACACCCATATCAATTCAGGTATTCAGAGGATCCTTAACTGACTTCACCCTTAACTTGACTTAATTTTCTCACCTAAGGGCTTGGTATACCTTGAGTCGGATTCCTTTGTTAGTTCTGACACAGCTTGTAAACCTGTCCGAGTATGGTTCCCTTCTCCCCTTCCATAAAGTAAAAAAAAAGTAATAAACTGAGGATGAGTTAATAACTCCGAAGTGGTCACGGGAGTGGTAGCTACCACTATCACCCCCTGTGCGATCCATGGAATGTGTCCAAAGTACACCCCTTAACGGGAAGAGCACTGATAAAAAAAAATGATACCCAATGGGGAAAAATCAGAATGCTAAGGAAGGGAAAAGAGAAGAAAGGAACCAGAAAAAGATAGTATGGTGGTCTAGAACTGACAAAGTAAGAATCCATGTGCCCTTTGATCGATAATCCTTAGGTGAGACCGCACTTAATATGCTTAAGAAGTCAGTAGGGTGAATTTGGATTGCTTGGATTGATTGTGGAGTTTACTTAGGACATTTGCTAAGTGTGGGGGAAGTACATGTTGGTCTTGATGTCTTGCAGTTGATTGGATTACTAAGGAGAATCAGAGTGTTGTTGCTTCGAAGATAAAAAGAGTTTCATAAAGTTTTCAAACCTCTTCACCATGTCTTAGTTCTCTGTTTTGCTTGAGGGCAAGCAAAGGCTAAGTGTGGGGGAGTTGATATATCATGGTTTTTACCGGTTTTATGCCATGATATAAGTATGTTTTAGAGTCTTTTGGTGTTCTTTTAGAGTCGTTTACAGGTTTTATTAGGTATACACACGTTTGGAGTGATTTGGAGTAATTGGAGCATTTTGGTGCATTTTGGAGTTTTGACCCGAGAGATAGAGCTCACTGTCCAGAACAGAGCAATGTGTCGATCGACACATATCAGCATCGATCGATGCACAACGAGTTGGGCCAGTCTCGGCGAGAGTTAATGAAGAATGCTGAATTTGCAGAATTGCCCAGAAGTTCCAGATATTTACACAGATGCCCCAAGACGTGATTTAGCTATTTAATTAGGTTTTACATCAGTTTAACATACACAATCATACTTTAGAGCAGAGAGTTTTGAGAGCTATTTGGGGCTGATCTGATCCTGTACTACATCTTGTTTTTGGAGAAGATTTCGAACTCCTTTACTTATTTAATCTCTTTTATGATATCTAATTATTCATTGATCATGTTTTCATTATCTATGTCTGGGTAGATTCATAGTTAGGTTTAGGGATTCTCAATAAGGATTTTATGACTTGCTAGATATACGTAATTCAGTTAAGGATTCATATCAATAGATGTTCTTCAAGCTAAATTGTGTTTAATGCTAGTTCTAACTTGATCACTTAGAATCTAGATCTTAGGTTGCTAGATTGACACGAAAGTGTGGTTTAGAATCTGAACTATTTAGGTTGAGCAATTGAATTACTCGCAAAGAAATTTGGTTTAATTGAATTGTGAACATATCGAACTTGATCATTAAAACTGGTTTAATCTGTTAGGAATTACAAAGACATTTGGATTTCTGCAATTAGGCTTAGAGAATTCTCACAACGAAAGTTGGTTAATTATATATCTGTGTTTTGAGTTCTAGAACTGTACCTAAATTGATCCTGACTGAATGATTTGTCTGCTTGTCTGATTTCCTGAGAACTCCCTAGACTTAGCGCCCTTAGTTAATTGCTTACAACCCGAACTTGCTACTGATTTACTTTCCTGCTTGCTTTTAGTTTTCTAATCACACTTGTTTTCTCCTAGTTTAATATTTTTTGTTCTAATTCTATCGTTGCCTAGAGTCCTCGTGGATTCGATCCCTAAGTACTACATCGATATTACTGTGCACTTGCAGTTAGTATAGGGTTAAAATTCTGAGTCTATCAGCCCATTATGCGAACTCGGTAACTTCCACAAGAACACTTAGCTACCGACATGGTAACTAAAACTACACACGACTCCTAAACGTAAACACGAAGTCATACGACCTAGGACACTATTCTCAGTCCATCGATACCCATTGACTCGGGATACCCCACAATAACCTAATTTTCCATGCAATCTGACCCTAGGACATGACCCGTATTCTCTCGACAAAATTTCCGATCAGTGGGATATTAAACATACAAGTATATTTGTCTATCAACTGAATTACCGTAAGAAAACGATCAAGAATATTTTTTTTTAGAATTGCTGGTCTTGGGCGAGAGGCATGGATCCAAGGTCATTCCGTATTGAAATGGTTGATCTTGTTCCCACTTTTTTGATTAGTCCTTTGTTAACCAGAGATCTAGCTGATACAATACTCCTCCATTCGTAAGATGGCGAGTATGAATTATCAAATCCATTTGGGTTCGAATTTTAAAAATACCGACCTTTGTAAACCTTTGAGAACAAAATGTTTGGTGTATCAATTAACCTCCATAATTATTTTGCAGGAAACATAGTGTTTGTGTCCCTGAATGCCCGAAAACTGATTCCTCTGTCTCATTTCGAATTACATAACTTATCCCACGACATCCAGTGCATGCCTTTTGTATTCTGTTAGAGCTCTACCAAAATCGAGATACCACACTTGTATGTTCAGTGGTCACATAATTTGGTAACATTTAACATGCATGACATTATTTGAAAGTGCAGTTGCCACTGATGTGATAAGAACTTCCTTCCCTCCTCGTGATAATAGTTTAATGGTCCATCTATTAACTCTTTTGTATTGTTTGTCCTGAAAGAAGCTATATTCTGCGACTTTGGACCACCAAAGCTTTCAGGTATACCTAAATATGTATGCATACCACCAATGGTATTGATGCCTAAGATTTGTTTCATTTCCTCTCTTATAGAATCATTAACCTGGCCAAATTGAAGTGATGAATTTGAAAAATCGATTTGTTGACGTGAAACCCTTTCATAATCCTTCAGTATCTTTAAAATAGTTAAAAAATCCTCCTTATTAGCCTTGCATAAAATAGGCTATCGTCTGCAAATAACAAATGAGATATCGAGGACTTTCTCTTGCAACCTTCAAACCAGTCAAAACTTTCCCCTCTTCAACTGCGAATATTTACTATAAGAGTTTCCATACAAATAAAGAATAAATATGGCGAGGGAGGATCCTCTTGGAGAAATCCTCTAACCGGATTGATTAGACCTTGTGGTTGACCATTTATTAAAACCTTATATTGAACCGTAGTAATACAACTCATCATAAATCATATAAAATATGATGCAAAGCCCGTTTTATTGAGGAAACTTTCTATAAAAGACCATTCCAATTTGTCGTAAGTCTTATTCATATATGTTTTTACAACCATATAATTTTCCTTACATTAATGATTTGTTCTCAATCCACAAAAATACCATGTGCTATTAAAATCTTGTCTGAAATCAAACGTCTCGTTATGAAACCCTATTGCGTTTCCGAAATGAAATCCATCAATAATCCCTTTAGTCTCTAACATTAAACCTTTGAAATTATCTTATAAATTACATTGCAAAGGCTTATCGGTCTTAATTCCGATAACCGACTTGGTCGCTCCATCTTTGGGATAACGCAAATATTTATAAAATTCATTCTCGCAACCAAATTGAATGTTCTAAAAAAATAATTCACCAATTGATTAATATCTTTTTTATTATTAGAAAATAGTGCCGTCATTCCATCATGTCCTAAAGCTTTTTACGGGTGCATCATAAATAATTCAATCTTCACTTCTTCTGGTGTTTCTTGTGTCGTTAACTTTGCATTCATTTGATATGTGATTGTTTGTGGGAAATTTTGTAGAAATTCATCAAAATCATACGGATTTGATGAGGTAAATATTTCATGGAAATAATCCACTACAACATTTTCTAGCTCAAGTTCTTGTGTAACCCATCTCCATTTGCATTTTTCAATCCAAAAATCCTATTCCTTGCCCGGCGTTGTTTTGTAGTGCAACAATCCACAAAAGTATGCCATAAATTTCTACTGCCAATATGATTCATCATCTTTATAGGACCCCTTTAGTTTTCTTGTAATCTCCCATAATTATTCTTGTAATTTGCTATAATCATTATGAACTTCTTCTAAGGCTTTCTATAAGTCGTTGATTTTCTCTTTTTCATATGGTAAATTATTTTCCCTCCATTTCGATAATTGATGTCAACAATTCTGGATCTTGAAAACGAAGTCTTCCTGATTTCTTGTGTCTGGTGCATCCCAACCCTTTAGAATTGTATTAATTAGACCCTCATGACCTATCCATCGCTTTTAAAAACGAAAATAACTCCTTCTCTGTATTTTTTTCTTCAAGATTTGCAAGTAGAGGTCTGATCCGATCCTACCAAACTCAAATATTCAGTGTTTGAATACAAGAATATAGCATGCTAATCTTCATTCCCTAGTGCCATGTCTATACGACATCTTATCAGTTTTTTTCCTCGGTATCCCATCCAAGAAAGTATATTCCATATGGATGGGAATTTAACAAAACCACAATCTCTTATCATTTTATTGAAGGAAACAAGGGTAGATGCATGCCTTCGGACCCAAGATTAATAAATCAATGGAAATCGAAGGTGGTGGTGGCTTGATCGAAACTGGTTCGAAGAAGGAGGCTGGATCGAAACTGGATAGAAGAAGGAGGCTGGAAGACAAAACTGGATCGAAGAAGAAGGAGGCTGCGATGTCAAAAAAAAAAAGAAGGCGGCTGAAAAAAGGGTCAAGGGTTTGATTTATTAATTAGGTTATAAGAGCAACAATTGTGATCTAAAGTGAGGAAGATCTAATGGTTGAGAAGGAGATTTGATTATTTTTTTTTAAAGGAAATCTGAACCGTTGAACTATGATCTAAGTGAAAGAGTTTTAGCCAATAGAAATTTTTTAGGGTGTAATTAATGTATAATAATAAAAGATTTTAAAATAATATAATTGTTAAAATAAAACTTTAAAAAGTGTTTTATTTAAAAGTGTAAAAGATAAACTTATAAAAATGTTAAATTTTATAAATGATTTTAAAATAATAAAATAAGTATATATAATAACTAAAAATTATTACTTTTACATTATTTTGTATATTTTAAAAGTGTTAAATTCCATTTTTGAGTATATACAATAATTAAATTATTGTTGAAGACTTTTTAAATTATTAGTAATAAAATATTAGTATATTTAAAAAAACAAACCACTTGGCTTTTATTTTTTTGTTTTTAAATTAGTTTGTAATTAATTTTGTGTAAAGTATATATTTAAATAGTTTTAATATTAGTTTTGTGTATATATAATTAATTCTATAGTTTATGATTAAGAGTAAGGTTTAGAATGATTAGGGTTTATGATATAGGGTTAAAGGGTTGTGTTTATGGTTATAAGTTAATATTTGAAAATAATAGAATTATAATTTCTTTTATAAATGTTGAATATTAGTTTTGATATATTATAGTAATTGGAATTTTATTAGTTAGAGTTTTGTTTATACTTTAGAGTTTTAGGGTTTGTTTAGGGTTTAGGGTTTTATATATTAGTTTTATGTATTAGTTTTGTTTATACTATAGATTTTAAATATTATTTTTATGTTTATATAATTAGTTTTTATATTTTCATTTTAAAGAGTTAGGTTTAGACTATGCTTATGGTTTAGTGTACAAGGTAAAGGAATGTGTTTAGGGTTATAAGTTGATTTTTGAAATATTAGATTTGAAAAATATTTTTTTATAAGTGTTGAATATTAGTGTTTGTTATGTTATGGTAATTGAAATGTTATTAATTAGAGTTTTAGGGTTGAGGGTTTGAATAGATACGAAACAAATCGTAGCCATACCATATCTTTATATTAATTGAGAAGTACTTTTTCCCTTAAATTGACTCTAAAAACGGTTGATTACTAATTTACCATTAATAATATTAAGCTAATTATTATGTTAACCTTAATTTATATTGATAATTTTACTATGTTTTTAATTTTATTAGGCTAATTACTATGTTAACCTTAATTTATATAGATGATAAATATGAAATATTTATGAAGATTTTTAAACTTTATTTATAGATATATATATATAAATTTGAATAAAAATGAGATGATAAATATGAAAATATTAATGAATATTATTAATTTTATTTTAGAGATATACATAACTTACAATAAAAATAATAAATATAAAAACGTTTATGAATATTTTTATATATTAATAAGTATTTTTTGGATTTTATATAGTAAATACATACTATTTATGTAACTTTAAATTTTATATATATGATTAAAAAATTAAATAAAATATTTATGTATTTTTATACATAACAATATAATTACAATTTATTTTATTACTATTAATATTATTTATAATTAATTATAAAATATTTTATTATATATAATAATGTACATATATTTAATTATAAATAGTCTGATACAGATTTTTGTAATATTATTATTGTTCTTAAATTAATTTCATAAATTTTAATTTTAGAACGTGTTTAATAATATTTGTGATTTTGGCGAATATTCACTCTCAAATTGGTTAATTACTAAGTTACCATTAATGAAATTAAGATTTTTACAATATTTACATTAGTTTATATTTATAATTTTATTTTTATTATATTAGTTTTTATTTTAGAGATATATATCATCCGGATAAAATAAATAAAAGATAAGACGATAAATATGAAAATATTTTTGAATTATGAGTTTTTAATATTGATAACTACGATTATAAAACAAATTTATGTAGTAAATTATTATGAGTTATATGAATTTTAAATTTAGATAAATGTGAACAATAAACTATTTTAAAAATTAAAATATTTGTACATATATAATTATATTTATTTAAAATATTATTTATGATATATATGTAATTTTTAATAAAAATAAAAAGTAAGATAATAATTATTAAAATATTTATGAAGATGTTTAAATATTAATAAATATGGTTGTTATATATAATATAATTTATATAGTAAAGTTGTATTATTTACTTAAATTTTGAATTTATATATAATAATAAAATATTTTTGATAAAGTATTATTTTTTTCCGCCTGAATAATATTAATTACATAATCAACTGTTTACAATGTCTGAGTTAATTGTATGGATCAACCAAAGAGGTACAAAGAAATTATGATAAGCACATGAATAATTTGCCGTGATTTTGAAGCAATGACATAAGTTGCCTGATTCCCTGAGCGACGAATGAAGGTAAATTGCATATTTATATATGCGCTAGTGATGTGCTTGATTTCACAAACTAAGTTGTGAATACTCCAATCGCCGCCATTCGAGTTAATCAAATTGATCAATGTCTGACAATCACCTTCGAACATAATGTGATCTAAATCTCTATGTAATACATCATGTACTGCAAACATCATTGCCTTCCCTTCACCTTCAAGTGGAGAAGAAACATTACTCATCAAATGAGAACCCCATCCAAGAACTGTGCCCGCATCATCACGAATTATCCAGCTAGCCCGTTATAGGATCAAAAGCCGCGTCGACATTACATTTGAGAGAATTTCGTGCTGGTCGAGACCATCGAGTCTGAGTAGAAGTACTTGGGAATAAAGTCTGAGAGGAATGATTTTTGGTGAGCTCGATCCATTCAGTAACTTCATCAAGACAGTATCCAACCTCTCTGTCTGGATGAATAGGTTTATTATCAAAGATGAGAGATTCTTGATGTCCAAATATGACATAAGATCCAAAAAGGTAACAGTTTCTCTAGCTCTGTGAGATGTACCATCTCATATCGATCCAATGAAAGAGATATATTGGGATCAGAATTCTCAGAGTGATTAAGAAGCCATGATAAATGATGTAATGCTGCTTGATCCCAAAATTGCAGTGAAATGGGACACTCAAAGAAAAGGTGTGTCAGAGTTTCATTTGGACCAGCACATCGTGTACAAACAGGGGAAATATGGAGGCATCTGGAATTAAGACGATTGGATGATGTTAAAGCACGCGAAAGAAGCCTCCAAAGAAAATGTTTCAATTTGGGAAGGATCGGAAATCGCCAAAGCTTACGTTTAAGATCAAGATCACCATGAGTTGGAGTGATTGATGCTATTCCTGGGTCAAGCTGACAGGCTAGATGATAACCTGGCCATACTGAATACATTCCGTTCGTTTCTAACGCCCAAATGAGAGTATCTTCCTGAGATGTAGATGTCAGAAATATGCAACGAGCCAAAAGTCTATCTTCAACTGACAGAACCTCACTTAAAACCTCTTCATTCCATTGTCTACTATCATTATGTTCAGTAATGAGAGAATCCACCATTAGCGTAGAAGAAGAGTCTCCTACAGCTGGTCTCGAAATTGTCGTTGGTAACCAATTATCACTGAACACTCGGGTCGTACGTCCATCTCCAATGTTGTGTTTCATACCTTTCTTAAGGAGATCTAATCCCACTAGTATAGATGACCATCCATATGATTGTAATTGTTGTGATGAAGCTTCCAACACTGAGCAATGAGGGTAATATTTGGCTTTAAACAACCGAGCAAAAAGTGAATTCGGATGCTTCAAAAGTCTCCAAGCTTGTTTTGTCAATAAGGAATCATTAAATAGATAGAGATCCTTGAAGCTAATACCTCCCTCATATTTCGGTAATTGCCTACGATCCCGAGCCACCCATGGGATACCTCTTTTATCAGATTTCTTTTCCCACCAAAATCTTCTCAATTCCGCCGTGATCTCTTCTACTATTTGTCTTCGAATTTTGAAACAAGACATGGAGTAAACAGGCATGGATATTGCAACCGTTTTCAACATGATTTCTTTTCCTGCTTGTGTTAACTTCTTCGATGTCCAAGATTGAGTACGCTGTTTGACCTTGTCAACAGTAGCATGAAACATATCCTTCTTTTTTCGACCAAACTGTTCTGGGAGACCCAATTATTTACCTCCACCTCCAAGTTGATGAATTCCTAGAATTTGTTGTATATAGTGTTGAGTATGAGGATATATACTTGATCCAAAAGTTATAACCGACTTGGAGACATTAATCTTCTGCCCTGAACACTTCTCATATAGCTGGAAAACTGAATGAAGAGCACGACTATTCTGCTGATTTACTTGAACAAAAAACAGTGAATCATCGGCAAAAAGAAGATGGCTAATAGCTGGTACCCCATTCCCTATTTTAATTCATTTTATTTTTCCTGCTCTTGTTTCCGTAGAGATTAAATGGCTAAGGACATCCGCATAGAGAATAAAGAGATATTGTGAGAGTGTATCACCTTGACACAGTCCCCGTTCAGGAATAATATTGCCGTGAGGAGAACCATTGATAAGGACTGAGAACGAAACTGATGTAACAATTTCCATGATCCACAAAATCCATTGAGCTGAGAAACCAAAAGATTTCATTGTCTCTTTCAAAAAATCCAATTCTATACGGTCATAAGCCTTCGAAATATCCGTCTTGACAGCCATATATATCGTTTAAACCCACTTCCTTGCCTTGAGTGAATGCATAAGTTCATTTGCAATTAACACATTATCTGAAGCCATACGACCCGGGATAAAAGCTGCTTGAGCTTCTGACACAATGTCATTCAAAACACCTTTCAACCGAGAGACAAGTAATTTCGAGATGATCTTGTATAATACATTACATAGTCCAATCGGTCTGAAATCCACAAATGATACTGAGTTCTGTGTTTTCTGCAGCAGACACAAATTTGTGTGGTTCAAACCTGGTGCCATTAAGCTTGTTGCAAAAAATCTCCGAACTTCACCACAAACATCCGGACCTACGATCTCCCAACACTCTTGATAAAATCTAGCTGTAAATCCGTCTGGTCCAGGGCATTTATCTGCTCCTATGTCTGAAATTGCTTAATATATTAATGCATCTGTGAATTCCCGGGTGAGCTTTGCGTTCATAGATTCTGAAACTTAAGATGTAAAACCTTCAAATATTGCCATGTCCAAACCAGACCGAGAACTCATATAAACATTTTGATAATAAGCTTTTGCCGCTTTACCCACATCTTTATCACCTCGTATTGTTTCACCGGATTCAGTCGTAATAGAGAGGATTAAGTTTTGAGAGAACCTCTGCTTCGTACATGCATGAAAATAATTTGTGTTTCTATCTCCATCCACCAATCTGCGTTAACAACTTTTCTGATACCAATAATCTTCTTCATCTCTGTAAGCTTTAGCCAATTGATCCTTCAATATCTGAATAAAATTCCTGTTTATAAAAGGACCCATTAGAGTGATATATCATGGTTTTTACCCATTTTATGCCATGATATAGATGTGTTTTTAGTGTCTTTGGTGTTATTTTAGAGTCTTTTACAGGTTTAATCAGGTTTGGAGCTAATTGGAGATAATTGGAGTATTTTGGGACTTTTGGAGCATTTTGGCCGAGAGTTTAAACTCACTGCCCGATTTGATGATCATGCATCGATCGACACACCTTTGGTGTTGATCGACACACTAGCAAGATGGGCCGTACGCGGCGGTTTAATCAAGTTATGAAGATTTGCAGAGAAGCCCAGAATAGTTCCAGTATTTACACAGAAGCCCCAGCCGAGATTATGCCTATATATTGAGAGTTTTGGCTTTTATTTTAGATACGCTTTCATACTTAGAGCTAAGAGATTTTTAGAGCTTTTAGGGCTGATCTAATCCTGTACTTCATCTATTTTGGAGAAGATTTCGAACCCCTTTATCTATTTAATTTTTTATATGCAATCTATTATTTCTATGATTTCTGTTCCATTAATCATGTCTGAGTAGATTCATAGTTAGGTTTAGGGTTTCTCATTAAGGATTTTATGACTTGCTAGACTTGTTTAAATTCAGTTAAGGATTCACATGATTAGAATGTTCTTCGATCTAAATTGTGCTTAATGCTAGTTCTAACCTGATCAATTAGAATCTAGATCTTAGGTTGCTAAATACGACACGAGAGTGTGGTTTAGAATCTGAACTATTTAGGTTGAGCAATTAAATTATTCGCAAAGAGATTTGGTTTAGTTTAATTGTGAACATATCGAACTTGAAATTAATGCTGGTTTAATCTGTTAGTAATTGCAAAGAGATTTGGATTACTGCACTTAGACTTAGAGGATTTTCGCAAAGAGATTTGGTTAATTCTAATTCCGTGATTTGAGTTCTAGAACTGAGTTTAATTTGATCCTGACTGATTAACTTGTCTGCTTGTCTGATTTCCTGAGAATTCCCTAGACTTAGAGCTTTTAGTTTATTGCTTTCACAACCAATTCCTGCTACTGATTTACTTTCTCGCCTTGCTATTTACTTTACAACAATTTGCTTTCTTCCTAGTATTAATCTCTTCCGTTCTGATCTATCGAGACCAGTGTCCCTGTGGATTCGATAACCCTATATACTACATTGATAATGTTGTGCACTTGCAGTTAGTATAGGGAATAAAACCTGACCTATCAAGTTTTTGGTGCCGTTGCCGGGGACTCTTAGAGTCTTCGATAGGACCGAACTTAGGGTTTTTACTAGGAATTTTTCTTTTTTGTTTTTATCTTCGTTTTTATTTTATTTTACTGATTTCTTCTCTGTTTTCTCTCTGTCGCAGGTACCGATTTCGCCTTGCGTCGATCGTTGCACATCTAGTGTCGATCGTCACTAGGCGATTCTGAGATTGAATCGATCATTGCCTTGATAGCATCGATCGTTGTTGGACGATTACAGACAGTTTATGCAGACGCAGAAAACTAGAAGTAATCCGAACTTGAGCTTAGTTAATCTCGAACTTGAAGAACTTGGACGTTTAGAGAGAACAATCAGAAGAGAGAAAAGAGCAAGAATGGCACGTGAACGTTTGATTTTGATAGCCGATGCTCAAGGTGTCCTGAGGGATCCGCAAAACAATCCTTACAATGCTGCTGGGCAGAGGATTGATGATGAGGGACGTGTGATCCTTGAGGTTGAGGAACTTGAGCCACCACCACAGCCGCAAGCGCCAAGACAGGCCCAAGGGAGAGAGATGGTTGTCCATGAGAGAACCTTAGCTGACTACAACAGACCGGATGAGTTTCATGCAAACCGGCCAGCTCTAATTCTTCCTGGTTTTGAGAGGGATGATTTTGAGATCAAGACCATCTACTACTCGCTGATGAGATAGAATGCATTCCATGGTCATCCCACAGAGCAGCCTATGGATCACATTGATACATTTGAGGACCTAATCAATGGCATGAAGTATGATAGAGTCTGCCAAGATTATCTGTTCCTCAAGCTCTTTCCATACAGTCTCGCTGGAGACGCTGCTGCTTGGCTGAAGCAACTGGCACCTGGCCAGTATACTACTTGGGCAGCCCTGAAGAGTGAGTTTCTGCGTCACTTCTATGATGATGCGCGTTCCGATCAGTCCAGACAGGATATTCTGACATTTACCCAAGGTCCTACTGAGCCACTTAAGACCGCTTGGATGAGATTTAGGAAGTACCAGCGTGACTGCCCACACCATGGATTCACTGAAGTCACATTGCTAGGTATCTTCTTCAGAGGCATAGATCTGCCATATCAGTCTGCGCTGGATAACTCCAGTAATGCAAACTTCAACACCAGAACTCCTGCACAAGCTAAGCAGTTGATTGAAAACTTAGTGAGCAGCAACAGCTGCAAGACTATGGATGAGAGGAGGAAGAAATCTGGTGGAAGTGTAGAGAATACAGAGATGGCTGAATTGAGATCTAGAATGGACACAATCTGCAATCTCCTGACTGGTAAGAAGGCTGTCCACTTTGCACAAGATGTAGAAGTAATTCAGACTGAGGAGGATACTCAGGAAGAAGATGTGAATTACATTGGAGGATCTGGTTTCCAAGGTAACAGATTTGGTAATCAGCAGGGAAACAGATTCTTCAATGGCGGACAGAAGAGTACCTTCGCAGGCAATCAGAGCTCAGCTGGTTTTGGACAGACAAGTGGTTTTCAGAAGCCCTTTGGACAAGGTGCTCAGAGAACCTATGGATCTTCATCTTATCAGACTCCTCCTACACCTACTGCTCATGAGATTAGGATGGAGGCAATGATGAAACAGCTGCTGGAGAGTCAGACTAAGAATGCTGCAGACTTCGACAAGAAGATAGGTACAGGCTATGAGGAGCTGAATGGAAAAATTGAATACTTGAGCGCACATATGAAGGAGCTTGATGCTAAGGTTGCAAGAACTGCTGGACATGCTCAGCGGGAAGATGGATATCTCCCAGGGCGAACTGATGCTAATCCCAAGTACCAATGCAATGCAGTGACATTGAGAAGTGGTAAGGAGCTGTTACATGGCCAGAAAAGACAGCTGAGTGTAGAAGAACTCGTGGAAATTGACGAGTTGGAAGATGAGATCCTTGACATTCGCAATGCATCGATCGACGCAACCAAGCAACGGTCGATGCAAGGCGATAACGAGGAAACTGTCGTAGAGAAGTCACCCAGCAACGATCGACACAACTCTAGTAACGATCGATGCAAGGCGACTGCAGAGGGTTCAAAACCAGAGAAACCGAAACAGTCGACCGAAAGAGTGTACAAGCCTAAGGTATCTTATCCAAAGAATCCGAGAAAAGCTAAGAATGATAGGCAGTATGCAAAGTGGAAGGAGTTCATTAAAAAGGTGAAAGTTGAAGTGCCTTTGATGGATTCCATGGAAACCTCTCCTGTGATGAGGAGATGCCTCAAGGATATGATTGCTGGAAAGTGGTCTGATGAGGAGAGTGTAATGATGATCAATGAGGTTTGTAGTGCAGTGGTACAGGGGAGGATTCCCGAGAAGTTAAAGGATCCAGGAAGCTTCGTGTTGGATTGTGCTATCTACAGAGAGAGATTTGAAAGGTCTCTATGTGATCTTGGTTCCAGTGTGAATCTTATGCCCCTTTCAGTTGCTAAAAGGCTCGGGATGACTGACTTTATACCCACTAGGATATCACTGGTTCTGGCAGATAGAACAATCAGGATTCCCGAAGGAGTATTGGAGGATGTGCCTATAATGATTGGCAAATGTGTGATCCCAACTGACTTTGTGGTTCTACAGTATGGACAGGAGCCAAAAGATCCACTAATTCTAGGCAGGCCTTTCTTAGCTACAGCTGGTGCGATGATTGACTGTCAAGAAGGTAAAATAGTTCTGAATATGGGAGATATGAAGATGAGTTTTGATATGGACAAGCTGGTAAAGAGACCAACCATCGACGGACAGACTTTCTATGTGGACACATTGGGTGATCTGGCTACAGAGTACTTTCACCAATCACATGCTGAAGACCCAATATAAAGGGCTTTACTGAGCTCTATATTGGAGCTGGAGTACCTGCAGGACGAGCCGGCAATGTGCTATACGAGATTGATGGATTCTGTTGAAGTAGCAATGCAGGTGGAAGTGTCTGACGCGACGATGCAACGATCGACACTACCTAAGCATCGGTCGTTGCAAGTCGACAGAGACTGGGCCGAGGAAAAGGCTCCGAAAATAGAGCTGAAACAACTTCCATCCGGGCTAAGGTACGCATTTCTTGGACCCAATTCACCTTATCCAGTGATTGTTAGTGCTAGTTTGAACAACGCAGAGCTCACTTTACTGCTAAGCAAGGTGCGCAAGCATCGCAAGGCTCTTGGCTATTCTCTTGATGACATTTCAGGTATCTCACCGGAGCTGTGCATGCATCGGATACATCTTGAGGATGAGTCTAAGACGTCTGTTGAGCATCAGAGAAGGCTTAATCCTAATCTGCAGGAAGTGGTTAAGAAGGAGATTATGAAACTCCTTGATGCTGGGATTATCTATCCTATCTCTGACAGTGATTGGGTGAGTCCAGTCCATGTAGTACCTAAGAAGGGCGGAGTTACAGTGGTGGAGAATGAGAAAAACGAGCTGATCCCTACTAGGACTGTAACAGGACACAGGATGTACATAGATTACAGGAAACTGAATGCTGCAACTAGGAAAGATCATTTTCCCTTGCCTTTTATCGATCAGATGCTAGAGAGGTTAGCCAATCATCCTTATTACTGCTTCCTCGATGGATACTCAGGTTTCTTTCAGATTCCTATCCACCCAGAAGATAAGGGAAAGACCACTTTTACTTGTCCATATGGCACATTTTCTTACCGTAGGATGCCTTTTGGACTCTGTAATGCTCCTGCCACTTTCCAGAGATGCATGATGTCCATATTCACAGATATGATTGAGGAATTTATGGAAGTATTCATGGATGATTTCTCAGTGTATGGATCATCTTATAATGAATGTTTAGATAATATGTGCAAGGTATTGACTAGATGTGAGGAGAAGCACTTGGTCCTTAACTGGGAAAAATGCCATTTCATGGTCAGAGATGGTATTGTTCTTGGACATAAAGTGTCTGAAGCAGGGATCGAAGTGGACCGCGCTAAGATCGAGGTAATGACAAACCTTCAGGCACCTGATTCTGTTAAGTCCATAAGAAGCTTTCTTGGACATGCTGGTTTCTATAGACGGTTCATCAAAGACTTCAGTAAGATTGCTAGGCCACTCACTGCTTTGTTATGTAAGGATACCAAATTTGAGTTCACTGCGGACTGTCAGGCTGCATTTGAACAGATCAAACAAGCATTGGTGAGCGCTCCAATAGTTCAGCCTCCAGATTGGGATCTACCTTTTGAGGTTATGTGTGATGCAAGTGATTTTGCTGTAGGAGCTGTTCTGGGACAGAAGAAGGACAATAAGCTCCATGCTATGTATTATGCTAGTAGGACACTAGATGATGCACAAAGGAACTATGCAACCACAGAGAAGGAGATGTTGGCTGTTGTCTTTGCGTTTGAGAAGTTCCGCCCCTATCTTGTTGGCTCCAAGGTGATTGTTCACATTGATCATTCAGCCCTGAAGTATCTAATGCAGAAAAGGATGCTAAGCCTAGACTGTTGAGATGGATTATGTTGCTTCAGGAGTTTGATATTGAAGTAAGGGACAAGAAGGGAGTGGAGAATGGAGTTGCTGATCATCTTTCAAGGATGATAGTTGAGGAAGACGTGCCTATAAATGATTATTTGCCTGAGGAAAACGTCAACATGATCAGTACGGTTTTTCAGATGGATTTGGGCAGCGAGTTGCAGAACTGTCGGGACAATCGCATTGTGTCGATCGATGCTACATTGGCAACGGTCGATACAGGTATCGGGGAAGCAACGATCGACACACGCATACGCAACGGTCGATGCACAATTGATACGAACCGAGAGTCTTTCAGAGTTAGAATCGGGAATTATGACTTCGAAATTGCTGCTGTAGCAACCTCTGATCGACCCTGGTATGCAGATATAGCTAATTACCTTGCTGCTGAGACTGCACCAGATGATTTAAAGGGTAATGAAAAGAAAAGGTTCTTTCGGGAGCTTAGAAGATGCTACTGGGATGAACCCTATCTCTATAAGCACTGTTCAGACGGTCTTTACAGGAGATGCATTGTTGAATCTGAAGTCCCTGATATCCTCTTCCACTGTCATGGATCAGATTATGCTGGACATTTTGCTACATTCAATACTGTGTCTAAGGTTCTGCAAGCAGGTTTCTGGTGGCCTACGATGTTTAGAGACACTCATTCTTTCATCACTCAGTGTGATGCCTGTCAGAGGAGAGGGAAAATCAGCAAGAAGCATGAAATGCCTCAGAATTTCATTCTGGAAGTTGAGGTTTTTGATTGTTGGGGTATAGATTTCATGGGTCCTTTTCCCTCATCCCATGGGAATAAGTTCATCTTGGTTGCAGTAGACTATGTGTCTAAATGGGTTGAAGCAATAGCTAGTCCAACCAATGATTCTTCAGTGGTCATTAAGCTGTTCAAGACCATCATATTCCCCAGATTTGGAGTGCCTCGTATAGTGATTAGTGATGGAGAATCTCATTTTATCAATAAGGTCTTCGAGAAGCTGCTGAAGAAGCATGAAGTTCATCACAGAGTCGCTACTCCTTATCACCCTCAGACTAGTGGACAAGTTGAGGTTTCTAACAGACAGATTAAGGAGATCCTTGAGAAGACAGTTGGAAAGACAAGGAAAGATTGGGCAGCAAAGTTAGATGATGCATTATGGGCCTACAGGACAGCATTCAAGACACCACTTGGGACCACTCCATTCCGTCTGCTATATGGAAAAGCATGTCATCTGCCAGTGGAACTTGAGCACAAAGCAGCATGGGCTGTGAAACAGATGAATTTTGATCTTAAGTCTGCTGCGGAGAGGAGATTGGTACAGCTTAATGAGTTGGATGAGATCAGACATTTTGCTTATGAGAACTCGAAGCTGTATAAGGAGAGGACTAAGGCATATCATGACAAGAAGATTGTCTCCAGACAGTTTGAACCCAATGATCAGGTACTTTTGTATAACTCTCGTTTGCATTTGTTTCCAGGTAAGCTGAAATCAAGGTGGTCTGGCCCTTTCACAATCAAAGAGGTGCGTCCATATGGAGCTGTCGTTCTAACTGGTAAGGACGGTTATGAATTCACTGTGAATGGACAGCGGGTGAAACATTATTGGGCTAAGGCCGAGATTCCAGAAGGGCAGATTCTGCCTCTGGATGATGCACCCTCAACATAAATCTGCTGAAGCGTCAAGCTAATGACCTTAAACAAGCGCTGAGTGGGAGGCAACCCACTGTTTTCGTTTTTGCATTTTGATTTTAGTGTTTTTGTAGGATTTTACGCTTGTTTCTGGTTTTGGTGAGTTTTTGTTTCCAGGTCTCGGATTAAATCGTAGTGCGTCGATCGACACACCACTGTGTCGATCGTCACAATACGACAGAAATCGCACTGCAGCGATCGTTGCGGTTTTGAGCAACGATCGATTATACACGAAAAATCGCCTAGCAACGGTCGATGCACTTAGTGCAACGATCGATGCCTAAGTGCGACAGAGGTAAAACCCGAGAGAACTCAGCCATTCCATAAACAAATTTTTATTTTCTTTCTTGTGCCAATCCTTCGCTTGACACTACTGGGGACCGTGTGTCATAAGTGTGGGGGAGGTTCTACTAACTTCTTTCTTTTGTTTTCTTAAGAGTCAATTAAAATTTTTCAAAATTTTTGTTTTATTGAGTCAAAATTTGTTTAAGTAAGAAACAATGATTTTTTGAGAAGATTAGCAGCACTTGCAGGAACTTAAGTAACCATTGGGATGAAGCTGCAGATTATCTCTGACTATTAGAAAACCCTGACATGGATCAACCTACTGAGGACACCCACATCACTTCAGGTATCAGAGGATCCTTTTACTGACTTCACCCTAATACTGACTTAGATTTTCTCACCTAAGGGCTTGGTATACTTTGTGTCGGGTTCCTTTGCTAGTTCTGACACATCCTGTAAACCTGTCCTATTTAGTTCCCTTCTCCCCTTCCAAATAAAAAAAAAGATAATAAACTGAGGATGAGTTAGTAACTCCGAAGTGGTCATGGGAATGGTAGCAAACACTATTTTCTATCATGTGATCCATGGAATGTGTCCAAAGTACACCCCATAACGGGAAGAACACTGATAAAAAAAAATGATACCCAATGGGAAAAATCAGTTGTTAAGGAAGGGAAAGAGAAGAAAGGGACTAGAGAAAGATAGTATGGTAATCTAGAGCTGGTAAGGTAAGAACCCATGTGCCCTTTGATCGATACTCCTTAGGTGAGACCGCACTTAAATACTTGCAAAAGTCAGTAGGGAGAATTTGAATGCTTGAATGTGATTGTGGAGTTTACTTAGGACAGTTGCTAAGTGTGGGGGAAGTATATGTTGGTCTTGATATCTGCAGGTTGATTCTTTCATGTGGTTTACTAAGGGGAATCTGAGTGTTGCTGCTTCTAAGATGAAAAGAGTTTCTGAAGAGTTTTCAAACCTCTTCACTACATTTTAGTTCTCTGTTTTGCTTGAGGGCAAGCAAAGGCTAAGTGTGGGGGAGTTGATATATCATGGTTTTTACCCATTTTATGCCATGATATAGATGTGTTTTTAGTGTCTTTGGTGTTATTTTAGAGTCTTTTACAGGTTTAATCAGGTTTGGAGCTAATCGGAGATAATTGGAGTATTTTGGGACTTTTGGAGCATTTTGGCCGAGAGTTTAAACTCACTGCCCGATTTGATGATCATGCATCGATCGACACACTAGCGAGATGGGCCGTACGCGGCGGTTTAATCAAGTTATGAAGATTTGCAGAGAAGCCCAGAATAGTTCCAGTATTTACACAGAAGCCCCAGCCGAGATTATGCCTATATATTGAGAGTTTTGGCTTTTATTTTAGATACGCTTTCATACTTAGAGCTAAGATATTTTTAGAGCTTTTGGGGCTGATCTAATCCTGTACTTCATCTATTTTGGAGAAGATTTCGAACTCCTTTATCTATTTAATTTCTTATATGCAATCTATTATTTCTATGATTTCTGTTCCATTAATCATGTCTAAGTAGATTCATAGTTAGGTTTAGGGTTTCTCATTAAGGATTTTATGACTTGCTAGACTTGTTTAAATTCAGTTAAGGATTCACATGATTAGAATGTTCTTCGATCTAAATTGTGCTTAATGCTAGTTCTAACCTGATCAATTAGAATCTAGATCTTAGGTTGCTAAATACGACACGAGAGTGTGGTTTAGAATCTGAACTATTTAGGTTGAGCAATTAAATTATTCGCAAAGAGATTTGGTTTAGTTTAATTGTGAATATATCGAACTTGAAATTAATGCTGGTTTAATCTGTTAGTAATTGCAAAGAGATTTGGATTACTGCACTTAGACTTAGAGGATTTTCGCAAAGAGATTTGGTTAATTCTAATTCCGTGATTTGAGTTCTAGAACTGAGTTTAATTTGATCATGACTGATTAACTTGTCTGCTTGTCTGATTTCCTGAGAATTCCCTAGACTTAGCGCTTTTAGTTTATTGCTTTCACAACCAATTCCTGCTACTGATTTACTTTCTCGCCTTGCTATTTACTTTACAACAATTTGCTTTCTTCCTAGTATTAATCTCTTCCGTTCTGATCTATCGAGACCAGTGTCCCTGTGGATTCGATAACCCTATATACTACATTGATATTGCTGTGCACTTGCAGTTAGTATAGGGAATAAAACCTGACCTATCATAGAGCACGATCAAAGTCCTTTGTTAGCTCTTATATTCGTCTACTTGCATTCAAATTAGAATGTCGCCTACACTGAGACAAAGCTGTTCGAGAATGGTGAATTTTATTCAGGATATTGTGTTCCAAAGTTTGACGCTGTGAAAACCATCCAATCGTAACATAGTCCTTGAATCTTGGTTGATGAATAAGACGTTTATCAAATCTGAAACACTTCTTTTTTTGTCACTTCATAGCTGATATCAACAATAATAGGGCGATGATCTGAACCCACTGCCAAAAGATAAGTAGCTTCAGATGCAGGGTAAGTAGCTATGAACTCAGAATTGACTACCACTCTGTCAATACATTCTTCAACTGAATGTTTTCCTCGAATACCCGACTAAGAAAATGTTGGGATTATGTCCTGAAATCATATTGTACTTACTCTGCATGATAGTTGTATTGTCGAGATCGGACAATCCATGTAATACTAGGTGATCATAATGTTTTGCTAGAAACCGCGTATGACTTATGAGTGGTAACTCATTGCTAGTATTATGTGGACCTACAGGGTCACACACCTAAGCAAGCTGGATACACTTTGTATGGGATTGATCATTGGTAAATGGTCTGGTCAATGTGTATTGGATACACATTGAATTCAAGTTTTGAGAAGTGTGTCGATCGACACACTAGGTGCATCGATCGACACAGGGTCGATTCCGAAACTGATGTTTCGGATTATGACTTAAATTGACCCGGTTTAATTATTGGGTAATTAGGTCGACTCTAAGACGATATATTCTATTATGAGGCTCGAATTTGTGGCATAAGTTCTTGACAGAACGATTGCGGCCACCTCTCGAAACATAGAAATCCCAAGGAGATCCGATTCCCGGCACTAGCATCCCGGCGGATTCCAGCTTGTGTGCGTGTGGACTGCAGTAGAGGCGCAGTATCTGAGGCGCTCTAGAGATCTCGTTTATCTGACCATATTCCGCTGCCAGAACAAGGTAAACAAAGATCGGTAAGGATTCAATATAATGAACCCTAGATCCTAGGCTTTCCAACAGAAAATCTGTTGTTGTTTGCTCTAAGGTCATATAAATCACAAACCGAATACATTTCTCGTAATTTTCTGAACGTCCACTCATCACGAATACTGCCACCACGCTTTTCTTCATTTGACAACATCTCATTAAAATCTCCAATGAAGATCCAAGGACCATCTCTTGTGGTATGAATGTCCATGAGTCTATCCAAAGATAATGTCGATAAGTCTGAACCGGATGGCCATACAAACAAGATAAGTAGTACTCCATTCCACTGAACTTAATATGTACATCAACCAATCTTACATCTTGTGAAATACTAAAAACATAAACTGAATTCTTCCAAATCAAAGCTAAACCTCCACCTCTACCCGATGGAGGCACACAAACAACATTCAGAAATCCTAAGGAAACAACAACACTATATACAACTGAAGAAGCATTCATCATCTCAATAAGAAACATGATATCAAGATTTTGTTGACGACAAAGTTTCTTCAGGTATGGTTTAGTCAGCGACCCCAGCAGGCCCTGACAATTCCAAGAACAGATCTTCATGGTGACAATGGGGGTACCGGGCCCCATGCACCTCTGTCTATAGGTTGATTAACAGACTCAGAATTATGAGCAGTACCCGGAGACTTCCGTGTGCAAGCCGGGCCTAAGAGAATCTTATCTTGAGGCGTACTAGCCTCTGCAATATCATCCTCATACGTAGCTCTCTTCCTCTTCATGGTGTCAATAACAAACTGATACTCATTCAAAGAATCAACCTCAGCCTGTGTTTCACTTCGCATGATACCTTTACCTCGCATCATACGGTCAAAGTTAGTAGCTAAGAGTCGAGGTGGAGAGGATGAATCATCCTCTTCATTATGACCACGAGGTTGATTATCATTTGGAAGAGCCGCAAACTGATTTCCTTGAAAAACCGGAGCAGGAGCATCTTCAGCAACGTTTTCCAATACGGCCTCAGCAACCAAGGCCACATGCTCCGCTTGTGCATCATGATCTTCATCTTCCGGGTCCAAGTCTGGTCCGTCATCATATCCGTTGTTATCATCATCAAATCGATGAGGGCAGTCACGTGTGTCATGAGACAGCATTCCACAAGTACCATAGAAACCCCGAAGTCGCTCAAAATGGAATGACAGGATTGTGTTAACACCTACTTGGAACTGCATATTACGTTTGAAGTGTAATGGATTATCTGAGTTCCACAGAACTTGAACACGAACCATATCTCCTTTGATCGAATTTTCGTTGAAATCCACATCAAAAACCGGCGCTATCTGATCACCCACAGACTCAATTGTTGCACGAGTTAAGTATTCCAACGGTATTCCACGAATCTAAACCCAGAATGGGATTATTTTGACAGATTCTTCCGAGAGGTTCGGGTACCATCTAGTAACCGTAATCACCTGTTCCGAGAAGGACCAGGGAGATCTTCTGAGCACCATGTTTAGTGATTCTTCCGAGGGAAACACAAACTGGATGTGGTCCGCAGCCACGATCCTTCCAATAATAATATTCTCGAAACCCCATAGCCGTGGTAACTGAGCAATCATCGCCCTTAGGTTTTGCTTCCTTAGGTTCAAAGGTTTGACAAGCAGGATGAATCGGTTCGCTTTGATCGCCTATTGACGGACTCTAACCGGTAATGTAATTGGTGCATCATCAAGCCCCAAATCAATGTTCTGAAGTCGTTGGCGCAGATTATCTCCCATTGTTGCAGTTCCAAAACTTTTGATTTCGAAATGAGTAATGCGAAATTGTGTTTGTCTATCTGGTTTATCTGGTGGCTTTACAAGAATATACCCACTGATTTTCGGAAAGGATTGAGATATGGAGATCGTGAATTGTTTGTGTAGCAACCGCTCGAAACCGTTACCCACAATCTGTAAATTAACAGCAGTAGAACCATAACCGCTTGTCGTGACGAGCGGACGAAAACCGAGTGAAACAACAAGTGAGATATGCTCGAAGTTTACCGGAGAAACCCTCCACGGAGGAGGACGATGTCGGAAAAGAAAATTCGCCATTAAAATCGTCATTAAACTGTTTTCTTAATAAATGTTTGTACGTAAAAAAAAAATCTGACCTAGTCAGTTACTTTTGGTTATATATCAAGTGATGTTGTGTGTGTGTGTGTGTGTTTCTTCTTTCAGCAACATGAAAAATTAAATATTGTACCAATTGATGCACTGATAAAATGGATTCATTTAAGAGTGGAAAAAAAACAGAATCTATGCTTTTATGAATGAAAATCCGCATGAAGTAAGTGAAATCATGCAACTTTGGCTCTCTAATGCCTGATGAAAATTGATGAGAAGATGGAGTATTTTAAGAGATCTTTAAGAATAGGTGTTGCTTACCTGGTTGAGGAAAGGAACCTATGAGGAGACAAGGGTTGATCATCGGATTTCTTATGCAGAGATTTTTATTTCATTCGGCTACATGCTGAAGTATCTCGTTCGAGTGGAGCTAGTTTCGTTAAAGGTTAATCATCTTGGGAAGTAATAATGATTAGGTTCTTGGTTGGATATTTTGGGTTGTCGTAGGTTCATTTTGGGTTTCTAAATTTTAATGTGGGTTAGTACTTAATTTTATGGGCTTGTAAAATTGTTATGGTTGAATTAAGGTTGGATCTTATAACTCCTTACCACATTTAATTTAATTAAAGAAGTTAAAAGAAAAGTCACAACAGTTAAAAGTTAGAAATGTTGTGAATAGAAGAGAGATAGAAGAATTGGTGATGTTTATTCTAATGAATGAAGGCTCCTTTATATAGGAGTACAAGAACTTGGAGACCAAGTAAAACCTAGAGTACAAGTAATTCTAGAAGCTACTACGAGATGGGCCTTATAATAGGCATCCATATTATTATTCATAACACTCCCCCTTGGATGTCCATTATAATGGAATGGTTCGTAATGCGTTTAAGATGTTGCCTCATTAAAAACCTTACCAGGAAAACCCAATGGGAAAAACCATGGTTAAGGGAAAAAGAGTGCAACACGCAATTACTCCCCCTCTTGAGTACACGTGTCGAGATCTTTGAGACGGCGTAGCCCGATCTGATGAACTAACTTCTTGAAAGTAGAAGTAGGTAGCGCCTTTGTAAATAAGTCAGCCAAATTATCGCTCGAACGGATCTGTAGAACATGTATATCGCCGTTCTTCTGTAGATCGTGTGTGAAGAAGAATTTTGGTAGAATGTGCTTTGTTCTATCACCTTTAATGTATCCGTCTTTGAGTTGTGCGATGCATGCTGCATTGTCTTCATACATAATTGTTGGAGCTTCTTTCCCTCCAGAAACACCACAATCTTCTTTTATATGATGAACGACAGATCTTAACCATACACACTCGCGACTAGCTTCATGGATTGCTAAAATCTCTGCATGGTTAGAAGAAGTAGCGGTGAGAGTTTGCTTCATAGATCGCCAAGAAATGGCAGTACCTCCGCAAGTGAACACATATCCTGTTTGCGATTTAGCAGTATGTGGATCGGATAAGTATCCTGCGTCTGCAAAACCAATTAGGCCTTCCTTGGATAAGTTAGAAAAGAATAAGCCCATGTCTTTTGTACCTTGGAGGTAACGAAGTATATGCTTAATCCCATTCCAATGCCTTTGAGTTGGGCATGAGCTAAACCTTGCTAACAAATTCACCGAAAATGATATATCTGGTCTTGTGTGACTAGCAAGGTACATTAATGCTCCTATTGCACTTAAGTATGGTACTTCAGGGCCAAGAACCTCTTCATTGTTTTCTCGAGGACGGAATGGATCCTTTGACACATCAAGTGATCTTACAATCATTGGACTACTCAAGGGGTGTGCTTTATCCATATAGAACTTTTTGAGCACATTTTCTGTGTATGTTTCTTGATGTACTAGAATTCCATTCTTTACATGTTCAATTTGTAGTCCCAAACAAATTTTTGTTTTCCCAAGATCTTTCATCTCAAATTCTTTCTTCAAATACTCCACTGTATATGAAATCTCTGCAGGAGTTCCAATAATATTTAAATCATCAACATATACTGCAATTATCACAAATCCTTTCTCAAATCTCTTTATAAAGATGCATGGACTAACACGGTCATTCTTGTAGCCTTCTCTTAACAAGTATTCACTAAGGCGATTATACCACATACGCCCTGACTGTTTTAGTCCATAAAGAGATCGATTTAGTTTTATGCAGTATTGTTCTCGGGAATTCGAATTTACTACTTCAGGTAGTTTAAATCCTGCTGGGACTTTCATATAAATGTCATTTTCCAATGGTCCATATAAGTAGGCTGTCACTACATCCATTAAACGTAAATCAAGTCCTTCTTTTATCGCCAGACTAATAAGGAACCTGAAAGTAGTTGCATCCACCACAGGAGAGTAAGTCTCTTCATAATCAATTCCAGGTCTTTGTGAGAATCCTTGTGCGACTAAACGTGCTTTATACCTCACAATTTCTCCATTTTCATTCCTCTTTCGTACAAAGACCCATTTATGTCCTACTGGTTTTACACCTTTAGGTGTACGGACTACTGGTCCAAATACTTCTCTTTTAGCGAGAGATTTTAATTCTGCATCTATTGCTTCCTTCCATTTTGGCCAATCAATTCTTTGTGTACACTCTTCAATAGATGTTGGTTCATGATCCTCATCCATAATATCAACTGCTACATTGCATGCAAAAATATCATCGACGTCGATTTGCTTTCGGTTCCATTTTATTCCAGACATGACATAATTAATTGAGATCTCATCATTATCAGGTACCTGAATTTCATTCTTTGTCATGTTTGAAGTCTCTTCTAGAGATCCTTCATTCGTAACTATTTCCTCGGTTTCACCATTGCCAATTTCTGCTCCTTTTCTTTTTCGAGGATTTTTATCTTTGGAACCAATAGGTCTACCACGTTTCAAACGTGCCTTAGACTCATTAGCAGTTTGATTTTGTCCTTCTGGAATATTTATTCTTATCGGAGCATTTACAGCTGGTATATGTGATTTGATCACACTTTTTGGGTCAGTAAAAGCGTCTGGCAACTGATTTGCTAAGCTTTGTAAATGAATTATCTTTTGGACTTCTAATTCACATTCTTTAGTCCGAGGATCAAGATAAGACATTGATAATTCATTCCAATTTATATCTTTTTCCAGCTTTTTATTTTCTCCCCCTAGAGTTGGAAAAACAGACTCATTAAAATGACAGTCTGCGAATCGAGCCTTGAATAAATCCCCCGTAGATGGCTCAAGATATTTAATTATTGATGGAGAATCATATCCAACATATATTCCCAACCTCCTTTGAGGACCCATCTTAGATCGCTGTGGTGGAGCAATTGGAACGTATACAGCACATCCAAAAACTTTCAGATGGGAAATATTTGGTTCCTGACCCAGAATCAGTTGTGATGGGGAGAACTTTAGATTACTTGTTGGCCTGATGCGAATCAATGCCGCTGCATGTAATATAGCATGTCCCCAAGCAGATATTGGGAGTTTTGATTTCATTAGTAATGGTCTAGCAATCAACTGTAGACGTTTGATCAAAGATTCTGCTAAACCATTTTGTGTGTGAACATGTGCTACAGGATGTTCAACACTTATCCCAATTGACATGCAATAGTCATTAAAAGCTTGAGACGTGAATTCACCAGCATTATCAAGGCGAATTGCCTTTTAGGGAAAATCTGGAAAATGAGCTCTTAGTCTAATCAACTGAGCAAGTAATCTCGAAAACGCCAAGTTTCGAGTTGACAACAAGGATACATGTGACCATCTACTAGATGCGTCAATTAAAACAATAAAATACCTAAAGGTTCCACATGATGGGTGAATCGGCCCACAAATATCTCCTTGTATTCGTTCCAGAAAACTTATTAAAGAACCACAAAGATTATCGACTGGTGAAGGCCGTATAATCAACTTGCCTTGTGAACAAGCAGCACATGAAAAGTCATTAGGAAGAATCTCCTGGTTCTTTAATGAATGTCCACATGAATTAGAGATAATCTTTCGCATCATTATTGTACCGGGATGGCCTAACCGGTCATGCCAAACTTTGAAGTTTTCTGTGGACTTATGAACTACTATAGCATTTGCTTCAATTGTATTAATTGTAGTATAGTAGAGTCCAGTGGAGAATGGAGGTAGTTTTTCCAAAATGTCTTTAGAGCCTTGGGTATTACTTGTGATTTGAAGGTATTCAATATTACCTTCACTCGTAGTCTCAATATGGTATCCATTTCTGCGGATATCCTTAAAACTTAATAAATTTCTTTGAGACTTAGGGGAATATAATGCATCAGTAATTTCGAACTTTGTTCCCATAGGCAATGATATATTTGCTCTTCCAAAGCCTTCTATTATCTTAGCACTACCTGTTACGGTACTTACACTTGCTTCTTTCATTGTCAAACAAGTGAAATAATTCTTATTTTTCAAAATAGTGTGGCTAGTTGCACTGTCTGCCAAGCATAAATCTCCACCATTCATTTTCTTCAAAAAGACAAATAAAATAAATTAATATTTCATATAAATAACTTAATAATAATAAATCAACTTTAACCAGAAACATCAATTCGTAGAATAAAAATAAAAATCAAAATCCAAATAATTAAAAACCATAATATAGAATAAAATTTAAGCAACAAAGTTCTTTAAATGATTATAACTAATCACTTATTCTCTTCATCAAGGAGAAAGTCGTCGAGATCCATGTGAGTAATATCACCAAGGGAAAAGTCATCTTCTCCCTCTTTGTACACCAAATTTGTTTCCACTTTCTTTCCCTTTTGCTTCACTGATTGTTGATAGAGCTCAACAAGATGCTTTGGTGTACGACATGTTCGAGACCAATGATCTTTTCCTCCACAGCGGTAACATACATTCACAAATGTTGATTTCTCTTGCTTGTTACCATCTTTGTTTTCCCACTTCTGGTGAGAGTATGAGTTCTTAAACTGAACTCCACGGCCTCGTCCTCGAAAGTATCCACGTCCACGTCCACGTCCACGACCACGACCACGACCACGTGTGTATCCACTTCCTTGGTCATTGCTCTTATCATAGGATGTCACATTCACTTCAGGGAATGGAGCAGAGCCAGTTGGACGTAATCCATGATTTTTCAGCAACAACTCGTTGTTTTTCTCAGCCACAAGGAGACAAGAAATAAGTTGGGAATACTTCACGAATCCCTTTTCACGGTATTGTGTCTGCAAGACAATGTTATTAGCATGAAAAGTAGAGAATGTTTTCTCTAACTTAGCTTCATCTGACATTTTCTCTCCACATAACTCCAATTTGGATGTAATCTTAAACAAGGCTGAGTTATACTCACTTACAGACTTAAAGTCTTGTAATCTCAGATGAGTCCAATCATAACGAGCTTTGGGTAAAATCACAGTTTTCTGATGATCATACCTTTCCTTTAGATCATTCCACAAAATTTGTGGATCTTTCACACTCAAGTATTCATTCTTGAGGTCCGCATGGAGGTGATGGCGAAGGAATATCATAGCCTTTGATTTATCTTTGCTTTGAGTTTGATTTCCTTCTTTGATGGTCTCAAGGAGATCCTTTGAATCTAGATGAATTTCAGCATCTAGTGCCCATGCCAAATAATTATCTCCACTGATATCAAGAGCTCCAAATTCAAGACTCGTAAGTTTCGACATGATTTACTGAAATATTAAAAAAAAATATATCAAGTTTCATAAAAAAAATATTTATTTTCTACATAAGATCAATTTATAAAAAGAATGAAAATCAAATCAAGTAAAAATAATAATAATTAATGGTAGCATCAAAACTATTTAAACCATACATATTTATAAACTAAAATTTAGTAAAGTTTGATCAATTAGGAAAAAAAAATATGATAAGAAAATCGTGAGCAAACTTAATCCAAATTGAATAATTGCAAGAATATTACATAAGCAATATTGTATATTGTGCACGGTTAAAAAGGAAAGACGAGATAAATTCATTTTATATTCATTATGCTATATTCATTATTGCTATATTTATTGTATATGAAATTAGGTAATCAATAAAATAATGGGACACATAACAATATAAAGATAGAAACTTAATAATTGAAAGATTGATTCAAAAAAATCGTGTAAACATGTTTAAAATCGTGAATGATGTAACATTATTTTAATATATATACGAATCATGAAAATAACATTAGAGTGAATCCATTGAGATGAACCATGAATTGATAATAAACATGATTCAAACACGGGATAATAACAAAGAACAATAAAATATTATTCTAGACAAGTATCGATAACTATCTCTTTTATGAATAATCTACCATAACGATTATTCGGAGAAGATATCACTTATCATCCCGGAATAAGAAAAAAATAGAATGAGAGACTATCATGTTGAACCATGAGTTGATAATAAACATGATTCATCAGGTAATATCGATAAGTAATACTTCAATTAAATATCGATAGAATTGAGTCTCTTCTTATGAACCATGAGTTGATAATAAACATGATTCAAAAGAGAACTAGAAAAAAAAAATTACTATAAAATTGCCTACCTTCTAACTCTAGTGATTAGAGAATCGTGCTGATAACGTGTTGTGAATAGAAGAGAGATAGAAGAATTGGTGATGTTTATTCCAATGAATGAAGGCTCCTTTATATAGGAGTACAAGAACTTGGAGACCAAGTAAAACCTAGAGTACAAGTAATTCTAGAAGCTACTACGAGATGGGCCTTATAATGGGCATCCATATTATTATTCATAACAAGAAAGATTTTTTTGCCTCTTTATAAAAGGCTATTTTTTTTTACGGCAAATGGATGTATTCAGGACACAAAGGCATAAACAGGAAGACTGGAAGAGTAAATACTAAATGCATGTAGGATTAAAATAGAACCCGAAGCAAACGTGCCATTAGCCCAAGAGGAAAACAGTGCAACCAAAATAGATATGGATAGGGAGAGACACGAAATGCAACGGGTACAAAAGTCTGGAGTTCTGTCACACGTCAAACTCGGAGAAGCCACGAACATGCAAACCTCTGAGGTCATTTTCCGGGCACCGTTTTCCACCTTCACGTTTACATAGCATCTTTTTGCCGATCTAATCCACTGAAAGCGCCATAAGGAAGCCACATCAAAGTTAACAGTCTCTATCAACTACATCGCCACCACCGGATTCCAATCGCTTCGTTGATATTTAATCCAAAGACGGGATTAAAACTTCATAAACAGTGAAAATCTCGCCAAACCTGTTCAACTCAATCAGGAAAAGGAATTCTGACTCTAAGCGTCCGGTGAATGGGATGAAGGAAGAGAGCGATCGATAGCTTCTTGGCAAATGAATACCGTGGAAGAGATCAAAAAGATTTTGCGACTGGAATCGCAAAATCCGGAATCCATCTGGAAGAAAACATCCGCAACTAAACGAAAGAAAAGACAGGCAAAAGATCCAGATTTATTGAGCCGATAACAAATTAAAACAAAAAAAGAAGGTCGCTCAATCGATCAATAAGATATTTTCTTCTGAAAGATGAAAAATGGGAAAGAGAAGAGATAAAAATCGATGATGGAAGAGAGAAAAAATTCTCTCTAGAAGAGAGTATAAATTCTCTCTAGAAGAGAGTATAAAAAGCTATTTAATCTTGTGCTTGTCTCTTCGTTAAAAAAAAAAAAAAATTCATTAAAATTATGAAAGTCCGTTAAAGATTAGAAACGTTAAATATACATGTAACTTCCTTGTGTTATTATAAAAATAATCATAATTTATCATATCGGCAAATATAAATAAAGACAAAAATACTATACCTGCTATAGAGAATGGATATTGGTAATAAAGAAAAGAGAGAGAGAGAGAGAGAGAGAGAGAGAGAGAGAGAGAGAGAGAGAGAGAGAGAGAGAGAGAGAGAGAGAGAGAGAGAGAGAGAGAGAGAGAGAGAGAGAGAGAGAGAGAGAGAGAGAGAGAGAGAGAGAGATAGAGATAGAGAGAGAGAGAGAGAGAGAGAGAGAGAGAGAGAGAGAGAGAGAGAGAGAGAGAGAGGATCATTATATTGAAGTTGTGATTTACAAACATCCACACAATCGTATATATAAAGAATGAAAAGTTGGTTTTACTGTGCGTGCATAGTGATAGTGGGCTCCACACACAAAATTCATTCACGCCTTTTCTTATTTTCTTCCTCCCTTTTTCTTACTTTCGGCGATACTTTTGTAACACTCCCCCCTTGGATACCAGTGTTGCTACCATAGCTCGATGTTATTGTTGTAGGAATTTCTCGCAGTTCCTAATCAGATTAGGCAACCCTAAGTATAAATTCCAAGCCTAGGATCTAGGGTTCAGGTATATTGAATCATTAGATCTCGAAATTACCTGGTGATTAGCAGCGGAAGACGAACAAATAATCGAGATCTTAAGCGCCTCAAGTGCTGCGCCTCTACTGGTATCCACACACACACAAACTGAAACTGACGGAATGCTAGTGCCGTAAAAGATCAGATCTATCAGGAGGTTTTCAGTTTCTTTCTGGTGGTTGTGTATTAGGTTAGCTGTCGCTCTGAAAGTCGTGCATATATCTTGTATATATATCAACTTTTATCATGATCTGATTAACCAAGGATTAAACCGAAGTTAATCAAGTCATCCGCGATCTGTGTCGATCGATACACTTATTGTGTCGATCGACACTGCCTCAGAAACTCGTTATTGAATGCATATCAAATATGCATTCACCAGATCATTACATTAATGATCAACCTCATATTCTATATCCAGTTTGCATAGGTGTGTGACCCTGTAGGATCATATAATACTAGCAATGAGTTCCAAACTCATTGATCATAAGTGGCTTCTAGCAAAGCATTATGATTGCCCAGTGTTATATGACTGTCTCATCTCGACAATACAACTTTCACTTAGAGTATGTACAATAGATTTCAGGACATTCCCAACAATCTCCCACTTGTACTGGAATCATATATTCTTATAATCCCTTCGTCTCTATATCTCGATCTGGCATAAGGAAAGATCTGTGTCATCCTTATTAAGCCAAGATCATGTTCATCGAACTCCGATTTATACTGACAAGACAAACGACTGACAATCACCTCGTTTGAGTGTGGCCACACATTTCTCAGTATCAAATCTTCGATGGACCCTGAGACATTTATCTCCTGTTTAACAGGAGGGACAAATCCCATCTTGTTCCATCCCTGTTCCTTCACACACTTCATGATACGCCCAATCAATGTCTTTATAATCACCAGTTACGGTTGACGTTTGACGAAGTTAAAGCGGACCAATTCACATGTAAGAAAACATGATGAACTCAGGTCTAGGGACTATACTCTATAGTCGTAATAAAAACTCTCATGACACCTATTTAACTATCCTGTAGAGTTCTCATTAGTGGGTCATGTCCGATCATGTGTTCTTTAACACATTTCTATGTGATTGACTTTAATACTCTTATTAATGACTCCATGAAACTTAGTCATCAGTCACCTCACATACTAGTCTCACGCGGTTGTTAGTGTCCTACCTTAACAACCTTGACCAGGGACCAACATAATTTATGTCATTTATCATTTATAGGGTTTCATGATCAAGTCACATACTTGATGACCTATAAAATGTCATAAATCACTATACATGTATTATTTAATACCGAAATCAGATTTCATTAACATAATCAAATTATGTTTACGTGAACATCATGTTATAACTAAAATCAACAACAACTCATACTAAAATTAAGATCACATCTTAAGACATCTAATGCCTTTTGGCAGTAGTCTGTCCCTCATTCCCTCTCGCTCAGCGTGTGTCGAAAGACACTGCGTCTTGCTAAGAGTAATGCCTAGAGTCATTGGCATGAAGCCTTTCTTGGAATCATGTGTACTGGTCCTGTGAAAGACTTTATCAATACAAGTATCTTGACACAATCCAATTAGCTTGTCCAATCTATCTCTATAGATTTTATTCCAAGAATTTATACGGTTTCTCCCATATTTTTATCGAAAAACAACTTTCGAGTCAAGTCTTAACAGACTGAAACAATGGAACTTCACTTTCGAGAATCAGTATGTTATCAACATACAATACTAGAAATGCAACTGCACTCCCACTAGTCATCTTGTAAACACACAGTTCCTCTTCGTTCCTGATGAAGTCAAACCTTTTGACTGCTTCATCAAAACAAATATTCCAACTCTGTGATGCTTGCTTCAATCCATAAATGGATCGATGAAGCTTGCATACCTTCCTAGCAGCATTAGGATCAATGAAACCTTCAGGCTATGTCATGTACACATCCTTTCCAGAATTCCAATGAGGAAAACTGTTTTCACATCCATCTGCCAGATCTCATAATCATAATGAGCGGCGGTTGCTAGGAGAATCCGAATGGATTTAAGCATAGTGACTGGGGAATAGGTTTCATCATAGTCAATACCATGAATTTACTTGAAACCTTTTGCCACCAACCTGGCTCTGTATATCTGAATATTACCTTCCACGTCAACTTTTCTTCTTTGAAGATCCATTTACTATCAATGGTTTTTACACCATCTGGTAAATCAATCCAAGTCATACTTGGTTCCATGACATGGATCCCATTTCGGATTCAGCGGCTTTTAGCCATTTTCGGAGCCATGGCCCATTATTGCTTCTTCAAAATTTGCAGGCTTGTCACTTTCAATGATCAACAGATCATGGCAATTGGTTACGAAAAATCCACATTTCTTGGGTTCGTGACGGATCCTTTCAGATCTGCGAGCTTCAGTTTTGTGTAAAAGTCGTGCACATGTCTCATATATAGACTTTTACCATGACCTAATTAAACAAGATTTAAACCGTAGTTAATTAAGCCACAAACCAAAATCAATATTTTGGTTCACGATCTGTGTCGATCGATACACCTTTGTGTCGATCGACACTTCCTCAGAAACTCGCCATTTGAACGTATATCGAATATACATTCACCAGATCCTTTGCAAACTTTAGGCACCACAGGTGCGGCTGCTGCTCTTCCTCATCAGGTTGAGCAGTTTCCTGTGATTCTCGAATTTCTTCGAGTTGTACTTTACTCCCACTGTTCTTCCTGGAAAGAAAGTCTTTCTCAAAGAAAAAACACAGTTCCGAGCAACAAACGCTTTGTTCTCGGATCGGTTGCAAAAGTAATATGTCTTGATCTCAATGAAGTAGCATTTATCAGATTTGGTTGTGAGCTTTATCAGAAAGATTAAACGTTTAATACAAGCCTCAAAACCCCAAATCTCCATGAAAGACAAATTAGGAACATTTCCAGTCCGCATCTCATGTGGTGTCTTTGTAACTGATAATAATGGAACCCTACGTAGTGTAAATTTAGACGTTTTCTAGAGCGTATTCCTAGGAGGATGATGGAAGATCTGAGTGACTTATCATTGATCGAACCATATCTAATAAAGTCCGATTCAGGAGAAGTGAGTTGTGAAACAATTCCACAATCTCTCGGATGATCACTGAATTCTTAGCTTAAGTATCCACCTCCACGATCTTATCGTAGAGCTTTAATAATTTTTTCAAGTTGATTCTGTACTTCATTCTGGAACTCTTTGAACTTTTCAAAAGATTCTGATTTATGTCTCATCAAATAGACATAACCTTACCTACTGAAAATATCAGTAAAGGTAATGAAGTATTGAAAGTTTCCTCTAGCATTTGTGCTTATCGGGCCACACACATCCGTATGTATAAAGCCCAATAAGTCACTGGCCCTTTTATTTTGTTCGTTCGTGACCTGTGTCGATCGTTACACATATTGTGTCGATCGACACTACTTTTGTTGAAAGGGGCCTTCGTCATTTTACCCAATAAACAAGATTCGCATTTCTCATATGATTTATAATCAAATGAGCCCAAAAGCCCATCACTATGGAGCTCCTGAATCTGTTTCTCGTTTATGTGGCCCAAACGACAATGCCAGAGAAAGAGTTTGATTCGTATCATTTGACTTGAATCTCTTGGTACTAATGTTATAGATAGGCACGTTTTGTTTTAGAACATAAAGCCCATTCTCTAATGGACCGCTACCATAAAACATATCATTGTAATCAAATGAATAACATTTATTCTTAATTTGAAAACTGATATCTTTCCATATCCAAACATGGAATAGAAATAATATTTCTGCTTATAGCAGGTACATAGTAGCAGTTCTTAAGTTCAAAACCAGCCAGAAGGCAAAACAAATGAAATGTTCCTACGGCTAATGCGACAACTCTTGCTCCATTTCCCACGCGCAGGTCCACTTGTCCTTTCTCCATAGTCCTATTGTTGCTTAGGCCCTGCATATTTTCACAAAATATGAGCACCACAGCCGGTATCCAATACCCAATAAGTAGAACCATAAGAAGTAACATTTACTTCTATAACATAAATACCTGAAGAAGAAGTCTCGTACGTCTTCTTCAGCTTTTCATAATCTTCCAGGAATTTATTGCAGTTTCTTTTCAAATGCCCATAACCATTACAATAATGGCACTTATCATCTTTAGAAGGACCAGGTTTAACCTTAGGAGCATGGTTAGACTCGCTTTGATTCACAATCGAGCTCGTCTTGCCAAGTTTCTTAAACCTTTTACCCTTTTGTACCATAAGGATATTTGGGGTGTCCTTCTTGATGTTAGGTTCAGCAGTCTTGAGCATCCCATGCAACTCAGTCAAAGTCTTTGTCAATTTGTTCATGTTATAGTTCATAACAAACTGATCATAGCTTGACGGCAGTGACTGCAAAATGATGTCAGTATCCAACTCTTGGCTAATGGGACAATCTAGTTTCCTCAGGTTATCAATATAACCCATCATCTTAATGATATGAGGAATAACTGGTTCGTCTTTTGGTAGCTTGCACTCAATTAGAGTATCTCTGAGTTCGTGCCTGCCCCTGAAACATACTTTTCAGGCCAGTGATCATCTCTATTGGCGACTCCACGTACTCATATTGCTTCTGCAAGTCCGAGTTCATGGTAGCCAACATGAGACAACACACATCGACCACATCATTAGAATGCTTATCCCAAGCATCCTTCTCTGACTGCCAGTCATTGGCTCGGTACTTCTTGGGGAGAACCTTCTCAAGGACATAGTCCTTTTTCTCCTGTTTGAGAACAATTCTCAAATTCCGATACCATTCAAGAAAGTTGGATCCATTTAACTTGTCCTTCTCAAGGACGGATCTCAGGGAGAAATTGTTATGATTGATTGTGCTAGACATTGCTAGAGTAAGAAAAAGGAAGAGTTTTAGTTATGATGTTCAAGAAATGAGAAATCTTAACTATTAAGAAAACTCGCATTATATTCAAACAATGTTTTCTCAAATGAATATAATGATCCAAGACCCATACTTCACTAAACTTGAGTGAGTCACTGGCTATCACCCAAATTTTAGCTATCTAGGTAAGCAACAACTTTGCTGGTTATATCCAATATAACTCTTGGTTGTGGATTGACATCTCAAGTCCAATCCACCTGATGTCTCTGAGCCCAAAACGATTTTGATGGCCCAGTCAAGTAAACCAATCTCTTAAGTCATGTAGTTGTTGATACCTTGCACTGCAAGCCTATCAACACAATTACCTCTTGCCTTACTCATGTAATTGTGGACACCTTGCACTGCAAATCTATCGCACAATGAAACGAGTCTTGACAGTTGACAAGATCGTGAAGATATCAAGGATTACTTGATATTTAGTTTGAGGAACGGAACTGTTTTAAAACGTTTAGTCTTATTATGTTTTAATTATTCTAATAAAAGGATTTATCTGTAGGATCTGTTTAGTTGATCCTGATGTAATTCACAGATTCATATCAACCTAAACATACAGATCTAGGTTCTCTTGAATAGAAACATTAGATGATCTCACCTTTTACCTGTTTGTTGCAGCGGAAGGAATAGAACAGGTCAGAGATCAGAGAGATACACCGAGGGATGAATCCTCCAAAGGTTCACACACGCGATCACAGAAACGGCTGCTAGACCGAGCTGATGGGAGGCGCAGAGAGGAGAGGAAAATCGCGGCCAGGGTTAGGGTTGGGGAAAGGAGATTTGGCTTTTAGTTTATTAAAAGCCTTCTCTTTCCCTTTTGGGCTTATGGGCCCAAAACACCAATCTGATTAAATCCCATTTAATCAGACCCATTAATCTTTCTCTCTTAGTACGACAAATGCCTGGCACTTTTGTCGTACTTCTGCTAAGCCGTTCCAACACATTTTCCTGTTAGCTTAGGCGTGTGACCCATATGGGATCATATAATAAAGGCAATAAGTCCAAGACTTATAGATCATGAGCGGACTCTAGCAAGCCATCATGATCCCCAGTATTATATGACTTATGTCTGATCTTTGACATACTCTTACTTTCTAGAGACAGTACCGAGATTACTGGACACAATTCCAACAATCTCCCACTTGTACTGGAATCTCTGTATTCATAATCCTTTTGTCTCAATATCTCGATTAGTCATAAGGCAAGATTGGTGTCATCCTTATAAAGCCTAATCTTGTTCATCGGACTCTGATTTGATACTGACAATCCAAACGACTCGGGAAAGTCCGTTTGAGCATGGCCATGCGTTTTCCAGTATTCAAATCTCCGATTGGCCTAGAGATATTCACTCCATTTATATTGGAGGGACAAATCCCATCTTGTTCCATCACTGTAAACTACTCATTTCATGATGTACCCAAACAAGGTCCTTATAGCTATCGCAGAACGATAGCGTTAGACAATGATCAAAGTACACCAGTCCATGTGCAGTCACATGCATGTGAACTCAGGTCTAAGGACTATACTCTATAGTCGTAGTAAGAATCTCTTATGACACAGATATAAATATCCTGAAGAGTTCTTATAAGCGGGTCTTGTCCGGTCGTATGTTCCCAACATACACCTATGTACTGACTTTGATGCCGCGCATCTATGACACATTGAGACTTTGTCATAAGTCACGTACCAATCCAATCTCACACGGTTGTTGGTGTTCCAATTTCAACAACCTTCGACTAGGGACAGGATGATATAAAACATCTATCAAATATAGGGTCTCATGATCAAGCTAAATGACTTTGATAACTCAAGATCAAGTCATTTACTTCGATGACCTATAAAATGGTTTATATCACTTTGGAACGATTATTTCATCACAGTTAAAATAATCTTGAAATAATAATTTCATTAAACATAAAATAATGTTTTACAAGAACATATCAAATAACTAAAATAAAGCTCACAAAGCTCCCACTCAAATTTAGATTACATTTCAATGTTTCTAATGCCTACAGCTTCAGTCAGGAACTCGAGCTTAGGCCTTGGGAGTGGCTTTGTCAACGGATCAGCGACATTATCATCTGTCGGAACTCGGCTGATCTTGACTTCCTTTCTATTTACGATGTCACGTATCAAGTGAAATCTTCTTTGAACATGCTTGGATTTCTGGTGTGATCTTGGTTCCTTTGCCTGAGCTATAGCACCATTGTTGTCACAAAACAGTGCCATAGGCTCAGCCGCATTTGGTATCACACCTAGTTCCATAATGAACTTTCGTATCCAAACAGCTTCCTTCGCTGCTTCTGAGGCGGCGATATATTCAGCTTCTGTAGTGGAATCAGCAACGGTGTCCTTCTTGGAGCTTCTCCAACTTACTGCACCGCCATTCAGACAAAAGACATAACCGGACTGTGACCGGAAATCATCTGTGTCTGTCTGGAAACTTGCGTCCGTGAATCCACTGACTTTAAGCACATCACTTCCACCGTACACCAAGAACTTATCCTTAGTATGTCTTAGATACTTCAAGATATTCTTTACGGCAATCCAATGGTTTTCACCTGGATTTGACTGGTATCTACTCGTCATGCTCAATGCATAAGCAACATCAGGACGAGTACAGATCATGGCATACATGACAGATCCTATTGCAGATGCATAAGGAATATTCTTCATGCGCTCAAGCTCAGCAGCCGACGTAGGGCTCTGCTTCTTGCTTAGCGTTGTGCCATGCACCATTGGCGTGAAGCCCTTCTTGGAATCTTTCATGCTGAATCTTTGTAGGACTTTGTCAATGTATGAGTCTTGACACAAGCCTATCAGCCTCTTAGGTCTATCCCGATAGATCCTAATTCCAAGAACGTATGCGGCTTCACCCATGTCTTTCATGGAAAAACAACTTCCAAGCCAGTCCTTTACAGACTTCAGCATTGGAACGTCGTTTCCGAGAAGCAGTATGTCATCGACATACAGAATAAGAAATACAATCTTGCTCCCACTAGATTTCTTATACACGCATTGTTCTTCTTCGTTTCTAATGAAGTCAAATTGCTTGATCGCTTCATCAAAACGAAGATTCCAGCTCCTCGATGCTTGCTTCAATCCATAAATGGATTTATGAAGCTTGCATACTTTCCCAGCATTCTTTGGATCTATGTAACCGTCAGGTTGCGTCATATACACATCCTCTTCCAGAATACCATTCAGGAAGGCGGTTTTCACGTCCATCTGCCAAATTTCATAATCATGAAAAGCTGCAGTTGCTAGTAGAATCCGAATAGATTTCATCATAGCCACTGGTGAATAGGTTTCATCGTAATCCACACCGTGAACTTGTCTGAAACCTTTTGCCACCAACCTGGCTTTGTAAATCTGGACATTTCCATCCACGTCAATCTTCTTCTTGAAGATCCATTTGCACTCGATGGCTTTTACACCAACGGGTAAGTCAACCAACGAAAACACTTGGTTGACCGACATGGAGTCCATTTCGGAATCAGTGGCCTTGCGCCACTTAGAGGAATCTGGGCCCATCATGGCTTGATTGAAGTTCAATGGTTCATCACCATCAATGATCAAAAGATCATGACAGTCAGTCACGAGAAATCCTTGATATCTCTCGGGTTCGTGACGGATCCTCCCGGATCTTCGAACTTCAGGTACTACAGGTTCAGGCTCTACAATTTCTTGTAGGTCCTCCTGCTGCTCTTCCTCATTAGGTTGAGCAGTATCATGTTCATCTTGAATTTCTTCAAGCAGTACCTTACTCCCACTGTCTTTCTTAGAGAGAAACTCCCTCTCAAGAAAGTTACAATCCCGGGCAACAAAAATCTTGTTCTCGGAACGTAGATAGAAGTAATAAGCCTTGGTTTCCCGTGGATAACCAATGAAGTAGCATTTGTCAGATTTTGGTGTAAGCTTGTCTGAGATCAATCTCTTGACGTAGGCCTCACAACCCCAAATTCTGAGATAAGACAGCACTGGAGCTTCTCCAGTCCATAATTCATATGGTGTCTTTGCTACTGCTTTTGATGGCGCTCTATTTAGAGTGAACACTGATGTTAGCAGAGCATATCCCCAAAGGGATATTGGAAGGTCTGTGTGACTCATCATAGATCGAACCATATCCAATAAGGTCCGATTTCTCCTCTCAGACACACCATTCCATTGAGGTGTTCCAGGAGGAGTGAGTTGGGATACGATCCCACACTCTCTCAGATGATCACTGAATTCCTGGCTTAAGTATTCTCCTCCTCGGTCGGACCGAAGAGCCTTAATGCTTTTGCCAAGTTGGTTCTGTACTTCATTTTGGAATTCTCTGAACTTCTCAAAAGATTCAGACTTATGTTTCATCAAATAAACATATCCATACCTACTGAAATCATCAGTGAAGGTAATGAAGTACTGATAGTTTCCTCTTGCATTTGTGGACATTGGGCCACACACATCAGTGTGTATCAGGCCCAATAAGTCACTGGCCCTCTCGTTAGGTTTATTAAAGGGGGCCCGTGTCATTTTGCCCATCATGCAGGATTCGCATTTCTCACATGACTCAAAGTCAAATGAGCCAAGAAGTCCATTCGAATGGAGCCTCTTGATGCGTTTCTCGCTGATGTGCCCTAAACGACAATGCCATAGAAACGTTCGGTTTTCCTCATTAGGTTTAAACCGTTTTGTATTAATGTTATATATTGGCGCGGATTGATCGAGTATGTAAAGCCCATTCGAAAGAGGGGCAGAACCATAGAACAAATTGTTGCGATTGAAGGAACATAATTTATTCTTAACTGAAAAATCATAACCTTCCAAATCCAACAAAGAAATTGAAATAATATTTCTGCTTATAGCAGGTACAAAATAACAATTATTCAGTTCTAAAATCAATCCCGAAGGTAAAGACAACAAGTATGTGCCTACAGCTAGTGCTGAAACTTTCGCTCCATTCCCAACTCGTAGCTCCACTTGTCCTTGCTTCAGCCTTCTACTGTTGCTGAGTGCCTGCATATTAGTACAAATATGAGCCCCACAACCAGTATCCATGACCCATGAGGTATTATCAGAAGTAGTTGTATTAACTTCTATAACAAAAATACCTGATGAAGAAGTCTCGAAAGTCTTCTTCTTCAATTCCTTTAGACCTTCCTGGAATTTCTTACAATCTCTTCTCCAATGCCCCAGTTCTTTGCAGAACCAGCACATGTCAGTAGGCCCAGCCTTGGACTTGGGCTTGGGCTTTGGCGTGTCCTTGTCCGCGACTTGGACAGCCTTGGCCGCTCCCTTATCCTTAGCAGAGGATTTCTTAAACCCCTTGCCCTTTTGCACCATAAGCACATTGGGGTCCTTGGCGGTTTTCCTCAAGTTGGGCTCTGCAGTCTTGAGCATTCCGTGAAGCTCAGGTAGTGTCTTACTCAAGCCATGCATGTTAAAGTTCAGAATGAACTGATCATAGCTTGCAGGTAAGGACTGCAGAATGATGTCGCAGGCAAGTTCCTGGCTGATTGGGCAGTCGAGTTTCTGAAGATGATCGAGATAACCCATCATCTTCAAGACATGAGGACTCACTGCCGCATTCGCAGCCAACTTACAGTCCAAGAGGTTCTTTACTGTCTGGAACCTCTCAGTCCTAGCCTGCTCCTGAAAAAGCGATTTCAGGCTTGCCATTATCTCGATGGGAGACAATACACTTTCGAACTGTTTTTGCAGCTCAGGAGTCATTGTCACCAACATCAGGCAATAGACATCATTTTCATCTGACGAATGCTTTTCCCAAGCATTGTGCAGAGTCCTGGCAGCATTGGCAAGAGGCCTCTCGGGGAGGGGATCACGAAGGACATAATCCTTCTTCTCCTGCTTGAGGACCAGCCTCAAGTTCCTTGACCATGTCAGGAAGTTCGTTCCAGTCAGCTTCTCCTTCTCGAGAACAGACCGGATCGAGAATGTGTTTTGTGTGCTTGTAGTAGTCATATCTGAAATATATAAATAAAAAGGTTATTAGTTATTATGTTCAAAATGACTAATCTCGTATTAAAAATTTAATATGATTAATCACGCATTATATTCAATAACATCAGTTACCCTCAATAGAATATAATGATTCCAAGATCCACATATAACTAAGATTAAAGTGGGCCACTGGCCGTCACCCAACCTTAGCTTATATCGGTAAGCCCTATATCGGCTAATTATATCCGTGATATAACTCTTGGTTGTGAATCTGGGCCCGAGGCCCAATCCACTCTGATGTCTCAAGGCCCGGGACTCCCGATGGCCTAGTCAAGAAAACCAGACTATACAGTCATGTAATCATTAATGTCTGGGACTCCCAATGACATTTATGAATCACAAACCGTCTTATCCACGCAAAAGTAGACACCCTCACACTGTAAGGCCATGAATACAATTGAATGGGCTTCGACAGCTGACATAGCCTGGACAAGACATCCAACGCTTGATATTATTTGAGGTTCGTAGGTTTATTAAAATTTCATTCCCAAAATAGAAGATTACTATTTCGGGAAACTTACTATTTTTGGAAACTTTCTAAAATTGGAAACTTTCTAAAACCGGAAACTTTCTAACTTTAGAAATTTCTTAAAATCCAAAACCCGCAAATCCAGAAACTTCTATTTTAAGAAACTTTCTAATTTCAAAATTTCGGAAACTTTAATTTAAAATCGACTTTATAATTTATAAAATAAATTTTAAATTGATCTGAAGAAAGACTCAAATAATTGGCCCAATTGTTTTAACTTCTTGGCCCGAGGCCCAAGAATTGGTCCATGTCCAAGACATGACCCAATTGTCCAATTAAATGACATAACCGGTCTGGTTCATTAAAATTGGTCTAACCAAATTTTAATTACTACGATGACCACAATTGTCAACCGGTTATTTACTAAACCGGAATTTCTCAATTTATTTGGTCCAACCAAATCAAATTAGAAATTCCTGGTTTAGGCACTAAATCCAATATTTCTTTCGACATTGGATTTCTTATCCCGGTTTAACCAGATTTAATAAAATTATTAAATCTGTTTATTAAACCAGAACGAATCAATTTTAATTGAGTTTTGAACCGAACCATCTAACCAAAATCGAACCGGCCCATCACACCCAAAAACCCTAACCGGTCGAGTAAGAACCGTCCAGCCGCAAGCCGCATACGACGATCCGAGATCGAGACGCTCGGGACAATGGCCGGACGGGACGCTCGCGTGTGATCGGGACGGGACGATCGGGACGGTCGGACGAGATGCGATCGGGACGAGCGATCGGCCCATATCTCGCGACCGGGATGTGATCCGTCCGACGATCGGGACTGGCCGCGATCGGGATGCGATCCGTCTGACGATCGGGACGAGCCGCGATCGTGACGCGATCGATCCGATGATCCGACCCAGCCGATCAACACTCGGCCGTGCGATCCAACCGGCCAAGCCGATCGGTTCTCTACTCGGCCGATCGCAAGAAAACACGAGTCATATAGCTCGGTTTTGCGATTCATATGTTTGTTCAGGATTCAATTCAGTTTCTTAAGTGTTTTTCTTATCAGTAATGGATTCAAAACACTTCTAAACAGATTAAACAACCTAAACATGAATCTAAAACAAGAAATCCTAAGAACCAATGGCTCTGATACCACTGTAGGATCTGTTTAGTTGATCCTGATGTAATTCACAGATTCATATCAACCTAAACATACAGATCTAGGTTCTCTTGAATAGAAACATTAGATGATCTCACCTTTTACCTGTTTGTTGCAGCGGAAGGAATAGAACAGGTCAGAGATCAGAGAGATACACCGAGGGATGAATCCTCCAAAGGTTCACACACGCGATCACAGAAACGGCTGCTAGACCGAGCTGATGGGAGGCGCAGAGAGGAGAGGAAAATCGCGGCCAGGGTTAGGGTTGGGGAAAGGAGATTTGGCTTTTAGTTTATTAAAAGCCTTCTCTTTCCCTTTTGGGCTTATGGGCCCAAAACACCAATCTGATTAAATCCCATTTAATCAGACCCATTAATCTTTCTCTCTTAGTACGACAAATGCCTGGCACTTTTGTCGTACTTCTGCTAAGCCGTTCCAACACATTTTCCTGTTAGCTTAGGCGTGTGACCCATATGGGATCATATAATAAAGGCAATAAGTCCAAGACTTATAGATCATGAGCGGACTCTAGCAAGCCATCATGATCCCCAGTATTATATGACTTATGTCTGATCTTTGACATACTCTTACTTTCTAGAGACAGTACCGAGATTACTGGACACAATTCCAACATTATCTTGGTTTGGTTCTCTGATTTCAGGTTCAATGACCGAAACCAGCGGACCCTGTGTCGACCGACACTACTTTAGTGTCGACCGATATAGATTTACCAAACCAATTTGCGATAACCGATCAATCAAATTGATCCGGTTTTTGATAACCGGTCAGTGTCGATCGACACTACATTAGTGTCGGTCGATACCAACCTTATCAAAATAATCACAATAAACCGTTTTAGCGGTTTAACCAATTTTAACCAAGCTCGATAATTGGTCCAATCCAATTGAACCGACTATCCTGATCGCGAGGTCTGTGTCGACCAACACAACTCTTGTGTCGATCGTCACAGTTAGGTTAAACCTGAATTTTATTCGGGTTATCATTATGTGTCGATCGACACCGGATTGGCATCGATCGACACAATGCGATAAACCCTAGAATCGTTTCAAACCAAAAAACCTAAACTAGATTACTTTGATCAAAACGAGTTTTAGCATGCTTGTATCAATTATACAGAGATCTAGATTCAACTAATATAATCATCATGCTACTGATTCAATAGAACCCTAAGGCTCTGATACCACTGTAGGAATTTCTCGCAGTTCCTAATCAGATTAGGCAACCCTAAGTATAAATTCCAAGCCTAGGATCTAGGGTTCAGGTATATTGAATCATTAGATCTCGAAATTACCTGGTGATTAGCAGCGGAAGACGAACAAATAATCGAGATCTTAAGCGCCTCAAGTGCTGCGCCTTTACTGGTATCCACACGCACACAAACTGAAACGGACGGGATGCTAGTGCCGTTAGAGATCAGATCTCTCAGGAGGTTTTCAGTTTCTTTCTGGTGGTTGTGTATTAGGTTAGATGTCGCTCTGAAAGTCGTGCATATATCTTGTATATATATCAACTTTTATCATGACCTGATTAACCAAGGATTAAACCGAAGTTAATCAAGTCATCTGCGATCTGTGTCGATCGATACACTTATTGTGTCGATCGACACAGCCTCAGAAACTCGTTATTGAATGCATATCAAATATGCATTCACCAGATCATTACATTAATGATCAACCTCATATTCTATATCCAGTTTGCTTAGGTGTGTGACCATGTAGGATCATATAATACTAGCAATGAGTTCCAAACTCATTGATCATAAGTGGCTTCTAGCAAAGCATTATGATTGCCCAGTGTTATATGACTGTCTCATCTCGACAATACAACTTTCACTTAGAGTATGTACAATAGATTTCAGGACATTCCCAACAATTGTTGCCTCGTTAAAAACATTTCCAGAAAAAGAGTACAACTCTACAAGCTCCCCCTCGAGTGATCTAGAGAGTATCGTATATGTCTCGTTGGCGGCGCATTCCAATGTTATGAACATGCTTCCTACACGTAGTGGTAGGTAGTGACTTTGTGAAGAGATCTGCAGTATTATCACGTGATTGGATATATTTCACTTCAATCTCCTTGTTCTTCTCGAGTTCTTGGGTGTATGAAAAGAACTTGGGGGATATGTTTGGTTCTGTCAGTTTTTATATATCCTTCCTTGGTTTGGCCGATATATGCAGCATTATCTTCGTATCAAATAGTTGGCTTCGTATTTACGTGGATTCCACTGCTTAATTGGATGTGTTGATTTATTGATATTTGCCACACACGTTCTCTGCTTGCTTCATGGTGTGCTATGATTTCGGCATAGTTCGAAGAAGTGGCTACAAGGGTTTGCTTATGAGAACGCCATGAGATAGCAATACCTCCAATTGTGGGTTTGAAAAATATACTGCATCTACAAAACCAATCAATTTACCATTTGAATTCTTAGGATAAAATAATCCTAAATCCAGAGTCTCTTGAAGGTAACGAAAGATGTGTTTAATCCCATTCTAATGTCTTTGCGTAGGGTTTAACGTCGCCAATAGATTAACGACAAATGATATATCAGGTCGAGTACAATTTGTAAGATAGATAAGCGCTCTAATTGCATTTAGATATTGTACTTATGGACCAAGTATTTCCTCATTTTCTTCATGTGGTCGAAATGGATCACTTTCAACATTTAGTGATCTAACCACCATGAGAGTACTAAGAGGAGTTGCCTTATCCATGTTGAATCGTTTTAACACTCTTTTATTGTATGTGGATTGATTTGCAAATATGCCTTTTTGAGAATGCTCAATTTGTAGGCCAAGACAATAATTTGTTTTTTTCGAGATCTTTCATCTCAAATTCTCCCTTTAAATAATTTTATGCTTTCTGAATCTCATCACGAGTTCCGATCATGTTTAGATCATCAACATATACTGCGATTATCACAAATCTAGATTATGTTTTCTTGATGAAAACACATGGGCACATTGGATCATTCACATATCCTTCTTTTGCTAAATGCTCACTAAGACGATTAAACCACATGCGTCCAGACTGTTTTAAACCATATAATGATCTTTGCAATTTTATTTCACATAACTCTTATGGCTTGGAACTCAATGGTCCTGGCATCTTAAATCCAACAGGTATTCTCATATAGATATCAGTATCTAATGAGCCATACAAGTATGCTGTAACGACATCCATTAGACGCATCTCTAGGTTTTTACCTGACACTAGACTCATCAAGAATCAAAATGTGATTGCATCCATAACAGGGGAATATGTCTCATCATAATCAATCTCGGGTCTTTGAGAAAAACCTTGAGCTATAAGACGAACTTTGTATCTTATAATCTCATTTTTCTCATTTCGTTTTCGAACGAAACCCATTTTTTCCAACTGGTTTCACATCTTCGGGTGTGATTACAATATCCCTGAATACATTTTGTTTACTAAGCGAATCTAGTTCGACTTTCAGTGCATCTTTTTATTTTATCCAGTAGTGTCTCTTTGATATTCATATACAGTTCTTTGTTCTGGATCTTCATTTTCCTCATATATTTCCTTTGACATAAGGTATGAGAAAATGACATCATCGAAATTCATTTTATTTCAATCCCATATGTTTCTATAATAAATATAGTTTATAGAATCTCATGATTTTCTTCTGGTTCAGGATGCTCTACATTATCATTATTGTCATGATTTGTTTTTTCCAAAGTACTTTCTGTAGTTTTGGGATCATTATGCTTTTCAGTTTTCTTTCATTTTATAGGATTCTTATCCTTAGAACCTACGGATCTACCACGCTTCAAGCGTGTTCGAGACTCACATGTATCATCTTCTCTTCCACGTTCTTGTGGTAATCCAACACGAGCATGAGTATTTGCAGCTGGTATATGTGATTTAGTTACCGTTTTGGTATCTGCAAATGCATCAAATAGCTGATTTGCAATACTCTGCAAATGCATAATTCGTCAAACTTCTAGTTCTGACTATTTTGTAGGAGGATCAAGGTGTAACAAAGTTGGTACATGCCATTTGATATCCTTTCCTAACTGTTTATTTTCTCCCCCTAGAACTCGTAATACTTTCTCATCGAATTGACAATCAGTAAAACGTGCTGTAAATACATCACCAGTTTGTGGTTCTAGGTAATCGTATTATTCATGGAGAATCACAACCAACATATATTCCCAACCTTCTTTGTGGTCCCATCTTTGTACATTGTGGTGATGCTATTGGCACATATACCGCACAACCAAAGATCCTTAGATGAGAAACGTTTGGTTCTCGACCAAATGCTAACTATAATGGGGAATAATTATGATATGCACTTGGTCTTTTCCGAATAAGTGCTTCTGCATGTAATATAGCATATCCCCATACATAAGTCGGGAGGTTAGATCTCATGATCAATGGTCTTGCAATCAGTTGCAGACGTCTGATTAATGATTCAGCCAAACCACTTTGAGTATGAACATGAGCATCAAAGTGTTCAACTTCAATCTCCGTTACCATACAATAATCATTGAATGCTTGGGATGTGAATTCGCCATCATTTTCTAATCTAACTCTTTTAATGAGATAATCAGAAAATTGAGCTTTCAATTTGATTATCTGAGTTAGAAATCTCACAAATGCCATATTTCGAGATGATAATATATAAACATGTGACGATCTACTATATGCGTCAATTAATACTATAAAATAGTGGAATGGTCCACATGGTGGATTTATTGGTCCACAAATATCTCCTTGAATTCATTCAAAGAACTTTGGTGATTCTTTATCAATTTTGGTTGGCGATGGACTTATTAACAATTTTCCAAGAGAGCATGAAGCGCATACCATTTTATATTTCTCACATATTTCTTGGACATTTAATGAATGTCCATGAGCGGTCTCTACGATCTTTCGCATCATCTTGGGGCCAGGGTGACCAAGGCTATCATGTGATAATGTGACATTCTTTGGATCTCCTTTGACCACGAGATTTGGTTCGATTGCATCTATATAAGTATGATGCAATCCAAAAGGAAGTTTTGGAAACTTTTCCAATATTAGCCTTTTCCAGATTTATCGGAAGTTATATACATATACTTCTTTCCATCCTCACTCGCTGACTATTTATCATATCCTTGAAGGTATATGTCATTAAAACTCAACAAATTCCTTTTCGAATTTGGAGAATACAAAGCATTTTTTATGGAAATTTTTGTTCCATTTGGCAACATAAAGTTGGCTTTACCAGTTCCTTCAATCAGGTCTGTAGGATCTGATATTGTATTGGCAATTACATTTGTCGGTTTTAAGTTAGAGAAATATTTCTTGTCCTTCAGAATAGTGTGTGTCGTACCACTATCTGGTATACAAGTTTCTCTACCCATATCTTTGGATATTATCCTTTTTGTGTTGTAGTCCATTTATGTAATCAATATAAACATTAGAAAAGAAAGTAAATTCATTCATATGATAAGAAAAGAAACACACAATAATTATTCATTACACTGTTGTATAAAAAACATTATTATTGAGAAGAAATTAAAATGCATAATATTTATATATGGCTTTATTTAAGACTTCATAACAGTCTCATTAAAAGCATCTTAATTTTCCGTGATAGTCTCGTCGAAGTAATTCCCAAAGTCGAAAGAGTCGAGGTATGTCATACCCTCCAAATGTTTCGTAAGATTCACCTATTTCCCCTTGTCTTTTATAGACTCTTGGTATAACTTACAAAGATGTGAGGGAGTACAGCATATGTTTGCCCAATGCTTTGTGGATCCGCACCTATACCAAAAATTTTCTTGTTTCTGGGTGGAACTACCTAGGATTTCTTTTCCTTTAGAAAATTTTCCAGGTCGGACCCACTTGAACTTTCTCTCTTGTGGAATATAATTTCTTCCATGTCCTCGATTGAATCGATGACCACGACCTCGAAAGGTTTGATATTCCTTCCGGATTATTCACCTATGATGCATTTACTTCAAGAAACACTTTTGTTCCAGTGGGTCAAGAGTTGTGGTTCTTTATGAGGAGCTCATTATTCTTCTCTGCTAAAATGAGTGCCACAATCAAATCATAGAACCTCGTGTATCCGCTTTTCATGTATAGTTCTTGCAGGATACGGTGCTCTTTATGAAATGTTAAGTAAGACTTATCGAGCATTTCAGCATCAGAGATTGGTTGACCACAATATTTCATTTGTGATACAATCCTTAAAATAGCAAAGTTATAATCCTCCACTCTCTCAAAATCCTAAACCCTCAAGTTTTTCCACTCCTTGAGTGCATGAGGGAGATTTATCTCTCTTTGGTTTTCAAACCGATCTTTTAAAGCTTTCCACAACACTGCTGGGTCTTTTATGTGCACATAGTCATGCGTCACATTTGAAGGATTATGTGTGTTCATGGTGTAATTGTCAGGTTACATCCTAGCACATAATCATCTAGGATCTAGGTGATTTGCAGTTGAATCATAAACAGATCAGATTCATTACCTTATGATTGCAGCGGATTGATCAAAGGAATGAAGAGATCAGTTAGAGCTGATTATCACCGGCTCCTCCTAGGTATCCACACGCTTACAAGCTACGGATCAGGCTGCTAGACCAAGTCAGGAATCAACAGAGAGAGAGAGGACTACGGCTTAGGCAAAATCGCAGATGGGGTGTTGTGTTACCCTAGGCTGCGCCTCCCTCTGCCTTATATGGGCCCAAGTTATTAAACTAATGGCCTATTACGCTTTTGGGCCCAAGACACAAATCAGACAAAAGCCTGTATTTTGTCTGGCCCAATTCTCTGTACAAATACAGTAAATGCCTTGCATCTTACCGTATTAATTCCTTGTTAACTTTCCCGTTAGCTATGGTGTGTGACCCTTTGGGATCATACAATACTGGTAATAAGTCCTAAACTTATAGATCATGAGCGGGCTCTAGCAAGTCATCATGATCACCCAGTATTTATGACTTATGTCTGATCTCGACACTTATCATACTTTCTAGAGATAGTACGGTAGATTTCAGGACATTCCCAACAACATTTTCATAGACATGCTTTCTAAGGAAAATTTTCGCTTTTATCTTATCATGGACAGGTGATTCAATTTCATCTTTGATGGTGTCAGATATTCTTTCCATCTCAAAATATAATTCGACATATTTCCACGCGATGTAATTCGGTCTGGTATTCTTGAGAGCCAGGAACTTTAGCTTTTCAATATTTGCCATTGATTTTTTCTATAAACAAAAATCGTAAATTTTATTAGATGATCATACTTTATATTAAAATGAGCTTTTTAAATTAATGATGAAAGCAATTATAAGAAATAATATCGCATAGAGAAGTAATGCAACATTTATGGTAAAATTTTCTCGAACTAAATCTCCAAAGAAGATACCATAAACACAAGCAAAAATTACAATCGTACATAAAATTAACAACAAATGAAACATCTTTCGTATGAAATAAAATCTGAAATGAAAAATTATTTTGAAAGTATTTGAGAGAAGATGAATTGTTTGAGTGAAATAAATAAGTGTATTTGTAGACTGAAAACACTATTCATAGCCGTTTGAAAAATATTAAAGTTTTGAATTTTTTTCTTTGTGACCGTTGGTGAAAGCGTTTTAAAAATAAATCAAAAATAATTTTAATATGCAGTTAATTGGTACTAGTTAATTTTAGATAAAAAGTTTTTATACAGGTAACTGAGCCTTCTTATATAATAACCATAGTATAAACATAATTTTAGCAATAATTTTATGATTATTAACGTTATGATAATATATAAATTATCCAGCGGTTTTAGCCGTCCATTAAATTATTAATAATATGTAAATAATTATAGTGCATTTAGAAACCATGATATAAGATAATAAATTAATAATAAGGCGACAAATTGTCAACATTAATATTTAGTAGAAGTGGTGTATTTAAACAACAACTACAAAATAATAAATTATAGTAAATGCGGTATGCCAGCTATTATAGCAAAGTAAATATTATAGATATAAATATAGCCATATCACAGAATGATTGTGCTGAAAACATGTTATAGTTTATCATATCGACAAATATAAATAAAGACAAAAATACTATACCCATTGCATATGATGGATACTGATAATAACGAGAGAGAGAGAGAGAGAGAGAGGATCGTTGTATTGAAGTTGTGATTTACAAACATCGAAACAATCATATATATATATATATATATATAGAGAGAGAGAATGAAAGTTGGTTTTACTGTACGTGCATAGTGATTGTATTTTCCACACACAGAATTCACTCATGTCTCTTCCTCCTCATAGTGACACTAAATTCACTCATGTCTTTTCTTATTTTCTTCCTCCTTTTTTTTTTACTTTCGGTGACACTTTTGTAACACCTTTTTCTTCTTTTTTTACCAAATTTTTTTTTGGTCATCGGAGATGCATTGGCTAAAGCCCAAAGGGCATAACAGTATGGGTTACAACAAGTCCAGACAGAAATAAAAGAGAATGGGCTGAACAAAAGCCCAAGCGAAATCCGATCGAAAGGATAAGAACCGTTGTGACACGTGTCCGCCTTTGAAGACAATCGATATGCAACCGCCGGAAAGCATCGACACCGATGAGACCGCCGGAAACACTACAAAACTCTTGAATAATTGCCGCATCCAAAGACCCACTTCTTTTTTTAGTTCAGAAAGTTGACAAATTGTAAATTATATTCAAAATCAAAAAAAAATTATGTTATAGTAAGATATATATATATATATATATATATTATTTAAGAAATGATTTTGAGGAAATTGAGCTCACTCATTCATTTTTAAAATAAAATATTTTAGTTATTCGTAATGATAAAAGATTTTTATTTAATCTCTTAATAAATTAATTTGATGATTTATCTTTTGATTTAAGTAGGTGTTAAATTTTAAATATATATATATATATATTGAATCTAATTAAGTTACAATCACGTTGTATCTTTATACTACTACAAATTTTTACTATTCTCAAACTTTATCTAATATTATTATTTAACATAATATAACTAGATAATCGACTACCACATTATTGAATATCTATACTATTATTTGAGAAGCTATTTTGAATGAATTGATTTTTTCATTCATTTTTAAATTAAATAATTTAAAATACTTGTAGTAAATTTATTAATATTATTATTTGGAAAGTCATTTTGAAAGAATTGAACATATTAATTCATTCTTAAAATAAAAAAACTAAAATACTTTTAATGAATTTATTTTGTAATAAATTTATGTTGGTAAAAAAATTAATACGTTTTTTGGTAATTTTGCTTCTTACTTTCATCTAAAGATAAAACTAATAATCACATAGTATTTTGTCAAGAAAATAATTTCACAAAAAAACGTGATTCTACACTTTTGACAGAAAAATATGATTTCACATGAAAATGGGATTCTGAAAAAACACAGTTTTGCAGTTTTTACAGAAATACATGATTTCTCAGGAAAAAGTGATTTTGCGGAAAACACAATTTTACAGAATGTACAATTTAGACAGAAAAGGACAAATTTAACGATAAATATTACTTTGTGGAAAATGTGATTTTGATGGAAAACATGATTTTGCATACACAATTTAACACAACATGATTTTGATGGAAAATGTAATTTTACGGAAAACACGATTTTGATAAAAGTGAGATTTTATGGAACATCATTTTGTCAGACTATGCAATTTTGATGGAAAACATGATTTTGCGTAAAAACAATTTTAATGGAAAACATGATTTTACGTAAACACGCGATTTTAACTTGAAAATGCTATTTTGACGGGAAATATGAGTTTGCGGAAAATGAGATTTTGACAGAAAGTACGATTTGGGGGAAACATGATTTTGACTGAAAACATTATATAACGGAGAACACAATTTGAGAGAAAGGTGACTGATGGTAAAAACGTCATCTTCAGTATCGACGGAGAAATGTGATTTCAGAGAAAAATGTGATCATATGATTTCGCGGTAAAACAAGATTGTAGGAGAAAACACAAATTTACGGAAAACATGATTTTTGGTTTTGACAAATATTATGATTTTGTGAAAATATGATTTTTGATGGAAAATGGGAATTTGCGAGAACATAATTTTACATAAAACATGATTATGCGGAAAATACGATTTAGCGAAAGATGTGATATTGCCGAAAAATTATGATTTTTTTGCAGAAAACATGATTTTGTGGAAACCCGATTTTTACAGGAAACATGATATGACGGAAAAATACAATTTCTCAGGAAAATTTGAGAAACATGATTTCACATGAAAACTTGATTTCGCAAGAATATATGATTTCGGCGGAATACATGCTTTAGCGGAAAATCACAATTTTGCGATTTAGACAAAACCAGGATTTTGTTGAAAATTTGATTTAGAGGAAAACATGAATCTGACAGTAAACATGATTTTTCAGAAAACACAATTTTCCGGAAACAAGATTTTGCGGGAAGCATTACTTTCCAGAAAAACAAGATTTTGCTCAAAAATATGATTTTGCGGGAAGCAAGATTTTGACGAAAAACGTGTAAAAAAAGAGTTTTCTTAAAATGTGATTTTGACGAAAATGCAATTTTACGGAAAACACAATTGGTATGGAAAACATACGGAAAATACGATTTTGCGAGAAAACACGATTTGCAGAATATATGATTTTGACGGAAAACATAACTTTCGTGAAAAACGTGATTTTGACGAAAAACATGATTTTTTTTAAACATGATTTTGTAGATAGTTGCATCAAAATACTGACCTAAAATAAGAAAATGAACAAAAATATATTTAGATGTACCATCTACATATAAAATTGAAAAAAAGAAAAATCATGTGGATAAAATATTCAGATACAACATCTTGCTGCCACATTTAACTTTAAAAATGGATATGGTCTATATAAGAAAACTAATATTTATATAAATTCAACGTACACAATATATAATAATTTTTATTTTATACAAAATTAAATATTTAAAATATATTAATGCATGTACAAGATGTAGACCAATCACTTAATATATTATATTCAGTAGCTAATTTGTTGAATGAACAAATTAGAAGCCATTTTGATTTATAATGGTTTTATTAATGTTTTATCGTTGGTGATCTAGTTGGCTTAATTAATCTAATCGCCTAGATTATATATATATATATAGAAAGAGCGAAACGTGTATATGTTAGATGATCTGAATTCTGAAATATCTTTACAGATATTTTGAAGGCATAACAAGTGGCTTATGAAACTGCAAATCATGGGGTCACCATGCCACCGCTACATACATCAAAGCCAACGGAATCCTCCGCTACGTTTCAAAACCTACCATATCAAGATAACAATCATAAGTTAGTTGCTTATATGATTATATCGTACTGATGCACTGAACATAATACGCCGACTTTTTTTTTTAACTATTTTGGTCTTTAAAGTTATATGTTTTTTTCCGGGGAAAAAAAGTTATATGTTTTTCTAATGAACAAGACAAAAAAGTTTTTCTTTTTGAGAAGAGACATGACGGAGTGCAAATTGCAACAATTTATTTACGTTAGAAATTAGTGTATTATTCAACATGCACACTATTAACTAGATATATTTATTTTCTTCTTTTTTCCTTGTCGTGAACACTAAATCTAAAGAGTAAAGAGTGTGATCCTAGTATGCTCCATCTAAAACTGTCATGTAAGCATCACAGTAATCCGAATAAAGACGATTGTTTATATGATAATCAGTCTTTTGTCTTTTTTGCCAAAAAAGAAATTATTATTATTACTTCTCAATATTTTTTGTATTTCGATATATACTGTCATCCTTTTTTCCAAAATATATATTGTCATTCCATTAAAGAAAAATAGCATCTTCCACTTATACCAAGATAAGTCTGGGTTTAGATTCGAATCCCCTCCATTATAAATAAAATTTGCTTAAACAGTAATGATAAATTAAAATTTGTGTAATTCGTTGAAGAGGTGTTAGTATCTTTGATCTCTCCAGATCTAGTTTTAAGAAAGCCTAGCTAGGGTATTGTTTTACATAATGCATGGGATTATATCATTGAGAATTTGTTAGGTTTATTAGGGACGCTTACCTAATTTAACTACAGTTACATAAGAGCAGCTCCAACAGTTAGTATCTTAATCTGAGTATCTAACTAATATTAAATTAGTATTGTTTATTTAATTTAATTAAAGATTTAAATTTTAAAACTAAAAAAGTTTGAACCAAGCAGTGTTAGCATCAAGCGGTGTCCACAATGATCTAGAGCCATTAACATAGATAATTGAGAGATAGGGTTTTAGTTTTTTTAACATTTGTTGTCAAAAGAAAAAGTTTGAACCAATCAATAAATGAAACCCATCAAAAATTTCTTGATATTTTGTGGAATTTCTCTATTGAAAAACTATTTTTACCTATTATCCTCCTTTTAATTATTTTTTATTATTATAATAGTAAAAAAAATTATAAAACTCTACTAAACCCCACTGTTGAAGCTACCCTAACCATAGTAACAAAGTGATCATGATTTTTTAATAAGACTTAAGATTGAATGAGATAACTCTTCTATTCCTTAAAACTACTTCATAAATGATAATAGTATATATAGTTTTCAACAAAATATACTATAAGAAAATACGATATTTACCGATAGATTTTCCTACAAAAAAAAATGTCGGTAATAACCGATGGATTCCCGACTATTGTCAGACCTGTTTGAATCGGTCGGATTGTCGGTCCGCCATAATTACTCGACGGATAACCAATGGTACAAAATATTGTGATAAATCCGTCGGAAAATTACTGGTAAGTGATTGGTTCCATATAACCATTAATAACTATGTTAATATAACAGCACTAACTATTGGTAATATATCGGTTATGTTTTCTATAAGTACCTAGTTTCGTTAATTCCTTACCTTCACACAAATCATTCTCTCTATTTCTCACTTTAATATGTTTTAATGCAAAATGTCTTCTTCTAATTTTTCAGATCGTAGATGGATTGACCGATGGTGGATCCAGTGACGAATTATTTATTAACGATTATGTACTTGATATTGCGGACTTCATGGCGTTATCATGTAGTCAGCCAAAAACACGGAAAACATGTAAGTTAAAATGTCTATGTTCTCATTGCTGAAATGCTAAGAATGCTACAATTGGGGTAGTATGAAAACACTTGCATTTAAATGGTTTTATACCGATTTATAAGATTTGGTATCTCCACAGAGAAAGATCATATTATGGTGGTAGTAGTAGTAGTAGTAGAAAACCTTATAGTAGTATACTAGTTGGGAAGCTTATGGTAGTAGTTTTAAGAAACTTGATAGTAGTACTAGCGAACCTTATAATGTTGAAAGCTTAAAATAACGAGCGAAAGTAAATTTTGGTGTAGGTACAGTTAATGATATGTATCCAGAAAATGTTTACTATGTTGGCAAAGATCAAGATCATATAATAGAGGAATCTAATTTAGAAGCAAATAGATTTTTTGATACGTTAGACATAGCAAATCGGTTATTGTACAAAGGTTGTAGAGAATCCCTTTCGCAATTATCATTTGCTAGTTGATCGATAACCATAAAGATGGACTTAAATTTAGGGAAGGATTGTGTGGATCTGATTGCTGAATTTATGAAAGAATTTCTCCATGAGGATAACCTTTCACATGCTTCATACTACAAGGTCTAGAAACTTGTTACAAGGCTTGTATTGCCATATTAATTGATATATGTGTGAACCATGGGGGAAATGATATGGCATGTTGAGCATATAAGAGAATAAGTGACTGCACATCTTTCAGATGTTGAGGCGTAACAACATTTTCGGACAGTATATCCAAATTTAGCCTATGAGCCACATGACATATACCTTGGATTATATACTGGTGATTTCAACCCATTTTGAAAGCATGAAAGGCTATATTTTGGCTTGTGATTTTGAATCCTTATAACTAATTGTCATCGCATGCATTGAAAGTTTCTTTACCTATTTGTACTTGTTCCTGGACCAGAACATCCAAAAACATCACTTGATGTATTCTTTCAGCCATTGATATATGAGTTTTAAATGTTATGAGAACACGATGCTAAAGCATATGATGTCTCGTACAAGAATTAATTTCAAAGGCATGTTGTACTAACGTGGACCATTAGTAACTCCTCCGCTTATATTATATCATATGCATGGACAATGCATGAAAAGTTATAACATGTTCGTTTTTTCAAGAGAATTTGATGTGTTTCAGTTGAATAACAAGCGCAAAATATATTAGTTTGATTGTCACATAATATTTTTACAGAGGGATCATCCTTATCGAAAGAACACCACACTTTTTAGAAATAAGAAAAGGTGTTTGATGATTCACCTCCAATCGTAAACATGACGGTTACTTTGGGGATATTGTTATATTTTGGCGCGTAAAGGACTCTTGATTGCGGTGGGAATAGGCATGCAAATGTTTATGGTTCTGGTTTCTTCCACAAGTGGCACAATAAAAGCATTTTTGAGATTTTCCATATTGGAAGCACCATTACTAAGACATAATCTTTCTGTCATACACATTGAGAAGAACCTTTGATATCATGAACACAATTTTTAAATAAGCATAGGAAGACAAAAGACAATTTGGATTCCATATTTGATTTCTCAGAGTGGTGTTCTCGTAGTGAGTTTCATTTTATGAATAGCGGAAAATATCCAATTCTGGTATACTGATTAGACGACATTTTGAAGCAAGAATTTTTTCAGTGGATTATGTGACGAGTTAAATTAGCTAATGTGGGAATCAAACATATGTAATATGTTGACACTGGAGAAGGGAATATGATTATGAGACTTGGTGAATTTATAGAAGCGTCTAAGGAGTTTCTAAAATATTAAAACATGTGATGCATTATGTGACAAAAAAAAAAAGAATATGCAATGAATCTTCTTTGATGTGTAACACCAACATGGCTGAGAGGGAAATAACAAGAGGATGCACTGAATTTGGAGGGTGTTTGCGTGGCAAATTAGAATAGGAGGAGAAGAGTGCAATGCGTCTTGTTTATTTGATGGGTAACGTGTTACACTAAGAAAAGAAGACTTGTGATCCAAGCATGCAATGAATCTTGACTAATTCTTGGAAATGGCGTGGCAAATTGAGATGGGAAGGAAGGGCAGCTGTCAAGACTTTATGCTAACACCTATCTTGATGTGGTGTCATTTGGAGAAGAGAAGAGAGTGACATTTGTCACATTAACACTCTCTTGGCTTTACTATATAAGAAGCCCTCATCTCCCTCATTTCCTCACCAACAACAACAAAAAAAAGTAGAGAAGAGGAAGAAGCGTGAGAAAGAGAGAAGAAGAGGAAGAAGAAGAAGACCGGAAGAAGAAGAAGAAGAAGCCGGAGGAGGAAGAAGAAGAATATCGGAGGAAGAAGAAGAAGACCGGAGAAAGAAGAGAGAGAGGCGTGAAGAAGAAGAAAAGATAGAGAAGAGGAAGCGTGAAGGGGAGAGAGAGAAGATGAAGCTGAAGCTTGATGAAGAAGAAGAGAGAGAGAAGATGAAGCGTGAGAGGAGAAGAAGAGAGAGAGAGAGATGGAGGAGACGATGAAGCGTGAGAGAAGAAGAAGAAAGAGAGATGGAGGATAAGATGAATCGTGAAAGAAGAAGAAGAGAGAGAGATTGAGGAGAACCGGAGGAAAGAGAGAGAACCAGAGGAGAGAGAAAACTGGAAGAGAGAGAGAGAGAGAGAGAGAGAGAGAGAGAGAGAGAGAGACGGAGGAGAGAGAGATAACCAGAGGAGATAGAAGATGAGGATGGTCCGAGGCTCGATCGGAATCACTAAGGTCAACGTTACAGTCAAGTACGGGTCACATCAAGTCAACGTTCTGGGAAGGTTCGGGTTTGTGCCGGGTCTCGTTGTTCCACTAGTTCGTCAATCCGTCCGTCTGTCGTCATAATAACATTGTGAGTCGGCTAAATTGTGTGTTGCATTTAGTTAGAATCATATAGATCCGGAATTGATAAACCGTAGTTTAGGTTGCATACTCGATTGATTGAATTGGTTAGAACGACTAGATTGATTAATAACTTGGTGAAATAATTAAATGGTTAGGTTAAGGGATGCATGCTAGTTAGCTTATATCCGTAATCGTTGATAGTTTGTTGATTGCTTGATTCGGTGTTGCATTAAGAGATTGATAGTTCGTTGATTGCTTGATTGGGTGATGCATACATATAGAACGGCATGCTAGGACATATATTCATATACAAGTATTTAAGAACAAATCTAAAGGAATCTATATACGGGAAATTATGAGTTGATTAAAATACGGTTAAAAGACATAACACACTTAGAATATAATAACATGGTGGGTTAATTAGTCAGGTTAAGGGTAATGAATGGAAGTTAATGAATAATGAGATGTAGGGGAGTTAGTAATCTTACTAACTCTAAACCGACAGAACGAGGAATTATTAAAGATACTTAGGAAGGGATAAGTAAAAGAAGTGGTGTGATCGATGGGCCGTCTACGGGATTAGTAATCCACTAATTCCCAAGGTAACGGATTGAATGAGTAAAGGTTAAGGATTGAATGAATAAAGGTTAAGAAAATATTAAAAGATGAATAAACCTAAATAATTTTTTGTGTGGTGTTGTTATTATTGTTCGTGTGATTGTGTATCTACTTCGGTATTGGGCAGAGTAGACTGTTGTTTTCTTGATTGTGTATCTACTTCGGTGTTGAGCCGAGTAGACTGTTGTTTGCTTGATTGTGTATCTACTTCGGTGCTGGACCGAGTAGACTGTTTTTTGCTTGATTGTTTATCTACTATGGTATTGGGCCGAGTAGACTGTACTGGCAGATACTTATTCTGGTGCGGGACCGGGTAAGTCTGAGTAAGGTCAGGTGATGTGGAGATTGGAGATAGGACTTGCGGGATAACTGGGGATTGAGATGGTAGTTCTAATTGACCTTGTTGGTATTGCGTGATAGATTCCCAGTGAGTCTGTTTGGCTACATTGTTGTTATTAGGACTCTATAGGGTGCGTTAGATCCCACAAGTCTAGAGATAGCATTCCGGTACTTACGACCCGATTGGATCTTCGGGTAGTGACCTGATCGGTTCACGTATCTTCGGGTGGTGATTCTGGTTATGAAGTTAACCTACTCCGTGACGCCGGTAGGTGTGTGATCCGGAGAAAACGGGATCGGGTCCTAGGGCTGGACTGCATGGAAGCTTTGGTTATTGATAAGCATAAAAATTTCCTCTTCACACACTTCAGTTGCAAGTATACAACCTAGTCCTTGTAGTTTTGAGGTGTCAATCCACTTGGGTAAATCAAACTCACTAAGAATACAAGTGTTTCCTTAATCTAAGTGCAACCAAATTAGTTTGAGGGTTTTGTTGCTAATAACTAACAATGAAACCAAATTCCAAACATGATTAAACAAGTATGTATACAATAGTGAGCTTAAAACAAAACAAGAACAGAGCATAAACAGAGCAATAAGAAGGTTGAAAACAATTGGTTAAAAACTAAGTTCCTTGGGTTGTTTTCGGTTTGGGTGATCAATTATTATTCAGAAACAATTAGCAAACATGGGATGATTTCTTAGGCTAAAAAGAACAATTCAAGTTACTCCACTCTCATGATAATTATCCTATATCTATCAAGTATTAACATCAACTCTCATTGGCAATTTCAAGATAGACATGCTTTAAGAACAAGTTCTTATTACCACTAAACACCTTAAACATCAATTCTCATTGGTTAAGTATGTAAAGCACTTGATTAGAGATTCAAACATTAACTACACTTCTCAGTGCTAGCAACATTCAAGTTCAAGGAATTGATTAGCTACTTCAATCCTAGCATTAGGAACTTCTAACAAGTAAGAGTTCTATATTCCCAAGTTCTAAACAACCTAAACCATTCCTAGATCACCCTCACCTTTACTCAAACCCAGAAAATTATAGAGAAACTACTCACTAGCCATGGCAACAATAAAGAAAGACATGATTTAGATGAACAGAAATGAAAGAAATAAGAAGAACTAAAATAAGAACTCAAGAACACAACTCAAATTGCATAAAAAATCAAGAAAACTCCATTGTTTGAAGTAGATGTTTACAAGGGGTGATATCCCTCTTCCCATACATCCCAAGCTCTTAAATAAAAGATAAAAATGATCACAGGTCGACCACAATCACATGGGAGGATCTACAAGCCGAAAGCAAAAAGAAAAGTAGCATGTGAGAAAAGTTGGTCTCACAGCGGCTCAGAGCCCTCGCTATGCAAAGTCGTTGTGAGGTATCCGGGTTTCCACAGCGGCATGGTGCAATCGCTGTGGAGCCGTTGTGGATTTAGTCGTCCCGTAGGTCCCTCACAGCGGCTTGCTACACTCGCTGTGAATGCCGCTGTGAGGTGTCTTGGTTCCACAGCGGCATGGTGCAGTCGCTGTGGAGCCACTGTGGAACTGGCTGTCTCGTAGATCCTCTACAGCGACTTGGTGCAGTCGCTGTAAATGCCGCTGCAGGGTTCTTCTCGATCCTTAGCTGTCTCTTCACATGTTTGAGTGCCTTTTTTGGTTCCCACCTCCTCTTTTGTTATTGGGATCCTTGATTGTGTCTTCCACCACCTACAAAAAGAGAAACAAACCAAAATGCAAACCTAATGATGTCTAAATGCACTATCCTAAAGCTAAAACACACTAAAGATTATGATGAAATGCATTAAAATACAACACATCAACTCCCCCAAACTTGTTTCCTTGCTTGTCCTCAAGCAAACTACAAAGAGAACAAAGGGGAAGTGGTTTGAAGTTGGAGACTCATAACCAAAGAAATTTAGCAAGCCTTCAACATGATGTCCTTAGAGAATGATAGCATGTTGCATAAAAAAACAATCTAATCCACTCTAATTTCTCTAGGCTTATCAACACACCAAATTATATTCTCTTAAGCACATTGTCAAGAATCTACCAACTCAACATTTAACCAACTCTTAAATTCATTTATTCATCAAAGTGCAGTCTCACAAATGGGGATTTGATCTCAATCAATTGGCTTGGTATAAAAAGGCTTCAAATGGTATTTAGAGGAGGGTTTTGATTTCATTTTTTTGGTGGCTAACTCTCAAGGAAAAGGAATGCTAGGCATTATGCCAAAGGTGGCAAGACAAGAACTATTCAAACATACAATTCTTAACTCCCATTGTCTTACCCAACTGTGTTTCCCAATCCGATCATTAGTTTGCCCAATCTCCCTTCTTTCCCAAACTTAATATTTGACTTTTTTCATTTTTGGGTCTTGAGAAGTTATTCTTTTCATAAGACACTTTTTATTTTGATCTCTTTTCATTTCAAACTTAGAGTTTTCCAATTTCTATTTCAACTTCCCAAGTGTTTTCTTTCACAAGCCCTTTGGTTCTTTCTTTTTCTTTTACTCCCCATTTCACTCTTTCTTTTTATTTCATTCCCAATCCTGTTTTCAAGTGCTTATACCCCCAAATACCAATCAAAAAGTGAACTCCTAGACTAGCCTATGAGAGCTAATCATAGTCGTTCTTATACTTTTAACCTTTTACACATGTTAGCATTATCAGAAAGAGGCCTTACTCAATCAAACAAATGAAGGCTTAAAAGGAAAGAGAAGGGTTCTATGGTGTGGAAACCATTTTAAGAGTGAGAATGACCACTTGGATTAACTAAGGGTGGTAAAAATGTGGTAAAAGATAATCCAAGTGTGTATGTGGTGTTAATCATAGTCGTTCTTATACTTTTAACCTTTTACACATGTTAAAAATGTTGCCTCTTCCTCACTCTCTGAGTATCCAGGAGGTATTTCGACGGGACCTTTCTTTCCCGTTAACATGTAGGCCATGTACTTAACTTGACGACTGAGCGCCTTCGTTTTCTCCTTATATTTCTTCTTTAATACCTCCTTTGTCCTTCGTCCAACCTCCACCATTTTCCCAATGGTGCGGTCTTGGAGTTTATTCCACCGCTCCAACTTCTGGATGTAGCTATGAGCTCTGCGTAGCTGGACACCTTGAATTGCTTCATTGGGAGCACGGAGATGATAACGTACGCTCCCATACACCGGTCTCGGTGGTCTATCCTGATCAGCTATTTCTTATATCTCCGTTGGAACTTCCGATTGCCTGCTGGTGCTTTCTCCCTATGAATCTCTCTCAGCTACTCTCCTCTTCCTTGATCTTGGTTGCGCTTGCAGAGGGTCTGCTTCAATGCTGTGATGGTATCGTGGATCCGGCTGGAACATGACATTCTCCATGTTCCGCAGTGTGGTGATGGCAAGGTTTGGGAGGAGGACATTCGCAGTCAGGTATTGGCTGGCTCTGAATGTGTATGCCAATCTTCCCTCTATGTGCCCAGCTAGGTAGTTGGTCTTGCGCAGAAGGGGGTCATCTATCAGCTGAGGTTCAATCCCGTTGACCAGTGAGATTCCCAATGCCCGAAATATCGGTGTTAGCATCCCCCAGAATCTGAATATCGGCGTCCTATCAACATATGTCATCGCCTGTCTTCTCATAGCCATTAACCTCTTGAAAAAGAAAGCCACAACTCCAAACTCATCATAGTTGTAGTGGTTCACCTCAGGAAGTTCAAATCCTCCCAACACCGGATGAAGTCCCATCGCTATAAACCTCAATCCTTCTTCTAGTACCTTGTTGTTCTCTCGCCTAGAAAACACAGTATAGGCTAGCAGCTTCTCTACGTATCGGATGGCCGGGTGGGAAATGTCTGAATTCTTCATTTCTCCCGTCTTGTAAACTGCCCTGGAGATGGTGTTCCACAACAACGAAGGGAGAAGGTCTAGGGTTGGTAGCTCGTTGTTCCATCCATCTCTGAATCCCAGTATTTCTGACAACTGCTTGAACCCCACTCTGTGCTTCTTTCCGTCGCAGGTAAAAGTGATGAAATCATACCCTTCGGCTTATGTTGGTCCATCGAATATATTTATCTGCAGAGTGCACATGAACTGTTGGAACAGTGTCTTGTAGACGGGATAAACCTCCGTCATCAATCTCTCCAGACTGAGATTCCTCAGGATGACCATGACGTCTTCGTATATTCCCATCCTTCTGCAGATATCAGCATCCCCAAACTTCGTTGCGACCCAGCTGTAACTTCCAATCTTCGCCCTCACTTGTCCCAATGTATAAATCTTCCCCTTCTTTTTCTTCTTGGGATTTTTCGTTGCCTGTTTCTTGCTTTTCCCTTTCTTTGGCGGTGGCTGTACCCTTTCTTCTTCACTGCTGCTACCCGAGAAATACATACTTTCATCATCATCGTCTTGTGCCATAGCAGGTTGTTTTCCCGGACGACGAGTTTGTGTGTTCTCCTCTTACTCTTAAGCTTTCCACGACTTTTTTACCATCTGCATAGACACATTTTAAAGCCATCAAACTTTTTCTCAATCAACACAAAAGTAAAGCCTAAAGTCCGAGCATAGTATTTTTCAATTAATGCAACTTCAATTACTCTATATTTAGGCAATTACAGTCTCCTAGAAAGCACCAAGAACTCATTTTCTTTCAAAACTCAGAATTTGAACAAGTTTTCATCAACTTTCTCATGTGTCACATTCTTTATCACCAAAGATCTCAATGTACCACAAATTTGATATTGTTCCTTTTGCAAAGTATGCTCTAGACAACCTAGTAAGGGCTTAGGAAGAATCAAATCACTTTTTTCCCAATTGCCAAAAAAAAAAAAAAAATCTCAAGGACCCAGATTTGATTTTCAAATTTAGTTAAATGTAACCATGGGTTTTGCAAATTGTCAATATGGGTGTGTCTAGAATCATCAACTTAACAAGTATTGAGCCTCAAAACCTATAAAATTCGAAATCGAAATTTTCACCATGAAGAACAAGGGTTTTGAAATTTCATATCTTAGCTTGATTTGATGAGAGATAATGATTCCAGATGAGTAGGTGGCGAGAAATCGCGAGTCACAAGCCCAAAAATTGATGAAAACGATTTTGATTTGAGAAGGTTTGAAGCTTTTTTTTAAGAGAAAATGGATTTCTTGGGAGAAGAAGGAAGAAAAGAAGAGAAGGGTCGCGTGCTTTAAGGCACGATTTATCCTCACAGCGGCTCGCGGCCCTCACTGTTGGTGCCGCTTGAGGTAACTTACCTGCAACGGCTTGCTACACTCGCTGGCAAGCCGCTGTGTAAAACTTCAGTCCGCCAAACCCTCACAGCGACTATAGGCACTCGCTGCTAAGTCGCTGTGAGTGCATTTCCTCGCTGCAACTCCTCCGTGATGTGGATCTTCCCATTACCGTTCCAACTTATTCCTTCACGCTGAAAACACACACGAAACTAAAAAATGTGAAATCAAACAAACACACATCAATCAAAGATAAAAAAATTCACACAATATATATACAAAAGATAACATGGGATTGCCTCCCAAGCGTGCTTGTTTTAAGTCACGAGCTTGACTCTCTTACTGCTCAGATTGGGGTTGGATCCGTGAGAAGAATCGATACCTCTTTTTCCACGGGGTCGGACGCAGAGTAGACCTTGAGCCGTTGTCACTGTGAACTCACTTCCATCTTTGTTGAGTAGAATGACAGCTCCTTAAGGTCGTACTTCTTTGACCGAGAAGGGACCGGACCATCTTGACTTCAGTTCCCCGGGAAACAACCTTAACCGGGAGTTGTACAGTAAAACTCGGTCTCCTGCCCTGAACTCCTTCTTGACAATCTTCTTGTCATGGAATGCTTTAGTCCTCTCTTTGTAAATCTTTGAGCTCTCATAAGCATCAAGCCGGATCTCGTCTATCTCATGGAGTTGAATGAGGCGTTTCTCTGCTGCAGTCTTTATGTCGAAATTCAGTAGCTTAATTGCCCACATTGCCTTGTATTCCAACTCAACCGGTAGATGACATGACTTCCCATAAAAGAGGTTGAAAGGTGTTGTGCCGATAGGTGTCTTGAAAGCTGTCTCGTATGCCCAAAGAGTATCATCAAGTTTCTTGGCCCAGTCTTTTCTTGAGCTCCCAACAGTCTTCTCCAATATAGCTTTGATTTGCCGGTTAGACACCTCTACTTGTCCGCTGATCTGAGGATGATAAGGTGTAGCCACTTTGTGTTTCACTCCATATTTATTGAGAAGACTTTCAAACACCTTGTTGATGAAGTGACTGCCTCCATCACTGATCACAACCCTTGGAACACCAAAACGAGGGAATATGATTGATTTGAACAGCTTGATAACCACCTTAGCATCATTGGTAGGACTTGCAATGGCTTCTACCCACTTCGATATATAGTCAACTGCCACAAGAATGTATTGATTTCCATATGAGGATGAAAAAGGTCCCATGAAGTCTATTCCCCATACATCAAATATCCCAACCTCCAAGATGGGGTTCTGTGGCATTTCATTTCTCCTCCCAATGTTGCCTTTCCTTTGGCAAGCATCACACCTTGATGCATAGTTGTGAGCATCCTTAAACAGGCTGGGCCACCAGAAACCTGAGTGTAACACCTTTGTAGCAGTTTTGAATGATGCAAAGTACCCTCCATAATCTGAACCGTGGCAGTGATACAAGATCCCTTACATCTCTTCTTCTGGGATACATCTCCTGTAGAGACCATCTGAACACCTTTTGAACAGGTAAGATTCATCCTAATAAAATCGAGTAACATCCCGGTAGAACTTCTTCCTTTGGTAGCTGCTGAGATTTAGTGGCTCCTTTCCACATGCCAAGTAATTGACAAAATCTGCATACCAAGGCAGGCTCTCATCTTTTAAGCTCTTTGCTTCTTCCATCTTTAGGCTCATCTCATATCTTTCTCTTAAACTCTGAATGAGCAAGAGTTGTTCTTCTGGCAGGGAATCATCAATTGGTAGCTCTTCATCAATCCTAAACCTTGATAAGTGATCAGCCACCCCATTTTCAACTCCTTTCTTGTCTTGGATTTCCAAGTCAAACTCCTGAAGAAGAAGTATCCATCGTAACAACCTTGGCTTGGCATCCTTCTTAGCCAACAAGTGTCTCAAAGCAGGATGATCAGTGTATACCACCACTTTCGATCCCACCAAATATGATCTGAACTTGTCAAATGCAAACACCACTGCTAAGAGCTCCTTCTCTGTTGTTGCATATCGGAATTGAGCATCATCCAGGGTTCTGCTTGCATAGTATATGACATGAAGTTTTTTGTCCTTTCTCTGTCCTAGAACCGCTCCGACTGCATAGTCGCTGGCATCACACATTATCTCAAAAGGAAGATCCCAGTCTGGAGCTTGAACTATGGGTGCACTCACAAGGGCATTCTTGATCGTGTGGAATGCTTTGAGGCATTCATCATTAAAGATGAACTCTATCTCCTTACACAGCAGTCTTGTCAATGGCCTTGCAATCTTAGAAAAATCCTTTATGAACCGCCGGTAAAAACCAAAAAAGCTCCTTATCCCTTTGAATGAGTTGGGTGGCTGCAATCCCATCATCACATCTATTTTGGCTTTGTCTACTTCGATTCCTCTTTCTGAAATCTTGTGCCCGAATACTATCCCTTCCTTCACCATGAAGTGGCATTTCTCCCAGTTTAGTACAAAGTTTGTCTCCTCGCAACGCTAAAGTACCACGCACAAGTTAGACAAACAAGAAGCAAACGACGAACCATATACAGAGAAATCATCCATAAAAACTTCAACCATTTCTTCAATTAAGTCAGAAAAGATCAACATCATGCACCTTTGAAAAGTGGCTGGAGCATTACATAATCCAAACGGCACCCTTCGATATGCAAATTGTCTTTTCCTGGTCATTAGGGTGAATGGGTATTTGAAAGAATCCATTGTACCCATCAAGAAAACAGTAGAATGGATGGTTTGCCAATCGTTCAAGCATTTGATCAATGAATGGGAGAGAAAAGTGATCTTTTCTGGTGGTTGAGTTCAATTTCCTATAATCGATGCACATTATATATCCGGTTATAGTTCTTGTAGGGATTAGTTCATTTTTCTCATTTTTAACAACTGTTATACCTCCCTTCTTAGGAACTACATGAACAGGTGAGACCCATGTGCTATCTGAAATAGGAAAGATTATTCATGCATTCAAAAGTTTCAGAATTTCCTTTTTAACAACTTCTTTCAAATTAGGATTCAGTCTCCTTTGGTGCTCAATTGAAGTCATTGTTTCATCTTCTAGGTGGATTCTATGGGTGCAAATAGTTGGTGTTAGTCCTTTGATATCATCAAGTGAATAACCTATTGCTCTCCTATATTTTTTCAATTCATTAAGGAGTAGGTTCAGTTCATTTCCATTCAGATTTTCACTTACTATGACAGGGTATGATGAGTTTGGTCCCAAGAAAGCGTACCTTAGCCCATCCGGAAGTTGTTTGAGTTCTACCTTTGGTGCTTTAAGTTCACACCAGTCATCATCTAGGCTGAACTCACCATTGCCAGCTGGTATGTTTTCTTCTTTTTCCTCCATGGACTTGATGATGTGGACTTCTTGAGGGAGTTCCAAGAATTGATCGTTACCTTTCTTGCGAGAGTCAAGGAGTTTTGCATACTCCTGTCCTTCTTTGTCCATCATCTCACTCACGCCTTTCTTGGTGGTCATGAATATCTCCAGGGCGTCCTTCATAGCCAGTTCTTCCATGTATTCATCAAAAGCATCCAGTGTTTCAATCCAAAAGGCATGCCCTTGAATCGTCGGTTTCTTCATCACCTCATTGATGTCAAACTTGAGGATATGGTTCTTTCCCAAGTGCAAGTCAATATTTCTCTTCTTGACATCAATGATGGCTCCATCAGTGGCTAGGAAAGGTCTCCCAAAGATCAGGGGGTCCTTTGGTTCTTCATCCATCTCCAGAACCACAAAATCTGTCGGTATTTCGAAGTTACCGACCATGACCGGAATATCTTCAAGCATGCCAACCGGAAGTCTCACTGACCTATCTGCCAATACAAGTGAAATTCTACACTCTTTTTAGCGTGTGAATCCTAGATGCTTTGCCACTGAGAGTGGCATCAAGCTTACACTTGCTCCAAGATCACATAGACATCTTTCAAAGGAAAGTGGCCCCAAAGCGCATGGTAGGGTGAAGCTTCCTGGATCTTCAAGCTTCATGGGAATGGTCCTTCTCTGGATAATGGCACTGCACTCATGGGTTAAGATAATCATTCCTTCCATCTCCTTTGTTATTGCTGGGATTATGTCCTGAAATCACATTGTACTTACTCTAAAGATAGTTGTATTGTCGAGATCGGACAATTCATGTGATACTGGGTAGTCATAATGTTTTGCTAGAAACCACTTATGACAAATGAGTTGTAACTCATTTCTAGTATCGTGTGAACCTAAAGGGTCACACACGTAAGCAAGTTGGATACGCTTCTGTAGGGAATTGATCATTGACATATGGTCCGATCAATATGTATTGGATACACATTGAATTCGTGTTTTAAGAGGTGTGTCGATCGATGCCATTGGTGCGTCGATCGATACAAGAGATGTGGCGATCGTTGCCATTGGGTGCAACGATCGACACAAGGTCGATGCCGTAACTGATGTTACGGTTTGTAAACCGTGGGCCTACTTATAGGGGACAGGTTACACGACCTAAAAAGAGAGCAGTCGCAGACAGTTTTTCTTGACAGAAAAAAAAAACAGACCCTCTTCCTCGAGAAACGCGTAGAGAATCCCAGGAGATCCGATCACCGGTACTAGCATCCCGGCGGATTCCAACTTGTGTGTGTGTGGACTACGATAGAGGCGCAACGATTGAGGCGCTTCAGATCTCATTTACCTGCTCCAATTTCCGCTGCTAATCTCCAGGTAATCACGAGGTCAGTTCTTAGATTCAATCACCTAGACCCTGGATCCTAGGGAATCCAACAGTTATGTCCTTGATAGGATCCTTGAGGAATTTGTTGTATTGGGGTACCAGCATGAATGCATCCATCAATGGCATGGTGAGCTGAATTTTCTCCATTTGCTTGTCAAAGAGTGCTCTAAACTTCTCTAAGAGCTGCTTCTTGAATCTTCCAGGAAAGGGAAGTTTTGGCTCATGGGCTGGTGGCACAAAGATTTTCTCCCTGAATGTAGAGGATGGACCAGTTTTTGCCTTCTCCTTCGTTTCTTCATGCATATTGCATTTCCCTTTGATATCTTTGACTCCTTCTTCAACTTCTGCCTCATGCCTCTCTTTCTCAATGGTTTCCTTCTCAAGTTTAAAGTCCAGCCCCCCACCTTGTTTCTCATTATCCCCAATGAGCTCCCTTGATGGTAGTTCTCTTCCACTTTTTAATGTAATGGCATTGATGTATTCTTTAGGGTTTGATTCTGGTTTTCCAGGTAGAAAGCCTGGTGGTCTGTTTGATGATGATCTTTGTTGAGGAAGTTGTTGCTTGAAGCTTGCAAACTCTCTTTTTAGATGGTCGAATCTTGTAGTTCATTCACTTTGCAGTTTTTTGTTGCTCTCCGGAACTTGTTTCATCATTTGTTGTGTTGTATCTTCTTGTCTTTGATTGGATGAGCTTCCTTGACCTTGGTACTGTTGGTTCCCTTGGTATGTTACTTGGTGGTATTGTTGTCGTGGCTGGAAATTGCCCTGGTTGTTGTTGTAAGGTTGCCTTTTGTTGAAAGCCTCCACTGTTGTTGAATGCTGGTTTTGTTGGGAAGTTTCCTTGAAGTGTGGTCTGTCATTGAGGTTTGAATGGTGGATATAACTGGCCCTGAGGATTCTCCACATTATTGTTCCTATAGGAAAAGTTGGGGTGATTCCTATAGTTCTGATTGAAGCCTTTGTTGAATCTTTGGCCTCCAATGTAGTTCATTTTGCATGTCCGTCAACATTCATTTCAGCATCATCTTCAAAGTATCCTTGTTGTTGATCAAATTCCCCCACAATGTTGACATTCCTTTGGTTTGCTTTGAGCAACTTGTCCAGCTTTTCATTGAGTGTTTTGATTTCCCTCCTTGGATCATCTTTATCTCCTCCTTCTCTGTATGTGCGGTCGTAGTCTTCTCCATAGTTTGTGTCACTGACCGCCAAGTTCTCCACCAGTTGCATGGCATCTCGCTCATCTTTTTACAAGAAATTGCAATTGCTAGCAGTGTCTAGCATCATCCTGTATTACGGCAGTATGCAACGATATAGTGTGCTGAGAAGACTCTCCTTAGTGAAGTCATGGTGTGGACATTGGTGTAGCCTTTGAATCTCTCCCAAGCTTCCCCAAAGTTGTATGTTGCTTTTTGTTTGAAGCTTGAAATCTCAGTCCTCAATCTTGATGTTCTTGATTTGGAGAAGAACTTGGATAAGAAGGCTCTTTTGCATTCGTCCTAGGAGGTGATTGATTTGGGTGGAAGGTTTTTCTCCCAAAGGTGGGCTTTATCTCCAAGAGAGAATGGAAATAATATCATCTTCATTGCATCTTCAGAAATCCCATTGATGTCCACTGTACATAGCTTGTCAAAGTTGTCAAGATGGTCTAGTGGATCTGTCATTGGCAGCCCATGGAACTTGCTTCCTTGCAGCGTGTTGATGATGCTTGCCTTGATTTCGTAGTTGTTGTTTTCCACCGCTGGTGCAATGATTCCAAAATGGTAGTCGTTGATGCTTGGTTCGTCATATGCTCCAATGGCTCTGTGTGTCCTTGGTGGATGGTGTGGTCGGTTTCCTTCACCACCGTCGTGTGGTTGTTGCTGCTGGTCAGGCATGTTGTGTTGTACTCTTGGTAACCTTTGTTGCAGTCTTCTCTTCCTTGGAATTTATTTTTCGTGAGCTTTTATGTCGTCAACTCTTGGTACAAGGTTTGTTGGTCCCCTGCTCCTCAAGTTCATTCACCTGCAAAACAAAGGGAAAGAAGGTAGAGAAAGTAAGTATCTCTGTAACCGAAAGACTTAGTCTCAAGCGAACACCAAATCCTAATGGCTCAATTAAAACCCAAGATGGCAACGGCGCCAAACTTGATAATCATAAAAAGTTCCTCTTCAAACACTTCAGTTGCAAGTATACAACCTAGTCCTTGTAGTTTTGAGGTGTCAATCCACTTGGGTAAATCAAACTCACTAAGAATGCAAGTGTTTCCTTAATCTAAATGCAACCAAATTAGTTTGAGGGTTTTGTTGCTAATAACTAACAATGAAACCAAATTCCAAACATGATTAAACAAATATGTAGACAACAGTGAGCTTAAAACAGAACAAGAACAGAGCATAAACAGAGCAATAAGAAGGTTGAAAACAATTGGTTAAAAACTAAGATCCTTGGGTTGAGTTTTCGGTTTGGGTGATCAATTATTAGTTCAGAAACAATTAGCAAACATGGGATGATTTCTTAGGCTAAGAACAACAATTCAAGTTACTCCACTCTCATGATAATAACCTTATATCTATCAAGCATTAACATCAACTCTCATTGGCAATTTCAAGATAGACATGCTTTAAGAACAAGTTCTTATTACCACTAAACACCTTTACATCAATTCTCATTGGTTAAGTATGTAAAGCACTTGATTAGAGATTCAAACATTAACTACACTTCTCAGTGCTAGTAACATTCAAGTTCAAGGAATTGATTAGCTACTTCAACCCTAGCATTAAGAACTTCTAACAAGTAAGAGATCAATATTCCCAAGTTCTAAACAACCTAAACCATTCCTAGATCACCCTCACCTTTACTCAAACCCAGAAACTTATAGAGAAACTACTCACTAGCCATGGCAACAATAAAGCAAGACATGATTAGATGAACAGAAATGAAAGAATTAAGAAAAACTAAAATAAGAACTCAATAACACAACTCAAATTGCATAAAAGATCAAGAAAACTTCATTGTTTGAAGTATATGTTTACAAGGGGTGATATCCCTCTTCCCATACATCCCAAGCTCTTAAATAAAATATAAAAATGATCATAGGTCGACCACAACCACATGGGAGGGTCTACAAGCCGAAAGCAAAAAGAAAAGTAGCATGTGAGAAAAGTTGGTCTCACAGCGGCTCAGAGCCCTCGCTGTGCAAAGTCGCCGTGAGGTATCCGGGTTCCACTGCAGCATGGTGCAGTCGCTGTGGGGCTGCTGTGGATTCAGTCACCCGTAGGTCCCTCACAACGGCTTGCTACACTCCCTGTGAATGCCGATGTGAGGTGTCTTGGTTCCACAGCGGCATGGTGCAGTCGCTGTGGAACTGGCTGTCTCGTAGATCCTCCACAGCGACTTGGTGCAGTCGATGTGGATGCCGATGCAGGGTCCTTCTCGATCCTTAGCTGTCTCTTCACATGTTTGAGTGCCTTTTTTGGTTCCCACCTCCTCTTTTGTCATTGGGATCCTTGATTGTGTCTTCCACCACCTACAAAAAGAGAAACAAACCAAAATGCAAACCTAATGACGCCAAAATGCACTATGCTAAAGCTAAAACACACTAAAGATTATGATGAAATGCATTAAAAATACAACACATCAGTTATCTAGGGGTAACCCGAGTCATTGTGTATCGATGGACAGAGAACGGTGTCCTAGTCGCAGGACTTCGTGTTTTTGTCTAGGAGTCGTGGGAAGTTTTAGTTACCATGGGGTAGCTAAGTGTTCCTTCAATGATGATTGTGTTGTTATTTGAATGCTTGTGTGTTGTGAAGCTCATTACGTCTTGGTAGCACGTGATCAGCTATTGTACTTGATTGTTATTTTGGGTTTGGGCGGGATTATTAGATTGTTAGCAACCTTTAGTTGGGAGCCGTCTCACTGGGTAATCTTAGATTTCTCATTAAACTCTTTTTCAGGTTTTGCGTAGCTCGGCGTACGCGTAGGACACTCGGAGTAGTCTCGGATTGGCATTGGGTATCGGTTGTTACGCATTTTGACTTATTTTCGGTCTCGGATTTTGTTGGGATCCCGCTATATGATTTGTATTAGAACGTATATTGTTATGAATAAGATTTATATTTTTAAAGTAATAAAAAACAGAATAATTCTCTGATATATGGTTTAGTCTGAACCGAACACAACTCGTGGAAGCGATACGGGTTGAAAAGTCTCGTATCGTGGAAATGAGGTAACAAAGTCAAATATGGTTTGGTTCGAGCCTTTGTCTCAAACTGGATTGTCTCTGGCTTTCGTATTGTGACACTCTTCTCGTATGACTGCTCGGGTTCGATCGGTCATGTTCTTGTTTGATTGTTGGCCGGTCAGCTCGTCGGTCAACAGAAAACGGGAAGGAGACGTTACAGAGGATGGTGACGCCAAGAAGATTGGCATCATTCATGATCTGATCGTTCAGAGGGTGAGGCTTCCAAAATAAGAGCGGTGAACGTGCTCTTATCCCAACAGTCTGAAGAAGGATCGACTTTTATATCTCCCCTGATAGCTGAACAGATCAATGAAATCGTTTTCGAGGTAAATATTTCTTTTCAATTTCAATTATTTATGAAAAATTTAACATAATTTTTTAACTTATATTTTTAACTTTTTTCCAAAAAATACAGAAGAAAAAAAAATCATTTTTTGGTTTAGGAAACATAGCCTGAAAATTGAAGTCGTCGACACCGTTTTTCGCTTTGTTCCCAATACAAACGCAATTACCAGAACGTTAAAGGAGAAAGAAGACGAAATCATCAACTTGAAGACGACCCATATGAGATCATCCTTTCTAAACAAGAGAGGTACGATGATGCACCAGTTGTTATGCAAGTTTGGGTGGAAAAATTTGTACCATGAGATTTGAGACCGGGATCAGGATCTCAATAGTACGACAAATAAACCGATAAATTACTGACAAATATAACCGACGACATATCGAAGAGCTAGATTACCAATAGATTACGGGAATTCGACCAGAAAAATCCTCAACTTTACACTTATTGCCAAAATGAGCCCAAACTTAAGTCTAGCAAAAAAAACACGGACTTTTAGTTGACTTTTACAAATAATATCAAAGTTTTCGTTGACTTGCCAATTTAGACACGCCGTTAAAAAAACTTAACGGACCGTTAAAAAAATTAACGGATCGTCAGTTATTCAAACGACGTCGTTTAGACTCTTGTCAAAATGACATCGTTTTATGTGTCTTCAAAAATAAAAATATGTCATTCCCTGGATTCGAACTCGCAAACTCAATGTCGCACAAAGAGTCTTGTTGCCACTGAGCTACTAACACTTTCATTGGATTACGTAACAGACTTTATTTTATTGTATATTGACTAAATATCCAAAAAATCTCTTAAAAAATTCAAAAAATTACAAAAATTCAAGAAATATTATGTAAAGTTTAAATTAAACTTATATTTTTCGTTAAAAATAAAATAAAAATTCAAAAATTTCAAAATTTTTAAAATTCCAAAAATCTAAAAATTACAATTAATTGTAACCAAAAATTGAAAATTGAAATTAAAATACCCAAAAATTAAAATTAATTATACCCATGAAATTACAAATTTAAAATTTCCAAAAATTAAAATAAAATCTGAAAATTATCAAATTTATATGGTGTCGACGTGTCGCCTTCTTATAGCGTAGTCGTGTTCCTATAGTTTCTGAGGAAGGCCTAGATCGTATTATAGCGTAGTCGTGTTCGATTTTGTGGTCGACAATTTCGTATAACAAATACTAAATATAAGTTCAATACATTATAATTTTCATCACAATGATGAATATAATTTGCACTTATCAAAGTTTAGATCAAATAATTTAAATAAAATAAAAATTAAAACTACTTTTTTTTTTTTTGACAACTCAAATTAAAACTACTTATGTGTGTACAATTGATAATTTAATTTTTAAAATTTTCTTAATTTTTGGAACTTTTAAAATTTTCTTAATTTTTTTGAATTTATTTTATTTTTAAAGAAAAATATATGTTTAATTTGAACTTTACATAAAAAAATTTTGAATTTTTTGTAATTTTTTAAAAATTTTAAAAAAAAAAATTGGATATTCAGTCAATATACAATAAACGAAAGTATGTTACATAATCTAATGAAAATGTTAGTAGCTCAGTGGCAACAAGACCCTTTATGCGACCTTGAGTTCGCGAGTTCGAATCCAGGGAATGACATCATGTTTTTATTTTCGAAGACACGTAAAACGACGTCGTTTTGGCTAACTGACGGTATGTTAATTTTTTTTAACGGTCCGTTAAGTTTTCTTAACGACGTGTCTAAATTGGCAAGTCAACAAGAATTTTTGATTTTAATTGGCAAGTCAACGAAAATATTGAAAGTTAATGGTTAAAATCAAATAAGTTTAGTGTTTTTTTTTGCCAGGTCCAAAGTTGGGAATCGTTTTGGCAATTCGTTTAAAGTTAGAGATTTTTTTGACAGAATTCCCAATAGATTACCGATAAATTCTCAAGAATGTCTTACGGTTTTATCTGACAATAAATTTTTAATTGATCGATATTCTGTCGGTTAAATATCCATCGAAATTCTATCACCAATTACCGATAAAAGTGATGGATTTTAATTACTGATGATTCATAGCCGACCGATGGTTAGAGCGTGTGTTTTTTAATGGTGAGATGATTAAAAATTTGACATATCTTGACGACAATACGAGATAGAGGGACAAAGGAAAAGCGGATTATCAGGAGATCTCTCCACGTGGTATGTAGTTAGAATTCTTTAATCTGCCAACGCAAGTACTGAGTTTAATCATGATTACTTCAGGAAAACATATCGATAAAGTCAGATTCTAGCCATGATGTGTTGGGTGATCTCAACACAATCCTAATAGGCAAACTTTAGATTATACTATAATTTTAAGTTTCTAAATTTAGCTAAAAGAGTAATACAAGTGCAACAGTCCACGAGACAATTATTTTAACTCTTATGTTATAAAATGTTTACAGATACGCTTAGCTGATACGCTCACGTACAATTAGATTGCTTACATACGACCTTTCTTGCTCAATCAAAAGTTCTAGTAGAATCTGTCTGCATGCGTCTGTTTGCTTTTTACAATGATATTCATTAATTAAACGTTTATTTTAACTGCTTTTAATTAAAAAATTGTTTTTAACGATTTATACTTTATTCAATATAAGCTTTGTATTTCCCATAACATATTAAAGGGAATTAAGTCAAAAAAATCCTCAACTTTATACGAATTACCAAAATGATCCCCAACTTTGGACCTCACCAAACATACACTAAACTTATTTGATTTTAACCATTAATTTTCAATATTTTCGTTAACTTGCCAATTAAAATACAGACTTCTCGTTGACTTGCTAATTTAGACACGTCGTTAAAAAAACTTAACGGACCGTTAAAAAAAATTAACGGAGCGTCAATTAGTTAAACGACGTCGTTTTGACAAGAGTCGAAATAACGTCGTTTTACTTGTCTTCGAAAATAAAAACTTGTTATTCCCTAGATTCGAACTCGCGAACTCAAAGTCGCATAAATGGTCTTGTTGCCACTGAGGTACTAACACTTTTATTGGATTATGTAACAGACTTTCTTTTATTGTGTATTGACTGAATATCCAAAAAATCTCTAAAAAAATTCAAAAAATTATAAAAATTCAAAAAAATTCATGTAAAATTCAAATTAAACTTATATTTTTTGTTAAAAATAAAATTCAAATTCAAAAATTAAGAAAATTCAAAAATTCCAAAAAATTAAGAAAATTTAAAAATTAAATTATCAATTATACACACATAAAGTAGTTTTAATTTTAATTTATTTAAATTATTTGATCTAAACTTTGATAAGTAATCCACGTTGGACCGGAGCCACCAAGTTGGATTAGTGCAAAATAGGTTTCTTTAGTTTATCTTGTTGACAAAAAAAAACTTTGATAAGTGCAAATTATATTCATCATTGTGATGAAAATTATAATGTATTGAACTTATATTTAGTATTTGTTATACGAAATTGTCAACCACAAAATCGAACACGACTACGCTATAATACGATCTAGTTGGGCCTTCCTCGGAAACTATAGGAACACGACTACACTATAAGAAGGCGACACGTCGACACCATATAAATTTGATAATTTTTTATTTTAATTTTTGGAAATTTTAAATTTGTAATTTCATGGGTATAATTAATTTTAATTTTTGGGTATTTTAATTTCAATTTTAAATTTTTGGTTACAATTAATTGTAATTTTTAGATTTTTGGAAATTTAAAATTTTTGGAATTTTTTAATTTAATTTTAATTTATTTTATTTTTAACAAAAAAAATAAGTTTAATTTGAACTTTACATAAATTTTTTGAATTTTTATAATTTTTTCAAATATTTTAAAGATTTTTTGGATATTCAGTCAATATTCAATAAAAGAAAGTATGTTCATAATCCAATGAAAATGTTAGTAGTTCAGTGGTTACAAGACCTTTTATGCGACCTTGAGTTCGCGAGTTCAAATCCAAGGAATGACATGTTTTTATTTTTGAAGACATAAAACGACGTCGTTTTGACAAGACAAAACGACGTCGTTTAAATAACTGACGGTCCGTTAAGTTTTTTTAATGGTCTGTTAAGCTTTTTTAACGGCGTGTCTAAATTGGCAAGTCAACGAGAACTTTGATATTATTTGTAAAAATCAATTAAAAGTCCATGTTTTTTGCTAGACTTAAATTTGGAGTCATTTTGGCAATAAATACAAAGTTGAGGATTTTTCTGGCCGAATTCCCCATACGAAAGCAATGGTTCCCGTATAAGTTCAGACTGTAACTCAAAATTAACCGGCTCAATTCTATAGACTTTGGTTAATGTTAACAATATATCTTTACGAAAAGATATATAGGCTTGAGGCTTTGAGCTCACAAGTCACAACAGTAAAAAGTTAAAAAAAATATACAATCTAATCCCCTAGACTGTATATCTATACTATAACAACAGGAAATCGTCCTTGGTACAATAATGTTGTATTCCCGAAAATTGCCTTTTGAATCGTTAGGATTGTATTTTTTTTATTAAGGGTAAAACTTGAAATTTTTGGATATTTTGTTATGTAGGGATATTGGGCGGATCCGGATTTGGAAACGGATATACACGCGGATCCTATTTTTTAATCTTGATCGTTCACTCGTAGATCTAATATTACCCATCAGATTAGTTGGGTTTCTTAATCATACCATTTATTTATTTTTTGAATTCATTTGTCAACCGACTTACCATATATATGTATTTTCGTAGCATATATTTTAGGAAACAAAAATCTGTAATTTTACCGAATATTCTTTACCATCTTGATGAATATCAATTTTAATTCATTTAATTAATTTATTTTCCAAACATGCACAATATCTTTATGAATATCTTATTATTTCGAGTTTAAAAAAAAAAATCTATGATATATACCAAACTTTCAAGAGAAGTTTGCGAAATCCTATATAAAAGGAGTTTGGGGTGGCATAGAAACACAATAATCGTTTGCATCTCCATATTTTTAAGAAATTTTCTATTTTTTTTCATTAACCATGAAAGTTTTCTTCCGGATCATCAAAGTTTTGGTCAAATGATCCGTTATCAATTCTATTACTTTCTTCTTCTTATCTATTTTGAAAGGATTCTATGTTTTTGTTTTTTTTTAATTTTGTTTTGTTCGTTTGGTCTCATTAAAGAAGAAGCTTGGTTATCACAAAAATAAAGTCTAATGATGTGATGTGAACTAACAAACGTTTGAGATTTTATATAAAAGGAGCGTGAGATCTAAAAGTTCGAATGAATGTTGTTGTCAATACGTTTTTAGTTCATATCACACGTCCATTTATCCCAATAAGTGATGTTCATTATTATAAAAATGGATTTTATGGTAAACAATGGATTTGGTGAATACTCTTTTGAGTATCATATGAGGCTTAGTCCCGATAGTCAGCTATTTTGAAAATTTTAATATTTTAAGATTTTATTTGATTCTTTAAAAAATCTTAGTTTTGTATCTCGCACCTCCATATTATGCCTTTTCTTTATTATTTTTAATGGGATATTGCATTTTCCATTTCATTTCTGTTAGTGAGCCTCGGTTAATTGAGGCGAAAGAAATTGAGAACTTTTCTCTCTTTTCAATTGCCTTTACGAAATCCCACTTTTCTTCTTTCCAATATGTAATCACGTAAGGAAATAATAAGTTACAAATATTCCCAATTCCAAAACGGAGTCAAAGCCAACACAAAAATATTTATGTTATCGGGGGTCATGGATCTGGTCTAAACTATTAAGGCTGCGAGATCAGGCCGCACAATTCATAAGAACAGAACTTGGAAACGGTAAATCAACATGGTTTTGGTTTGACAACTGGACTGATTTGGGAAAGTTGATTGACATTGCAGGAGTTTCAGGAATTAGGGTCCTTGGGATACCTCGTGATGCAAAGGTCGTGGATGCCTCATCCTCTGGAAGGTGGAACATACGTCGATGTCGTGGTTATCACCTACGGACGATGATAACTCGCATAAATTCTGTTTCGCCACCGGTAGATGACGCACCTGATGATCGTTTGCTTTGGTGTCATGGGGAGGATGATTTTAAGTCGACCTTCTCATCCTCAAAGACATAGAATCAGATTCGCACTACATATGAGACGATACAATGGAGTAAGATTGTATAGTTTTCTCAAGCTATCCCACGTTACTCGTTCGTTACATGGCTAGCTTTCAAGGACCGTTTATCGACAGGAGATCGAATGAGGGCATGGGGTTTAAACCAAATATGCCTCTTATGTGGTGAACCGGACGAGACACGAGACCACTTATTTTTCGTATGCCCATACTCTTTTACAGCTTGGACAGAACTGGTTGGGCATATAGCGGGGACACGCATAGACCCAGACTGGAACACCACAGTGGCATCACTGCTATCTACAACTATCCCTAAGGTTGATCAATGCCTCCTCCGCCTAGCTTTTCAAGCAACTATACACAGCATATTGCGAGAGAGAAATGGTCGAAGACACAACCGTACTCACCAAGCCTCTTCTCACCTTGTGGGCTTCGTAGACAAAACGATCAGGAATAGAATCAGCTCGCTTAGACATCGCAAGCCCGCGTTCTATGGCGACATGATGCAGAGGTGGCTACAAAGGCCAACCTAAACCGAAGAACTTATACACCTATATTCTCATGTATTGGAGTTACGATTTAACTTTGAAGATTTGTGAATTGTAACCAAAACGATTTTTTGTTGATAAATAAATTTAACATTTCAACAAAAAAAAAAATACGTTTCATTTGGTTAATTGATGGCCAGTGAATATTTGATGCTACTAAGAAAGGACTACTTATTATTGTTCATGTTAGAAAAAGAGAGCAATTGGTAAACGTATTAGAAAAAACATAGAAAAAACATTGATATTTTTTTTTCTAATTGAGAAAAGTTAAGTTCATTATCATAATATTCAAGTTTGAAAATGAACAAAATTTTCAAATTTGACGTATGTGATTTTGATGCTTCCACTTAAGGATATATTCTGGTATAAAATATCTACTATATATTATTTGCGAAGTGCGATGAGAAAGAATGATGAGTCATTGATGATATGGATGAATCTTGACCATTAACAATTATGACATCATTGATGACATGGCCTAAGTGAACGGCTATGATTGCTCGAGAGCCTTTTTGACATTAAAAATAAATCAAAATTCGCTTCAAAATTCGTTTAGGAAATGTTTTGATTAAAAAAACCAAAAATCGAGAATTAATCAAATTTCGAAAATTAAATGTGTTTCCTAAACTTTCGAAATGTAATCTTAACTTCTTCCCATAATTTTAGATTACAGTTTATATTTTTTCCATTTTTTATTTGCTTATTTTTCAAATTCAAACTAATGTCGAGCCTAAAATTTAGCAACTAATAACTATCGACAATAATTATCAAATTTGAAAAAAAAATATCTAGGGCATATACTAAGCTTCCGAGAGAAGTTTTGAAATCCTATATAAGATGAGCTTGGGGTGTCTTAGAAACACAATCGTCTGCATCTTCCAAAATTTCAAGAAGCTTTCTCTTTTTTTTTCTCATTGGTCATGGAACTTTTATTCCGGATCATCTAAACTTTGGTCAAATGATACGTTTACATTTCTATTTCTTTCTTCTTCTCATCGGTTTTGAAAGGATTTCTATGTTTTTTGGTTTTTTGGTTCTGTTTTGTTCGTTTGGTCCCATGAAAGTAGAAGTTCGGTTATCACAAAGCAAAGATCTAATGATGTGATGTGAACTAACAAACGTTTGAGAATTTATATAAAAAGGAGCGTGAGATCTAAAAGTCCGATTGATGGTTTTTGCTCAGACGTTGTTAGTTTACATCACATGTCCTGGTTGTCCCAATGAGCATATAGTCCGAATAAGTGATGTCCATTACTATAGACAAGGATTTGGTGGTAAAAAATGGATTTGGTGAATACTTTTTTGAGTATCATATGAGGTTTAGTCCCAATAGTTAGAATAAGATCCGATCATATGAGGATTTGCTTTGTTTTTTAAAATAGCATCGTTGAAGCCAGAGATCTATAGGAGGTATACATACATAAATCGATATAGTGTTGGATATGGAACAAAATTATGTGTCGGTTGATTTGGTAGTTTCGAATATATTTTACGTGAGGAAATGAAATTATTGCACAAGAGCCAAGGTGTGAGAGAGTTCAAAACACGTACGTTCCATTTTGAAGAGATATGGCAACTTGAGCACCTTTCCGTCTTTTTCTTGGTCGTCCATCGAAATGAAACATTATATCAATAATATTTGATTCTAATAAGTTTGTTCCCCATCATTATCTATAAAGAACTACATCAGTTTTAGTCTTTGCCACGATCATTGTACGTAGGAAGATCTAAACCCTGTTGAAAATTATGACCAATCCAAAAAATTAGGGTTTTGTCTTAGATCTCATGTTCTCATACACGACATGCCTAAAATATTGTCTTATACATGCGATCTTATGGTCTATATTTACACAGGTTTGGATCCTTTAGAGATTAGGATATGTACAACACAAATGAAAAGATAAAATACTAATCTTACACATAATTTTATAATTTTTTAAACCTTAATTTTTTTTTTGTCAATAAACCTTAATCCATCTTATATTATGATTTTTCATTTTTTTATGATATTTCATATGGAAGGTTTTGTTATACGTAATTATTTAAGATCTTGCATACATATATAACGTAGCATTAATTATATTTCTAAAAATATATGTGGTTTTATCTTCGAGAATTAATCTAATTTAAAAAAATTAAATGCGGTTTCCTAAACTTACGAAATGTAATCTTAACTTATTTCCATAATTTTAGATTACAGTTTATATTTTTTTCATAAGTTATTTCCTTACTTTTCAAATTCAAACTAAATTCGACACTAAAATGTAGCAACTAATAAATGATTTTATAAATTAAATGTGATTTCCTATATTACGTTTAGGAAATGAGAATAAACTTAGATTACAGTTTCATGTGTCAACTTAAAATCAAACGTCAACAATCGTTTAGGAAATAAACTTACATTTTGATTAAAAGAGATGTAATCTTAAATTCTTCCCATAAATTTAGATTCCATTTTATATTTTTTTTTCATTTTTTATTTCTTTACTTTTCAAATTCAAACTAATGTCGAGCATAAAATGTATCAACTAATAAATATCGACATTAACTGTCAAATTTGAAGAAGAAAAAATATCCCAAATAATATACTAAAATTAAACTTGGACTTAGACCGTTTATATTAATTCATAAGATTCTTATATATTTGATTTAGGGTTATGACTGACCCAAGTATTCTTAATCTAATATGTTGTGGTTAAGTAAAATTGACTACACATTATCTATGTTTCCAAGTTGTTTTTTTCTTCTAAAGTTTTGTTTATGTTGGTAGCTAGCATTCGTGAGTTCTCCCTCAGTGATTAAATGTCTAAAAAGAAACATCGACTTAGTTTCTTAAATTACTAATTTTGGTTAAGTTCACTTGGGATTAGCAGGATTGAACACAAAGCAATCTCACCAGATTAGTGAATTTAGTTATTATTAATTAATGTTTTAGAAAACTTAAAGGTTCATCAAACAAACACAAACCATTAAGCCTGTAACAAATTAATTATTTGGGCTTATACGTGGAAAGATGAAAAGTCTTACTGGGACTTCAGTCCATTAAACAGATGTTGGGATCTTAAGTACTTTTATGAAAGAACCTTCATATAAACTTAGTCAATGGATCTAAAGCAGTCTTAGTGGAGCGTCCACTTTTATAAACCCCCTAACTAACCATGCAGCTATGCGGGATTCTCATTACGAGGAACAAGTTTTATTGATGGAGAGTATCTCAGACACTGACTTACGTGATCATCTCTAGAATCCCGAAGACACCTTCCTGGCCGATGTCGTTGTTTTCGTCACATATAGTCTACGATTGGTAAACAATTGTTCATTAATCATGTTGGTGTTTCCCATATTGAGAAACCAATTGGGTTTGGTTAGAAAAACCAAACTTGGACTTAAACCGTTTATATTAATTCATAAGATTCTTATATATTTGATTTAGGGTTATGACTGACCCAAGTATTCTTAATCTAATATGTTGTGGTTAAGTAAAATTGACTACACATTATCTATGTTTCCAAGTTGTTTTTAGATGAAAAAGAATCTTAGGGTAAGGGACTAAAAATGTTGCTGAAATGTTTGCTTAAGTCTGAGTTGGGGTTTGTGTATTTGAGAGACAAAGAAGACAAAAAATGGCTTCTATTTATATATATCTTCGTTCTTTCTCCCTTTTCACTACATTTAGATCACTCCCCAACACCGAAAATCCTCATTCTGATTTTGATTCTTCATGACTCCTTTATATCTTATACTTAATATTTGTTCTTTTGATCTATTTTTCCGTGCAACAAACTAAGAAAGAGACCATAGCAATAGCAAGTGTTTTAACTTTGTGCATATTTGATCGTGGAAGCAGAAGAAGAAGAAGAAGAAGAAGAAGCCGAAGGAAGAGAAGAAGGAGGAGGAGGAAGAGAATAAGGAGGAGGAAGAAGAAGAAGAAGAAGAAGGAGAATACCGGAGGAAGAAGAAGGAGAATACCGGAGGAAGAAGAAGAAGAGAGAGAGAGGCGTGAAGAAGAAGCAGAAGAGAGAGAGAGAGACGTGAAGAAGAAGAAGAAGAAGAAGAAGAAGAAGAAGACCGGAGGAAGAAGAAGAAGAGAGAGAGAGGCGTGAAGAAGAAGAAGAAGAAGAAGAAGAAGAAGAAGCCGGAGGAAGAGAAGAAGAAGGATAAGACCGGAGGAAGAAGAAGAAGAGAGAGAGGTGTGAAGAAGAAGAAGCGGAGTAGAGAGAGTGAATCGATGACTCGCCCGAGTTTTAGAACAAGACATATATCTAAAGTGTTGATAATGTTTCATAGGATAATTTATTTATAAAAAATAAAGATTATAATGATAATTTACATTGATGTTAGTAACATTTTGGAATATGATCTCTGAATATAGAAATTTTGAATTCATAATCGTAGAATATCAATGAATAATATATTTATAAGAATAGATTTTGTTATTAGAATGATATTCTCCCACATCGAAAAAATGCAAATGAAGGATTTGATTTTTATAAATAAGTAGACATATTGATTGATTATTGTAATTGTCAATGGACTTTAGTCTAATGAGCTTTAAAATGAAGCCGATTTTGGATCATTTTGATCCTCAAGTTTAAAAATTTGCGTTTAAGATTGGTAATTACTATAGCTAATCTTCTGATTAATGATGATTAGTCGAGTGTCCGATTTTTAGTAGTAGAAATATATAACGTTTATATAACGTTTATGTTTCATAAAAATGTTTGGTTTATATATAATGGATCTCAAAAATAATAAAATGGTATAAACTTTTTCACTTATTTTAACAACTATTTAGTTGTTTCTCTTTATATAAAATCATCCTTTATGTACAATTTTTATAGTTTTAGATACTCGACTACATGCATCATAACTAATTTAATTATGCAAAAAAATCTTCTAAGTTAAGTCACTCCGCACAATATCGACAAACATCTTAGATATTTTGTATCCATAAACTTACATCTTATAATATATTTTAAATTAGAAAATTCCTAAACAAAACATAAACAATCATCACCAAAAAAATATTCACCCCGTACAAGGTGCAGGCGAGTCATCTAGTATATAATTAGAAATAAAGATTACTTAGTTGTCAATATATTTGTTTATTACGTAGATGATGTTTTGATCGAGGTTTTACCCAAGCAACTTGATGATCTTGCTTGGATTTGTGAAAAATATCTTAAACTAAACATTAAAATATTTATTTCCATTTTATCATCGTGAAAAATACTACTAATCTTGCTCTTAATTTGAATATTAGTCGATATTATTTTCTTTCATTTTAGTTAATAAAATATTATTTTAATGAGAATCTTTCATTATAAAATTTCATTTAAAAAAATTCAAATTTAAATTATCCAAAAAATAATATTAGTATTTTGTCCATAAAATAATATTAATTTTTTTAACATTAATTTTTGATATTATTTGATTTTATATAATTAAATATATTATTCCTATCATTTATTTATTTTTTAATTTATTTTTCAACAGACTTACCATTTACACTTATTTTCGTAGCCTATATTTTAGGAAACTGAAATATGTAATATTGATAAATATATCATTTACAATCTTAATGGATATCACATAATCTCAAATTTATAAAAACTATTTCAAATATAATATTAGTTTTACAAAAAAAAATTATTTATTATTATTAATATTATTTTATTTGAAATATAATATTAGTTTTTTGTTCAGAAAATAATATTAGTTTATTCCACATTAATTTTTGATATTATTTAATTTTATATAATTAAATATATTATTCCTACCATTTATTTATTTTTAACTTATTTTTTAATAGACTTAGCATTTATATTTATTTTCGTAGTCTGTATTTTAGAAAACTGCAATATATAATCTTGATGAATATATCCTTTACAATCTTAATAAATATCACATAATCCTAAATTTATGAAAACTATTTCGAATATAATATTAAATTTATAAAAATAATATTTATTTATTATTATTAACATTATTTTATTTGAAAAATAATATTAGTTTTTTGTCCAGAAAATAATATTAATTTGTTCCACATTAGTTAGCTAGCATATACGAATACTAAACAACATATATTAACATAAATCAAGTGTTGTATAAAACTCATTCAAAATCAAATTCAAAATCAAATTCAAAAAATAAATGTTTAATAACTAAAATTTAAATAGACCAATAATTAGTTACTATAATATTCGATATCAATCAAAGAGATTGTGAAAAGAAAAACAGATCTGCGATGTTGTTTTCAAAAAGATTTTTAGTAATCTATGATGACTATTTTTTATATTTATTTTCAACCATGAATGTTGTTTTCAAAGAGATTTTTTTTCAACCATGAATGTTGTTTTCAAAGGTAAACCTAAAAAAAAAACATGATTGTTGTTTTCAAAGAGATTTTTAGTAATTTGTGATGAATATCTTTTATATTTATTTTCAACTTTTGATTATTCGAAAGTATGTTTAGCTTAAACGTTTACGGTAACAGTTATCGTTGGAGTTTTATAGATTTTGTAGTTATTTATTATCTTTGAATCAATTCTATAATCATTGAAAAACAAGTAAAACAAAATCAAATTGCGTCCAAAACTGATTCACAAACTAAACCAAAAAATCATGTATAAAATAAGAACTATAATATAAACAGTCAAATAAATATTTAACTACTATATATCAATACTAAATAGAGTGATGTAACTTCACTTTTTAAAAAAATAAAAATAAAACAATAATACGATGTGAACGAAAACGATTAAAACAAAATCAAATGTTTTCTAAAAACTCATTCAAAAACAAATACAAATTATCATATATTAATACCTAGAAATTGATATAATCCTATTATATACTAAAAATAATAATATTAACATAAATTTAGGTTCAACCCTAAAACAAAATTTAAAAAATCAAACAATTCTTTAATATGAATAAAAAGAAAAAAAAAATATGCACGCTCAGTGCGGATCGGATCCTAGTTTATATACTGAAAATGGGAACATGTATATGTTAGATGATCTGAAGTAGATCTACGTGAGGTGAAAAAACAATCTCTCTCCTCTCTCCCTTCTTACTACAGAACGACAAAAAGAGATTTTCGGCGTCTCCGGCCACCGGCGTTCTGTCGGTGGTCTAGTTGTTTATATTTAGTATCTTTTGTTTTGTTTCTCCGTTTCGATGGTTCTGCTTTTTGTTGTGTCGAATAAATCTCCGGCTTCTATCGCCGGTCAGTATCCCGACTGAGTTCAGGGGTTTTGTCCCGGTTTCATCCCGGTTTCGATCTCCTTCCTCGGCGCTCCTCCCCTTGATGCCGATTTCTTTTCGTCGGTCCATTGTTCTCTTCGGCACGTGCCTCCACTGTTGGTCCGATGCCCAGACTCGAGTTGACCGGGTCTGCTGGAGGCTGGAACGGTAGACGATGGGTCGCGGTGGTTCATTTCTTACGGCGTTTTGGGAAACTTTCGCTGGTGATGCTTAATCTTTACTCTCTCGGATTAATATCTCTGCACTTCCTCCTCACCTTTCACCATGGTGGTCACGGCGGATAAGAACCAAATCCCTTGATTGGAATTGGTCGGTGCACAGTCTCCTTGGAGTTGGATCGGCTATCTAGCAATTCTCACGGACGGTAAGGTAGATCGGCAGAAGGATGGAGTCTACGTGCAAGATGCTATCCATCGGAACCGGCGAACGGCGATCACTCCATCACCAATGCTGCATGACGGGATTCGTCTCTTAACACCACGCGTCCTTCATCTGGATGAATCGAAACCACGTGTCTGCCTCTATATTTCTGTAGATTTTAGCAGGTCTCTTGACTTGTTTTGTACTTTCAATCTTGTATTTCGGCCCACCTTCTGTAATTGGTCCATTTGGGTTTTATAATATAAAGTTGACAAAAAAATGATCTGAAGTAACTTTATAGATATTTAAAAAACACAAGTGGCTTATGAAACTGCAAATCATGGGGGTCACCATGCCACACCACACAGACATCAAAGTCAACTCAAGATAATAATAAGTTGTGTTTTTAGATTAATAAGCTAGTTATGTATATCGGGCAGATGCACTGAATATTATTACACGTCCACTTTCCACTTTTCTTTCTATTTTGGTATTTAAAGTTATATGTTTTTCTAGTGAACAAAAAAAAAGTTTTTTTTTTTAGAGAAGACACCCATACAAACATGACGTGTGTAAACTGCAACTATTTACTTACGTTTTAATGTATTCTTTAATTGTTTTATTGGTCACAATTACTTAATTATCAGAACGATATATTTAACTCTTTTTTAATATATATATATATATATATATATATATATATATATATATTATATTTATATTAAATCGTCCCAAACCGGGAATAAACCGGGTTATATACCGAACAATAACCAAAATCCAAAAACACCAAATATTAACCGAGAGAGAACCGACACCGACAGAGAAGAGGAAATCGCCGGTAACTGTTATAGGGACACTCCGGCGACTCCGCCTCCGATACGCAACGGTTGCGAGTACGGAGTCGCCGGCCACGGACTGAACCGGTAATCCTCGCCGGAGCCAGAATCCTTCGTCGACCCCTCCTCCCGCTCTTTCGATTCATCGATCTATCTCCCTCGATCCGTCACGGAACTTACCTCGCCGGACGAAGAGGCACAACTGTTAACGCCGCCGGACGAAAGGGATAGCACTAGTCGCCTTAAACCGTCTTCAGCCGAGCTTTGATCATGGACCTCCGCCAAGCCTCCTCTTCGCGTCGCACCAACCCTCCTTTCTTCTCGACGACTTCCGCATAAAAGAAAGGTCAGATCTACTTCTCCTCTTCGAATCTCTGCACTCGATCTCCTCAGCCGCCGTCCTCTAGCAGCCAACAATCGGTGACTTAGCAAGATCCGTCGAATTAGGTATCACTTGCCGCCTCTTATCCCGTCTCGAAGAATCCTTAGCTTCGCTCCCGGAAAGTCTGAATCGCGACTCTTCTGGTATTGATCGGAGAACCCAACTTGCATAGAAGCTCTATAAGTTACCGGAGACCTCTCGCGGCACCGACGGAGACCGTCGATGACCGGAGAGGCCTCGAAATCGAAAATTTTAGCGCGATGAAACTCTAATCAGCCGAGAGAGAATACAGACGTTCGCGTGTAAACCACGCGCGCGTCCGTCTTGCTAATCTTTTTGATATATATATTTAACTTGCAGGCTATTAAGTAAATATAGCATACATATATTATATCATAAGTATTCTTTTTTCTGTTCTTGATGTGAACAATAAATCTAAAGAGTAAAGAGTCTGATCCTAGTCATACAAATTAAAACTCTCATGTAAGCATCACAGTGACCCGAATAAAGATTAGTTTATATATATATATATATATGGACAAAAAGATTAGTTTACAATAATAAACATTTTGGGCTTGAGGAGAAATAGAGAACCTATTATTATTTCTTCCTAATAATGTTTGTATTTCCACATATACCAAAGATACGTCTTGCTTAATGAGTAATGAGACGCAATTTTAATTTATCATTAATGAGTAATGATAATGATAAATTAAAAGTGCGTGTCTCATATGCCATCGTTGTTTTTTTCTTCCTTTTTTGACTAAAGTGCTATCGTGTTGGATATGTGGAACAGCCAAAGATATTATTGTCAAACTCACTAAGTTATATTTATCAGAAAAAAATCCAAAATTAAGTAGGCTTAATATTCTTTAATTTGTTTAATTCCAGCAAGTAGGGATGTGTTTAGGAGATACGATGGTAACAAGAAGTACATTGTTGGGAGAAGAAGTAGATTGTACATATCGTTTAGAAAATTAGTCACGATCTGTCTTTGTAATAATAACTAGATTATTTGATGTATAAGTCTTTGTACAAGGAATCGTTGTCCAACGCGTGTATGGTAGTTAAGCATACCGTCAGAGGTTGTGACTTAGTCATGACCATTGGCCGACATATTGCTTATATTTGCTTTCGGGTTGTTATCTTGCATTCGATTAGATGAATTTTGATTATTATGTGGGTGATTAATTAGTTGGATAGTAGAAATTTCCCACGAGAAGTATTTTTACATCATTTATCAATTATAATTTTAGTTATTTAATCGTCTAATTAGATTATAACTAATTAAAATTAGATCCAGAGACTTATCAACGTCTTGTATGGCGATTTATCTACCTTATTTTTAAAAGGCTAGAATTGTGTTACACAGTCCACATTCTATAGTATTTCATGCAAAACCTCTTATTTGACTTCGCCTTCGTTTTTGTCCCTCGGACTGAAAATGTATTGGCTGACACTATCGCAAAGAATGCCCTCTGTGTGGCTCCTCTACCTCTTGTATTCGATATGCAACATGTGAACTGATGTCTATTTTAATTATTAATCATATGAGTTGTTCAAAAAAAAAAAAAAAGGATCTGGCTGGTCAAGGGATTGTTTTCGAGCAGATTTTGATCTTAGTATTACAGCTTATTGTGACTCTAACTGGAATTCATTTCCTCTCCCTTATCAATCACTAAATGCATACATTGTTCTTCCTATATATATGCTTTTCCATCTCATGAAAGACCAAACCCCAAAAATGCACAGATACTGTAATAGAAAGTCAACCATCTACATCTCCGCAAATTTTATCTTCCACGAACATACAACATATATTGAATTTAACTGTCACTATATTCATGATGTTGTTCAGGAGCTCATAACTATTGAACATATTCCGATGAAAAAACAACATGCTGACATTCTTAAAAAAGCTCTACCAGAACTAACATTTGCATACTCACTTTCCAAATTAGTTATTTAAGACTTTTCACCTTCAACTTGAAAAAATATAGAAATTAAAAGATAAACATGACTATATGTTATCTAAATATATCTTTCTAATATAGTCTAATAGATTTATGATCTCTACTCTTTTCTAAATATCCTTATTGTTTATGTGAATAAGTTTTCTATTTCACAGGACACCTTTATTAAAGTACATTCCATTCTTTTTTGGTCGGCAGTACATTTCATTCTTCTGAAGGATAAAAGTGAAAAACGAATTAATTCAACTTGTTTTACAAGGGAGTCAGAAAGTCAAACATCTAGAAGAAAACTTCTTCTCACTGATCTCACGAAATTATTTTAAGGGAGTCAGAAACTACATTTCTAGAATTGTTCTTAGTTACGTAACGTTGTTATATGTAGCTGCAACGTGTGCAGATGAGGAGCCGACAACCCAGCCACACAAATACCTTATCTTTATTTTATTGGTAAACCACCTGCAAATATATAAAACAAAGATTTAACTGATTTATATCTCTTTTGTCAACTGTTTACATGGTTAATAGTTAATACTTAAACACAAAGGTCTGATTAGTATTTTTTTTATTAGTGTGATAAAAGGTCAAATTAAAAATATTTTTAAATTGCTTTTCTGTTTCAAATTATTGTTTTAGAATTTTCTTTGGACCTGTTTCCATATTGTTAGAGATTTTTAAATGTAAATTACATTTTAAACAAAGTTCCAGTTTTAGTTCTATTACTATTATGTCCGCCAAAAAAGGTTCTATTACTATTATGTATTAATAAAAGTTAACATTATATTATATAGTGTATTAATAAAAGATATAGTAAAAAGTTTTAATATGTTTTAATATATTGAACTGTTAGATAATATTTAAAATGAAACATATAAAGTATGTGTGAGTAAAAATAGAAAGCAAAAGCTTTATGCCACATACTTTTACCACTATATCACACTTTTAACTATTTTATTATTATTTATTAGTTTCGTTTAAAATTTCATTATTTCTTTATATTAAAATCTGGACATATAATTTATGGAGAATTGCGTATTCGTATCCGTACAGGTAATCCATAGATAATATGTTCTTATAATAAATAACTAAGGACGTTCGAGTATTCGTTCGGGTTCGGTTCGGATCTTTCAAGTTTTCGGGTTTTTCGGATCCAGACATATAAGATCCATTCGAGTATTTTATAATTTCGGTTTAGATTGGGTTAGGTTCCATTCGGATTTGGTTCGGTCCGGATATCCATAAAATCATAAAACAAAAACAAAATTCGTTAATTTCAACAAAAACTTTTGTTAAATTGAAACAAATAGCAAAAAATTTCGTATATTTCGTTTATTTGAATATTTTAGCTATTTTGGTCTAAAACTAATCAATATATTTGAGTTTGTAATTATAATTTAGATAACTCCCTTATATTAAGTCTAAATATAATTAATATTTTGGATATATAATTGTAGTTCATATATTTTGGGTACCCATTCGGTTTTTGGTTCGGGTCGGGTTCGATTCCGATTCTTCGGATATAGAGGTTTAGGACCTATTCGGGTATTTTGTTAGTCCGGGTTCGGGTTTGCTTCCTCTTTTTTGGTTCGAGTTTGGTTCGGTATTTCATTTCCGAGTTTTTTTGCTCAGGCCTATAAGTAATTGTGATTAAACATTTCCACACTTTAAATTTGAATTCAATACCCAAACTATTAAATCGTAGTTTATTCATATTTTGACCAAAATTTCGTTAAAATAATAGTTAACGGTGATGACTCGGATGCTGATTTATTCGGTGAGTCACTCATTAAAAAACGACATCATTTTAGGTGTTTTATGAGCAAAAAAAAAATAACCAAAACATGGTTTTGAATTTGGGAAAGACATAAACCTATCTTTTTTTTCCCTGACAAAGCCTCACAACTGATTTGCTGAAATCTGCTTAGGATTTATAACAGTTGGCGAGGAGAATGTCTTCTTCAGAAAATTGAATCTCTTCCGCAGTTTCAAGTAACTCAATTCGTCTTAATCATGGTCAATTTTGGTATGTATAACGAGTTTTGGTTTATCTTAAATAGTAGGAAATTGACTTCGTGTCAGTGGTGATGGAGAAAAAGGTATGCCTCGGACTTGTAGATATTGACAAAGGTCTGTGATACAAACTTCTGGAACTTCAAAAAATCTGGGTAGACTCTTTCACTGTTGCCCTAATAGATCAGAAGGAGTAAGCACATTCGATCTTAATTTGTTGGTGTGGCTTTAGTTTTTTGTAATACATAAAATTATTTTTAGTTTTAAAAAATATTGAAGGACAAATTTCGTCTGTTCAAATGGACTAGTGAATGTGTGGTAGAGGAGATTGAAGATTTAAATTTTGTGATAATTGAGCTTAAGGGAGACTTGTCGTTTTGAAGACGACGTTTCTTAGATATGAGAAGCAAATTGAAGTTTTGAGGAATGTGATAATCAAATGTGAGGAGGGTAGAAAGGAATGTGTTGATGATCTTCATAGCTTCAAGAAGTTGGTGTGTGGGATTGAAATAGTTTCTTTGTACTAATACTTTGTGTGTTAACTGTGTTTTCAAGGGAGATTTCAAGAAGTTTGTGTCGTCTGACTTCGTTTTCTTTGTTGTGCGTTTTGGGATTTTCGTGTAAAGATTGGAGTTTAAAATTTGTAAGGGATATTTTAAAATAAGATAACATGTAAGCATTAAACAACACTTTTTAATAATTGGTGAGGTCAAACACAAAAGCATAAAATGCTTCAAATCCTAAAACTGAAACGTGAACTAACATAACCCGAAGTCTTCAGTCTAAACCCATCAAAATATGCAAAACCACCCGCAAAACTAACAAAAGTCTTCTGTAAAAATCCACTAGAATAATCAAACCAACATAAGTCTTTTGTAAAAAAACCCTCCAAAATAAGCAAAACCTATAGAAGTCTTCTATAAAAACCCTCCAAAATAATCAAAACCAATAGAAGTCTTCATCATTCTAGAAATCTGCAACAAAACCAACAATCAATAAGAAAGAATCTAGCAATTTGTAGCCACCTCACAAACATATTAAACTAATACTCGGACTTAATCATCAACAAGAAGAGTTTGGGTTGCCTGGCATGACCACTCTTCAACACCATGTGTCATTGACTCTTGGGAACTTTGAACTTTAGTCTTCTTTAGTGGACGAGGTTTCAAGGGAAATCTCATGTTCTTACATGCGAGAGCGTTATGACCAGTCGAACTACACTGTGAGCAATGTGTGATTCTTGCGTGTCTAGTAACCTTCTTCCCCTTCATTGGTGACTCATTAAATCCTTTAATTCTTTTTACAGGCTTCTTCTTCATACCCTTTGTTTTCTCTCTTGGTGGAGGTTCTAAGGTGGATTCACCGGAATCTTTCCAGTACTTTACTCCTCTAACCGGTTTTATGGAATCATAATATTGCTTCCGCCCTGTTGAAGCAATGAGAAATCCTTGTAGATCATAAGGATAAAAGAATACATTAGACCCAAGTCATTCAATATAATGAGTTTATGTGAAAACCATTCACGCTTTACTTACCTTCCCCCGATCTGAAATAAGTGTGAATCTTTCAACATTTTCAAGACAAGTCAGACTTTAAGTTCTGTATAATCCACATCCATGTCTATGTTTTATCCACATGAACGACTGCCCAAGCGATATGGTAAATTTGATTGTTTGCATCCCTTCCTACAGCTACTAGTAGTTGTCATTTTATTGTGTTTTTGAGTAAACATCCATCGATACCAAATACTGGTCGACAATGTGCTCGCCATGTGCATCGTAGTATAGGAAAACACACATAAAACCAATTAAACACTTCAAGTCCACACGGTCCACAAATGGTTTTGTAACGCCCAGACCTCCCCCGCCCATGTACCCACGCCCGCTCATTCGGCCCATGGGCCCACCTTCGTCCAACAACCATTTGTAATTTTTGGGAGGCTTTAAAGATTTGATTTATTGTCCCTGCAATCACCACATGATCTTTCTGTTGGAATTGTGTCCAGTAATCTCGGTACTGTCTCTAGAAAGTAAGAGTATGTCAATGATCAGACATAAGTCATATAATACTGGGGGTCATGATGGCTTGCTAGAGTCCGCTCATGATCTATAAGTCTTGGACTTATTGCCTCTATTATATGATCCCATATGGGTCACACGCCTAAGCTAACAGGAAAATGTGTAGGAATGGCTTTAGCAGAAGTACGGTAAAAGTGCCAGGCATTTACTGTACTTAGAGAGAATAAAAGGTTTTAGCCACAGTGTGTCGATCGATGCACATGATGTGTCGATCGACACAGTGCGCGAATGGCCAAATGGCCCAAGAGGAACCAGACGAGTTTTATAAATAAAACTCGAGTCTGTTTTCTTCTTAAACCCTAGCCCCAGCGCCGAAACCTCTCTCTTCCTGCGCCTCCTATCAGCTCGGTCTAGCAGCCGTTTTCTGTGATCGCGTGTGTGAGCCTTTGGAGGATTCATCTCTCGGTGTTTCTCTGATCTCTGACCTGTTCTATCTCCTTCCGCTGCACAAAACAGGTAAAAGGTGAGATCATCATTGTTTCTATTCGAGAAGAACCTAGATCCGCATGTTTAGGATAATCTGAATCAGAGAATTGAATCTGGATTAACCCCTAAACATTCCTTCAGTGGTATCAGAGCTATTGGTTCTGGTTTTTCTTGTTTAGATTCAAGTTTAGGATTGTTTTCTTGTTTAAGAAGTGTTTTGAATCAACTACTGATAAGAGAAATCACTTAAGCAACAAGGAATTGAAACCTAAACACATCTGAAATCGCAAAAACCAAACTATATTGATTTGGAATGCGATTTTTCAAAAGTGAGAATCGGCTGTGATCGCATGGATCGATCGATACGATCGCATGGATCGGTCGACACAATCCGAGAATATCTCGGCCAAACCTGATAACCGTCCGTGCATGCGTGAGAGCATCGATCGATACAGGATCGATGCACGATCGATGCACGATCGATGCAGGATTGATGCTTAGAGCATCGACCGATGCGGTTGATGGATCGATCGATGCGGTTGGTTCATCGACCGATATGGTTGGTTTAAGGCTCGGTTTAATGATTTTATTAAAATTATAAACGTCACGGTTTAATAAACAGATTTAATAATTTTATTAAGTCTGGTTAAACCGGGATAAGAAATCCAAAGTCGAAAAATTGGATTTTGTGCCTAAACCAGGATTTTCTAATTTGATTTGGTTGGACCAAATAAATTGAGAAAATCCGGTTTAGTAAATAACCGGTTGACAATTGTGGTCATCGTAGTAATTAAAATTTGGTTAGACCAATTTTAATGAACCAGACCGGTTATGTCATTTAATTGGACAATTGGGTCATGTCTTGGACATGGACCAATTCTTGGGCCTCGGGCCAAGAAGTTAAAACAATTGGGCCAATTATTTGAGTCTTTCTTCAGATTAATTTAGAATTTATTTTATAAAATTATAAAGTCGATTTTAAATTAAAGTTTCCGAAATTTTGAAATTAGAAAGTTTCTTATATTAGAAGTTTCTAGATTTGCGGGTTTTGGATTTTAAAGAAATTTCTAAAGTTAGAAAGTTTCTGTTCTTAGAAAGTTTCCAATTTTAGAAAGTTTCCAAAAATAGTAGGTTTCCAAAAATGGAAAGTTTCCCGAAATAGTAATCTTCTATTTTGGGAATGATTTTTTTTAAATAAACCTACGAACCTCAAATAATATCAAGCGTTGGATGTCTTGTCCATTCTATGTCAGCTGTCGAAGCCCATTCAATTGTATTCATGGCCTTACAGTGTGAGGGTGTCTGCTTTTGCGTGGATAAGACGGTTTGTGATTCATAAATGTCATTGGGAGTCCCAGACATTAATGATTACATGACTGTATAGTCTGGTTTTCTTGACTGGGCCATCGGGAGTCCCGGGCCTTGAGACATCAGAGTGGATTGGGCCTCGGGCCCAGATTCACAACCAAGAGTTATATCACGGATATAATTAGCCGATATAGGGCTTACCGATATAAGCTAAGGTTGGGTGATGGCCAGTGGCCCACTTTGATCTTAGTTATATGTGGATCTTGGAATCATTATATTCTATTGAGGGTAACTTATGTTATTGAATATAATGCGTGATTAATCATATTAAATTTAATACGAGATTAATCATATTGAACATTTTAACTAATAACCTTTTTATCTATATATTTCAGCTATGACTACTACAAGCACACAAAACACATTCTCAATCCGGTCTGTTCTCGAGAAGGAGAAGCTGACTGGAACGAACTTCCTGACGTGGTCAAGGAACTTGAGGCTGGTCCTCAAGCAGGAGAAGAAGGATTATGTCCTTCGTGATCCTCTCCCCGAGATGCCTGCTAACAATGCCGCCAGGACTCTGCATAATGCTTGGGAAAAGCATTCGTCAGATGAAAATGATGTGTATTGCCTTATGTTGGCGACAATGACTGGTGAGCTGCAAATGCAGTTCGAGAGTGTGTTGTCACCAATTGAGATAATGGCAAGCCTGAAATCGCTTTTTCAGGAGCAGGCTAGGACTGAGAGGTTTCAAACAGTTAAGAACCTCTTGGACTGCAAGTTGGCTGCGAATGCGGCAGTGAGTCCTCATGTCTTGAAGATGATGGGTTATCTCGATCATCTTCAGAAACTCGACTGCCCAATCAGCCAGGAACTTGCCTGCGACATCATTCTGCAGTCATTACCTGCAAGCTATGATCAGTTCATTCTGAACTTTAACATGCATGGCTTGAGTAAGACATTGCCTGAGCTTCACGGAATGCTCAAGACTGCAGAGCCCAACTTGAGGAAAACCGCCAAGGACCCCAATGTGCTTATGGTGCAAAAGGGCAAGGGGTTTAAGAAATCCTCTGCTAAGGATAAGGGAAAGGCCAAGGCTGTCCAAGTCGCGGACAAGGACACGCCAAAGCCCAAGCCCAAGTCCATGGCTGGGCCAACTGACATATGCAGGTTCTGTAAAGAACCAGGGCATTGGAGGAGAGAATGTAAGAAATTCCAAGAAGGTCTAAAGGAATTGAAGAAGAAGACTCTCGAGACTTCTTCGACATGTATTTTTGTTATAGAAGTTAATACAACTACTTCTGATAATACCTCATGGGTTATGGATACTGGTTGTGGGGCTCATATTTGTACTAATATGCAAGCACTCAGCAACAGTAGAAGGCTGAAGCAAGGACAAGTGGAGCTACGAGTTGGGAATGGAGCGAAAGTTCCAGCACTAGCTGTAGGCACATACTTGTTGTCTTTACCTTCGGGATTGATTTTAGAACTCAATAATTGTTATTTTGTACCTGCTATAAGCAGAAATATTATTTCAATTTCTTTGTTGGATTTGGAAGGTTATGATTTTTCAGTTAAGAATAAATTATGTTCCTTCAATCGCAACAATTTGTTCTATGGTTCTGCCCCTCTTATGAATGGGCTTTACATACTCGATCAATCCGCGCCAATTTATAACATTAATACCAAACGGTTCAAACCTAATGAGGAGAACCGAACGTTTCTATGGCATTGTCGTTTAGGGCACATCAGCGAGAAACGCATCAAGAGGCTCCATTCGAATGGACTTCTTGGCTCATTTGACTTTGAGTCATGTGAGAAATGCGAATCCTGCATGATGGGCAAAATGACACGGGCCCCCTTTAATAAACCTAACGAGAGGGCCAGTGACTTATTGGGCCTGATACACACTGATGTGTGTGGCCCAATGTCCACAAATGCAAGAGGAAACTATCAGTACTTCATTACCTTTACTGATGATTTCAGTAGGTATGGATATGTTTATTTAATGAAACATAAGTCTGAATCTTTTGAGAAGTTCAGAGAATTCCAAAATGAAGTACAGAACCAACTTGGCAAAAGCATTAAGGCTCTTCGGTCCGACCGAGGAGGAGAATACTTAAGCCAAGAATTCAATGATCATCTAAGAGAGTGTGGGATCGTATCCCAACTCACTCCTCCCGGAACACCTCAATGGAATGGTGTGTCTGAGAGGAGAAATCGGACCTTATTGGATATGGTTCGATCCATGATGAGTCACACAGACCTTCCAATATCCCTTTGGGGATATGCTCTGCTAACAGCAGTGTTCACTCTAAATAGAGCGCCATCGAAAGCAGTAGCAAAGACACCATATGAATTATGGACTGGAGTGGCTCCAGTGCTGTCTTATCTAAGAATTTGGGGTTGTGAAGCCTATGTCAAGAGATTGATCTCAGATAAGCTTACACCAAAGTCTGATAAATGCTACTTCATTGGTTATCCGAAGGAAACCAAGGCTTATTACTTCTATCTACGTTCCGAGAACAAGATCTTTGTTGCCCGGGATTGTAACTTTCTTGAGAGAGAGTTTCTCTCTAAGAAAGACAGTGGGAGTAAGGTACTGCTTGAAGAAATTCAAGATGAACAGGATACTGCTCAACCTAATGAGGAAGAGCAGCAGGAGGACCTACAAGAAATTGTAGAGCCTGAACCTGTAGTACCTGAAGTTCGAAGATCCGGGAGGATCCGTCACGAACCCGAGAAATATCAAGGATTCCTCGTGACTGACAGTCATGATCTTTTGATCATTGATGGTGATGAACCATCGAACTTCAATCAAGCCATGATGGGCCCAGATTCCTCTAAGTGGCGCAAGGCCACTGATTCCGAAATGGACTCCATGTCGGTCAACCAAGTGTTTTCGTTGGTTGACTTACCCGCTGGTGTAAAAGCCATCGAGTGCAAATGGATCTTCAAGAAGAAGATTGACGTGGATGGAAAAGTCCAGATTTATAAAGCCAGGTTGGTGGCAAAAGGTTTCAGACAAGTTCACGGAGTGGATTACGATGAAACCTATTCACCAGTGGCTATGATGAAATCTATTCGGATTCTACTAGCAACTGCAGCTTTTCATGATTATGAAATTTGGCAGATGGACGTGAAAACCGCCTTCCTGAATGGTATTCTGGAAGAGGATGTGTATATGACACAACCTGACGGTTACATAGATCCAAAGAATGCTGGGAAAGTATGCAAGCTTCATAAATCCATTTATGGATTGAAGCAAGCATCGAGGAGCTGGAATCTTCGTTTTGATGAAGCGATCAAGCAATTTGACTTCATCAGAAACGAAGAAGAACAATGCGTGTATAAGAAAACTAGTGGGAGCAAGATAGTATTTCTTATTCTGTATGTCGATGACATACTGCTTCTCGGAAACGACATTCCAATGCTGAAGTCCGTAAAGGACTGGCTTGGAAGTTGTTTTTCCATGAAAGACATGGGTGAAGCCGCATACGTTCTTGGAATCAGGATCTACCGGGATAGATCTAGAAGGCTGATAGGCTTGTGTCAAGATTCATACATTGACAAAGTCCTGCAAAGATTCAGCATGAAGGATTCCAAGAAGGGCTTCACGCCAATGGTACATGGCACAACGCTAAGCAAGAAGCAGAGCCCTACGACGGCTGCTGAGCTTGAGCGCATGAAGAATATTCCTTATGCATCTGCAATAGGATCAATCATGTATGCCATGATCTGTACTCGTCCTGATGTTGCTTATGCATTGAGCATGACGAGCAGATACCAGTCAAATCCAGGTGAAAACCATTGGATTGCCGTCAAGAACATCCTGAAGTATCTAAGACATACTAAGGACAAGTTCTTGGTATACGGTGGAAGTGATGTGCTTAAAGTCAGTGGATTCACGGACGCAAGTTTCCAGACAGACCAAGATGATTTCCGGTCACAGTCCGGTTATATCTTTTGTCTGAATGGCGGTGCAATCAGTTGGAGAAGCTCCAAGCAAGACACCGTTGCTGATTCCACTACAGAAGCTGAATATATCGCCGCCTCAGAAGCTGCGAAGGAAGCTGTTTGGATACGAAAGTTCATTATTGAACTAGGTGTGATACCAGATGCGGCTGAGCCTCTGGCACTGTTTTGTGATAACAATGGTGCTATTGCTCAGGCAAAGGAACCAAGATCACACCAGAAATCCAAGCATGTTCTAAGAAGATTTCACTTGATACGTGATATCATTAATAGAAAGGAAGTCAAGATCAGCCGAGTTCAGACAGATGATAACGTCGCTGATCCGTTGACAAAGCCACTCCCAAGGCCTAAGCTCGAGTTTCTGACTGAAGCTGTAGGCATTAGAGACATTGAAATGTAATCTAAATTTGAGTGGGAGTTTGAGGGTTTTTATTTAGTTATTTGATATGTTCTTGTAAAACATTCTTATGTTTAATGAAATTATTATTTCAAGATTATTTTAACTGTGATGAAATAATCGTTCCAAAGTGATATAAACTATTTTATAGGTCATCGAAGTAAGTGACTTGATCTTGAGTCATCAAAGTCATTTAGCTTGATCATGAGACCCTATATTTGATAGATGGATTATATCATCCTGTCCCTAGTCGAAGGTTGTTGAAATTGGAACACCAACAACCGTGAGAGACTGGATTGATATGTGACTTATGACAAAGTCTCAGTGTGTCATAGATGCGCGGCATCAAAGTCAATACATAGGTGTATGTTGGGAACATACGACCGGACAAGACCCGATTATGAGAACTCTTCAGGATATTTATATCTGTGTCATAAGAGATTCTCACTACGACTATAGAGTATAGTCCTTAGACCTGAGTTCGCATGCATGTGACTGCACATGGACTGATGCACTTTGATCATTGTCTAACGCTATCGTTCTGCGATAGTTATAAGGACCTTGTTTGGGTACATTATGAAATGAGTAGTTTACAGTGATGGAATAAGACGGAATTTGTCCCTCCAATATAAATGGAGTGAATATCTCTAGGCCAATCGGAGATTTGAATACTGGAAAATGCATGGCCATGCTCAAACGGACTGTCCCGAGTCGTTTGGATTGTCAGTATCGAATCAGAGTCCGATGAACAAGATTAGGCTTTATAAGGATGACACCAATCTTGCCTTATGACTAATCGAGATATTGTGACAAAAGGATTATGAATACAGAGATTCCAGTACAAGTGGGAGATTGTTTGAATTGTGTCCAGTAATCTCGGTACTGTCTCTAGAAAGTAAGAGTATGTCAATGATCAGACATAAGTCATATAATACTGGGGGTCATGATGGCTTGCTAGAGTCCGCTCATGATCTATAAGTCTTGGACTTATTGCCTCTATTATATGATCCCATATGGGTCACACGCCTAAGCTAACAGGAAAATGTGTAGGAATGGCTTTAGCAGAAGTACGGTAAAACTGCCAGGCATTTACTGTACTTAGAGAGAATAAAAGGTTTTAGCCACTGTGTGTCGATCGATGCACATGATGTGTCGATCGACACAGTGCGCGAATGGCCAAATGGCCCAAGAGGAACCGGACGAGTTTTATAAATAAAACTCGAGTCTGTTTTCTTCTTAAACCCTAGCCCCAGCGCCGAAACCTCTCTCTTCCTGCGCCTCCTATCAGCTCGGTCTAGCAGCCGTTTTCTGTGATCGCGTGTGTGAGCCTTTGGAGGATTCATCTCTCGGTGTTTCTCTGATCTCTGACCTGTTCTATCTCCTTCCGCTGCACAAAACAGGTAAAAGGTGAGATCATCATTGTTTCTATTCGAGAAGAACCTAGATCCGCATGTTTAGGATAATCTGAATCAGAGAATTGAATCTGGATTAACCCCTAAACATTCCTTCACTTTCCACGTGTTTTTCCCTCACTGGCACGATACCGTGAGTCATTTCTCGGTAAGTCACCCATCCTTTGACTACTCCAGCTCAAGCACGCTTAACTCTGGAGTTTTCTCTGGAAAAGTGACCGAAAAGATAAGTGCACTTTGGTGACATAGGTAGCCAAATCAATTCTTTTAAGCCTCTCCGCATATACCATAAACTGGGATATTACAATTCACCTTCTCCCACAGAGCGCAACGCCCTCGTTTTTGAAGGATTATAGTGTTTGTTCAAGGTTTAATTCCCATATTTCAACCTAACACATAATCTTAACAGATCTAGGTTCTTGCAAAACGAATCATAAAACCAACCAAACCTGGATCATTACCTTTCAGATTGCAGCGGATAATTGATGGTAATGATGAGATCAGTTAGAACAGATGAACAACCTGCTCCTCCTTTGGTATCCACACTCTTACAAGCCGGGATGGCTGCTAGACCAAAGAGATGGATCAGAGAGAGAGAGTTAGAGAGAGAGATGGATCGCGGCCACCCCTAGAAATCGCAAGCCCTTAGTGTCTAAACCCTAGGTTGGCGATTTTTAGCTCTCTCATTAATGGGCCCAAGTCATTAGACTAATGGCTCATTAATCTTTTGGGCCCAAGACACAAATTAGACAAAAGCCTGCATTTTGTCTGGCCCAATTCTCTGATTCAATACAGTAAATGCCATTGCATCTTACCGTATTAATTCCATTTAACTTTCCCGTTAGCTATGGTGTGTGACCCTTTGGGATCATACAATACCGGTAATAAGTCCTAAACTTATAGATCATGAGCGGGCTCTAGCAAGTCATCATGATCACCCAGTATTTATGACTTATGTCTGATCTCGACATTTATCATACTTTCTAGAGATAGTACAGTAGATTTCAGGACATTCCCAACAATCTCCCACTTGTACTGGAATCCTACATTCCCTAGTCCTTTTGTCTCAATATCTCGATCTGGCATAAGGCAAGATGCGTGTCATCCTTATATAGCCAGACCATGTTCATCGGACCAGATTTGATACTGACAATGCAAACGACTTGGGTAAGTCCGTTTGGGAATGGCCATTCTCTTACCAGCTATCAAATCTCCGATTGGCCTAGAGATATTACCTCCGTTAAACGGCAGGGACAAATCCCATCTTGTTCCATCACTATGAACTACACAATTCATAATACACCCAACCAAGGTCCGTATAGCTCCCGGTTACGAAACAGCGTTAGACAATGATCAAAGCGTATCACTCCATGTGCAGCCACATGCATGTGAACTCAGGTCTAAGGACTATACTCTATAGTCGTATATGAGAACCTCTTATGACACAGATATTAATATCTTGTAGAGTTCTCATCAGCGGGCCATGTCCGGTCATATGCTCCCCTACATATACCTATGTGTCGACTTTGATGCCGCGCATCTATGACCCCTCGAAACTTGGTCATAAGTCTCAACACAATCTAGTCTCAAGTGGTTGTTGGTGTTCCAATTCAACAACCTTCGACTATGGACTCTATGATTTATGCCACTTCGTTAAATATGGGGTTTCAGGATCAAGTCAACTCATGTACTTCGATGACCCATATATAATGACATGAATCATTTTGGAACGATTATTTTATATCACAGTTAAAAATAATCCAGAAATAAAATTTCATTAACATTTAAAATGTTTACATGAACCAATCAAAATAACTAAAACAAAAGCCCTCACAACTCCCACTCAAAAAGAGATTACAATTGAACATCTCTAATTCCTACAGCAGCAGTATGCAACTCGTGCTTAGGTCTCGGGAGTGGCTTTGTCAACGGGTCAGCCACGTTCTCATCAGTGGGAACTCTGCTGACCATCACTTCACCTCTATTGACTATATCACGAATCAGGTGATACCTTCTCATAATGTGTTTGGATTTCTGATGATGTCTCGGTTCCTTGGCTTGAGCAATTGCACCATTGTTGTCACAATACAGTGCTAGAGGCTCAGTGGCATTTGGGAATACACCGAGTTCAATCAAGAAGTTCCTTATCCAAACTCCTTCCTTCGCAGCTTCCGAAGCAGCGATGTATTCAGCTTCAGTTGTGGAATCTGCCACGGTGCTCTGCTTGGAGCTCTTCCAACTTACTGCACCGCCATTCAGACAGAAGATGTAACCAGACTGTGACCGGAAATCATCTTTATCTGTCTGAAAACTTGCATCCGTGAATCCACTGATTTCAAGCACTTCACTTCCTCCGTAAACCAAGAACTTATCCTTAGTATTCCTCAAATACTTCAGGTCATTCTTTACGGCAATCCAGTGACTCTCACCTGGATTAGACTGGTACCTACTCGTCATGCTTAGTGCATAAGCAACATCAGGACGAGTACAGATCATGGCATACATGATAGATCCTATAGCCGAAGCATAAGGAATCCTACTCATGCGCTTAAGCTCATCAGGTGTTTTAGGACACTGATCCTTGCTTAGTGTAGCACCATGTATCATTGGCGTGAACCCCTTCTTGGATTTATCCATTCCGAATCGATGCAGGATTTTATCTATATAAGCATCTTGACAAAGTCCAATCAGCTTTTTAGATCTGTCTCTAAAGATTCGGATTCCAAGAACATACGCGGCTTCACCCATGTCCTTCATGGAAAAACAACTTCCCAGCCAGTCTTTAACAGACTTCAGCATTGGAATATCATTTCCAAGAAGCAATATGTCATCGACATATAGGATAAGAAACGCCACTTTGCTCCCACTAGTTTTCTTATACACACATTGTTCCTCTTGGTTTCTGATGAAGTCAAAGTTCTTTATTGCTTCATCAAAACGAAGATTCCAACTCCTCGATGCTTGCTTCAATCCATAAATGGATTTGTGAAGCTTGCATACTTTCCCAGCATTATTAGGATCAATGTAACCGTCAGGTTGTGTCATATACACATCCTCCTCCAAGATTCCATTCAGGAAGGCGGTTTTCACATCCATCTGCCAAATCGGCAGTTGCTAGGAGAATCCGAATTGATTTCATCATGGCCACTGGTGAATAGGTTTCATCATAGTCTATACCATGAATTTGTTTGAAACCTTTTGCCACCAACCTGGCCTTGTAAATCTGGACATTTCCATCCATGTCTATTTTCTTCTTGAAGATCCATTTACACTCGATGGCTTTTGCACCAGCGGGTAAATCAACCAGTGAAAACACTCGGTTAGCAGACATGGAGTCCATCTCGGATTCAGTGGCTTCACGCCACTTTAAGGAGTCAGGGCCCATCATGGCTTCTGCAAAGTTCGAGGGTTCATCACCGTCAATGATCAAAAGATCATGGCAATTAGTCACGAGGAATCCCTGATATCTATCGGGTTCGTGACGGATCCTTCCGGATCTTCGAACTTCAGGTACTGCAGGTTCAGGTTCTATTACAGCTTCATGTAATTCATCCTACTGTTCTTCCTCATTAGGTTGAACAGGTTCCTGTCCTTCTTGAATTTCATCAAGTTGTACCTTACTCCCACTATCTTTTCTAGAGAGAAACTCCCTTTCAAGAAAAGTATAATCCCGAGCAACAAAGATTTTGTTTTCGGATCGCAGATAGAAGTAATAAGCCTTGGTATCCCTAGGATAACCAATGAAGTAGCATTTGTCAGATTTTGGTGTAAGCTTGTCTGAGATTAATCTTTTGACATAGGCTTCACAACCCCAAATTCTGAGAAAAGACATTGCTGGAGCTTTTCCAGTCCATATCTCATATGGTGTCTTTGCTACTGCCTTTGATGGCACTCTGTTCAGTGTGAACGTTGCGGTGAGCAAAGCATATCCCCAAAGGGATATAGGAAGGTCTGTGTGACTCATCATGGATCGGACCATATCTAATAATGTCCGATTCCTTCTCTCAGACACACCATTCCACTGAGGTGTTCCAGGAGGTGTGAGTTGGGAGATAATCCCACACTCACTCAGATGATCACGAAATTCCTGGCTCAAGTATTCTCCTCCTCGGTCCGACCGAAGAGCCTTAATACTTTTACCAAGCTGGTTCTGTACTTCATTCTAGAATTCTTTAAACTTTTCAAAGGTTTCCGACTTATGTTTCATCAAGTAGACATATCCATATCTACTGAAATCATCAGTGAATGTAATGAAGTACTGAAAGTTTCCTCTAGCACTTGTGGACATTGGGCCACACACGTCAGTATGTATCAGGCCCAATAGTTCACTGGCCCTTTCTGTGGGTTTATTGAAAGGGACCCGTGTCATTTTGCCCATTAGGCAAGATTCACATTGCTCACAAGACTCAAAGTCAAATGAGCCCAAGAGTCCATTTGGATGGAGCCTCTTGACGCGTTTCTCACTAATGTGCCCCAAACGACAATGCCAGAGAAACGTTTCATTTTCTTCGTTAGATTTGAACCGTTTCGTATTAATGTTATATACTGGAGCAGATTGATCCAGCATGTACAGCCCATTTATAAGAGGGGCACAGCCATAGAACATATCATTGAGATTAAAGGAACACAATTTATTCTTAATAGAAAAATCAAATCCTTGCAAATCCAACAATGAAACTGAAATGATATTTCTGCTTATAGCAGGTACAAAATAACAATTCTCAAGTTCTAAAATCAATCCAGAAGGTAAAGACAACAAGTAAGTGCCAACGGCCAGTGCTGGAACCTTCGCTCCATTGCCAACCCGCAACTCTACTTGCCCTTGCTTCAACCTTCTACTGTTGCTGAGCGCCTGCATATTAGTACAAATATGAGCCCCACATCCAGTATCTAATACCCAAGTGGTATTATCAGAAGTAGTAGTATTTACTTCAATAACAAAAATACCTGAAGCAGTAGTCTCCAAGGACTTCTTCTTCTTCTTCAGACTTTCCTGGTATTTCTTACAGTCCCTGCGGTAATGCCCTGCCTCTTTACAAAAGTGACAGATGTCAGAAGGCCCAGCTTTGGACACGGGCTTGGGCTTGTTTTCATTGCTGACTACCTTGCCCTTTCCCTTGTCTGCAGCGGATTTCTTGAAACCCTTGCCCTTCTGCACCATGAGTACAGACGACTCCTTGGTCTTCTCAGATTCGGTTCTGCAGTCTTGAGCATACCATGTAGCTCAGGCAACGTCTTTATCAACCCATGCATATTATAGTTCAAAATGAACTGGTCATATGCAGGAGTAAGAGACTGCAGAACGATATCACAAGCAAGCTCTTGGCTTATAGGACAGTCGAGCCTAGTCAAATGATCGAGATAACCCATCATTTTCAGAACATGTGGACTCACTGCTGCATCCTTAGCCATTTTACAGTCCAAGAGATTCTTAACAGTTTGGAATCTCTCTGTACGAGCCTGCTCCTGAAACAACGCTTTCAGATTTGCCATCAGCTCCATGGGACAAGTCAGGCCTTCCCACTGCATCTGCAGTTCGGGAGCCATTGTCGCCAACATCAGGAAAATCACGTCATTAGCATCTGAAGAATGCGTATCCCAAGCATTCTTCACAGCTTGTGCGGCATTATTCGCAGGTCTAGGTTGGAGAACTCTTTCAAGGACATAAGCCTTCTTCTCCTGCCTGAGCACAAGTCTCAGGTTCCTGGACCAGTTCAGGAAGTTTGATCCGTTCAGTTTGTCCTTCTCAATGGCAGACCGGATCGAGAAAGTGTTTTGTGTTGTTGTGCTTGACATAGCTGAAAATATGAGACAATAGAGTTTTAGTTATTTAGTTCATAAAAGAGTAATCTTAAAAACTTATAAGAAAACTCGCATTGCATTCAAAATTTCTTTGTTTAACCTCATAAGAATGCAATGATTCCGAGACCCATGTTCAGCTAAATCCAAAGTGGGCCACTGGCCGTCACCCGGAATTAGCTTTACTTGGTAAGCATACACACAGCTAATTATATCTCATATAACTCTCGGTTGTGAATTGGACCCGAGGCCCAAATTCACCAGATGTCTCAAGGCCCGGGACTCCCGATGGCCCAGTCAAGGAAACCAATCTCTTACAGTCAAATAATCACTAAAGTCTGGGACTCCCAATGAAATTAGTGACTATATACTACTTTACTTATGCGAAAACAGACACCTCACACTGTAAGCCATATCTGTAATCGAATAAGCGTTAAGTAGCTGACAAGATTGGAAAGACATCCAAGCTTGATATTGTTTTTGAGGATTTTTAAGTTTTATTTCCAAAAATAGAAGATTACTATTTTGGGAAACTTACTTCTTTTAGAAACTTTCTAAATTTAGTAACATACTAAAAATAGAAATTTCTAATTTAATATTTTATAAATATTTTCGGGTTGGGTCACAAATTATAGGCCCAATTCTTGGTCCAAGACCATAGAATTCCAGTTGGCCCAATAATTTGACATAACCGAGTCGGTTTATTAATTCTGGTCCAAGACCAAATTAACTATCAAAACCATCGGTTATTTACTAAACCAGACCAGCTCTAAATTATTTGGTCCAACCAAATCAAACTTAGACCAGCCTTCGGTTTAGGTTAAAATTCAATTTTTGAATTTCAATCCGGTTTAACCAGAAATTAAATAATACCATGTATTAAATAATTTCCAGCAAACCGCGATTCGGGTTAACCGCTTGAACCACCAATTAAATTGGATCGGTTCAGTTAAATCCAAAACCGGGAAGAAACACCTAGTGTTTTAGCCAATTTGATTTAACTTGCGGTTTAAGGCTTTAAACACACGATTAACCGCCAATTAAATGGACCGGTTAAATCAGTGTGGTTTGGGCAACGAACCGCGAAGCTCGGTTTAACCGATTGACTATTCGCGGGACGTAAAATTTAATGGGCCAAACGATCGGATCCAAGATCCAACTCGGCCCATCACGCAAGATCACTGGCCCATGATCCATTCGAGACCTAAGCGGCTGCCTTGCGGATCACGCTTGGCCAAGCGATCGATCCACTCGCCATTACGATCGATCATCGATCGGTCATATGGCCATCGATCGCATGCCTTGTCCCGAATGTGCGATCATCAATCGAAGGAACTAGGGCTGATCACACGGCTGATCACATCATCGATCCATGATCGACTAATATGCCGAGGATCATTATCCCATTGTCATACGATAATCGGCCCAAACAAGTGATCATAACAAGATCATTAGCGATTAGGGTTTAAACGATTTTAATCAATTTTTTATTCCTTAATTGATTCAAAAACCATTAAAATCATATGATCCAATTTCACAAGAAACCTAAAACCTGGCTCTGATACCACTGAAGGATTATAGTGTTTGTTCAAGGTTTAATTCCCATATTTCAACCTAACACATAATCTTAACAGATCTAGGTTCTTGCAAAACGAATCATAAAACCAACCAAACCTGGATCATTACCTTTCAGATTGCAGCGGATAATTGATGGTAATGATGAGATCAGTTAGAACAGATGAACAACCTGCTCCTCCTTTGGTATCCACACTCTTACAAGCCGGGATGGCTGCTAGACCAAAAAGATGGATCAGAGAGAGAGTTAGAGAGAGAGATGGATCGCGGCCACCCCTAGAAATCGCAAGCCCTTAGTGTCTAAACCCTAGGTTGGCGATTTTTAGCTCTCTCATTAATGGGCCCAAGTCATTAGACTAATGGCTCATTAATCTTTTGGGCCCAAGACACAAATTAGACAAAAGCCTGCATTTTGTCTGGCCCAATTCTCTGATTCAATACAGTAAATGCCATTGCATCTTACCGTATTAATTCCATTTAACTTTCCCGTTAGCTATGGTGTGTGACCCTTTGGGATCATACAATACCGGTAATAAGTCCTAAACTTATAGATCATGAGCGGGCTCTAGCAAGTCATCATGATCACCCAGTATTTATGACTTATGTCTGATCTCGACATTTATCATACTTTCTAGAGATAGTACAGTAGATTTCAGGACATTCCCAACAGTTGTGCACCATGATCGTTATCCTTGACGGTATGAGCCCTCACTGACTCCACATGCGTCCTCGGATTCGGCTCTGATACCACTTGTAACACCCCGACCCCCCCCCCCCCCCCCCCGACCATGGGCCCACGCCCGCTCATTCGGACCGTGGGCCCACCCTCGTCTGACGACCGGTTTGTTATTTTGGGAGGCTTTAAAGACTTGATTTACTGTACCTGCAATCACTACACGATATTTCCACGTGTTTTGCCCTCACTCGCACGATACCGTGAGTCACTTCCCAGTAGGTCACCCATCCTTGGACTACTCCAGCTCAAGCACACTTGACTCTGGAGTTTTCTCTGGAAAAGTGACAGAAAAGATAAATGCACTTTGGTGACATAGGTAGCTAAATCAATTCTTTTAAGCCTCTACGCATATACCACAAACCGGGATGTTACAGGTTCTCAGCTCTGTTGTTGTGTCTATATTAGTCATGCATACAATACTAAAAATGTTAAACAAATATCATTGTACATAATATGAATGAAATAGTAACAAAGATCCTCTTACTTGCTCATGAATTTCGACTTCATAATATTTTATCCTTCGATATTCCTCATCATATTCCACTTGTATGAGATTCAAAGACTTTGTATTTACCTTTCAACATTGGTCACTTGATGCCCTTAACTCATAATGAATCTGAATCTGTTCTTGAATTGCTTTAGGTTTTATATCAGAATCATTTTTGACTTCGATTAAGAAAACTCGGCAATGATATCATCTGACAATATCTTGCACCATCCATCCTTGTACAAGTATGCACATCCTGAAAGGTCTTCACCATCGATTGACCCACACATTATTCGTAAAAGCAATAAATTATTCAAGAACACATGGTTGTATCTTTGTCTACTTCCATCTAGTGAATTGAATGTTCCATCCTCCTTTTAAAGCATACTCCAAAACAGCTTCCCTGAACTCTTTCACACTATCAAATAACTGTCTTATGTGTAACTATCCACTTCCTCGCTTCCATCTATCATAAGGATGTCCTTTTAGTTCTTCCTTATAGTCTGAAGAAGTAGGAGTATCACGGTAATTTTCATCTTCCTCATCTTCACAAATCGCAGACAGAACAACTTCAACTCGAGCTTCTTCCTCAAACTCATTAGCCCCTTCTTCACCAATGGACAAAAGATTACTACAGGGTCAAGAAAAACAAAGTCCAACAGAGATAGAAAGTGGGCCAAAACAAGCCCAAATAGAAGTCCACCATCCCGAAGGGGATAAGGACTTACGAGAACACGTGGCATCCAAACGAGCACGCCGGCATGCAGTCACCACCGAAAAACCGAACGGCGAGAAATCACTGGAAATCACCTCCACGAGACTCATCTCTGCACAAATGAGATACCTTGTTGCCGATCAACCAATCCACCGAAGGATACCACCGGAGAAAGGCCTGCAAAAGAAAAGAACACAGCCGCATAAGTTCAAAGGAAATCGCCCTATCGAGGAAGCTCCATGCCGGCCAGTCGTAAAAGCGGATCGGCCTATTGACTCCCGAGGCGGTGGGAGAAGCAATGAAGATATTACTCCAAGAGGAGGGAGAGCCCGAGAGAGACCCAAAAGAAAACCAGACTTTCCGGCGGTAAGAAGAACCAGGAGAGGAGATCAGAGAAGAGCGGCGAAGACCAGACTAAATCTGATATTAACCGGAAGGGACCTGAACGAGGCCTAGACTACATCTGATACGAAATTGGAAAACCAAAACACAAAACAAAGTCGGTAATTACATCCGGAGCCGACGAGACGAACCCAACAAAATGCCGAGAAAAAGATCTCCACCTCTGAAAAATTTGGAGGCAAGAAGAGGAGGAGATCAGAAAAAACTCGGCGGCGAAAGAGGAAGAGAAGAAGATCGCCCGGAGGTTCGACCGGTTCACCGGAAATCACCTCCTCTCTCTAAAAATAAGAGTGAGAAACGAGAGAGGATCTCACTTGAACATGTTAAAAGTTTTATTTTATATTTTTCTCTAGTTAAACGATTAGATTTTTTTTATCTTATTGCAAGTAGCAATATAGATTTTTTAATTGTAAAAAATCGGGTTTTTTCCTCTGTTTTTTTAGTTAACCATTTGCATTTGTAACTATTTGTACCAAAAACTATTTTCTCTTTGAACAAAACGCGACTGTACAAGCGATCGTCAAAAACTTTTCGACATTGGTTTTATTTGGCTGATGTCGACTCCGACATTGGCTATACTCTTCCCCTTCCCTATTTTATTCATTTAAGATTTTGCAAATAATTGCCATTCAACTAAACACTACGGGAGATACGTTTGTGATCATGAATCTCCAACTCAATCACAATTTTTTCCGATCAAACCATACTTCCTAGTTTTCATAATCGGAGGAATAAGACTTATTTATATAGTCTTTGTTCATGGGACGGTGACCTTTTTTAACACAGAAGAGTAACATCTTCGTTCATGTTTCAATGAAAGCATTTCTCTTATGTAATCTTCTGTATATACAAAAGTGGTTGTTTGATGAAAAATGGCTCTCCATAATCATCAACATTCTTAATCACATGATTTCGTACGGTTTGTATTACAAAAGAATCCTACAAAATATGTTGTGGAGTTTACAGTCATGGAAGCCGCCATGAAATTTGGAAAGGATATGAGTCATAAATTCATTTTTTTATTTGGTGTTCGAACCACTTTGTACCAAATTGTACATAGAAGGAATGCCGATCTTGCTTTTGTACTATTCTCCACACATTTAATCATTGATGGAGGGTGATGCATCACTCATTAGATATTCGAAACAAATTTTAGAAAAAAAATTCCTAAGGCGAAGTCGGTGTGGGTGATTCGGTAACGTAATAAACGTCTTAGAAATATTAATTTATACTCTCTATGTTCTATTTTATTTGATCTTTTAGAGAATTTTTTTTTGTTTTAAATTATTTGATGTTTTCACATTTCTAGGTAAATTTAACTTTATTAAAAATTATGTGACCAATTGTATTTTACAATATTATTTATAATTAGTTGGATTGTTTTTAATTTATATATTTAATAATTCTTTATAATAAAAAATAGATTTTTTTAATTTGTTTGCTTTTAACGAAAACATATCAAATGAATTGGAACAAAGGGAAGGGAGTACTTTATAAAGACAACACTGTTCTAATGATTTTGGTCTCGAATTTTCAATATTTAACTCCAATGAAACTGGCAAAACCGGTGTCCCGGTATTCAGCACTCACGTGTTCACCAACACGTGTCTCTCTTACACGTCTTCAGTTTCCCCACCTTTCTAAATACGATTCTGTATAAACACTCAAACGCCCCAACCTATCTTCTTCTACATGTTCCTTGTTCACAATTCTAGAGAATATTTCAAGATATTTTCCCCACTAATCACACGCGAAATAAAAATAAAAAGATCGAACTTTCTTCTGTCGACCACAAAAAAACCAATCAGTTGTTTTTGTAATCTTGAAAAAATATGGCTATTGAAGATAACCGAAGTCTCAACGATCATTACCGGAGGCTCACGTTCGCAGCTTTTCTGAAATCGGGTTCCCTCACCGCCGGTGAAGACGCTTACCACACAGACGGCGATCATAATAAACACAGCGAACACAAAGCCACGATAAGCAGCAACAGCGATTCTCAGCGTCCAAGCAACGCCTCAACCGCTAACAGTGGTTCATCATCCCCAAACTACCCACTATCTCCCTGGAACCAAACTTACTATCCGCACAACGAGAATACGACGGCAATTTCGTCTACGTCTACTTTTCAATCGCCGTGGAACCAATCTTGCTCTCCGTACCACCAATCGCCGTGGATATACCAAACCAGAAACAGCGATTTCGAAGATGATCGAGGTAACGGTTTGGTCGGTACGATCGTGAGGCAAGAAGGACACGTTTACTCGCTTGCTGCTTCAGGAGACCTTCTCTTCACAGGGTCAGATTCCAAGAACATTCGGGTCTGGAAAGATCTGAAAGAGTTCTCTGGGTTTAAATCCGCAAGCGGATTTGTTAAAGCCATTGTGATAACCGGAGATAACCGGGTTTTTACCGGTCATCAAGACGGTAAAATCCGGGTTTGGAAAGGATCAAAGAAAAACCCAGAGAGATATTCAAGAGTTGGAAGCTTACCAACTCTGAAAGCATCTCTCACCAAATCGGTAAATCCGAAAAATTACGCAGAAACTCGTCGCCGGAAAAACAAATTGAAGATCCGACATTTCGACGCCGTGTCGTGTCTGAGTGTAAACGAAGATCTCGGTTTGATGTACTCCGGTTCGTGGGACAAGACTTGTAAAGTCTGGAGATTATCAGATTCGAAATGTCTAGAATCGATCGAGGCTCACGACGACGCGGTCAACACGGTAGTTGCCGGATTCGACGATTTGCTATTCACCGGATCAGCCGACGGAACGTTAAAAGTCTGGAAGCGTGAGCTCCAACGGAGAGAGACAAAGCATGTTTTAGTACAAGTGTTGATGAAACAAGAGAACGCTGTAACGGCGTTAGCCGTTAATTTAGCCGACGCTGTGGTTTATTGTGGATCATCTGACGGTTCCGTTAATTTCTGGGAGCGGAAGAAATATTTGACTCACGGCGGAACGATTCACGGCCACCGTATGGCGGTTCTGTGTCTTACCTCCGCCGGTAATCTGTTGTTGAGCGGCGGAGCGGATAAAAACATCTGCGTTTGGAGTAGAAACGGCGACGGATCGCACACGTGTCTCTCTGTTTTGATGGATCACGGCGGACCTGTTAAGTGTTTAACCGCGGTTGAAGAAGCGAAGGAAGATATCGACAGTGACGGTGACGAAGACGGCGGAGAGAAAGGAGGTCGACGGTGGATAGTGTACAGTGGGAGTTTGGACAAATCCGTGAAAGTGTGGCGCGTGACGGATTACGCGTCTTAATTCATTGACCATTTTTAAGGCAATGGCGCGTGACGGTGTGAACGCGTGGCAGAATGTTACGAGTCACGTGATCTTGTCTCGGGTCCCCTTTTGTTGTTTAGATCTTTTCTCTGCAATTTGTACTTATTTAAATCTTATGTAACCAGAAGAAGAAAGAAAGTGTAAGAAGGAATCCGTTACAATTATAATGTAGACAACAAATCTGTTAAATATTTTAAATATAACTTGTTTGTATATGCTTATTGGTTCCTATCGTTTTTAATATGGTTGGATGTCATTGTTGAATGAATATTCACTTTTTTAAATGGGTTTGTTTTCTTTAGAACTGGTTTACTCCTTTTTCAGCAGAACCGGTTTACTAAATAAAGAAAAGAAAATATTAAAGCCCAGGCAAGAGTTCGATGGGTTTTATTTAGCCCAAAATATTTTTCATAACTAACAAACTAAATTTTTTTTTTTTTTTTTTTTTTTTTTTTTTTTTTTTTTTTTTATAATTAATAAACCGACCCTTAAACCGGGGGTCAACCGGGGATTACAATTGAACCAAACCAAAGTAAAAAAGACCTAAATAACCGGATGGAACCATCCTGAAACCGGACTGGAATTTACGGAATTGCCCTTTAGCACTCTCTAAGGACACTCCAGCGATCCGCGCCGCCGCCGGCGGATCCGAGTCGGAGAATCTCGCCTCTCCGGCCAGCCACCTTCCCGCAGTGCATAGAGACCCGACCCTAGCCTGCTATCCGGTACCACCGAATCAACTCCTTTCTCCTCCTCCCGACGGCGAGCTTCCTTCCGGAGCCCTACGGCCTCGCCCGGTGGAGTCGCTCCCAGCTAAATTCCGCTGCTAATGGCGCCGCCGTCTCCTTTTCCCGGTTCGAATGGTCGATCCACGCCGATTGTCTCCAAATCGATCCTCCTCTCCTGCCAAAAAGATTTCTCCGGCGAAGCCTCACATGCAACAAGACAACTTACCAGCAAGACTTCTCCGCAGTCGCCTTGGTGTGGCCACCACCGCAACGACACCTCTCCGGCGGGCCTCGCTACCCACCTACTCCTTGACGGCAAAAACCACGACCAGATCTCCTCGCTTCACCCTTCCTTGCGCTCCTCTCAGCCTCCGCACGTCCTCCAGCAGATTCGAGTCTCACGACTTACCAGGATCCGGCGCGTTGAGAAAGATCCAGCGCCGCTCCACCGCTACAAGAAGAATCCTCTCCTCGCGAACCAGAGAGGAGGCGATTGAGACTTCTTTGGTTCGATTCAACCTCCCCGGAGGTGAATATCAGCGCGACAAGATGAGTGGAGGCCTCTCACGGCTCGACGGAGACCGCCGGCACCGGAGAGACCTCTAACCGGACGAAGAAGAACGAAGACTCGCGAAGAAAAAGCGAGAGAGAATATCGCCGAGCGCGTAGATCTACACGCGCGACGATCGTTTCAAAAACTTTTCAAGTCCTTAACTAACAAACTAAATTGAATCAGTAATATCTTCAATTGGATCGTCTTAACAACCCCTCGTTCACCTACGATGGGAACTCTAGATCTCGCGTTGTCGACTTGTCTCAAGAGAGAACTCACCAAATAAGGAAGAAGCAAAAGAACGTGTTAAATATACAAAATTGTTCTGTAGAAACAGAATTCGCGAGATGAATGAAGAAATGAAAAAGTAAAAAGTATGAGCATACACAATAAATATCCAGCTCACCCCATTAACAAAAGAATTACATATAGCCGAGAATTTTCGGAATCCACTAACATCAAAGTGTACAACAAAAGATTACAAGTGACTCACACCGAACACATTCACTAGTACTTATACTACTCACTATGTACTACTTGAGAAAACTAATAACAAAAGCTTATACATATCTAATTTCTCTCATCTCTCAAGATACTTAAGTCTTTAACTCTCTTTCTCTTGAGCAAGATGTCTATTTGTATGAAAACACCTTAGGTAAACTTGTACAGTCACAACCGCAGTTTCACTCCATTTAAACGCTAAAACTTAGTCTTAAATGAGTGTTTGTAGATGTTGAACGCTGATTTTCCCTTTTTAGCATAAATAAACCAAATGTAATTTTATTTTTTGAATGAATGTAAAATTTTATTCAATCAAAAAACCTTTTTAAATCTAGGTCTTCTTTATTGTTTTGCCTCAAAGAATAAGTTTACAAGAATCAAAGAATGATAATTTTAATTAGGAATCCTTGTGCTGAACCAGATCTACAAACCATCCTCATAATCTTTCACCCCTTCTTGGCACATTGCCATTAACTTATTTCAGACTGCCTTATCAATGAAACGAATCATCACTTGGTAATTTTGCGGTTGATTTCCGTATCTGCGTGAATTTCGCTCTCTCCAGATTGAGTGAACTGAAGCCACCAAAATCTATCTCAGGAGGAACTATTCTGTTTTCTTAAGAGTTTATCCCATAGCCAAGGGGACAATGTCATCCCCACCATTAGTATAGTGATGTCGAAGCAGTCCCTTTGTTAGAGATTCCCATATATGTGCTGAGTAACTGCATTCGAAAAAGGTGTTTCCACGATTCTTCATGACCAGAGCAGAGAATACACGACATATCTACTATTAAATTTCATCCCATCATTCTATCTCGTGTCGTTAGTCTATCAAGCATCACAATCCACATGATAAAAGCGTATCTTGGTGTGTGATGTTTAATCCAAACACATTTGCTCCAATTATTTCTCGGATAGCTCATTATCATCTGCAACCATGTATTCTTCACTAAGAATTTGTTTTTAAACTTGTCCTCGCCGTGCTTCCAAAGGGCTTGATCACACTCTACTTGATTAGTGCTTGCTAATCTGATAGCATCAATCTCGTCCTCAATCTCGTTTAACATTGGGATTTTGTGCCTTCTTCTACGATGAGAGCTGATGAACTCTTTTATTGATGCCAAGTCTCCATTTCCAATTTTAATTGGACCCCGATCTTCTATTAAGTCTTCTAGTATTCCTTTAGTGGATCAATTATCGAACCAGAAAAATGTCTCAGCCCGATTTTTTATTTATGTTCTCTGAAAATGTATTGCTATTTCCCGAAGCTTAAGGAGTTTTCTCCACATTCAGGAACCTTGCATTGACCTTTCTACAACTGACCATAAATAGCCCTTTCGAATCAAGTAGACTTTAATCCATTTAACCAATAAAGATGGATGTGAGGATGTAAGTCTCCAAATCATTTTCAGGCCTGTGAAAGTGTTGACCTATTTTAAAGGTCGGAGGCCAAGACAACCTTCTGTTCGTATTTTAAAAATGTCAGACCAACACACCTTAGCCTTACTTCATTTAATTCTGGACCGGACCAGAAAAAATCTGAACAAAGTATTTCAATGTCCTTTAGACACGATACTGGAAGTCTAAATGCAGTCAACCAGAAATTTGTCATACTCATGATGACTGAACTTATTAGCTGAAGTCTTCCTGCATAAGAGAGGAATCTTCTTGTCCACGATCCCATTTGTTTCCTAATATTTTCCACCAGTGGCATGTAATCAGCAACAGTCTTGGTGGTTTCCTAAACCAAATGTACTTGAATATTTCTATAACCGTTTCCTTTTGTAACCGTTTTCTTGAATATTTCTGTATTTGAATATTTCTGTAAACCAAAGAGAAGAAGACAATTTCTTGTTTGAATATTTCTGTAACCGTTTCCTTCTGTCGAAGTGATCCCAAAAATAACCAAAACATAGTTAGGAGGTTAAACCATAGTTTGTCCTTGAGTCTGGTCCCACTTATGCTCATCTTCTACTTCTTGTTTCATCAACTCACTACGTTCATCACAACCTAGAAGCTCTCAACAGAAGAAGATGAAAGTGTATGGAGATAGATCAGTGATGAGTTAGCCGGATGTGGCAAACCAACTTTGCAACATTTAAGAAACGAACAAATGGTTTGAATCACATAATCTAGAAATACGCTTTCTGATGATTGCATCATTGACCATAATACTCGTATAGGAGGAGGAAAATTGTTGTCGTTTTAGTCGATACTTTCTCTCAATCCAAATACTATAAATCATGCATTGTCATGTAATTAGGGTGAATTTTTTATATATCATGGTCCAGTTAGGCTTTGCATGTGTTGAATTATAGCATTCCAAGTACAAGAGGGAATAATCTAATAATGGTTTGCTATGTGATCCCATACGCGTCAAAAGAAGGAGCAATTGAAGAAAAAATTATTTTAGATCTCGCAGAACGATTTGCACAAAAGGCAGGATGCATCCGTATGAAAACCACAAATAATGATTTTGTCGCGTGCCTGACATTGCTTAAGAGTGAACAACCAGCAGAGAAAGCTATGCTTAGGGATATATGGAAAACACCATAAGCTTTAAACAAAACATGTTTGGTTAACGCCCCTAGGTGCTTATACATTTTCCCAATAAAAAAACTTGGTTATTGGTTTCCATCCAATCTACACTCGTAGTCGTATAAGTCATCGTCATTGGCCAAATAGATTGTTGAGAGAAACACATAGTGTTACTTGGTTCTCTGATCTAGCATGTAGAATGGTCCATCTTCCTTGCCTAAAAATACCGTGAATAGTTGCAATTATTATGATCCCTAGACGTGATCGATTTCTAGCTGCTAGGAAGGTGTTTAAGTCTTCAAAAGGTGATCAATTATGACTCGAGAACAAACAAGATTTCCCACTCTCAGCTTAATAATTAATAACTTAAGAGTTTTTTCCTAACCAAGAATACTCCCTTCTCTTTTGAAGGATACATAAATTGGATAAGGATCCTTTTACAACTTTCTCTGTAAACCAAGCTACCCACCGAACCAGACTGAAAATAAAAATTAAAATAAAATTCAGAGAACACACCCTATTCCACTCATGAAGGTCTCTTATTCTCAACCCTCCTATTTATTATCTTTTGTGATTAATTGCCATGTGACTCCCTGATGCAGCATCCAACCCGACATTGTCTTGCGGATTTATGATGGTTTTCTTTGGTTTTATTAGTTGGTTTTATCTTTTGGTTTTGGTGTTTATTTAGAATTAGCTTAAATCTTATAGAATATACTTATAAGATTTTCTAATTAGTTATTAGACTATTTAAGCGAGAGCTTACCCATTGTAAACGTCACGTTATTTTCTGATTAATTGAATTGCAATTCAGCTTCTTGTTGAGCTAAAGAGAAGGACTCTTAGAACCCTATACCTATCAAAAAGAGAGTATCTTCTTTGATATGTCAAACTCAATCGAACCCTAGACGGATTGATTGTTCCTTCTTTCTCAAGCTTCCGCTTCTCTATCAGTTGGTATTAGACATGGTAAGTTCTGGAAAATCATTCATCTTTGACTATGCCTCCTAAGAAACCTAACAGTTCGAACACGACACCACGTGATGCGGGTGTGGGAGATTGGGCAGAGATGACGCAAACTCTTCTCGATATGCAGCAGAGCATGCAACTCACGATGCAAGCATCGATTATGCAGATCGGAGACATGCTAGCTCAGCGGTTGGCGGGTCGTAATCCTCTCTTTGAGGGTCGCGAATCTGACGTCGACATCAACCCGTTCGCAGATGGTGGTATTGATCAGCCTGATCGACATCGGACGCACCAGCATGGTAATATGGGTGATCAGCGTGGACCGCAGCAACAATAAAATTTTGCGGAGCCGCGTTTTGATCAGCCTCGATTTGATCAGCAACATGGTGATCACCGACGTTTTGAACAACAACGTGTTGGGCAACAATATGGTGATTTCGGTGATCCTCGTTATCATCAGTACTACAATCATGAGAGGTAGAATCGCAACCCAAAATCATGGGAGTCTAGTTTTAAGGTTGAAATTTCGGAATTCCATGGTGGAGCTAGAGGTGAAGCTGTTCTTGACGGGTTGGTTTCCGTGGAAGAGATCCTATCGTTCAAGCAGGTTCCGGAAGATCAATGCGTGCCTCTAATCGCGATGAAGTTTCGAGGACACGCAGTGGCTTGGTGGAAACAAACGAAAGCTACTAGTCGTCGCAATGGGAAAGCGCCGATCTTTACATGGGAAAAGTTACGAAAACATCTCAGTGCAACATTTCTGCCCCATAACTTCGAGCATTCGATGTACACCAAGTTGCAGAATTTGAAGCAAGGTTCACGCACCGTGGATGAGTTTGCGGAAGAATTTGCCTTGTTGCTTACACGGACGGAGGTTAGAGACAGTGAAACACAACTCGTTACACGGTTTATCAGAGGACTACGTCAGCAGTTACAGACGTCACTGTTGCAATTTGACCCAACGACTATAGCCGAAGCGCATCGACGAGCATCATCGTTCGAACAGCAGGGTCGTGCGAGTACGTGGGGCGGACAGGGTAATCGTAGTCGCCAACAAGACCAGAGTACAGCTGCGGCATCGAAACATGGTCCTAGTGAGTTGATCCAAACGACTTCACGTGGTACTGTCGCAGGACGTTTCGTCCGAATTCACTGAAATGTTACGGTTGTGGTGAGGCAGGTCATCTCCAGTCCGCTTGTCCCAATCAAGCGCGTCGAGGTTTGATGTTGGATGGATCGAACGTTGACAAACAATGTGTATATGATTCCTGTGACGAAGACGAGCTAGATGAGGAAATCGTACATCATACCATGGGTGATAAAGGCCACATGCTGGTGGTTCGTCGTTCGTGTTTCACGCCGCGATGTCAAGATTCACAATGGTTGCGTACTAATATCTACAGGTCTACTTGCACCATTCGTGGACTTGTCTGTATTTTTGTGATCGACTCAGGGAGCTGTCGAAATGTTATATCGGAGGATGCAGTTGATAAGTTAGGACTCATGAGAGAAGCTCATCCTGCTCCATATACGTTGGGATGGCTCACGGAAGACGTCAGTCTTCAGGTTTCTCAACGAGCGTTGGTGCCATTTTCTATTGGTCCATATTACAAAGATCGTACCTACTGCGATATAGCGCCAATGGACATTAGCCACCTGCTTTTAGGAAGACCGTGGGAGTTCGATCGCAAGATCATTCATGAAGGATTTTAGAACACGTATAGTTTCATTTGGGAAACTCACAAAATCTTGTTAGTGCCTTCGCAGGACAATGCATTAACTGCGCCTCCGACTCCACCAAACGAGGACATTCCCACGGGTAAGCACTTACCGGAACATCGTATTGCTTTATTGTGTTCCTATCCGGAGTTTGTCACAGAGCTGCGTCAAGAGGGTCGCGATTCGCTATCTTTCCACCGGCGCCAGCTCGAGTGTTGTCTTCTACCCCAACTGCTCCGTTTTAGTCGTTGCTTAAGGAGTTTAAGGATGTTTTTCCGACAGATCTCCCTGAAGGTCTGCCACCGTTGCGATAGATACATCACCAGATTGACCTCGTTCCCGGGGCGAATTTTCCCAACATGCCTCATTATCGTATGAGTCCAGTCGAACATGAAGAATTACGTTTTCAAGTTGAGGATTTGTTGCGTAAGGGTCATACTAGGGAAATCCTAAGTCCTTGTGCAGTTCCAGCACTTTTGATCCCTAAGAAGGATGGTTCTTGGCGCATGTGTGTTGATAGCCGTGCTATTAACAAGATCACAGTTCGCTACTGCTTCCCGATACCTCGTCTGGATGACTTGTTGGACCAAATCGGATCCGCTAATATCTTCTCCAAGATCGATCTCAAGAGTGGTTATCATCAAATTTGGACCAGACCGGGTGATGAATGGAAGACAGCTTTCAAGACTAGGGAAGGGTTATTCGAATGGTTAGTTATGCCTTTCGGCTTGTCCAATGCACCGAGTACATTTTGCGCATCATGAATCAAGCATTACAGAGGTTCATTGGTCGATTCGTGGTCATGTACTTCGACGACATCTTGGTCTTTAGCACGTCCCTGACTGACCACTTGGATCACTTGGGCAAGGGGCTTCTTGTTTTACGATAGGAAAAGCTATACGGTGCGTCACAGAAATGTGAGTTTGGCGTAACAGAGGTGTTGTTTTTGGGTTATGTGGTCTCTGATCGTGGTCTAGCGGTGGATCAAGCGAAAGTTTAAGCGATACACTCGTGGCCCACACCAAGGACGGTTACTGAGGTTCGCAGCTTCCATGGGTTAGCTTCGTTTTACCGAATATTCGTGAATCATTTCAGCTCAATTATGGTGCCACTCACGAGCTGCATGAGGGATGGTAAGTTTGCGTGGTCTTCGGAAGCAGCCACAGCCTTTGACACGATAAAATCCAAGCTGACTACAGCCCCGATCTTGATTCTTCCTGACTTTTCGGAGACATTAGAATTACACTGTGACACATCAAAGCTGGGTATTGGCGCAGTCTTAAGTCAGAAAGGGCGACCAGTCGCGTTTTATAGCGAGAAACTGGCAGGGGCAAGAGAACGTTACAACACTTACGACGTGGAATTTTACGCGATCGTACATGCTATCAAGCACTGGAGGCATTATTTTATTCACCGTGAGTTTGTTTTATTCACGGATCATGATGCCTTACGACATATGGATAGTCTGTCTAAGGTCTCGGCTCGTCATGCGGGTGGATTTCTTATATTCAACAATTCGCCTTCTCGATCAGCCATTTGTCGGGCAAGACAAACCGACTTACTGATGCCCTGAGTCGCCGTCATACACTGATGAGTATGCTGCACACTTCGATTAAAGGCTTCGAATCGTTCGTGGAGTTTTACCCTACTGACCCTTTCTTCGGTCGAATTTATCTAGATGCTAAAGACAAGGTCACAGGCGAGTACACGGTATTAGATGGCTTCTTCTTCCGTGGCGTGTGCTTGTGTGTCCAGGAAGGAAGCCTCCGCTTGCAAATCATTAGCGAGTTGCATAACGAGGGGCACGTGGTTCGGGATCGTACCATTCAGCTGGTGATGGCCTCTTACTTCTGGCCTGCGATGCGCCGTGATATTACCAGGTTTGTGGATCATTGTAGAGTATGTCAACAGGGCAAGGGAAAAGCCATGAATGCAGGGTTATATTTGCCACTGCCCATTCCTACTCAACCATGGACGGATGTGAGCATGGATTTTGTTTTGGGTCTTCCTCGGACTCAAAAAAGCAATGACTCCATCTTCGTTGTCGTGGATCGCTTCTCCAAGATGGTCCATTTTATCGCTTGCAAGAAGACTACCGATGCTGTTAATGTCGCGATCTTATTCTTTCGCGAGGTCTACAGGCTGCACGGCCTCCCGTCATCAATTTTCTCCGACCGAGACATGCGGTTCTTAAGCCATTTCTGGCGATCATTATGGAAGCTATTGGGCACAAAACTGGACATGAGTTCCGCCTATCATCCCTAGCCGGATGGCCAGACGGAGGTAACGAATCTATCATTGGGTAACTTGTTACGTTGTTTGGTTGGTGATCATATCAAGTCCTTGAATTCTAAGTTGTGTCAAGCGGAATTTGCACACAATCACTCCCTGAATCGTAGTCTGGGGTATTTTCCTTTTTGTGTGGTTTACGGTCTGGTCCCTCGCTGTCCTCTGGACTTGGCTATCACGCCGGACAGGAAAGGCCACATGGTGAAGCAATCGACTTCATTACTGATCTACATGATGTCCACCGTCAAGCTCAGTCCAACCTCGAGTTGGCGGCATCTCGCTATAAAGCTGCAGCTGATATGAAGCGGCGTGAGGTTATCTTTGCTCCGGGTTACATGGTTTGGGTCTACCTCACTAAAGAACGTCTGCCATTGAGGGAGTACAACAATTTGAAGTCCAAAAATATAGGACCGGTGGAAGTGATTGAGTGTATCAACCCAAATGTGTACCGCGTTCGTTTACCTGATCATATCCGCACGTCGAACGTTTTTAACGTTAAGAACCTTTCACACTTCCATGGCGACAATGGTGCCTTGGATTCGTGGGCGAATCCTTCTTCTGCTGGGGAGACCTGATGCAGCATCCAATCCGACATTGTCTTGCGGATTTACGATTTTTTTCTTTGGTTTTATTAGTTGGTTTTATCTTTTGGTTTTGGTGTTTATTTAGAATTATCTTAAATCTTATAAGATATACTTATAATATTTTCTAGTTAGTTATTAGGCTATTTAAGCGAGAGCTTACCCCTTGTAAACGCACATTATTTTCTGATTAATTGAATTGCAATTCAGCTTCTTGTTGAGCTAAAGAGGAGGACTCTTAGAACCCTATACCTATCACGAAGAGAGTATCTTCTTTAATACGTCAAACTCGATTGAACCCTAGACGGATTGATCGTTCCTTCTTTCTCAAGCTTCCGCTTCTCTATCACTCCCGCTGAATACCGACCTTATGCGGTTCCATTCAACAGAAAATCTCCATAGAGAGATTTTACTTTCGCGATACGTATCTTGGGAAGGATAAACGTCGAACACTAGAAGTTATAAATGCATGCTATGAAAATTTTGATAAGTAGAAGAGTCGACCAAATACCATGTAGGTATTCTAGTATTGACTTGGTGAATAAGAGGTTTGAAGTTGGCTAATGATAATTTTTTCGTGTAGAGATGAACACCTAGATATCTGATCAGACGATATTGTGGTGGAAGATATTTGAGTGATTTCATCTAGGGAAAGACCAGCTACAAAGAAACATGTCTTGCTAATGCTCAAGACTGTGTTCTCTAGGAGAAGGCAGTTTTATTGGACAATATTAACTCCAGTAAAATAGATTTTAATTTTTGCACCATTAGTTTTTGAGATCACTATTTAGATAGTGTTAATGCATAAGATCATGCATGTAATCAGTAATGGATGTGGCACGTGGTTTCTTAGAGATCATAGTAGGAATCATAGTATTGGTCACAACTGGCATAAAAAAAAAAAATTTAAAGGCCCAATACACCCCATTCCACTTTAAAAAATCAACATGTTAGACGATCCAGACCATCGTACGTTCAAAATTGTATGGCAAGAAGCTGTTTTTCATCAGCTTTTGTAGCATCTCCCGAGTCGTGACCTTCTTCTTTCCCAAACTTGATCTCGCCGCCTTCAATTGTAACCATCAAGAAGCAGCTTTGCCACAAAATTTGGGTTCCACTAACGCGACTTTCCTTTCTTTCGGGACTTTTTTAAAATCCAACAATTCACCCGTTGCAACAATCCAGTCAATCAATTATTCTCCTCTAACTCCTCCATGGAACTCGGGAATATCCAACTTAAATCCTGCTTCCCATCGGTGATCATCCCTCTCCCGAGCACAGACATCACGCACCTGACAACGCCCGACCCCCTCAGTGAATGGGTTGTCATCATTCACAGTCTCGTCATCCTCTTATCCATGTTGATGTCCTTGTTGACGAAGAACAATTTCGGCTAACTCATGGATTGAGTCATGAATCGTAGCCTGGATATTCTCCTGCATAGCTTCTAGTGTAAGTCTTAGTTCAGCCCATTCATTCAACGGTTCCTCATTTCTCCTTGGTTGATTGTTCTGTGTAGCTCGTTTTGGCGGCATGATGATAATCAATTTGAGAGACGAAAAAATTTCTGGCAAGAACGACGAGGCTCTGTTGCCAAACTCGCGTAGCGTAAGCACGAGAAAGCCTGCAATTCCACAAATTTGAATAGCAAGAGATTCACTAGAGATCAAGTTTCGGCTAGAAGCTTGAAGTCGAGAGAATTTGGTTTGCTTGTAAAAGCTTTTCTGATAAATTCAATAAAACGTTAATCTGAAGTTATAAAGAATCTATACTATTAAAACAGAAAGGTTTTTTGAAACTAGCTTTTGCCTACCGTGTTATTTACAGGGCATGCCATTGGAAATCAGCCGTAAATATGTCGATTCATTAAGGGTATTTTTGTCTTTCTATTAGGTCCAAAGAAGCGGGTGATCCAGGTTCTAAAACGGATAAACGCGTGGGTCCAATTTTTTTAATCCTTACTGTTGATTTTCAGACGTTATAATCTCGATCGTTTATTTTAACCTCTATTGCGACCCGTTTCGATTACATTTTTAAACCAAAAATGGGTCCATATATGGATAAACACGCGGGTACAATTTTAAAATCCTCACCATTAATTTGTACATGTTATAATCTTGATCGTTGATTAAAACCTGTATTCCGACCCGGTTTCAGAGTATTTTGAAATAAATTAAGCATTATTACTAATCATAACAAACATATTATCCGGGTTCATGAACAGATTTACCCGGTTAATTGTATTTTAATAGAATTTGAGCTTTATGTCACGAATGTGCTGATTATTATTTATCCCGTTTGTTTGAATAAATTTGTTTAGCTATATTGTATCCCGCTTTTTTTACAATATTGTGAGTTAATTCAAGTCACTCTAATTTTTTGAAATAATTAAATCCACTACTATGATTACGAATATAGAGTTTTTTTAAAATTATGGAATGTTGTAGATCTTTGTAAACTAATTTGTATAAACTTAGGAACAAGATTATTATTGTTGCCTTAATTTACGATATCAATTAAAGATCTCAATCAAAGACATCCACATTCAAATTCGAAATTATTCGAATATGCTAATAATATTATAACAGAAACAATCTTGACCTAGAAAATAATCTATAAATAAAATGACGATCACTAAAAACTTCATAGTCATTCTTTATTTACATCATTGCGGGAAAAATTATTAGTGTTTTAAATCCTTTGTTTTTGTTTTTGTTTATTCGTTTTTGTTTTATATTATGGTCAATCCTTACTGAATGTTTTACAAATATTAGGGTTGTGCTGTATCAGTTAAATACTTTTCATCGGTAATAGCCCAAACGTTTTGAGTGTTCTGTTGTCATGCTTTACTATTGATTCATTGTCTATTTCGTGAGTTTTGTATTGATTGATATAATGATAATTTTTGTTTTTGTTTTATATGATGTCTTCAAAGAAAGATCACCATATAAATTTACAATACTGCGATTTTCAATCCTTAATGCATATTTTCCAGACATTAAGGGTTGTGCTATAGCAGTTAAATACTGATTATCTGTAATGGCCCAAACGTTTTGAGTTATGTCTATTGTAGTGGTTTTCTATTTAAATACTGATTATCTGTAATGACCCAAACGTTATGAGTTATGTCTATTGTACTTGTTTTAGAGACAATATTTATGTCTATTGTAGAGGTTATGGCCCAAACATTAAAGCGATTATGATATTGGGAAAAGACAATAACCCATTCGGATACAAGCGGTTATGGCTCAAACGTTTTTACTGAGCCAAGGGTTTTCGTTAGGTGAATTACACATTTTACTCGCCACTTTTGGAAACTATTTAAGTGACTTGAACCCTAGACGCTTCAGTTTCTTACTGCTTAACCAAATAATAACTTTTTCTCGGTAATTTCAACGAAATTTCAAAGAGTCTCGACATGGCTCCACAAATTTTTCCAATAATTTCCCATATCAACAACTTTGTTCTTGCATCTGGGAACTAAAAGTTCTTATGTTGCGGGTTTGGATGTGTCTAACACACGAGTTGGGAGATCCATGTATCCAGATGATCTTGGTCGATGGAGAAGTAATTTCGTTATTACAATTTAATTTTTTTCAATGCTTACGCTTATTGCATGTTTTAACTAAGATTTTTTTGTAAACCGATTTAGGGTGTGAAAATAGAGGCTACTGTTCTTGTATCATATGTTCCAAAATTTCGTTTCACTACCTGGTGTGAAGGCTGCTGGTTTAATCTTGCGAATGCTCGGGTTGTTCATGCACCAAAATAGGGTTCGTTAACTCCTCACGGCTTCAAACTCATTTTCGGTGAAATACAACTTTCTGCCTGGCTTACGATAATATTCTTGATGGTCATTTCATGCAATTTCCATCAATTCCGGATATATTGGATGGGAGAGTTGCTGATGAATATCCTAAAGGTAACGTGAATATAGAAATTTTTGATATTGTTCTGAAATTAATATATAGTTGTTTAGATCCGTGTATTGTCCTGTGTAGATGTTCTTGGTGTTGTTACGCACGTTAAAAAGGTGCAACCTTATTAGGCAGAACCAAAGTTGCAGTTTACCATTCGTGACACAAGGTTAGTTAATATGCAAGTCTCATAAAAATATAATATATTGGATATCTGAGTAATGAATTTGTTTGTGTTGAATAATATAACTTGGAAATACTTTGTTGTAATAGCCTCCGGAGTCTTCAGTGTTTGATAATCGGACAAGCTGCCCACGAGCTGATAAGAAGGTTTTGGAAGGATGCCGATAGGCATCTTTTTGTGATCCTCTGGTGCTTCTACATTAAGTACGAATCCAGTAAGATTTGACATGAGATAGAACAATGATTAATGTGATTGTATGTTTATTATCATATTGTGGATTATGTTTGATCTAAGCTTGAAATTTCTTTGTTTATAATATAGATGTAACTTGGGTAAGTGGACATGAGCCTATTTCAGCAATTATGTACGATCAAACTGAGAATGCAGACTTCAATAGTCTCCTTAATAGGTTGTGTTCATATATTTGATTCATGTTTTACTGTTTTATGCTTCCATAGATTTAAATTGTTATAATTTATTTAAGAAATATCTTTAGTAGTTATTAATATATTGTTTTTTATTATTTAGCTTTCCAAATCCAGTGCCTGCTCAATATCCTGAAGAAATCGACCTCTCGCATTTTATCTTTTAAATGATAGATTTCGGTTTATAGAAACATGTGTTTCTGGGGTTAGAGGATTATTATGGTCCTCTACATGTTTGTTTTAAAAACGTCTTTGATGTTTTTTTGAAATTGTAAGATGTGGATGTTAAACTTCCTATAAAACATATTATGAACAAAGATTACGTTGTATTAGATATTTCTGGTAGTTATGGTTGTTATTTATTTTTCTTCAAAAAATAAATATGATGTACCATAAAAGAAGTCAACATTTCTAATTCATGCTACTGATGTTGATTTCGTAATAAATCATTTTGAAACTGTAATATATTTGAAAAACAGACCAAGTTAAATACAACCCAATCAAAATTTTAAGATGATTGATACGAATATTCGAATGAAGTTTGATATAGGAAACAAGCTTGAATGACAAACGTACAATATCTTTAATGTAGAAGCCGTATATTCATTTTACAATAGATTGCATTTGAAGGATTATAGACAATTACCCTTTATATTTTTTTTTTACTTACAGTTATAACACTACCATACCGAAATAATTGTTTTCTTATAGAATATAATACCGATTTTTATGGAATATCTTGACCAAATTTGAAACATATTTTCACTAAACAAGATATGAAAATCTCTTACAATTCAAATCAGAGACTACTTACCGAAAGTAAAAATTATTTTATGGAATGAACCGTATATTTGGATAACAGAAGAGATATTCTTGAATACAATTCCTAAACAGTGGTTTTTAGTGTATAATTATGTGGTTGATCGTAGTACACGAAATCATAACAAGAGATGTGATCTCTAACCAAACCCTAATATCACAGTACTATATATTTCACATCCTCCAATTGTTAATATCATTTCTATCTCGGATTGCTAATGGAGACTATAGGTAAATTTGATAAATCTTTCAAACTTTCGCTTTTTATATTTCATATATTTTGATATTTGATAAATGAATTTTTTTTTTCATTAACGAATCTAAATTTGTTTCAGATTCAGTTGACTCTATGGAAGTTTTATCCATTTTTCTTCCTTCTCCACAAATTGTTTTCAAGGAAGATGACTGTTTTGAATATCAAGAAAAAGAAAATAAATTTACGGCATGGATGAAATGCAATCAAGTTCATATCCAAGCAAGACGTCTTCTATATTCACAGATAACAACCAAATTTGTTTGGGATAAAAAAAACTGTCAACGGAAGCCCCGCATGAAAGGTATACCGGGTTTATGTGTTTTATCAGTTTATGCAGAAGAAATCGGAGAACTATATTATTTACGTCGTCTATTAGATGTAATAAGGGGACCATATGACTATTTGGATCTAAGAACGATTAATAATGTTGTTTATGACACATTCCGAGATGCATGGTTTGCCCATCAGAATATTGAAATTCCCTAATTTTTGTTTTCAATTATCTTAATCATCTATTGATGTTTTCCTAACAATTGTTGCGTATCTATTTAGTAATAAAAAAATTCATCATTATTACATCTAATTTTTGCAATTTTCTTCTAACAATAATTATTAGAACTTAGCCTAAATAGAGAACTCTTAGTTGTAGAAAAGTATTTGTTCTTTACAATATAAGCTTCCATTTGGGCTAATTTATTAAAATATTAAAAAATTAATTAAAGCCCAAATTAATTATGGTCCATTGTAATAAGAATGAAGTTGAAACGATCTCTATTTAATTGTCATTCTGAAATTAGTAAAAAAACGGCAAAGTGCAGTGGAGACTGAAAATAAACTTCTTCAATATTTGCGCTGCAATCTAACGAGTGATAGTAAGAGATTTGTGGTTACTCAAGACTTGATCCAACAAGGTAACCCTTAATTTTGCATTAGAACGATGTTTAGAATTAGAGTTTTTCTTCTTAGAATTTCAGATTTATATTGAGATAAACTGATGGTGTCGTCTTTCAACAAGTCATCTATTCTGAAACTTGAATATGGTTCTTTCAACTAATCTATTTTGATACATGCATGTAATTATTTTGGGTTTAGACTTACTTATTAAAAATTGCAGACAACAAATCGTAGGATGAAACACCCACTATTTTTCGTGCATATGCTTCCACGCAAGTGTAGAAAGAGTTTGGTATGTAATCTTAGTATGACAATCTCATCAAGTCTTATTTTTAAGTTCATTTTATTTCTGGAAATAATTGTTTAAACTTGTGTTGCATATTATACCGGAAAAGTTCTTTAATAGCTTTATACTTGGAAAAACAGATGTTACAATCGGTGTACTCACATATGATTTAAGGCGAGAAGAGTTCCTTATCAAACGAGTTGGTAATAGGATTACAGATGGTTGGAGACGGTTCTTCCGAGCTCATGCATTAGATGAGTTAGATCTTCTGATTTTTGAGTATCGTGGAAGTGCTGATTTCCATATGGTACACCAGTTTGGATCAAACGCTTGTGAGATAACATATCAAAATACAGCAGAATTAATGGAGACTGGAGAAGGTATCACGAGTAAGTGTTTTTCCACTTATTTTCCAGAAAATTAATGATGATTTCTAATGTTTTGACTAATAATCGAGTTGATTTTTGAAATAAATACATGACATCCAAGGGAGTCTGGAGGAGGTATCACGAGTAAGAGTTTTTTTCCATTTATTTTCCAGACAATTTCTGATGATTTCTAATGTTTTGAATAATAATCGATTTGTTGTTTTGAAGGAAATACATCACACACAATGGAGACTGGAGAAGGTAGCACGAGTAAGTGTTTTTCCACTTATTTTCCAGACAATAAATAATGATTTTGTAATGTTTTGACTAATAATCGAGATGATTTTTAAGGAGCTAATGAGAAGTTTGTTACCTTAGGCATAAAGCGAAGCAGAATCGTAAGTTATTCCTTTGTATCAATGTTTTAAATATTGTTACATGATTCATATGTTTTCATTTTGCAGTATCTTTCTAAGTTCTTTGTGGATGCAAATGACTTGTGGACCGTTGCTGGCAAAACCATTCTGATGGTCAATGATGATGGACAGAAATGGTCTGTTGACCTTGCATTCCATTTGGATACTAATAGGGGACGTATTCGTCTGGCTGGCGGATTAAGAGAATTTCTGACAGCAAATAATGTCAAGGTGAAGCAGAGAATCACGCTTCAGCTTTTCTGGAAATGCTACTACTCCAGTCCTGATGCTCTCCTCCACCATTTCTTAAACTCTCTAACTCTTTCAATGTTGGAATCCTGTTTTAAACTAAGCTAAAACTTATGTTTAATGTTTTGCTCGGATTTCTATGTTTGTAAGAATTTGTAGTAACTATATTTTGTTTCAAACTATGTTCCATGTTAAATCCTTAAAATACTATTGAATTTAAGGAATCTATTTTGTATAATTCGGTTACAATTAGAATATTATATGAACAACATAATGTAACCGCCTGTATAAATATACATAATTCTCTAATCTATAAATCCTATGTTTTAAGTTTTTTTGGATTGGTACTGAAATATTGCAAATAGTATTTAGTCTAATTAGAGAATACTTAGTTATAGAGAACGCTTAGTTATTTTCAATCTAAGCTTTCATTTTGAAATATTTTTTTACGAACAGAACATTATATATAATGTATATTATTAAAGCCCAAAATGTAGAACCGCCCATTGTAAGTTCTCATTTGTTAAACGATTCCTATTTCTTTTACTCATTCTAATCAACACAAAATCTGTAAAATACTCGGGTGATCGACGAAATATCTTCAGTTCAATCTTGGTGGTTGAGGAAATATATTGAGTATTTCGTTCGAGATTCTTGGTTAATCAACAACTAATCCAAAAGGTAATTTTGAATTTTTCAGTGGAATGATATTTAAAATTAGGGTTTGTATCAGATTTGGAATTTACCGATTTCTACCGAGATAAACGTATTGTGAAAGACCAATGAACAATAACTCATCGAAATCTGCAACACAAAATCAAGTTCGAAATTTTAAATAGATTTTAGGGTTTATACTGTGTCTTCAAGGTCGATGAGCTATTTTTTAAGATTCGGTTTAATTCATTTTGTTTTGTTAAATGCATGTAATGATTTTTGATTGTTATGAAGACATATTAGCTTATCTAAAAAAGCGGAAGATGACTAACCGACGATTTTTCAAGCCTATGGTTCCAAACAATTGTAGAAAGAGTATGGTATGTTTTCTTATATCTTTCTTTCATTAAGTTTATTTTTATATTGCATTTTATTTCTGACAATCATTGTTCAAAAATTTTGTTCCAGACTATCCCGAGAAGAATCTATAAGAGGTTTATACTTGAAAAACCGATATTACAGTCGGTAAACTTACATCTGATGCTAGGCCAGAAGAGTTTCCTATCAAACGAGTTGGTGATAAGCTTACAGATGGCTGGAAACGGTTTTTAAGGCACATGCATTAGAAGATGGTGATTTCTTAATTTTTGAGTATCGTGGAGGAACTGATTTCCATATGGTACAACAGTATGGAATCGACTGTTGTGATATCACATATGAAAATACCCGTGAGATGGACAATGGAGAAGTTAGCACAAGTAAGTGTTTTTGGTTTATTTTCGAGACACTCTCATTACTTTTTTAATATTTTGAATAACATGAAAATTATTTTGTTAGGAAATGAGGAGAAGTTTGTGACCTTAAACGTTACAAGTGACAGCATCAAACGAAGCAGAATCGTAAGTTATTCATTTTGTATTTTGTTTTTAAATATTGATACATGATCCATTTATTTTGTTCATTTTGCAGTATCTTCCAAAGTCCTTTGTGGATGCAAACAATTTTGAGGATGTTGCAGGGAATGATGCAGGAGAGAAATGGTATGTTGAGCTTGCATTCCATTCTGATATTGACAGGCGACGTATACGTTTGAGTTTCGGCTTAAGAGAGTTTTTGTTGGCAAACAATGTCAAGGCCAACCAAACAATCGTGCTTCAACTTTTCTGGGAAAGTTCCATTATGGGCTTTCGTTTAGGATATTTGAGATATTAACTAAATATACTCTCCGTTTAAAGATATTTGATAATATAAGTTCTTATATATCCTGTAGCTTATTGTTAGTAGGGTTTCGTTTTGTGTTTATCTTTTAAGTAGATAGTTTCGATGTGTTCTTCAAGGTTCGTTGATGTGTCTTCCATGAATCCAAACATCAGTGAATGGAGAATTCGTGTTAAGATATTGAGGAGATATGTTATCAATTGGGGAGCGAAACGAACGATCGGTTTAATATTGGTCAATGAGCAGGTTTTTCTTATATAACTTTTATAGAATCTTATTCTTATAGTTACTTTTTTGTTGTTGTACTAAAGTGCAAAGATAATGTTACAGGGAACTAAAATACATGGTATTGTAGATTGTCATCTTTATATTGGCCAATCCTTGGATGTCTTGGTTGAAGGGGTTTCTAAAATTGTTTCTTATTTTTGCCTAATTCTGGCTGCTGGAGATTTTAAAATGACGTCTCATCGGTTCGCAATAAAGTGGAAGTAGACAACATATGTTGAGAAGATTCCTTCAATAAGCACGAGCAGTTTTTATGATTTTGTTGATTTTCATCATATAAATCCGGGTGTTATGATGGTATTCATTCAGTAGGTGTGTACGATAACTGAAGGATTATGTGTGTTCATGGTGTAATTCTCATGTTACAACCTAGCACATAATTATCTAGGATCTAGGTGATTTGCAGTTGAATCATACAGATCAGGATCATTACCTCTTTAGAGTGCAGCGGAATTGGTAATGTCGAGATCACTTAGAGCAGATGATTACCGGCTCCTCCTTGGTATCCACACGCTTACAAGCTATGGATCAGGCTGCTAGACCAAGCTGGAATGAATCAGAGAGAGAGAGACGGCTCAGGTGAAATCGCAGGGGGGGTCTAGTATTAGCCCTAGTCTGCGCCTCTCATCCCTTATATGGGCCCAAGGAATTATCCTAATGGCCTATTGGGATTATGGGCCCAAGACACAAATCAGACAAAAGCCTGTATTTTGTCTGGCCCAATTCTCTGTACAAATACAGTAAATGCTTTTGCATCTTACCGTATTAATTCCATTTAACTTTCCCGTTAGCTATGGTGTGTGACCCTTAGGGATCATACAATACTGGTAATAAGTCCTAAAATTATAGATCATGAGCGGGCTCTAGCAAGTCATCATGATCACCCAGTATTTATGACTTATGTCTGATCTCGACACTTATCATACTTTCTAGAGATAGTACGGTAGATTTCAGGACATTCTCAACAATCTCCCACTTGTACTGGAATCCTACATTCCCTAGTCCTTTTGTCTCAATATCTCGATCTGGCATAAGGCAAGATGCGTGTCATCCTTATATAGCCAGACCATTTTAATCGGACCAGATTTGATACTGACAATTCAAACGACTTGGGCAAGTCCGTTTGGGAGTGGCCACTCTCTTACCAGCTATCAAGTCTCCGATTGGCCTAGAGATATTACCTCCGTTATACGGCAGGGACAAATCCCATCTTGTTCCATCACTATGAACTACACACTTCATAATACACCCAACCAAGGTCCTTATAGCTCCCAGTTACGAAACAGCGTTAGACAATGATCAAAGTGTATCAATCCATGTGCAGCCACATGCATGCGAACTCAGGTCTAAGGACTATAATCTATAGTCGTATATGAGAACCTCTTATGACACAGATATTAATATCTTGTAGAGTTCTCATCAGCGGGCCATGTCCGGTCATATGCTCCCGTACATATACCTATGTGTCGACTTTGATGCCGCGCATCTATGACCCCTCGAAACTTGGTCATAAGTCTCAACACAATCTAGTCTCAAGTGGTTGTTTGTGTTCCAATTTCAACAACCTTCGACTATGGACACTATGATTTATGTCATTTCGTTAAATATGGGGTTTCAGGATCAAGTCTACTCATGTACTTCGATGGCCCATATATAATGACATGAATCATTTTGGAACGATTATTTATATCACAGTTAAAATAATCCAGAAATCATAAATTTCATAAACATAAAATATTATGTTTACATGAACCTTTCAAAACAACTAAATAAAGCCCTTTACAAACTCCCACTGAAATTAAGACTACATCTTAATTTCACATATCCTACAGCTACAGTCCGCGACTCGTGCTTAGGCCTAAGGAGTGGCTTCGTTAATAGATTAGCAACGTTCTCATTCGTTGAAACTTGCTGATCTACTTAACAACTCTGTCATTTATCTCACGGAATAGGTTATACCTACCCTCAAGGTGTTTGGACCTCTGATGTGCAGCTAGTCTCATCTATGCTGGGAATCACATCAAGTTCAGTGATGAACTCTTCTTTCCAAACAACCTCTTTCGCCGCTTCCCAAGCTGCGAAATGTTCAGCTTAAGTCATGGAGTCAGCAACAGTGCCTTGCACCGCCAGACAGACACAAGATATAACCGGACTGTGACCGGAAATCATCTTTGTCTGTTGGAAACTTGCCTTTCAGACTCTACCGACTTGTAGCACCTCACTTTCTCCGTAAATCAAGAACTTATCCTAAGTATTTTCCAAATACTTGAGGATATTCATTACGTCAATCCAGTGATTTTTTTTTTGCTGGATTTGACTGGTCTTTACTTGTCTTGCTTAACATTAAAGCAACATCAAAACAAGTATGTTTCATGGCATACATGATAGATCCAATTGCCGACGCATATGGAATCTCATCCATGCATTCAAGCTCAGCAGATATCGTAGGACACTGTTTCTTGCTTAACGTAATGCCATGTGACATTGGCATAAAACCCTTCTTGGATTTCTGAAAACGTGTAGGACTTTGTCAATTTAAGAATCCTGACTTTGTCCTACCAGCTCTTTTGGATCTTTATCTTTAGATCCAAAATCCAAGAACATATGTGGCTTTACCCATGTCAATCATACAACAACTCCCAAGCCAGTCCTTTACCGACTGCAGCATTGGAACGTTATTTCCGAGAATCAGTATGTCATCGACATACACTATGAGAAATGCAACATCGCTCCCACTTATCTATTAGTAAACGCACAGTTCCACTTCGTTCCTGTTCAAGTCAAAACCTTGACTACTTTAACAGAACGAAGATTCCAACTCCGATATGTTTGCTTCTATCCATGAATGGATCGATGAAGCTAACTTACATACAGTATAACTTTTCGGAGTCCGGGCTCACTTTCGCTTCTGTGAATTTCGCAGGTTCGTCACTTTCAATGATCATCAGATCATGGCAATTAATCACGAGAAATCACTCTCGGATTAGTGACGGATTCAAATCTGCGAACTTCAGGCTCTACAGGTGTAGATTCTACAGAAATCTGTAAATCCATCCGCTGCTCTCCCTCAACAGGTTGAGCAGCCTCCTGTATTTCTCGAATTTCTTCGAGTTATACTTTTACTCCCACTGTTTTTCTTGGAAAGCAACTTCCTTTTAGAAAACAGAATTCCGAACAACCTAACTTCGTTTTCGGAATGGACGTAAAAAGTAACAAGCCTTGGTTTCCCTAGGACAACCAGCGAAGTAGCTCAACTACAAATACTCAGTAAAGACAAATTTGGATCATTTCCAGTCCACATTTATGTGGTGTCTTTCAACTGATATTGGTGGAACTATTTCAGCGTAAACTTAGATATTTCTAGAGCGTTATTCTTAAAGAATATCATGGAAGATTCGTGTGACTCATCTTTAATCATTTCTAATAAGATTTGATTCTTTCTCACAGAAACACCTTCAGGTTTTCAGGAGAAATGAGCTGTGAAACGACTTCACACTCATTCAGATGATCACACCATCAATGACTTAAGTATTCTCACTCGTGATCTAATCCAGAGTCTCAATACTTCTGTCACTCAGATTCTATACCTCATTCTGAAACTCTTTCGACCATTTCAAAGAATTCCGACTCGTGTCTCATCAAATGAACACAGTCATACTCACTGAAGTAATCAGTAGAGACAATGAAGTACAGGAAATTTTCTCTGGCATTACTGCTCATCGGGCCACATACATGAGTATGTTCAAGGTCCAATATGAAGGAATGTTTAGTGTTAATCCAGATTCAATTCTCAGATTCAACCGTCCTAAACATGCAGATCTAGGTTCTCTTGCTAGAAACATAATATAGATCTCACCTTTTACCTGTTTGTGCAGCGGAAAGAGAGAACAGGTCAGAGATCAGCAGAACCACCAAGAGATGGATCCTCCAAAGGCTCACACACGCTTCACAGGAAATTGGCTGCTAGACCGAGCTGATGGGAGGCGCAGAGAGAGAGAGAAATCGCGGCTGGGGCTTAGGGTTAGGGAAAAGAATTAGACTTGGTTTTATTTATAAAACCCTTCTCTAATTCCTTTTGGGCTTTTGGGCCCAAATTCCCAGTCTGATTAAATCCCTTAGATTTAATCAGACCCATTAATCTCTCTCTAAGTTCGGTAAATGCCTAGCACTTTTACCGTACTTCTGCTAAACCGTTCCTTCGTATTTTCCTGTTAGCTTAGGCGTGTGACCCATATGGGATCATATAATAAAGGCAATAAGTCCAAGACTTATAGATCATGAGCGGACTCTAGCAAGCCATCATGACCCCCAGTATTATATGACTTATGTCTGATATTGACATACTCTTACTTTCTAGAGACAGTACCGAGATTACTGGACACAATTCCAACAATCTTCCACTTGTACTGGAATCTCTGTATTCATAATCCTTTTGTCTCAATATCTCGATTAGTCATAAGGCAAGATTAGTGTCATCCTTATAAAGCCTAATCTTGTTCATCGGACTCTGATTCGATACTGACAATCCAAACGACTCGGGAAAGTCCGTTTGAGCATGGCCATGCATTTTCCAGTATTCAAATCTCCGATTGGCCTAGAGATATTCACTCCATTTATATTGGAGGGACAAATTCCGTCTTGCTCCATCACTGTAAACTACTCATTTCATAATACACCCAATCAAGGTCCTTATAACTATCGCTTAACGACAGCATTAGACAATGATCAAAGTGCATCAGTCCATGTGCAGTCACATGCATGCGAACTCAGGTCTAAGGACTATACTCTATAGTCGTAGTAAGAATCTCTTATGACACAGATATAAATATCCTGAAGAGTTCTTATAATCGGGTCTTGTCCGGTCGTATGTTCCCAACATACACCTATGTACTGACTTTGATGCCGCGCATCTATGACACATGAAACTTGGTCATAAGTCACATACCAATCTAGTCTCACACGGTTGTTGGTGTTCCAATTTCAACAACCTTCGACTAGGGACATGATGATATAAGCCATCTTTCAAATATAGGGTCTCATGATCAAGCTAAATGACTTTGATGACTCAAGATCAAGTCATTTACTTCGATGACCTATAAAATGGTTCATATCATTTTGGAACGATTATTTCATCACAGTTAAAATAATCTTGAAATAATAATTTCATTAAACATAAAATGTTTTACAAGAACATATCAAATAACTAAATAAAGCCTTTAAACTCCCACTCAAATTTAGATTACATTTCAATGTCTCTAATGCCTACAGCTTCAGTCAGGAACTCGAGCTTAGGCCTTGGGAGTGGCTTTGTCAACGGATCAGCGACGTTATCATTTGTCTGAACTCGGCTGATCTTGACTTCCTTTCTATTAATGATGTCACGTATCAAGTGAAATCTTCTTAGAACATGCTTGGATTTCTGGTGTGATCTTGGTTCCTTTGCCTGAGCTATAGCACCATTGTTGTCACAAAACAGTGCCAGAGGCTCAGATGCATTTGGTATCACACCTAGTTCAATAATGAACTTTCGTATCCAAACAGCTTCCTTCGCAGCTTCTGAAGCGGCGATATATTCAGCTTCTGTAGTGGAATCAGCAACGGTGTCTTGCTTGGAACTTCTCCAACTGATTGCACCGCCATTCAGACAAAAGATATAACCGGACTGTGACCGGAAATCATCTTGGTCTGTCTGGAAACTTGCGTCCCTGAATCCACTGACTTTAAGCACATCACTTCCACCGTATACCAAGAACTTGTCCTTTGTATGTCTTAGATACTTTAGGATGTTCTTGACGGCAATCCAATGGTTTTCACCTGGATTTGACTGGTATCTACTCGTCATGCTCAATGCATAAGCAACATCAGGACGAGTACAGATCATGGCATACATGATAGATCCTATTGCAGATGCATAAGGAATATTCTTCATGCGCTCAAGCTCAGCAGCCGTCGTAGGGCTCTGCTTCTTGCTTAGCGTTGTGCCATGTACCATTGGCGTGAAGCCCTTCTTGGAATCTTTCATGCTGAATCTTTGTAGGACTTTGTCAATGTATGAATCTTGACACAAGCCTATCAGCCTTCTAGATCTATCCCGGTAGATCCTGATTCCAAGAACGTATGCGGCTTCACCCATGTCTTTCATGGAAAAACAACTTCCAAGCCAGTCCTTTACCGACTTCAGCATTGGAACGTCGTTTCCGAGAAGCAGTATGTCGTCGACATACAGAATAAGAAATACTATCTTGCTCCCACTAGTTTTCTTATACACGCATTGTTCTTCTTCGTTTCTGATGAAGTTAAATTGCTTGATCGCTTCATCAAAACGAAGATTCCAGCTCCTCGATGCTTGCTTCAATCCATAAATGGATTTATGAAGTTTGCACACTTTCCCAGCATTCTTTGGATCTATGTAACCGTCAGGTTGTGTCATATACACATCCTACCGTCAGGTTGTTGTTGGAAATGTGTCCAGTAATCTCGGTACTGTCTCTAGAAAGTAAGAGTATGTCAAAGATCAGACATAAGTCATATAATACTGGGGGTCATGATGGCTTGCTAGAGTCCGCTCATGATCTATAAGTCTTGGACTTATTGCCTTTATTATATGATCCCATATGGGTCACACGCCTAAGCTAACATGAAATCGTGTAGGAACGGTTTAGCAGGAGTATGGTAAAAGTGCTAGGCATTTACTATACTTAGAGAGAATAAGAGGTTTTAGCCATTGTGCATCGATCGATGCATAAGGTGCAACGATCGATGCAATGCGCGAACGCCTCGGAGTTAATTGGCATTTGGGCCAAATGGCCCAAAACGAACTGAACAAGTTTTATATAAACTTAAGACGAGTTCAGGTCGATAAGTAGCCCTAGCCGCGACTCTCTCTCTCCCTGCGACCTCCCACAGCTCGGTCTAGCAGCTTTCTTCCTGCTTGGTGTGCGTGTGTGAACCTCTGGAGGAGTTATCACTCGGTGGCTCTCTGATCTCTGACCTGTTCTCTCTCTCCGCTGCAAAACAGGTAAAAGGTGAGATCTACTTATGTTTCTAATCAAGAGAACCTAGATCTGGCATGTTTAGGATCAAGTAATCTGATGAATTGAATCAGGATTAACACCTGAAGATCCTTCAGTGGTATCAGAGCCATTGGTTCTGGTTCTTCTTGTTTAGATTCATGTTTAGGATTGTTTAAAGAGGTGTTTTTGAATCAATCTACTGATAAGATTAAAACACTTAAGAAACAAGAATTGAATCCTAAACAAACTGTTTAAAAATCGCATGACCAAACTATATTGATTTGGTATGTGATCTAAACTGATTTTGCATCGACTGAGAGATCGCATTGCATCGATCGATGCAATGCAAGGATCGATCGTTGCAGTCGCGAGAGATTGACCGCGATCGCATGGATCGTTCAAACGATCGCATGGATCTCGCGAGAATCTCTCGGCCAAACCTGATAACCGTTCGTGCACGCGTGAGAGCATCGATCGATGCAGGATCGATGAACGATCGTTGCAGGATCGATGCTGTGAGCATCGATCGATGCGGTTAGGGTTTTGGCTCGGTTTGATTTAATTAAAATTAATCGTCTCGGTTTAATAAACAGATTTAATAAATTTATTAAGTCTGGTTAAACCGGGATAAGAAATCCAATGTCGAAAGAATTATTGGATTTAGTGCCTAAACCAGGAATTTCTAATTTGATTTGGTTGGACCAAATAAATTGAGAAAATCCGGTTTAGTAAATAACCGGTTGACAATTGTGGTCATCGTAGTAATTAATTTTGGTTAAGACCAATTTTAATGAACCAGACCGGTTATGTCATTTAATTGGACAATTGGGTTATGTCTTGGACATGGACAAATTCTTGGGCCTCGGGCCAAGAAGTTAAAACAGTTGGGCCAATTATTTGAGTCTTTCTTCAGATTAATTTAAAATTTATTTTATAAAGTTATAAAGTCGATTTTAAATTAAAGTTTCCGATATTTTGAAATTAGAAAGTTTCTTATTTTCTAGATTTGCATGATTCGGATTTTAAGAAATTTCTAAAGTTAGAAAGTTTCAGTTTTTAGAAAGTTTCCAATTTTAGAAAGTTTCCTAAAATAGTAGGTTTCCTAAAATAGAAAGTTTCCCGAAATAGTAATCTTCTATTTTGGGAATGATTTTAAATAAACCTACAAACCTCAAATAATATCAAGCGTTGGATGTCTTGTCCAGGCTATGTCAGCTGTCGAAGCCCATTCAATTGCATTCATGGCCTTACAGTGTGAGGATGTCTGCTTTTGCGTGGGTAATACAGTTTGTGATTCATAAATGTCATTGGGAGTCCCAGACATTAATGATTACATGACTGTATAGTCTGGTTTTCTTGACTAGGCCATCGGGAGTCCCGGGTCAAATTTCTTGACTTGGTCGCGGATCCTGAGGCTAGTCCTCAGACAGGAGAGAAAGGACTATGTTCTTGAGAGAGCTCTCCCCGTGAAAATCGGGTCCAATGCCTCCCATGCAGTATATGATGCTTGGAATAAGCATTATAATGATGCGGTAGATGTGCGTGGTCTGATATTGGCTAGCATGGACTCAGACTTGCGGAAGCAATATGAGAACATGGAGTCGCCAATAGAGATGATCAGCAGCCTGAAATTAAAATTTCAGGAGCAGATAAGAGTGGAGAGATACCAGTTGGTTAAATCTCTCACTAGCTGCAAGCTACCAAAAGATCATCCAGTAAGTCCTCATGTCAGTAAAATGATGGGTTACATTGATAACCTGAGGAAACTGGATTATCCAGTTAGCCAGGAATTGGCAACTGAGATCATTCTGCAGTCACTGCCGTCAAGCTATGATAAGTTCGTAAGGAACTATATCAAGAAAGGCTTAACGAAGACGTTGACTGAACTGCATGAAATGCTCAAGACAGTTGAGCCAAACGTGAAGAGTACCCTGTACAATCTCATGAATGAGAAGGGTAGGTTTGCTAAACCTAATGCTGACAAGGGTGGAGACAAAGTTGTCCAGATTTTGAATCATGGCAAGCGTGTGTCTTCTGAGCCCGAGTCAGATACCTCTTACGTTGGTAAGTGCTGCTACTGTAAGGAGACAGGGCATTGGAAGAGAAATTGCATTAAATTCATGGAAGATGATGAGGAGTTAAAGTCGATGTATGCGACTACTTCCTCAGGTATTCATGTTATTACTTCAAGTTCTACCTTAAAGGTATTGGATACTGGTTGTGGCACTGATATTTGTGATAATATGCAGAGCCTAAGAAACAGTAGAACGTTGAAGGAAGGGCAAGTGAAACTACATGTCTGGAAGGAGCTTGGGATGCTGCCTCAGCCGTAGGGTTTTCACTTATAGATCCCTTTGAGGCTTGGTTTTGTATTAAGTAATTGCTACAATGTACCTGCTTTAAGCAGAGTTGTCTTTCATTTTCTTGTAAGAATTTGAATGTTTTTCATTTTGATAAAAGACAAGTTTTGTTCTTTTGATCTTAATGAAATATTAATTGTAGCACCCTATTCATGGAATGGGTTTTATATCTTAAACCAAAGAGTGCCTAAATGTAACATAAATACCGAATTGGTTTAAATCTGATGAATTAAACCTGATTTTTTCTTGGCATAAAGTCTTGGTCACATAGAGTAAGTCGGATTCGGAAATCCCATAGTCATGGACTATTGGGCTCATTTGATAAAAAAAAATATCTTATGAGACTTGAATTCTGTTTACTAGACCAAAAGGCAAAGGGCCTATCTTAGCCGAGCTAGAGAAAAGCCCAAAGGCTTATTGGACCTGGAACATACTCATGTATGTGGCCCAATGAGCAGTAATGCCAGAGAAAAATTTCCTGCACTTCATTATCTCTACTGATTTTTCAGTGAGTAAGACTGTGTTCATTTGATGAGACACAAGTCGGAATTCTTTGACATGGTCGAAAGAGTTCCAGAATGAAGTATAGGATCTGAATGACAAAAGTATTAAGACTCTGGATTAAATCACGAGTGAGAATACTTAAGTCATTGATTGTGTGATCATCTTAATGAGTGTGAAATCGTTTCACAGCTCATTTCTCCTGAAAACCTGAAGGTGTTTCTGTGAGAAAGAATCAGATCTTATTAGAAATGATTAAAGATGAGTCACACGAATCTTCCATGATATTATTTAAGAATAACGCTCTAAAATATCTAAGTTTACGCTGAAATAGTTCCACAAATATCGGTTGAAAGACACCACGTTAATGTGGATTGGAATCGATCCAAATTTGTCTTTACTGAGTATTTGTACTTGTGCTACTTCGCTGGTTGTCCTAGAGAAACTAAGGCTTGTTACTTTTACGTCCAATCTGTTTTCTAAGAAGGGAAGTTATTTTCCAAGAAGAACAGTGGGAGTAAAAGCATAACTCGAAGTTTTCTTAGGGAAACCAAGGCTCGGTACTTTTACGACCATTCTGTTTTCTAAGAAGGGAAATTAACTTTCCAAGAAGAACAGTGGGAGTAAAAAGTATTTTTACGACCATTCTGTTTTCTAAGAAGGAAGTTACTTTCCAAGAAGAACAGTGGGAGTAAAAGTACAACTCGAAGAAATTCGAGAAATACAGGAGGCTGCTTAACCTAAATGAGGGAGAGCAGCGGAAGGATTTACAGATTTCTGTAGAATCTACACCTGTGGAGCCTGAAGTTCGCAGATATGAAAGAATCAGTCACTAATCCGAGAGTGAATTCTCGTCATTAGTTCAGCCTGATGATCATTGAAAGTTCGAATGATCTGATGATCATTGAAAGCGACGAATCTGCGAAATTCAAAGAAGCGAAAGTGAGCCTGGACTCCGAAAAATTACATTTTATGTAAGTTTGCCTCATCGATCCATTCATGGATGGAAGCAAACATATCGGAGTTGGAATCTTCGTTCTGTTGATGTAGTCAAGGTTTTGACTTGAACAGGAACGAAGCGGAACTGTGCGTTTACTAATAGATAAGTGAGAGCAATATTGCATTTCTCATAGTGTATGTCGATGACATACTGATTCTCGGATATAACGTCCCAATGCTGCAGTCGGTAAAGGACTGGCTTGGGAGTTGGTTTTGTGAATGACATGGGTATAGCCACGAAAGTCTTGGATTTTGGATTTAAAGATAGAGATCCAAAAGAGCTGGTAGGACAAAGTCAGGATTCTTAAAATTGACAAAGTCCTACACATTTTGAGCAATCCAAGAAGGGTTTTATGCCAATGTCACATGGCATTAAGTTAAGCAAGATACAGTATCCTACGATAACTGCTGAGCTTAAATGCATGGATGAGATTCCATATGCGTCGGCAATTGGATCTATCATGTATGCCATGAAACATACTTGTTTGATGTTGCTTTAATGTTAAGCAAGACAAATAAAGACCAGTCAAATCCAGCAAAGAATCAAGTTTCCTAAAGTATGTCCTAAAGTATTTGAGGAATACTAAGGATAAGTTCTTGATTTACGGAGAAAGTAAGGTGCTATAAGTCGATAGAGTCTGAAAGGCAAGTTTCCAACAGACAAAGATGATTTCCGGTCACAGTCCGGTTATATCTTGTGTTTGTTTGGCGGTGCACGGCACTGTTGCTGACTCCATGACTTAAACTGAACATGTCGCAGCTTGGAAAGCGGCGAAAGAGGTTGTTTGGAAAGAAGAGTTCGTCAATGAACTTGATGTGATTCCCAGCATAGATGAGACTAGCTGCACATCAGAGGTCCAAACACCTTGAGATAAATGACAGAGATGTTAAGTAGATCAGCAAGTTTCAACAAATGAGAACGTTGCTAATCTATTAACGAAGCCACTCCTTAGCCCTAAGCACGAGTCACGGACTGTAGCTGTAGGATAAGTGAAGTTAAGATGTAGTCTTAATTTCAGTGGGAGTTAGTAAAGGGCTTTATTTAGTTATTGATATGTTCTGTTTGATAATGAAATTATTATTTCAAGATTATTTTAACTGTGATGAAATAATCGTTCCAAAAATGATATGAACCATTTTATAGGTCATCGAAGTAAATGACTTGATCTTGAGTCATCGAAGTCATTTAGCTTGATCATGAGACCCTATATTTGATAGATGTTTTATATCATCCTGTCCCTAGTCAAAGGTTGTTGAAATTGGAACACCAACAACCGTGTGAGACTGGATTGGTACGTGACTTATGACAAAGTCTCAGTGTGTCATAGATGCTCGGCATCAAAGTCAGTACATAGGTGTATGTTGGGGAACATACGACCGGACAAGACCCGCTTATAAGAACTCTTCAGGATATTTATATCTGTGTCATAAGAGATTCTTACTACGACTATAGAGTATAGTCCTTAGACCTGAGTTCGCATGCATGTGACTGCACATGGACTGATGCACTTTGATCATTGTCTAACGCTATCGTTCTGCGATAGTTATAAGGACCTTGTTTGGGTACATTATGAAATGAGTAGTTTACAGTGATGGAACAAGACGGGATTTGTCCCTCCAATATAAATGGAGTGAATATCTCTAGGCCAATCGGAGATTTGAATACTGGAAAATGCATGGCCATGCTCAAACGGACTGTCCCGAGTCGTTTGGATTGACAGTATCAAATCAGAGTCCGATGAACAAGATTAGGCTTTATAAGGATGACACTAATCTTGCCTTATGACTAATCGAGATATTGTGACAAAAGGATTATGAATACAGAGATTCCAGTACAAGTGGGAGATTGTTGGAAATGTGTCCAGTAATCTCGGTACTGTCTCTAGAAAGTAAGAGTATGTCAAAGATCAGACATAAGTCATATAATACTGGGGGTCATGATGGCTTGCTAGAGTCCGCTCATGATCTATAAGTCTTGGACTTATTGCCTTTATTATATGATCCCATATGGGTCACACGCCTAAGCTAACAGGAAATCGTGTAGGAACGGTTTAGCAGGAGTATGGTAAAAGTGCTAGGCATTTACTATACTTAGAGAGAATAAGAGGTTTTAGCCATTGTGCATCGATCGATGCATAAGGTGCAACGATCGATGCAATGCGCGAACGCCTCGGAGTTAATTGGCATTTGGGCCAAATGGCCCAAAACGAACTGAACAAGTTTTATATAAACTTAAGACGAGTTCAGGTCGATAAGTAGCCCTAGCCGCGACTCTCTCTCTCCCTGCGACCTCCCACAGCTCGGTCTAGCAGCTTTCTTCCTGCTTGGTGTGCGTGTGTGAACCTCTGGAGGAGTTATCACTCGGTGGCTCTCTGATCTCTGACCTGTTCTCTCTCTCCGCTGCAAAACAGGTAAAAGGTGAGATCTACTTATGTTTCTAATCAAGAGAACCTAGATCTGGCATGTTTAGGATCAAGTAATCTGATGAATTGAATCAGGATTAACACCTGAAGATCCTTCAGTTGTGTCATATACACATCCTCTTCCAGAATTCCATTCAGGAAAGCGGTTTTCACGTCCATCTGCCAAATTTCATAATCATGAAAAGCTGCAGTTGCTAGTAGAATCCGAATAGATTTCATCATAGCCACTGGGGAATAGGTTTCATCGTAATCCACACCGTGAACTTGTCTGAAACCTTTTGACACCAACCTGGCTTTATAAATCTGGACATTTCCATCCACGTCAATCTTCTTCTTGAAGATCCATTTGCACTCGATGGCTTTTACACCAGCGGGTAAGTCAACCAACGAAAACACTTGGTTGACCGACATGGAGTCCATTTCGGAATCAGTGGCCTTGCGCCACTTCGAGGAATCTGGGCCCATCATGGCTTGATTGAAGTTCGATGGTTCATCACCATCAATGATCAAAAGATCATGACAGTTAGTCACGAGGAATCCTTGATATCTCTCGGGTTCGTGACGGATCCTCCCGGATCTTCGAACTTCAGGTACTACAGGTTCAGGCTCTACAATTTCTTGTAGGTCCTCCTGCTGCTCTTCCTCATTAGGTTGAGCAGTATCCTGTTCATCTTGAATTTCTTCAAGCAGTACCTTACTCCCACTGTCTTTCTTAGAGAGAAACTCCCTCTCAAGAAAGTTACAATCCCGGGCAACAAAGATCTTGTTCTCGGAACGTAGATAGAAGTAATAAGCCTTGGTTTCCTTAGGATAACCAATGAAGTAGCATTTGTCAGACTTTGGTGTAAGCTTGTCTGAGATTAATCTCTTGACATATGCTTTACAACCCCAAATTCTAAGATAAGACAGTACTGGAGCCACTCCAGTCCATAATTCATATGGTGTCTTTGCTACTGCTTTTGATGGCGCTCTATTTAGAGTGAACACTGCTGTTAGCAGAGCATATCCCCAAAGGGATATTGGAAGGTCTGTGTGACTCATCATAGATCGAACCATATCCAATAAGGTCCGATTTCTCCTCTCAGACACACCATTCCATTGTGGTGTTCCAGGAGGAGTGAGTTGGGATACGATCCCACACTCTCTCAGATGATCACTGAATTCTTGGCTTAAGTATTCTCCTCCTCGGTCGGACCAAAGAGCCTTAATGCTTTTGCCAAGTTGGTTCTGTACTTCATTTTGGAATTCTCTGAATTTCTCAAATGATTCAGACTTATGTTTCATCAAATAAACATATCCATACCTACTGAAATCATCAGTGAAGGTAATGAAGTACTGATAGTTTCCTCTTGCATTTGTGGACATTGGGCCACACACATCTGTGTGTATCAGGCCCAATAAGTCACTGGCCCTCTTGTTAGGTTTATTAAAGGGGGCCCGTGTCATTTTGCCCATCATGCAGGATTCGCATTTCTCACATGACTCAAAGTCAAATGAGCCAAGAAGTCCATTCGAATGGAGCCTCTTGATGCGTTTCTCGCTGATGTGCCCTAAACGACAATGCCATAGAAACGTTCGGTTCTCCTCATTAGGTTTGAACCGTTTTGTATTAATGTTATAAATTGGCGCGGATTGATCAAGTATGTAAAGCCCATTCGTAAGAGGGGCACAACCATAGAACAAATTGTTGCGATTGAAGGAACATAATTTATTCTTAACTGAAAAATCATAACCTTCCAAATCCAACAAAGAAATTGAAATAATATTTCTGCTTATAGCAGGTACAAAATAACAATTATTGAGTTCTAAAATCAATCCCGAAGGTAAAGACAACAAGTATGTGCCTACAGCTAGTGCTGGAACTTTCGCTCCATTCCCAACTCGTAGCTCCACTTGTCCTTGCTTCAGCCTTCTACTGTTGCTGAGTGCCTGCATATTAGTACAAATATGAGCCCCACAACCAGTATCCATAACCCATGAGGTATTATCAGAAGTAGTTGTATTAACTTCTATAACAAAAATACCTGATGAAGAAGTCTCGAGAGTCTTCTTCTTCAATTCCTTTAGACCTTCTTGGAATTTCTTACATTCTCTCCTCCAATGCCCTGGTTCTTTACAGAACCTGCAGATGTCAGTAGGCCCAGCCTTAGACTTGGGCTTGGGCTTTGGCGTGTCCTTGTCCGAGACTTGGACAGCCTTAGCCTTTCCCTTATCCTTAGCAGAGGATTTCTTAAACCCCTTGCCCTTTTGCACCATAAGCACATTGGGGTCCTTGGCGGTTTTCCTCAAGTTGGGCTCTGCAGTCTTGAGCATTCCGTGAAGCTCAGGTAATGTCTTACTCAAGCCATGCATATTAAAGTTCAGAATGAACTGATCATAGCTTGCAGGTAAAGACTGCAGAACGATGTCGCAGGCAAGTTCCTGGCTGATAGGGCAGTCGAGTTTCTGAAGATGATCGAGATAACCCATCATCTTCAAGACATGAGGACTCACTGCCGCATTTGCAGCCAACTTACAGTCTAAGAGGTTCTTAACTGTCTGAAACCTCTCAGTCCTTGCTTGCTCCTGAAAAAGCGATTTCAGGCTTGCCATTATCTCGATGGGTGACAACACACTCTCGAACTGCATTTGCAGCTCAGCAGTCATTGTCGCCAACATCAGGCAATAGACATCATTTTCATCTGACGAATGCTTTTCCCAAGCATTATGCAGAGTCCTGGCGGCATTGGCAGGAGGCCTCTCGGGGAGGGGATCACGAAGGACATAATCCTTCTTCTCCTGCTTGAGGACCAGCCTCAAGTTCCTTGACCACGTCAGGAAGTTCGTTCCAGTCAGCTTCTCCTTCTTGAGAACAGACCGGATTGAGAATGTGTTTTGAGTGCTTGTAGTAGTCATAGCTGAAATATAATATAAAAGGTTATTAGTTAATATGTTCAATATGATTAATCTCGTATTAAATTTAATATGATTAATCACTCATTATATTCAATAACATAAGTTACCCTCAATAGAATATAATGATTCCAAGATCCACATATAACTAAGATTAAAGTGGGCCACTGGCCGTCACCCAACCTTAGCTTATATCGGTAAGCCCTTTATCGGCTAATTATATCCGTGATATAACTCTTGGTTGTGAATCTGGGCCCGAGGCCCAATCCACTCTGATGTCTCAAGGCCCGGGACTCCCGATGGCCTAGTCAAGAAAACCAGACTATACAGTCATGTAATCATTAATGTCTGGGACTCCCAATGACATTTATGAATCACAAACCGTCTTATCCACGCAAAAGTAGACACCCTCACACTGTAAGGCCATGAATACAATTGAATGGGCTTCGACAGCTGACATAGACTGGACAAGACATCCAACGCTTGATATTATTTGAGGTTTGTAGGTTTATAAAAATTTCATCCCAAAATAGAAAATTACTATTTTGGGTAACTTTCCATTTTTGGAAACTTTCCATTTTGGGAAACCTACTATTTTTTGGAAACTTTCTAAAATTAGAAACTTTTAATTATAGAAATTTCCTAAAATCCAAAACATGCAAATCTAGAAACTTCAATTTTAAGAAACTTTCTAATTTCAAAATTTTGGAAACTTATTAATTTAAAATCGATTTTTTTTTATAATTTTATAAAATTAAATTTTAAATTAATCTGAAGAAAAGACTCAAATAATTGGCCCAATTGTTTTAACTTCTTGGCCCGAGGCCCAAGAATTGGTCCATGTCCAAGACATGACCCAATTGTCCAATTAAATGACATAACCGGTCTGGTTCATTAAAATTGGTCTAACCAAAATTAATTACTACGATGACCACAATTGTCAACCGGTTATTTACTAAACCGGATTTTCTCAATTTATTTGGTCCAACCAAATCAAATTAGAAAATCCTGGTTTAGGCACAAAATCCAATTTTCGACTTTGGATTTCTTATCCCGGTTTAACCAGAACTTAATAAATATTATTAAGTCTGTTTATTAAACCGTGACGATTTGATTTTAATCAAATTTTAAACCGAACCGTCAAATGAACCGAACCGGCCCATTAGGTCACGAACCGATCACGGCTTCACGTGATCGAGCGACAATCGCGCAGCCGCAAGCCGAGATCGGGACGGGACGGGACGATGGTCGGGACGAGTGATCGGGATGCAGGACGCGTGATCGGGCCGAGACAACATGACGCAGTCCATGCGATCGGTCTCTCGCGCCTCACGGTCGATCGATCCAACCGGCCAACGCGATCCATGCTATCGATCCGTGATCGATACATGCGATCGGCTTGGCCGATCGGTTTAACACTCGGCCGATCGCAATCCAAATCATATAGTTTGGGTTTTGCGATTTCATTAGTTTAGGTTTCAATTCTTGTTTCTTAAGTGTTTTGCTCTTATCAGTAGATTGATTCAAAAACACATCTTTAAACAATCCTAAACAAGAATCTAAACAAGAAAAACCACAGAACCAATCGCTCTGATACCACTGAAGGAATGTTTAGTGTTAATCCAGATTCAATTCTCAGATTCAACCGTCCTAAACATGCAGATCTAGGTTCTCTTGCTAGAAACATAATATAGATCTCACCTTTTACCTGTTTGTGCAGCGGAAAGAGAGAACAGGTCAGAGATCAGCAGAACCACCAAGAGATGGATCCTCCAAAGGCTCACACACGCTTCACAGGAAATTGGCTGCTAGACCGAGCTGATGGGAGGCGCAGAGAGAGAGAGAAATCGCGGCTGGGGCTTAGGGTTAGGGAAAAGAATTAGACTTGGTTTTATTTATAAAACCCTTCTCTAATTCCTTTTGGGCTTTTGGGCCCAAATTCCCAGTCTGATTAAATCCCTTAGATTTAATCAGACCCATTAATCTCTCTCTAAGTTCGGTAAATGCCTAGCACTTTTACCGTACTTCTGCTAAACCGTTCCTTCGTATTTTCCTGTTAGCTTAGGCGTGTGACCCATATGGGATCATATAATAAAGGCAATAAGTCCAAGACTTATAGATCATGAGCGGACTCTAGCAAGCCATCATGACCCCCAGTATTATATGACTTATGTCTGATCATTGACATACTCTTACTTTCTAGAGACAGTACCGAGATTACTGGACACAATTCCAACACAATAAGCCTTTGGGCCTTTCTCTAGCTCGGCTAAGATGGGCCCTTTGTCTTTTGGTCCAGTAAGCAGAATTCAAGTCTCATAAGATATCCAATCAAATGAGCCCAAAAGTCCATAACTATGGGATTTCTGAATCCGACTCACTCTATGTGACCAAAATATTTATGCCAAGAAAAATCAGGTTTAATTCATCAGATTTAAACCAATTCGGTATTTATGTTACATTTAGGCACTCTTTGGTTTAAGATATAAAACCCATTCCTTGAATAGGGTGCTACAATTAATATTTCATTGAGATCAAAAGAACAAAACTTGTCTTTTATCAAAATGAAAAACATTCAAATTCTTACAAGAAAATGAAAGACAACTCTGCTTAAAGCAGGTACATTGTAGCAATTACTTAATACAAAACCAAGCCTCAAAGGCATCTACAAGTGAAAACCCTACGGCTGAGGCAGCATCTATAGCTCCTTCCAGACTCGCAGTTCCACTTGTCCTTCCTTCAACGTTCTACTGTTGCTTAGGCTCTGCATATTATAACAAATATCAGTGCCACAACTAGTATCCAATACCTATAAGGTAGAACTTGAAGTAATAACATGAATACCTGAGGAAGTAGTCTCATACATCAACTTCAACTCCTCATAATCTTCCATGAATTTAATGCAATCTCTCTTCCAATGCCCAGTCTCTTTACAGTAGCAGCACTTACCAACGTAAGAGGTATCTGACTCGGGCTCAGAAGACACACTCTTGCCATGATTCAAAATCTGGACAACTTTGTCTTCACCCTTGTCAGCACTAGGTTTAGTAAACCTACCCTTCTCCATTACGAGATTATACAGGGTACTCTTCACGTTTGGCTCAACTGTCTTGAGCATATCATGCAGTTCAGTCAGCGTCTTCGTTAAGCCTTTCTTGATATAGTTCCTTTTGAACTTATCATAGCTTGACGGCAGTGACTGCAGAATGATCTCAGTTGCCAATTCTTGGCTAACTGGATAATCCAGTTTCCTCAGGTTATCAATGTAACCCATCATTTTACTGACATGAGGACTTACTGGATGATCATTTGGTAGCTTGCAGCTAGTGAGAGACTTAACCAACTGGTATCTCTCCACTCTTACCTGCTCCTGAAATTTCAATTTCAGGCTGCTGATCATCTCTATTGGCGACTCCATGTTCTCATATTGCTTCAGCAAATCTGAGTCCATGGTAGCCAATATCAGACCACGCACATCTACCGCATCATTATAATGCTTATTCCAAGCATTATATACTGCATGAGAGGCATTGGACCCGATCCTCACGGGGAGAGCTCTCTCAAGGACATAGTCCTTTCTCTCCTGCCTGAGGACTAGCCTCAGGTTCCGCGACCAAATCAAGAAATTTGATCCGTTCAGTTTGTCCATCTCAAGGACAGACCGGATCGAGAAAGTGTTTTGATTGTTTGTGCTAGTCATAACTGAAATTTAGAGATAAATAGAGTTTTAGTTATTTAGTTCATAAAAGAGTAATCTTAATAACTTATAAGAAAACTCGCATTGCATTCAAAATTTCTTTGTTCAACCTCATAAGAATGCAATGATTCCGAGACCCATGTTCAGCTAAATCCAAAGTGGGCCACTGGCCGTCACCCAGAAGTAGCTTTACTTGGTAAGCATACACACAACTAGTTATATCCATATAACTCTCGGTTGTGGATTGGGCCCAAGGCCCAATACACCAGATGTCTCAAGGCCCGAGACTCCCGATGGCCCAGTCAAGGAAACCAATCTCTTACAGCCAAATAATCACTAAAGTCTGGGACTCCCAATGAAATTAGTGACTATATACTACTTTACTTACGCAAAAACAGACACCTCACACTGTAAGCCATATCTGTAATTGAATAAGCGTTAAGTAGCTGACAAGATTGGGCAAGACATCCAAGCTTGATATTGTTTTTGAGGATTTTAGGTTTTCTTTCCAAAAATAGAAGATTACTATTTTGGGAAACATACTTATTTTAGAAACTTTCTAAATTTAGAAACATACTAAAAATAGAAATTTCTAATTTAATATTTTATTAGAGTTTTCGGTTGAGTCACAAATTATAGGCCCAATTCTTGGCCCAAGACCACAGAATTCCAATTGGCCCAATAATTTGACATAACCGAGTCGGTTCATTAATTCTGGTCCAAGACCAAATTAACTACTAAATCCAACTGGTTATTTACTAAACCAGACCAGCTCTAAATTAGTTGGTCCAACCAAATCAAACTTAGACCAGCCTTCGGTTTAGGTTAAAATTCAATTTTTGAATTTAAATCCGGTTTAACCAGAAATTAAATAATACCAATTGTATTAAATAATTTCCAGCAAACCGCGATTTTGGGTTAACCGCTTAAACCATAATTATCAAAGCTTTATTATCAATCGATTCATAATAAATTCAATAATTGGATTCATAAATCGATTCACTAAAGATCATAACAAACAATCAAATCGTTTGATAATTATCGAAACCTCATGTTCACAAAACAACAAAACGATTTTGACTTTTCAAATTAAACAATCACATCGATTGAAACTTAATTTACCTTAAGTCAACAACTTTTCCAATTCGTTTTATGCTAACCAATTCGATAATTGCTTCACAGCTTTTTACAAACCGCTTGATAATTAATTCAGCAAAGTCAACAGCCCAGGGCAAACATACCAAGGCTTACGATTCTTCATTCAACAATTAACTAAGTCAAAATCGATTGTCACCACATGCGATTGACATTCACATAAGACAAAAGGATTTTGTCCTTTTTTCAAACCTTATGAATTCGATCGTGACTTTCAAATAAGACAAAACCGATTTTGACTTTAACAAAACTAACAAATCGTTCTTATATAAAGCAAAGACAAAGCGATTGTTTTGTTAACAATACATACAATAAACGACATCGACTATTATCATCAAGCGATCTCATCGATTTATTATATCTAGGTTAAACAAAGTTTCAATCAATTTTACTCATTAAATTGATTCATCAAACTAATAAACAACCTAGTATGATCCAAAAGGAAAAAACCTAATGATCTGGGCTCTGATACCACTGTTAGATTATGTGTGTTCATGGTGTAATTCTCAGGTTACAACCTAGCACATAATTATCTAGGATCTAGGTGATTTGCAGTTGAATCATACAGATCAGGATCATTACCTCTTTAGAGTGCAGCGGAATTGGTAATGTCGAGATCACTTAGAGCAGATGATTACCGGCTCCTCCTTGGTATCCACACGCTTACAAGCTATGGATCAGGCTGCTAGACCAAGCTGGAATGAATCAGAAAGAGAGAGACGGCTCAGGTGAAATCGCAGGGGGGGTCTAGTATTAGCCCTAGTCTGCGCCTCTCATCCCTTATATGGGCCCAAGGAATTATCCTAATGGCCTATTGGGATTATGGGCCCAAGACACAAATCAGACAAAAGCCTGTATTTTGTCTGGCCCAATTCTCTGTACAAATACAGTAAATGCCTTTGCATCTTACCGTATTAATTCCATTTAACTTTCCCGTTAGCTATGGTGTGTGACCCTTAGGGATCATACAATACTGGTAATAAGTCCTAAACTTATAGATCATGAGCGGGCTCTAGCAAGTCATCATGATCACCCAGTATTTATGACTTATGTCTGATCTCGACACTTATCATACTTTCTAGAGATAGTACGGTAGATTTCAGGACATTCCCAACAATAACTGTTTTTATGTCGTTTGTATTTTTTAATCGAGCAAGCTTATTTGTTATCTTACTTTGCATTCATACATATTTAATTGGGCGAGTGGATCATTTGATTGCTTGATGTTGCGATCCCATAACATTTCATCTTGTGGATGCTAGGTTAGTCTGTTCTGATATCAAAAAAATGTGTATAATTATTTGTGTTATAAATATGTAATTAGATGTTACCTAATAGGAAGTGTCGCTTGCTATGTGAGCTCGGCGGCGACAAGGCTAAGGAGTTCAAAAAATCTTACGAGGATAATGATGACTACGTTATGGCTTGCATCTTGAGGTTTGATAAGCTTATTTTTAGAAACGGTATGTTTAGGGTACTTGATTTATCTACGAACTGTATTAGTTGTTATAGTTTACATTATTCACTCTTTGGTAAAAATATTAATTTGATAGGTGAATGGATTGCAACATCTGCTGGTGATTGTGTTCAGATTATTATGGACGGTGCAATACGTGAAATTGCAGAGTTTAAAAAAAACTGGCCATCACTGAAGATAACGGATTAGGATGTCACATTCGTCTTTCTTATTCAATCTGTTTGGTAATGTGTTGTCCAAAATATTAGACCGATTTGAAATATTATTTTTTAAAGCAAAAGGAAAACACAAAAAAATTTGCATCTTTATATTTTATAGTATAAATATTACATACATATCATAATTTTTGTTGGCAAACGATATCAAGGCCAACAATGCGATTGTGCTTCAGTTTTTCTGGGAAAATGTCAACACTCCCTTCCTCAAACTGTTCACCAAAATTGCATAATTTCTAACTTTTTTTATCAGAATTCTCTAACTTTATGAATCTTGTGTTTTAAGAATATGTGTTGCATTGGTGCTATGAGAAAAAAAACATAATGTCTCAGGATTATGTTTTGCAGAATCTAGCACCATCTTAACATATTGTTGCATTGGTACTATGAAAACAAAAAACATACTATCTCAGGATTATGTTTACATAATTTTTAATGAATTTTAAAATATATTAAGGAAACATAAACCCGCGCTCCTGTAGCGCGGTTCAAAATCTAGTTAGCTATTAAATAGCAACACCAAAACCTAGTTCATCATTATCCGAAGATTAAGGTAAAAACACCAAAGAGATAAACTCAAAACTAAATAAAAGAAGAAATGCAAAATCTTATAGATATTATTCCAAAGATATGCTGCATCAATTTGTAAGGATTTAATCTAAAGATTATTGTTCTTATTTATTTTAGTAGAGGGATGATCATAGTCTCTTGTCTTGTTAGAGAGAAAAAAGGAGTTAGCATTTGAATCCAATCAATAGTTACCAGAGAGGAGACTGTCACACCCGAAGTAAGAATGGACGAGAAGTGGAAAATTGGTAATATATTCATATCAACATGATCAAGCACAAGAGAACCAAGTCTCCATTATGATGTCCAATCCTTATAATGGTTCAATCCTTCGTGAAGTGTCTTCATGTGAAAGGAAAGTTTGGTTTGGAGTCGTGTTGATGAGACACTACATCAAGTTCTAATTGATAAAAGTGCGGATTTGGCACTTTTCTGGCGAGACATACCACTTGTATTCAACAACTTAGAAATGTGTGTATATTGTATCGTACACCTTAGTGGAATTTATTTATGATAACACAATCTATTTTGATATATTTTCGACGTGATTGGATGATTATTTTAGAGGGAAGAGAAATATAGAATCTTTGTTGCCGTTGGATCTAGTCAACAATCCACCAATCAAATGGATAAAAGAAAATCTAATATAGATAATTTACATATAGTTTTTTATTGGAATTTAATCCCTCCAATAGAAACAATGATAACATTATCCCTCTCCATAGTAGAAAGATTTTTTTTTATATTAAAAACAAAATAAAAGTTATAAATACATTTAATCTTGAAAACTCTCATTTTTTCTCACGTCTCTATTCTTCTTATATATTTTTCACTTTACAAAAAAACCCATCAAGTTAATCCATCTTTCTAAAACTTGTAAATGCAAGTAGCTTTAACTTCTAATAAAATATGTAGTTATATTTAGAATTAACACATACATAATTAATATTAATTATATATGAAGATATATATAACTAATACATATATATAATATATGTATATATATATATACTTTATGAATATCTCTGTATACTAAATTTTAAAATCATTTTATTTATGTAATTTTGTTCTATTACTATGGTTGCTTAGCATTAATTAAGTAGGTGCTATTGGTTTATGTATTTAGAAGAAGTTTTGAAAACATTTACTGAATTTAAAAAGAGTTTCTGATTTAAATAAATGCTTTATTTATAAAAGAAATTATATTCTAGAAAATTATTTATTATGAAAATTAAAAATGTTTTTAAACAACACTTTTATAAGTTAGTCAACTAAATGATCCATTTTAATATTTCATTATGTAAATTTTTTTTGTTAAAATTAGGATGAAAGTGTCTTATTATTTATAAGAAAGTGTAGTTTAACAATAAAAATAAATAAATAAAAGGTAGATGATAAGTTTAAAATCATAAAAGAGTAACTATCTTTTAATTATAAGATAACAAGAACTTCTGTAGCACTTAAAATCATGAAACAATTTTGAAAACTTGGTAAGAAAATATGAATCATGACCTATTTATAATAATAATTTAAAACTATTTACACTCACATACAATATTAATATTTATATATATAATTGAATTTTAAATATTACTAATATTATAATTTTTTTTTGTTATATAAATGCCAAACACACCAGCAAATTCTCGTATAACACATAGTAAAGGTCATTGTAGAAATGCTCGTGAAGGATTCTCGAATTTTGATGAATGAATGACCGGTGATATACCAACACACATGATAAATTTATTTTAACATCCTCACCAATTCTAATATCATATATATACATGATAAATTTATTTTAACATCCTCACCGATTCTTATATCAGATATATATATGTGTGTGTGTTTTATAGGTTTAATAATAATTGTTTTCTAAAGTATTTTGATGTGCATAGCCAAAATTCAAATAGTCACCTAAAACCACTCGATTTTTTCAAGAACTTGTAATCGTCTAATTGGTAGCAGAAGACTATACCATTAAACTACCATGAGCTTCTGGTAAGCAAAGTATAGAAGAATTTCTTCGAAATAGTTAGGGAGAAGGTTAACTAGGAAACCGAGATGAAAATAAAAATTGATTATTTGATAAAATTGTGGCACTACAATAATATATTACGAAAATGTACTGGTGTTCGGATTAATAACACGATTGGACAAACCGAGGTGTTGCCGACATAGTGGGAAAATCGATGTGCGGTAATTTTATGTTCAAATTTTCATTGATAATTATTTATTTTTAAGTTTAAAATATTAATTATATTTTATAATAATAATAAAAATTATTTTAGTTATTGATTTTGTGCCATATTCTTTTACAATTCGGGAGCAATCATATAACCATATTGCGACATAAACCTCTTCCTTTAAAGATTTGCTTGATTAAATATATGGCGAACACGATGTGGAGCAAGACGATCATTATTCACCATACCTTTTGTGTATTCGATTTGGGATCAGTTATGACTATGGATGTATGCATATCTCCTATGTTGCAATACTATACGAGATATTTTACGAAGAACCTATGAATTCAGATCGGGGAAAATGATTTTTTTCATACGAGAATAAATTTATGGAAATGTGATTTCATGTCAAACACTTATTCGGATGAGTCTGGATGTATTCATCCACTTATGACGAATACTATAAGAAAGATATGGCTTAGAAAAATTGAGAAACAAAATCTCGACGAGTGTCACAATATTTCTCATCATTTATGCTAAAAATGATACGCAACGTGTTACTTCCTACAGGTTTGGCCATCCACAAGAGAATATTAACCAAACTTTTCATGATGTTCTTAATGCAATGATAAGATTGGTTGTAGAGTATATTATTTACCCATGAACAGTCGCAAAATTAATAGCTATATCCAACCGTTTGGAAAGAGATAAAAAATACTGACATTATTTTAATAGATTTATCGGTGCATTTGATGGAAGGCATGTGACGGTAATGGTGACAACATGTAAGGAAGGTCTCCGATTTATAAATAGAAAAAGAATTGTGAGCCTTAATATTTTGGCTATATGCGATTTTGACATGCTTTTTTACATTTTTTGTTTGTTAGGATGTTTGGATCTGTCCATGATGCACGAATGTTGGCAACTGCGATACAAGATGATCCAATATTTCATGTACCTCCAGAAAGCACATATTATTTCGTAAATTATGGATATGCTAACATGTGTGGATATTTATATCCATATCAAAAGGAACTAGGGACAGGACAAGAAATCATTACCTAGAGTTTTTCAATCGTGAGTTTCCTTGGAAAAAATATTTAGTAGGTTGCTTGCTTCCTTACGTTTTGTTATTGAACGAACATTAGGAGTATGGAAGAAGAAATGAAGGCTCTTAATGAATTTTCAAGGTACGATATCACTACACAAAAAATGTTGTATTCGCTATGATAGGATTACACAATTTTATTTGGCATAATTTTAAAGATTCTAACTTTGAAAACATTAATATTTAAAATAACTATGCACAGCCGATCACACCCTATATTTCTAGAACTCGAATAACAATTCCACTGAAAAGAGAGACTGAAAAAAGAACAAACACTATTAGTATAAATAAGACCCTTGTTCGAAAAAACGAGTAAGATAGTCGTATACTCGCTGAAAAAGCGGTGGATAGTAGGCCACCACTGCGATTTGCCCTTGTGCAGCCAACATATCAATATTTCTCAAATTTTTAATTTTGGAAGTTTTGTGTGTTGTAAACTGATATTTCATATTACATTCATCCTATTTAAGTTATATCAATATGAAATACAAGTTGAAATCCAAAAACATATTGCGAGTTTGAAGAATAAAAGATGGTTATTTTTGTAATTTTCCTTCATTTTATAAAAAACAAAAACAAAATTATAGAGAGCAAGTGCAGAACCCATGACTTGAAGAACCCTCAAGAAATATTTTTAAAATGGTTAACATTTTTTGCAGGAGAATGATGTGTATAGCTATGGGATTATCTTACTAGAAATCATCAGCGGAATGATGTGTATAGCTTTGGGATTATCTTACTAGAAATCATCGGCGGCCAACAGGTGATTGATTTATCCCGTGGAAATTGTAACATAGTTGAATGGAACAGGTTTATACTCGCAAACAGTGATATTGAAAATATATTGGATCCAAACGTCAACCAAGATTATGACAAAGCTTCTGTCTAGAAAGCTCTTGAATTGGCAATGTCATATGTTAACCTTTATGTAACTGGCCCGGCCCATTTGAGAAAGGATTAAATGAATTAATTTGGCTACCTATATCACCAAGTGCACTTACCTTTTCCGATCACTTGCCTGAAAGAATTCCAGAGTTAAGCGTGCTTGGGCTGGTGTAGTCCCAGGATGGGTGACCTTCCGGGAAGTTATTCGTGGTAGCATGTGTGTGAGGACAAAACACATGGGAAAAGGACACAAGGTGATTGCCGGGTCAGTAAATTATTCGGTCGGGCCTACGAAAAATAACGTACCGACCGTCGGACAGGGGTGGAGCCCACAAGCCCGATAGAGGAATGGGTGACTCACCGGTAGGGGCGGACGGGGCGTTACACTTTCTTCCAAAGAGAGACCAAACATGTCTCAGGTTGTTCAAGAAATAGTTTTAAATAGTTAACATTTTTTTATGAAATCAAGAAAGATCGAAGACATGCTGGTCTTAAACTACAATGTGATATAATCACTTACTCTGGATCAAGATATCCAAAAGTGCCAACAACATCTATAGATACTTGAGTTTCAGATCCCAATGGGAAGGATCTTGAAAGTCCAAAATCAGCAATTTTGGCTTCAAATTTTTCATTCAACAATATATTGGTACTTTTGACATCTCTATGAACTATTTGTGGCTTACATCCACTATGCAAACACTCAATACCTAGCATATATCAAAAATTCATATGTTAACTAATTTCATAAATATAGAGTTTAAAGTAGAATTCAAATGTGTGAGGTTAAACAAAAACAATAGCTACCAAAAATACTACACATATAGCGCGGATTCAACAGCTATTTGAAGTCTTCTTGGCCAGCTCAAAACAGAACCACCACGTTTCCCTGCAATAACAATCAACTGGCTTAAAAGAGAGAGAACCTAGTAAGTTGTATCAAAATTTCATGTGTTTACCTGAGAGATGCTCTTTTAAGTTTCCATTTTCCATTAACTCATAGATGAGAGCTAAGTCATTACCATCGTCACAATATCCAATGAGGCTTACTAGATTTCCATGGTGAACTCTCAAAATTATTTTGACCTAACAGTTAGGGGAATAAAAGGTGTAATTAATCGACCAATTATCTCAAATATTAACCTCTTTTTCAAAAATTTAGTGGAAGATATTAGTAAACGTACCTCTGCTTTGAATTCTTTATAACTTTGAGCTGATGAATGAAAGAGAACTTTAACAGCTGCTTGTTCATTATTTAGAGAACCATGGTAGACAACACCGAACCCTCCTTTACCAAGACTAACTTGAAAGTTATTAGTCATTTCTTTAACCTCATAATAAGTAAATCGTCTATTTTTCGATTTGAAAGATGAGCGTGTAACTGCAAAGAAATGTTTTAACAGTGTTCCATGAGATTTCATACTTTCGATATGGGTTTATATGCTCTCTAGCTACTTGTTATACTCCAAAATTAATGTAGAGATTTTTTTTTGAGATTAATGATAAACCCCATAAAGTATCAACGAATCCATTTTAACATTCAACTAGAGTTTTAACCAAAACATATTTTCAACTAAACGATATTAACTAAAAAAAATAAAATCAGAACAAAGAGAACAACTTGGCAAAAATTAAGCAAAAACTAACCAAAATATAAGAAAAATGTATGCAAAATATAAGCAAAAACAAAGGGAAAAGTGATAAAATCACAAAATTTTAAAATATGACATATTAGAGTATATGTTTTATCAACAGTTTATTTTCATCTATTTGTACAATATCAAATTTGTCATATTAGAGTATATGACAAATTATAGAGGTAGACTCTAATAAGTTGTCATATGTCCTCAAAATTAAAGGAAAATCCCTGTTTTTCTCTTATATATATTATATATGATTTTAAAGATTCCTATAAAGACAAAATAAACAATCTTAATTGAGACTTTCTGAATTGAAGCTATATATAAAAAAAAAAAGCAAAATAACATCTTACAACTTATAAAATATATTAGAGTATATGTTTTATCAACAATTTACTTTTATATTATGTAATATGCTAAATTTTTCTCTAAAGATAAGTTCTAAGAAACTACCATGTGTCCTCTAGAACTTTAACAAAATGTGCTTATGAGACCAATAATAATAATCTTAAATAAGAAATTGATGTACCATATAAAATTGTATATGGCTTCCTAACGTTTATAGCCAAGTCTTTAGGGATATAACCAGTTTTTCCTCCTTGGACGAAACTGGCATCGGATATGAATGTCAGCTTGGTATGTGCTTCGTTATAAGGAGACTCATTAGAAGTAATCCACAATCCAAACTGATGAATCCTGTCCTGATAAGACCGGAAATAGATATGTATATATTATTTTTCTTCGATAAAGTTCTAGACAAAGAAAAGAGATGGAAATGAATAAAACCTTGTTGATTCTGGGATTGAACAAGATGGATAAATTGGCACATACAAAAAAAACAGAAGCTTGGTATAAGTCTCCATTCTTGATGATCTCTGTGTTCGCAACTAACACAAAACTTAATTAACAACAGCTAGAGTTTCGAAACATTATAAAGCCATATACTATTGGTAATGTAAAGTGTTATAATGAAAGGCTGCAAATGGAATTCAATAATCATCTTGACATGAAATCATAAAATAGTAATTTATCTTTTGCTGAGGTTTTAGGTAGCAAATAAGACTACGATTGCAATCCCGACTTGTTGTTATTCATTTTGCAGTCGCGTGATTAATAGTTGCGATTGATCGCAAAATTGTTCATTTTACTACCTCTCTATTAATCTTTAATTTATATTTTTATATTATTTTATTTAAATTTATTTTAATTTTTTATTTAATTATTTTACTGTAGTTCTTATTTAATTTAATTTAGTTTTAAAATTTATTGTTATGAAAGTTAATTGATTTTTAATTTATTTTAATTTATTTAATACCGCAAGATTCTTTGTTTGACAATCGCACGATCAGTTACATCAATCAATCACAGGAATAAAATCATGATTGCTAAAAAGTTTTGTGATAGGAAATTCTAGTCACGGGTTAGTAAACGAACAACATTTGATCACATTCGCATGATTCTGCGATTGTCAAAGGAACATGGCTAGATCGCTTAATAGTTACCCATATAAAATAAATCAAGATATTATTAGTTAATTAATATATATATATATATATATCACATATATATATATATGTGCAAACCATCTTAACATATATTTGAAAATCTCGATTTTTACTTTTTCTTGTATTTCTGGTTTGATTTTGGCATGATCTAAGTCTTAAGTGACAGTTCAGTGTAGGCCTATACATACTAACCGAAAACCAAAGAACCAAACTGAAATAATAGTAACCGAAACCGATCTAAATTTTGTAAATACTCAAATGGTTTTCAAAATTTCTTATTCAAAATAACTGAACCGAACCGAGAACATAATCGGTACCCGAGCTAATCGAAATACGATTGTTATACATAAAAATATTAGATATTTAAATTTGAATTATCCAAACTAACCCGAATGTTTTTTTTATTAAAATACCATAAAGTATTCGATATTTATCTGAATTACCCAAAATTTTAACTGAATTTTCCGAATTTTTATCTGAGTTTACCCGAATTACCCAAAATTATCCGAAATAAACGAAACGAACCCGATTTATTTTTGGGTATTAGTCCATTCTAAAGCTTACTATCCGAACCGAACCAAAAACAAAAAGAACCAAACCGAAATCGACCCGAATTTTGTAAATACTCGAATGATTTATATATCTTTATATCTAAAAGAACCAAAAACCAAAAAAAAAAAAAAAACAGAACCAAACATAATCGAAAAACCGAACGTTTATACCTAATTCAATGACTTTGCCATTCATAATATTTCTTCAGGTAAAGGTGGAACTATTATCCACGATTCGTCCGATCTGAAATATGTTCCAAATCCGCTCTGAAAATCTGAACAATCGGAGACCCAGATTTGTATCTACAAAATTAATTTTGGATCTATCAAAACCAGATCAAAATCAGGATATCATGATTTTCAAATTTGGATATCTACATCCGAATCTTTTCAATATATTACAAATATTTTTTTTTGATTTATTAAGTTTATACATAACATAAATTTAAAATATAATATAATATTTATGGTATTTATTTTACTTTTTTATAAAATAATATATATATTTAATTTAGAATTAATTTAATATTTTAATATAGATATATGTGGAAATCTTGATGATATATTTTAATGTTTGGACGGATATTCAGAAGACAAAGATCCAAATCAGGATAGTTAAAACATGGATCTGGCGAATCCAAATACTTTAAAATTTTAGATATTTGGGTCTGTCCTACTCCAGCCTTCACACACATGCAAGATACTAACTCAACTTCTTCTTTTTTACTAACTCAACTTCTCTGGTCACTTCAATCTACTTTTGGTGTGTGTTCGATTAACTACTTCGCTTAGTAACTTCACCATATAATGTAAACCTGATGAAGAAAATTACTTGGGTCTCATCTACGAGCTTCTGGTAAATGGAGACCTAAAAGAACATTGAGTAAATCATATGATACAACACTTTCTTATTTACCACTTTCAAGCCAAAGGAAGGCTTTTAAACATCCCAACGATTATTTACCATTTGGTAAAAAAAACATTCTGGCTCTGTTTTGAACTGGTCCACTAGACTTATAATAACATCGGCGCTTGGTTCGTAGAAATTGTGCTTATTTATTGTACTTTTGTTGCTCACGGCAATTAGTTAACATTTAGTTGATGTTGCATCAATTAAGTCTTCTAGAAATCAGATTACATCCCATTTTTTGAAATTTTAACCAAAAAGATAAATTACTTACGACCAACATTTTGATTTAAAAAAAAAAAATCACTTGTCAGATTTTATTATTCCACTTTAAAAAGTCTTACCATAAAAAAAAAAGTAAATATCCTACTTGACAAATGATTTATAGTTTGGTCAGACAACCATTCTAACATAGTTTTTTTTTTGTCGGCAACAGTATATTATATTTTGGCCCACTGGGCTAACAGTACGAGGATAAAATTTGAGTTCAGAGATAATGGGCTAAACAAGGCCCAATTCAACGAGAAGAAACGACAAAATGAAATAAGCGGATAACTCCGAGTCATTTCGCCGTGGGACCCATGTTGCCACGTGTTTGAACGTCAGTTATCCTGACATGCAAATCGCCGACGAAGGAATCCTGATCTCTGTTTGGACTTTGACGTCGCTCCAGCCTCGTATGCCTGCCGATCCAGAATCCACCGTACCCATGTCAAGAAACACCGCATCAAGAGGAAAACGATTCAGTCGTCACGAACGTCACCGTTATCTAGCACTTCATACCTGCAGAATCACCGACTGGATTCACGCGCAGAAACAAAGAAAGCCGCCGGACCCGTTCAACTCGATCGGACAGAGTAACCAACCGGCCAAAGTGCATGGCGGAGCGAGGTGAAGAAAGAATCATATCATCGGATTCTTGACAAATCTGCTCTGTGGATCTCGATCGTAACGATTCCCGAAAGAACCGGAAATTTTAAACTCAAACCGATTTAAAAGAGTAGGAAGACAAAATCGATTTGAATCGAAGAGAGAGTCCGGGTTAACCCCAGAAGCAAAAGTTCGACAGCAATCGGAAAGCCGATCCGACAAAGCGTCGGAAGTTTATTGGCGGTAGAAGAACCGCAGCGACAGAAGAGAAAAAGATAAAAAGTATCTCACATATATCACAGCCGGACCACCGGCATAACACCGGTGGCCGGAGAAAGCTGTAATCGTCTGTTTTGTTACTCGAAAGAGAAGAGAGAAGAGAGAAGCAGTTGTACTGGTGATAGGATAAGCGATCTGTTCTTCTAACATAGTTAAGCTAAGATATGTTTACAGTATTGCTCTATAAAAATAATTATATATTAAACATATCGGTAAAATACAAAGCTAAACCCCAATTATTATTAGTTGACAAAAGAAAAAAAAAACCCTAAATTATTTCTCTTTTTTTTTTTTTGACATCCCCAATTATTTCGCTTAATCCCTAAATTTCCTTATAGTTAGGTTCGGATTGATGACGCGTACAGCGTCTAGCGCTAACGCTACATGTGGGATTAGAGAAATTAAATAATTTGCTTTCTCGTTTTTAACAGTAAAAAAAAGCAGAACACCATTTTACAAATACAAAGAACAGCATAACTAATTTTTTTCTTCTGGTTATTCACTTCATTTTATAATATTTTTAGGTTATCCACTGTAAATTTCCGAAAAACAATCTATCATTTGATTTTTATTTGTTTTCTTTTCAATTCGGTAGAAATTCTCGCAAAGAAAAGCATATTTGGTTATATAGTAAATGCCGAAATGGAATCATCGTAATTTCCATTTTCTAACTAAGTGGAAAACACTCTTTAGTTTCCACTTAGAGTGGATGGAGTGTGACCCAAATCTATCCTCAATATAGTTTATTGACTCTTACTTTTTGGGTCCTAATCAAATAGTTAGGCCAATTTTTCATTCTTAATTTTCTTTTGTATTATCAAAAGAGGAATATTCGAATTCCAGAGACAGATTATCATATAAAATTTTCGACTTCTCTAAAAAAGTGAGTAAATCCTGCTTTACATACTAATAAATTTTGTACTTAACATTTTGATCTTCGTAACTCAGATCGACTACTTGATCATTTTTATAATATTTATAGAAGACATGTTACATTTTCAAACGTAGTCCATACTTAAATTAAATTTTATAGAAGACATGTTAAGTTGAAACAATCCTTCTAAACAATTGAACTAATTCCATATTTAAGCATGGATGAATCTTATATTTTTGTAGCTCTATATTCGCACAAGTCACACTGGACTTTGCATCTCTTAATTTCGTCTCAATAATTAAGTGCATGCACGAACCTTTTACATCATTATCCTATAAATATTAAAGTTTATACTTTATACCCTTTGAAAAATCAAAAGTTTCAACAAGAAAAAGTAAGTGAACCTTTTAATTGTTGGATTTTGTACATGCTTTGCTCTGTTTCTTTAATAAGGTTTTTGATACTTAAGGTTATTGGAATTTAAGTTATAAAAAAGTTTAGTGGAATATATATATATATATATATATGTGTGTTTGTTTTTGTCTTAGAGCAATTCCATCGGTGGTTTTTTAGGGAGTATTTAAGTATAAAAATAATGAAAATAATAAAAAGATGAGAGAGAAGTGAGATGGGGTTCTTATTAAAGAACCTTGGGGATCTTAATAAGAAACTCTTGGGACATATGTCTCTTTTCTATTGGCTTCTTTTTATGTTAAAAATTAAAATTTAATTCAATAATTAATTTATATTAAAATACTAATATTTTATTGTTTAGATACTTAAGAGAGTTTCTAAACCAATGAAGATGCTCTTAGGTTTAACATTTGGTTACCTCTTCTATGTCTATATATCTTGGGTTACGGGCTTATGGCCTAAGAAATACAAAGTTAAGATTCTCTATATATATTTGGGCTTGTGGCCTAAGAAATACAAGTTAAAATTCTTGATTCTTAGGTATCAGAGTACATTACTTTCTCACAGTTTTAAAGTATTACTTACTGGTCAAGCCACTTTTTCTTCTTCTTTTCCCTCAGCTTTTTTATCTTAGTGGTATATTCCGTCACGCAACCACCTAAGATTTCTCATCTTTATATAAAGACTTCTTCACAAAAACATCATTCAACACCAAACTCAAACACCTTAGTTAACAAAAACAAGATAAACTAAAAAAAAACATTAGAATGGGAACGTTTTTAGGACACTTCGTGCCTGGTCTCTCACTTGCACTTCTTGGTCTTTGGCATCTCTTCAACACCATAAGATCTTACTGCCTTAAAGGCCCTGAAACTTTCTCAGCAAGATTCTGGTTCCCTTTCCCCAAACTCAAACATCTCGAGCTTTTCTTGATCCTTTTCTTCTCCTTCTTCGCCATCATCCTCCTAGTTATAGATTTCCCTAATTTCAACTTCTCCTCATTCAAGCCAGACAACCTAGAACACGCTTCCATGTTCCTCCACCTCATTATCTTTGCATGTTTCGCTCTCTTATGCGAGCTGACCCTTTGTTCAGATCTCTTCTCCGGTATAATCGGTATCCTCTCCGCTTCTGTCTTTGCACAAGAACTCTTCCTCCTTCATTTTCACTCCACTGATCACTTAGGTCTTGAAGGTCACTACCATTTTCTTCTCCAGCTAATCGCCTTTGTCTCCTTCTCCTCGGCTCTAGCTTCTGCTTCTTTTCCAAAATCATTTTCTTCAGCATTAGTCCTCTCGGTTTCGGTTATGTTTCAAGGATGCTGGTTCTTGAACATGGGTTTCATGCTTTGGGTCCCAGGGTATGTTCCTAGAGGTTGCGTGAGCAACACGACCACTTCTAACAACAGAAGAAGTATTGTTCACAGTAGTGCGGTGGCTTGTGAGTCTCCTGGCGCTGAGGTTAGAGCAAAGGCATTGGCGAATCTTCAGTTTAGTTGGATTTTGTCTGCTATATTGATCATTACATGTGCCTTGTGCGTCAAGTTTTCTGGCAAAGTTGTGTTGCCTAAGAATAGGTCTTCCTCGGAGTATGAGCGTCTTTGCCGGCAAGGAAGTGACCGTTCAGCAGCCGTGACGGTGGAAGTACCGGCTAGTTCCGATTAACAATAGATTTTACTTTACTTTGTTATCTTAATATAATAATATGAAAAAATATACAAAATAATATGATGTATTATTTCCATATTTATAAGAAGGGAAGAATGTAACGCACTAAAAGTAGTGAACCCTTTTGCGTGCTTTGTGAACTAAAAACATTTGCATAAAGATACAATTTAGTAACGGATTTGAATATTAGACTTTTGAATATTTTACTCATCTATCATAATTCGTAATAATAAGTCGCTATCAAAAATTAAGATGATATAAAAATTAACATTTTACAAAAAAAGTCATAGCAAATAGAAACTATCTCAAGTTGTATTTTGTAATTTGTAGGGTGAGAAAATGATGTAAGATCAAGACCTTGATCTCATAATGATGGGTTGATGGAGGAAAGCTAGCCGGTTGTACAATTTCTTTAACAAACCTAATGGACACGAGATGCAGTGTTGATAATAGATTGATGGATACTTTGACAACTTTTTACAACTCTTTTTGGTTCAGAACAATAGATGGATGAACTCAATAACGTGATGGATCGTGGTTGGCACACAACCTTATGAATTTAGATTATGATAAAACAAATCTCTCTCAAGAATGAATCACACAAACTTGAGAAAAGACAGAAAACACTTTTGCTAGAAGAAAACTCGGCCAGCTTGGAATTATTCCCCAACAATTTCTAATTGATTCAACAATTTCCAATTGATAATTTTATTCCCTAAGTATTGGCAGCTTAGAATTATTTCCCAACAAAACGTTGATTTTGAAAATTAGGGATTAATAAAGTTAGTTGTTATCTCTTAACTCACGCCGTCACTCATACTTTTTTAGTCGGGAAATATAAACCTTCACCTGCAAGCTGTTCATTTCGTCCCAAATTGCAAACCCTAAATCAGAGAGGAAGGTGAAATGAAGAACAACACAAAATCCAGAAATACTTTCCTCAGAGAAGGACGGATCCACCTCGACGACCCAATGATGTTTGAAGGCGAAATCTGTAAGTGATTTTTTCTCTTCAATTCTTTCCAGATGTCTGTTTTCGTTTTGTGAAATAATTGGATTGAAACCGGAATGTAGGAGGATATAGGCTAGATGTGTATAAAGGAATTTGGAATTCATCAACCAACAATTTGTTCTTCAGTGGGAGAAGGGGATTTCCGAGCAAATGTGTATGTGGTAGTGATGTTACCATTTACATATCGTCCTCTAAAGCTAATCCCGAAAGTCCATATTTTCGTTGTGCCGTTTCAATAGATGTAAGACTTTAGCTTTAACAAAACATGTTTGTTTTTTTTTTTTGATCTAAACCGGAACTTTCATTAAAACTAGAGTTGGTTCGGTATAGCCAAGCTTAAAGCTTGTTTTGCTAAACCATCTGCAAGAGTATTATCCTCTCTCCTCACAAAATTAAAGCGACAAAATTCAAAAGAACAAGATAGCGATGAAATATCTGAGATGATTCCGTGAAGATCCGCGTTCCCCTTCTTCTCTTTGATGAGGTTGATCATCTGTTGAGAGTCAGATAAGAAAGAGATCCTCTTGAAGTTCATTTCTATTGCATCCTCCAGAGCTGCTCTGATGGCTAGTCCTTCTGCCACGAGAGGAGAAGCCACGAACGGCACTGTCGTAGACCAGGATCTAATAGTCCTGTCTTGTTGATTGCTGAAGACCCAAGCTAGGCCTGCGATTTTATGTTCATCCTTCCATGCAGCATCCGATTTACAGGTAATATCCACACCTGAAACTTGAGTGGGTGCTGTGAAATTGAAATGTGTGATTGAATCTTGTTGAGCGCCGCTCCATTCCTTTGCATCGATAATTGCTTTTGTTATGATTTCCTGAGCTGAGAAGTTCTTTGCATTGAAGATTTTTTGGTTTCGTGCAGTCCAAAGAGCCCACACGATCCAAGGAGCGATTCGAGCTTCTGCTATTCCGATTGGAGGGAGACACACCGCATCCTTTGTCGCCTTCCAACCCGTGTACACTACCGATTGGGTTCCTGTTATCAGTCTCTCCTTAACAGGTAACAAGCTCCAAACTTCCTGCGCAAATTCACAAGTGAACAGTAGATGGCATATTGATTCAACTTCTCCACATCTATTACACTTAGGATCTTGAGAAATCTGTCTGGTTGTTAGAGTTTCGTTCACAGGCAGAGCTCCCTTTAGACATTTCCAGATAAACATCTTTATTTTCCCCGGTGCTTTGACTGTCCAAACATCTTTGATCCAATTTACTTGCTCTTCCATTTCCATTACATTTGGACCTTGCATCTCTTCCACAGCAAATAGGTATCCGGATTTAGTTGAATACTTACCATTTGTTGTCCCCAGCCAGACTCTTTTATCCGCATTTCCCAGTTTACTGATTTTTATGTTTAAGATTGTTGGTGCCCACTCCGGAAAGCTTTCCTCAATTCTATCTTTATTCCATTCTGTTCCTTGAGCTGACAAGAGACTTGAAACCAGTGTTTCGCTACAGCCTTTGGGGATTGGTCCCGTTGGTCTTACTTGATGTTTGGAGGATAGCCATGGCTCAGTCCACATTTTTACGCTCTGTCCATTCCCAATAGCCCATCCCATATTCTTAATAATCAGGTCTCTTCCAATCAAGACTCCTCTCCAGCCGTGAGAGACTGCAGTAGCACATTCAACTTCCAAAAATTCCTGCTCAGTACAGTATTTACCAAACAGTACCTGTGCAAGTAAACAGTCCGGGTTTTCCAACACTCTCCAGCTGAGCTTCGCAAGCAGGGCATCGTTAAAGCTTTCAATCTCCCTGATTCCCAGCCCCCCTTTTGCTTTTGATCTAGTCATTTTGCTCCAAGCAACCCATGCTGTCTTTTTTTCATTTGGTTTGTTATCCCACCAAAATCTCGTAAGGATAGACTGGATTCTTTGGCATAGAGATTTTGGGAGTTTAAAACATCCCATAGTGTACGTTGGCATGGCTGAGAGTACGCTTTTTAGCATAACCAGCTTCCCTGCTTGAGAAAGCATTCTAGTCGACCAACTTACTGATTTTTGTCTCATTTTATCCACTAATGCTGAGAATATGTCTTTTTTCTTTCTTCCAAACTGCTCAGGGAGCCCTAAATACTTGCCCACTCCTCCCTCATTCTCAATCAGTAACTCTCCTTTTACCCGAGCTTTGAGGTCTATAGGTGCTTTTCTTGAGAATGTGATAGCTGATTTGTTCTGGTTTATAAGCTGGCCAGACGCCTCCTCATACTTCTGAAGAATTTCTTTTAGCGCTTTAACACTCTTAGGATTTGTCCGACAGAAAAACATTGTGTCGTCCGCAAACAACAAATGATTTATCCTTGGACTTTTCGTTGCTACCCTTATGCCTTGGAGTTTTCCTTTTTCTTGAGCTCTCTTACACAACCCCGAGAGTACTTCGCTACATAGAATAAAGATGTATGGCGAAAGTGGATCTCCTTGGCGAATCCCTCTCCTAGGAAAAACCTTTCCTTTAGCTGTCCCATTGATAAGGAAGGAGAATGAAACTGTGCTGACACATTGAATGATCCAGCCTATCCACTTACTGTGGAAACCCAATCTTTCTAGAACCAGGCGTATGAAATCCCACTCTATTCGATCATAAGCTTTGCTCATGTCCGTTTTCACGGCCATTGAGCAATGCTTAGTTGCTTCTGAGTTCTTCAAAAAGTGTAACACTTCATGCGTGATCAGCACATTATCGGTTATAGCTCTACCAGGTACAAAAGCACTCTGGTTTTCTGAGATGATAGAAGATAGGATAGGTTGTAGTCGACGAGTGAGCATCTTAGAGATGATCTTATAATAGACATTGCATAGAGCAATTGGTCTGTACTCGGATACTTTCCTAGGTCCCTGAATCTTCGGTATAAGCCTGATGTGTGTCTCGTTGATAGAGTATGGTAGCCTGCCCGAGCTAAAGAAGCTCTTTATTTCCGTTACTATCTCCTCTCCTATTTCTGACCAGTTTGATTGGAAAAAACTTGCTGAAAATCCATCCGGGCCAGGGGCTTTGTCCGGGTGGATGGAGAAGAGGGCTTCCTTGATTTCTGATGCTGATGGTTCTCTTATTAGCTTCTGGTTTTCTTCATCAGTAATGATCGGTTGTAGTGCTTCATTGACCACCCCTTCTCTGTTCCCTTCGACAGTAGTGAAAAGAGTCTTAAAATACTGGACAATTGAGGCTGTGATCTCTTCTTCTTTGAAGACTGCAGTTCCTTCCTCATTTTCTATTACTGTAAACTCATTGAGAGCATGTCTGCCCTTTGTTATGGCATGGAAATATCCAGTATTTCGATCTCCCAGACTTAACCACATGATTCTGCTCCTTTGTCTCCAAAAATCTTCCTCAGCCTTATAGATTTCTTTAAGCTCCTTGTTTAGTCTGGTCAGTTCCTGCTCATTTAATAGTGGACTTACCATTGCCACCTCTAAGGCCTCCTTCAGCTCTTCTAGCTTGAGTTTATTATTCAATTGTTGCTCTTTGCTCCATTGGATTAAAGCTCCTCTTACTTTGCTAATTCTTCTTTCTACCGTAGCATTTCGCGTTTCATGCCAAGCTTCTGCAATTATCTTTTTGGCTTCAAGGTTATCTTTTAAGCTCCTGTTGTACCGGAATAAGCCCTTTCCTTTTTTCTTATTTATATCAAAGCATGTAATCAACGGTTTGTGGTCCGATCCCTCATACCTCAGGTACTCACATCTGGCTGCAAAGAAATATTCAAACCAAGAGCTATTGGCCACTGCTCTGTCGAGTCGACATCTTACTAGTTGCTCATTTCTTATCCCTCTCCAAGATAATGGATCACCCGAATGCTTGATATCATACAAATCTCCAGCTGAGATAAAAGACCGAAAATCCACAAAGGAACCTTCGGGTCTGATTGTTCCTCCCTCCTTTTCTTCATTACTCAGTATGTCATTGAAATCTCCCGTGAGGTACCACGGTCTATTTCTGATGGCTGCCACGTCCAGTAACTGATTCCACATCTGCTTTCTTTTTGTCTTGTCCGTGTCAGCATAAACAAATGTGGCATTGAAAGTCTTATTTTCCAGTTTGATCTTTGTATCTATAAAATTGGAACAATGTTCCACCACTTCCAAGTTCACGTTCTTTCTCCAGAAGAGTGCTAGCCCACCTCCTCCTCTTCCATGAGGTGCTACTAGAAAGTAGTTAAACTCATCCAACTTCTTAAATTTCCGGAGGACAAAGTCGTTGGAATTCTTTGTCTCCGAGAGGAATATAATGGCTGGAGAGACACGTTTTCGTATCTCGTTTATTCGATGGACTGTCGAGGGATTCCCCAACCCTTGACAGTTCCAACTCAGAATCTTTAAGGAATCGGATCTGGAGGTTTCTGAAAATCCCCCTTCTCCTTTGTGATTGCCGGTATTATAGTTGTCTTTGGTTGTTCCTTAGATCTGATGCTTGCTTCTACTGCTTTCCCTTTTTGTCTTGCAGAGGTTTTTGAAGTCCCTTCACCAAAAGGATTGGAATCTAGCTTTAGTCTGCGCTTTGGTGAGTTTCTTGCTACAGGGACTTTCCTCTTCTTCACAATTGCCCCTGCTGTAAGATTTGGGCTGTTGTGTACTGATTTTTTCCCCGGGGGTCTTCCTAATCTTTTTTTTTCAGGGATTCTTTCTTCAGTGGCAGTATTGGTTATACCCTCAACTGGAGGGCCTAGTCGGAGTGAAGCAGGCACTCTATTTGCACACAGCGGGGCTACTTCTTCTGCTAAGTGTTCCTGTAGCCTTAAATTTGTGATAACCATTTGCGCTGCAGTTTCCTCCATTTCTCCTTGTTCTTCAGCTAACCTCATTCGCTCTTTCCTTGCAGCACTCTCTGAGGGATCTGCCACGTTTGTATATTGAATCATAACTTCTCTTAATTCTCCCATAGCAACTTGCACTGCCTCTTGTGGTAGGTTTTGAACAGATAGTCTTTGAGTCGATGGTAAAACAGTCCTTGTTTCCTTTGACAGGCTATTCGTCCTTATGCAGGACCCATGTCTAGGAGTCTCCTCTGACTTTGCTTCACTCTCTTTTGCAGAATAAATTCGTTCTCTGCTACTATCAGCTCTGCTTGAATGTGATATTGTCTGGAATCTCCTTCCCGTTTCCACCCATCGTGATGAGGAGTTACCTCTGTATCTATCACCATGTTCATTCCTGACATTGTACTCGCTTCTATAGGTTCTACTATCATCTCTTCCTGAAGCGTAAGAGCGTGCCTGGTATGCCCCCTTTTCCCTTTTATAATTCTCCAATCTTGGCTCTCTAAGGCCTTCTCTGCTTCTGTAAATCTCTCGGCTGTATCCGTGTTCTCTTTCATGTTGTTTGATATTACCCGCCGTTAATGATAAGCTCCTTCTCGCTTGAGACTTCTCCTTACTGCTCTCTGATTCTTTCTTTAGACCTTGTTTTACTTCTTTGTAGGAGCAGGTTTCCTCTTCATGGTCCAATCTCTGGCAGTATGAGCAATGTTTTTCCAGTTTTTCATAGATCAAGGTAGCTTTGACTTCATCTCCATTATCAAATTCTAGCGTGGATTCTTTGATTAAAGGTAGCAGCCCATTGACATGAACTCTCATCCTTGCTGTTGTAGTTGATATCTCACATTTCTCAAACCAACCAATGTCATCTCCCACACTTTTTAGAGTCGCCTTGTTCCACAGGTGTACCGGGACCCCTTGGAGGCGTATCCAGAAAGGAAGTTGGGCTGGGAACTCCGGATCTACAGTTTGTTCCCATTTTTGTAGAATCACCATCCACCAGGCAAAGTGGTAGGGCCTATTTTCCAGTACCAGTTGCATATCCTCTTGGGAAGCAAATTGAAACTGGAACATTCCATTCCCCAAGTCTGCACCTACTGGTCTTACTGCTGTTTTCCATAGATCTGAAAGAAAAGGTATGAGAGACCATATTCTTTGCACTTTAATGTTTGTAACCCGCCCTATCAGCGTGAGGGCATGCTTCTGTATTAACTCAGAGTTGTCGAAAGCAGGTACACGGACCCTTCCAGATCTTGGCGGGTTAGAGCAGTTTGCTATACTCTTTCCTTTTTCAGCGTGAGAGTATCGGTGAGACATCTTCAAAAGTTCTTCCCTTTCGGGTGATAGTTTGTAAGAGTTATATGTTCTTCACACCCAAGTGTGTTATGGTTCTTCAACGGGATTATTCACGTTGTGAAGGTTCTGCAAGGTTATACAACACAGAGCAAGTGATGCATTATGTTTGGAAAGACGTTTGAAAAAGAGACTCTACCTTTGTCAAGTTTGCTTCTATGCTACGGTAAAGCTTGTGTCTTCTCCGGCGGACCCTCCGACTACGCGCCGGGGGCTTGAACCCTTTGATTTGGTCTTCAAGTGGTTTTTCAAGTGGTTTTGGATTCAAAAATTTGCTATTTTGGGAAAAACAAGTTAGGAAAACGTCGCTCTCAAGAAAACCAGTTAGCTCAAACCCGCCTAGAGACTTGTGCCTGGGAGCTTTTTCTCTCTCAAGCTTTTTCTCTCTCCCTTATATTTATTATGTTCTATAAATTTTTATTCATAAACATGTTTGTTTAAGTTTTAATTTTGAATGCTTCTTCTTATTGTTTGTATAGGATGGACATTTGTTTAAGTGGGTAGAAGATGGATTGTATGAAGAAGTTAAAGACTTGATACAAAAGTTTGGGGAAAGAGAATCAAAGAGTGAGAATGTGATGAGAAATGAAGAGAATGAGTTGATGCTTGAGGTTTTTAACGTAAAAGAAGAGGTGGTGAAGTGCAAAAGCGAGCTCCCCAATGTCAAAATAAGTGTCATGTTGGTGCTTATTCTCTGTTTTGGTGTCATAGCTTTTGTAATCATATACCACATCATCTTGGACAAAGTTGGTGAGAAGAGTCTTGTATTTGGTACCTAGTTAGTTCATTTGGGTTGTGGTTGTACTCTTTGACAATATTAAGTTTTATGTTGTGTTCTAAAACACGGCCGCCGCGTCCGTATTTGCGGTGGTTAATCGCTCGACGGAGCCCAGCCGCGGCGACTTTGCTCTACTCGGCCATTTAGGCGGAAATATTTACTAAACTTAGTTTTTTTTCTTCTTTTGGAGTTCAATATCGCTTCATATGTGATAGATTTACAAGAATATGGTGTAAAAGAGAGTAAAAACGCAAAAAACTGAAGCATTGTCTGTAAAAAAGTTCATGGCGTCCGCGAAAAAATATGCAGAAATAAACCCTATTTTTAGGAAGAAGACGAGTGGGTAATACAATTTGCCCTTCTTTAACTTTATTTCCGAAAATGAGCAAAATTGAGCCTTTGGAGCTTCAAACTTGGGTTGGGCGCAACTGGAAAGGATAATATAACCACTAGACCACGCTGATATTTCATTATAATACGTCTACGTTATATTATATATACAATATTATTATAAAATTAAAAACAAAACCAAAAATTCCGCCCCGCGTACTCTTCGATTTTCTCCCGATTTTTTGTTAACTCGCTAGGCCCACCTCAGCTGGGCGGATAGCGCCTAGCGAGATTCCGAACAAGGGTTTTATGGGACAAAGCATTTGTACTCAATTGCATTACAAAAACCAATTTCATAATTTCATAAGAGTATTACCAACCGATGAAGTGCATAACAACCGATTAAGTGCATAATAAAAACTAAAACAAGCACCATCCTGAAATATTAAGAAGCATATTGTATCAACGTAAAATAATGCTTCAAGCTACGTACTTATAAAAAATGCCGAAGCTCATAATGCCGAATTAAGATGTAGCAAAACATGACCAGCCTAGACTAGGTGGAGAAACCAAATCGTCCTTGAGCTTGAGATGGTTGCGATGCTTGAGAGAGTTGAGATGCTTGAGAAGGTCCTCCTCCTTGTGAGGTTTGTGATGATTCTCCCTATTTCCAACACACATAAAGGTTAAACAACAATAATTTTTGAACTATGAATTAAGTCAATTTGAATAATGAACCTCTTTTCTTGGACGGCCTCTTGGACGCTTTGGTGGTGGAGGTGCTGTTGGGTAAGAGCACAAAGTCTTGTTATGGCATTCCCTTTTATAGTTTGAAAAATTTGGAATACGGCCATGGCGTGTTAACCAGTTTGCGTTGGAAGACGACTCTTGAGGACCTTGAACCTAGCACGACAATGAGGCCTTCCACGGTTTGTTCTTGATGGAGGTGGTAACATACCTACTCGGCCTAACCTTCTCCATGCTTTCATGCCTTGCACCGGCTTCATACACTCAGCATACAAAGCTCGCCATTTTGTAGTCAAGTAGTAATCGGCCACATAGTCGTTGAGAGTCAATCCCTTATTTGTGATGACTGCCATTGCATACATACACGGGATCCCATTGAGTTGCCAATTACCACATCCACATGTTTTCGCATCGATATCTACACTCCAAGCATTTCCATGATAATCAATATCATGCACATTTCCTGTTGTCCTATATGGTATGCATTCTCTAGCCTTCTGCCTATTGCTTTCAATCTCTCAATCTGCTCTTAGTGTGAATCGTTTCTTCCACCTGTTAGTCAAAACAGTTGTACTAGCATTTCTTTCCATGACTTTCCTTCTCACTTCAGTCAAGAAATCTAGTAAAGGCTTCCTCCTCGACTCCCTAACATTGCGATTGAAAGACGCACACAAGTTGTTGAGATTATCATTGCAGCAGGATCCCAACTTGAAGAATGCCCGAGACCATGTTCTCGGTCCAGTTTTTTGGAGAGCTTCATATGCACCTAAGTTGTATGCCTTCATTACTTCCATGTTACTCGCAAATGACTCAGGTGTATAACTCCTAGCTATTTTCCAGAACATCCTCTCAAGCTCTATGTCCTTGTGATTCTTCTTCCAATTCTCCAAAATGTGTCGAGAGCACATCCTATTCTCAGCTTTAGGAAGCTCTTCGTGAACAGCATTTAGTATACCCTACAAAGCTATAAAACATTATTAGTACACATTGTTAAGAACAAACAACAATCATCCGAGAAGTAGTACTATACCTTATGTTTGTCCGATATGATTGTGATGTTATCTCCATCCTGAAGTCCCAATTCTTTTTTCAACAGTTGCACAAACCACAACCAATTAGGATTGTCCTCAATCTCAACAACTTCCCAAGCAATGGGGAAGATTCTGTTGTCACCATCACGGCCAACTGCACCTAACATCTACCTTTTGATATCTCATCATAAAGGCTGCGTCTAATCCAATTATAGGCCGACATGACTGTTTCCATGCTTCTATGAGAGCAGCAAAACATATAGAAGCGGTGAAATCTCGGCTTACTTCCAGGAATAGTCTCAATCTCTATTGTTGTCCCGGGATTAGTCTTTCTTACCTCTTCTTGATAATCCCAAAGTCTATCAAAATGCTCTTGGTGAGAAGCTTTCATTTTCCGTGATAGCAACCATTTCGCTCTCCTACACTGGTGAACACTAACAATCATATTGTACTCCCTCTTGATTTCAGAAACCATCTCGTCTGCTGTGATCTTCGGATTACGCCTCAACCTTTCTTCGTAGAGTTGTCCAATAGTACCACTCTTCAACAACTTTGTATATCCTATCCTTGAACATACGTGTTTGTCTTTTTATAAACCTTAACCATCAACTTGTTTCTGCTCTTTTCAAACGAGCAGTAGATTCTCCAAGGACACTCCTCCTTCACATGTTGTGAGCACTTTGCACCAAGTCTATCACTGGATGATTTATACATCTCAGCATCATACTCCGTGGTCAAAGAATACCTAAGCAGAGCATATTTAAATTCATCTTCATTGTTGAAGCACTTCCCAAGAGCTAATATATCATCAGAATGACAAGTGAATGGCCTGCTCTCTGCCTCAGCTTCATCATCATCATCATCATCTGATAATGGATCGGGTAATGACTTCATCGTTCCAAATGTCTTCACCACTATGATCAGATTCTTCACCTGCGTCATCACCATCCCCATCTTCACCAACATCTCCAAAATGGGATCGCATTTCACCCTCTGAACAGATTTCCACATTCACAAACTCTTCATCATTGGTTTCATCCAACTCAGGTTCAGCCTCTCTATATCCACACGCTTCCTCGTTAATAGCAGGGCAATCATCTTCTTCCATCCCACAGTCATCTGAATCCGTCTCCTGTCTTCCCAAAGTCGCATTCTCATCACCACCATTACCTCTTTCTTCTACATTGTCCTCATTACTAGTCCTATAAAACATAAACATATTATAAGCTAACATCGAGCATAACAAACACCATATAAGCTCAATTAAAGTGCACTTAACAAAAACAATTCACCAAAAAAACTAAAAGCAAAATACCTCTCGGGTTGACTGCAATTTTCTATTTCTGGCTCATACTCGATTTGGGATGGTGTATCGGGGATTTGAGGGTCTAAGTCTTGTATTTGAGGTTCTGAATCGGGGATTTGAGGGTCTAAATCTGTGATTTCAGGTTCTTCTGCTCGGTGAGTCGAATCTTCTCTTCCTTGGGTCTGTGAGTTTCTTCGAACAGGTTTCTTGCGACGCTTCGCCCACATAGTTCTCGCCATACTTGCGACGCCTCTTCTCCTTTCCCAGAATCAATCGATTTTGACTTCGATTTCTCCATTGGAAATCGCCTCCTAGGGTTTTCAACTTGGGAATGGTGTTTCTGGGTAATAAAATCGCGACGGGTTTCTTTATAAACCTAATAAATTATAACAACATGAGTTAATAGATAACGGTTGAATTCATTAATCCCTAATTTGCAAAGTCAACGTTTTGTTGAGGAATAATTCTAAGCTGCCAATACTTGGGGAATAAAATTATCAATTGGAAATTGTTGGGGAATTAAATGAGCGTTTTCCTGGTGAATAATACAAGACTGTGAGGGAACTTTATAAACAGTCCAAACAGCTATACCCTTCTATGGAGACTTGAAGAAAATCAAACAGAAAAGGAAACACAAATTTGATCAGTAGGGCCTAATGAAACATATTGCAAGACTCTCTAGGAAATGAAAACAAATTACAAGCTTAATTGATTCTAAATGAAATCTACATTCAAACAAAGAGATAATAAAAGGGTAGGTTAAGATATTCATAATAATAATAATTCAAAGGCATATCTTAGCTGGCCAAGAGCTTGATACAGAAAGATTTTATGTCCATTCGAGTTGAAAGAATTGATACTAAGATTTTTATCCTATTGAAAGAGGTATCAATTCTCTTACTTATCGCGTAGTAAGAGTATCGAACCAATCCGGGACGGGACTAAACCAACAAAAATGCACAAAACCCTATTAGATAAGCAATTTTCAAATTCAAATTAAGATTCTAATAGTTCTAGGTGCAATTAACAACAAACAAGCAAATAACAATGAAATAAGGAAGAACTAAACAAGCAAACTTAAGCTTAGATAATCAAATACTAAAGACAAGGTTTATGAGCATAGGTCAATGGAATGGAAGACTTGGGATGATCTTGGGATGCTAATCAAACTTCAAACAAGCTAGCCTCCTAGCAAGGAACACAATAAGCTAATTAGCCTAATCTTTTAGAGCTAATCTCTTTCCTTAATCCTAATCCAAGAACAAATTCTCATTTGTGAATTAAGATCAAGCAAGCATTCAATCAAGTTCCAAATAGCCAACAATCACTCTAGACATTCATTTCCATGAGCTAGAATGTGAAAATCCTATCTAAGCAAAAACTGGCATTTCATCGAACACATGGTGGGCAGGAAATCCTAAACATCCTAATCAACTTGATCAAGGCTAACTAGGCATTAAGCACACTTAGATAAAAGAGATTTAAGATAGATTAAACATTAGACATCTCTTAATCATCCCTAATCAACCTAATCCTACCTAACCCATAAACCCTATGAGGAACTACTCACAAATCATGCTTAGCCCAACAAAATCCATGAGAAAGATGTTAAGCATGTTGATTTGTGAAGGATTAAAAGAAAAAGATGAAGAATCAAAGTAAAACAACTCTTAGATTCAGAAAAGATTCAAATTTTTGTCTTACAAGTACTTAGAACAAAAATAAAGCTTAAGAGACAACAAAAATCAGGTTTTTGGCTTTAAATAGTAAAGGGGCACGAACCGGGTCAACCCGGAACAAACCGGGTATTGATCCAGTTCAATTTGGTTTGCAAGTGAAATCATCGACCTAGTGTGGTCGATTGTGGACGTCGATTGAAAACCCCTTGGAATGATCGACTGCTTCTGGTCGATTGGCGAGGTCGATAGTTTCCCTGGTGAAACTCGACGAAAATTGCTTGGGTTTCCATCGACGTTGTTAGGTCGATTAGCCACGTCGGTGGAAAATCCAGTGATTCCATCGACGCGTTCTGATCGATTCATCTGGTCGATGATTTTTCGGATTAATTTGTGCATCTTCGACGTAAGTTCCCATCGGCGTTATCTGGTCGATTTGTGACGTCGATGGAATGGGATATAAATCATCGACCTCATCTGCCCGATGGTGGACGTCGATGATTTCACTGGTCGATTTGCACACTTCTTCTTTCATCCTTGAGCTTCTCTCTTGCTTCCTTAGCTCACCAAAACCCCCAAGCATCTCCATGAACCTATAAAACCACAAGATACACTCCAAATGCATCCTAATATGCTAAATCCTAACTCTAGATGCTCCTAGACTCTAAATGAAACTTTGAACAACAAAGAAGGAAGAATGTATGGAAGAAGAAGTCAAAAAACAAGCAAAATACTATCCTAAATGAATGAATATACAAGAATATCAAGAATGCGGACTGTTTGAGCTTGATGAAGTGTGGTCGTTTTTGATGCTTCTCTTGACTAAATGAAGTGTTGCGCTTCATGGCCGAGGAGAGATGGCCGAAATGCTGAATAAGGTAACTTACTTGGACACTTTAAGATATGGCGACCCATGTGTATTATCCCTTTGAATGCTTGTACCGACTTTCAATCCAAGGTACTTTGTAGGAATGTTGTTTGGTGCTTCTTTCTCTTTTTGTGTTTGAATGTTGCCTTCTTCCAGAAGCATGTTATCTTCAGACTGCTTGGTTATCTTGGAGATTTAGGGCTTGTAAAGTTGATCTATAATGTCTTCATGCTCTTTCTCATTGATCAGAAGCTCCATTGTCTGGTTAAAATATTCACTCATGTCTTTAGTTCCTGATCTTGTTCACAGAGTTTGCCTCATTGTTGGAATCAAGTTGTTGGTTGTTTTTTTGGTTTTGAGGTCTCCATCATCCTCTCGCCCTTGAAAAGGTTATGTCCTCAGAACTTATTCTCATGCATTAAATGGAGATAAGTCAGATAGATTGAGGGTGGAGAAAAGGTTGAACTCACATGGTAGATTAATCTGGTAGGCATTTTTATTGATCTTCTTGATGAATTTGAAGGATCAATCTTCTCAAGGTGTTAGGTTAAAATTTATTTGGGTTGGAACCTCTTTGTCCTCATGTGATGCCAAACCCAATCTTTTGGTTCAATTCTTATTTTTTGCACCCTTTGTCAGCATACTTCTTGTACAGCTCAGTCTTCTTCTCAAGGTTCTCCTTGACCTTGCTATGCAGCTTCTTGACTAGTTTTGCCTTTGATTCCTCATCTTGTCTAACATGTTCTCTATGTGGTATATATGACAAATCTAGAGGGGTGAGTGTCTTAAATCCATACATAGTCTAAAAAGGTGAAAATTTAGTAGTAGTGTGTGTCACAATATCATAAGAAAACTCAATGTATGGAAAATATTCTAGCCAATTCTTTAAATTGTTACTAACGGTTTCTCTCAAAAGGGTGGATAGTGTGTGGTTGATAACCTAAGTTTTTCCATCACTTTGAGGATGGAAAGTGGTGGAGAAGAGCAGATTTGTTCCTAAATTTCCCCATTAAGTCTCCCATAGGGGCTCAAGAACTTTGTATCCCTGTCCGAGATTATTATCCTTCGAAATTCATGTAACTTGACCACTTCTTTGAAGAATATATCATTAGTTTGAGTAGCATCAGTGGTTTTGGCACAAGATATGAAGTGTGCCATCTTAGAGAACCGATCCACCACAACAAAGATAGAATCTTTGTGTCTAATCCTAGACAATCCTAAAATAAAATCCATGGATAATTCTACTCAAGGCAGGTTACGAATATGAAAATAATGTATAAACCATGAGGATTAGACCTGAATTTTTCCCTTAAATAGATTATTCCCTTGGAGCAGAATCTCTCCACATCTCTCCTCAAGTGTGGCCAAAAGAAGTGTTCAACTACAATCCTCAGTGTCTTGTCCACTCCAAAATGGTCCATAAGTCCTCCTCCATGAGCTTACTTGTGGATGAGCTCACACATTGAGATTTTTGTTATGCACATCCTCTTTTCTCTGAAAAAAGAAAACTAGATTGTTTGAAGAAGGAATCAATGGTGCATATAGTGCATTGCTTGTAAACTCTCCAAAATCAGGATCATCTTCATATATAATCTGATCATGACCTACATTGTTGAGATGAGGGTGTATATTATGGATAAATCATCTCCTACAATGTTTTTCTTTCCATTATTGTACTTGATCATGTAGGAAAATGTTTCTGCAAACTCTGACCATCTAGCATGCCTCTTCTTCAGTGTTGTCTGCCCTCTTAGATATTTCAAGGTCTCGTGATTAATATGGATGACAAAATATTTGGAATGAGGGTAATGCTTTCACGCCACCAATGATCTCACCAAGACATAAAATTCCTTGTTATAGGTAGAGTAGTTTAGAGTTGATCAATTCAACTTCTCATTGAAGAAAGCTATTGGTTTTCCTCCTTGAGTTAACAAAGCCCCAATACCTGTTCATGAAGCATCACATTCAACCTAAAAAGTTTTGTCAAAGTTACGTAATACTAAACATGTGCATATGTAAGACTATTTTAAGCTCCTGGAAATCTTGCTCTTGTTCAACTCTCAAACTAAGAGATACATTCTTCTTGATGACTTATGTTAAAGAAGCATCAATGGTGCTGAAATCCTTAACAAAACGTCGGTAGAAGCTTGCTAGTCCCTTGAAGCTCCTGACATGCCTAATAGTGGTAGGTGTTGGCAATTCTTAAATTGCTCTTATCTTCTCTTCATAAACCTTTAGGCCATTTGTACTCACAAAAAGCTTAAAAACCAATTGATCAATGCAAAATTTGCATTTTTGAGATTACCATATAAACCTTCTAACCACATTGTCTCTAAAACTTTCTCAAGATGCTTTAGATGATAGACCAGAATATCACCAAAGTATACAACTACAAAATTACATATGTAGGCTCTCAGAACATTGTTCTTAAGCCTCATGAAGGTGATGGGTGCATTGGTAAGACCAAATGGTATGACTAACCATTCATATAAACCTTTATTGGTTTTGAATGATATCTTCCATTCATCACCCTCCTTCATTCTGACTTGATGATATCTACTCTTCAAATATATATTGGAAAAAATCATGGCACAACTTAGGTCGTCCAACATATAATCTACCAAGGTTTGAGATGCCTATACTTAATGGTTATGATGTTGATGGCTCTGAACTACACACTAATTCCCCATGTGCCATATTTATTGGGCACTAGCAACACTCGTATAGCACACATACTGAGGCTCTCACGGATAGCCTTTAAACATCATGTCTTGAACTTGTTTCTCCAATTATTTGGCTTCATCCATATTAAATCTATATATTGTTCTGTTGGGAAGATATGCTCTTGTTACGAGATCAATCTAGTTCTCAATGAATCTTATGGGAGGTAATACAATTGGTATCTCCTTAGGAAATATGTCTTTGAACTTGGATGGAAGCTCATTCACCTCATTTGGAAGCTCTCTTCTTGTCTTAAATCAACACTTCATTGAAGATCATGAGTATCACCTTTTACTTTTGCATTAATAGAGTTTAAAACAGTGCTAGGAGTGATATAAAAACTGGTCTTACTTACCTTATCTCCCTTTTCCATTTACTTTTGAAGCTCATGAACTTCATGTAGAATAAGTGAAGCAAGGTTGTGTTTGCAGTTCTGATGAGTAAAACTCTAGAGTTGGTCATTCCATTATGGAGTCAAACTACCATGGTATGCCCCAATAGGAGGTGTCCAGCTTGCTTTGGGAAAATATCACATATGACCTGATCATCATACTTTCCCACACTGAATGGAACAATCACCTGTTCTCCTATCTTCAGCTCAATATCATCATTCAACCATTTTAGACGATATGACTTTGGATGCTTTGTATTCTTAAGACCTAGCTTATAAAACATGTACTTATTGCACACATTAGTACATGATCCATCATCTATGATAAGGCTGATTACCTTGGATTTTTATGGTACATATTGAATGAAATATGTTTTCCCTTTGTATGGTTTATGAATCATAGAGTGCAATAATGTTTTCCTTGTAACAAGTAGCTCTCCATCATCAGGATAGGACACTACATCCTGCTTGTTTTTCTTCAGCCTCATCTTGAGATTCATACTCTCCATTGTCCTTAAGATCATGATCCTTTGATTTGGATAGTCTCGAGCACAATGACCTTTTCCTTGGCACTTGAAACAAGAAATGTACCTCGCTCTTGGAGTTTGGGTATGAGCTTGTTCTGGTTTAGCTTTTTAGACGTCTCATACACTGGTTTCTTGAAATTTTTGTTCTACTTAATAAAATTCCCCTTATCCATGTTTCTTTGTGGCTATGAAGTCCAACTGGCTTTGGTGCATGTGGTAGAGACTGTTTTCCTCTTGATATACTGCTCAATCTGGACATAAAGATGCAAGAACTATTCTACATCACGGTAGGTTTTCTTCTCTACCTTTCTTGATATTATGTCATGAAGACTATCTAAGAATTGAGCCGTGCTTGTTTCTTCTAAATTCTCTAGCTCCAGCATATTCTTCAAGTTCTTAAATTCTTCAGATTACTCCTTTACTGACTTGGCACCTTAATTGAGCTTTCTGAACCTCTTTTAAGATCCGTATAATAGTAGAATGGAACATATATTTTCCTCATGGGATACCACATATCTTCCCATGTTGTCATTTGTCCATGTCTATGCCTTTTTCTCTCTGAAATTTCTTTGTTCCACCATGCCAAAGCATTCTCAGTGAGTTGAGCAGCTGCCAATAGGCCTTCCTGGCATTGGAGTGTTAATAGTACTCAAATATGTACTCCATTTTTCTCTCCCAATCTAGATATGCTTCAAGTTTAACTCGTCCAGTAAATGTTGGTGGTCTCAGTTTGAGGTCTTTGCCTCCTTGCCAAGGTTGTTCTTCCCCTTGGTATTTGTCTCTGCAATGTACTATGCCTTTGTCATGTCTCCTTGGTTTGTGATTTTTTTCCTACAAAAGGTGGATCAACATCATCTTCAAGACTGGGCATGTCATTGTTTGTTTCATCATCAATGCCTTGTTGTTGTTGTTGAACTCTCATACCAGGTTCTTCTCTAATAGGTCCTATTTTCAATGGTGGAGGTGATGGAGGATATGGTCTCTTTTCCAGTTGATTCATCATGTTTTTGATGCCTCTTATAGCTTCCAAAAGTTGTTCCATGGTAATTTGTGTGTTATGCGCCTCTTTTCCCATTAAATCGGTTTGTACCTAAAAAAGCTTATGTGGTGTTTTAATGTAGCCTTAGGAATTAAATCAAATAAAAGAGACAACAAAGTTTAATTTTCGAAATCAAACTAAAGAATAAATCAGAGTGATCAAGTTTTGTTTTCTAACAAGTCTCTCACGGGGTTTTGACTATCGAAATGGTGAGTAAGATTTTTGAATGCAAAAATTAAGAAAACACTATTTTTCTTTTCTTTTCTTATGAAATAATTATACAATTAGAATTCAAATAACTTGAAAATGGTTTTGGATTTTCAATTTAGAATGAAAAAACTGACAACAGAAAGCAATGAAACTCCTTTTTGGGGTTGTTTCAGGTTATGAAAGAAATAAGCAAATATGTAAACAACAGAAACACAACTTTTATAACTTTTTGGTTTTGGAATGAATCAAACAAATGCACAAGACTTTTCTTATGGTTTTTCTTTTGATCTAATGAATTAAAAAAACATAAAAACATAACACAAAGCAATAAAACAGAAACAAGAAGAGATTGGGATAAATATCACTGGATGTGGAGCATTTTGGCTTTGATACCAATTGATGTAATACCAAGGCCTTGATCTCATAGTAATGGACATATGGAGGAAAGCTATCTGGTTGTACAACTCTCTCTAACAAACCGAATGGAAATGAGATGGAGTGTTGATGATAAATTAATGGACTCCTTGCTAACTGGTTGTACAACTCTCTTTGGCTCAAAACAATGGATGGATGAACTCAGTAACATAATGGATAGAGGTCGCCACACAGCCTTGTGAATCTAGACAGTAACAAAATGGATCGAGGTCGCCGCACAGCCTTATGAATCTAGACAGTAACATAATGGATCGAGGTCGCTACACAGCCTTATGAATTTAGACTCTGATAAGATAAATCTCTCTCAAGAATGAATAAAACAAACTTAGAAAAGACCGAGAATTCTCTTGCTAGAAGAAAACTAGGGTACTTTATTGATATCGGGTGAATTATACATGTAATACCCTGTATTCAAAATATGGTCAACGGGCAGAAGAAAAGCCAACAGAGGCAAAATTGTAATTTTTGCCAAACCTAGGGGCAAAATGATAATTTTGCCAAAGTTCGAGAAGAAAGCCGAGACATGCCAAATGTTCTTATTTTACAACATAAAGAACATTTACAAGACCATAATTGTAAGAAACGGAGCAGGAACGGGTTTTTCGGTTTATCGGTATGAAAACCAACTAAACCGAGAAAACTTCGGAAATTCATAACCGGAGCTAGGAAACTCCAAATGATGTGATTCAAGTTGCTAAATTTATCTAAAATCAAGTAGAATCAGTTTATGTAGGTTTTGAGATTTATAGAAATGGTGAAGGATTTTCTAAAAAGTCAAACGTGGAACCAAAGAAACCGAGACAACAGAGAAGTGTGGGTTAAGAGCTGGTTTATTTAGGTTTGGGAAGGGTTTTTGTGAAATAGTGAGCCCTGAATGGACAAGTGTCACCCTCAGGAAGGTTCCACAGCAATCCTTCACATGCAAGGAAGTTTTTGGATGCATGAATATGGAGAAAATTGGTTCACACCCCTCATTTTGTAACAAAAACCTCTCTCTTGATCTCTCACCACGAGATCTCTCCTCTCTCTCTCTCTCTATTCATCCATATTCATAGCATTTACCCAGAAAACCTAGAAATCCTTTACATCTTCAAGATGTTCTTCAAGAACACATGATGTTCTTCATCCCTTGTTAAACAAGAAAAGCCATAACTCTTAAACCATAAACCCAAATCCACTTCTGAAAATATCAGTAGCTTCCTCTGACTCTCCTCTACAACCGTCAGTCAGCCAGCCATCACCTCCGTCGCCGGATCTCACCGAAATCTGGCCGGATATCCACCGCGGCTAGGGTTTCTTCAGCTCTCTCTCTTCCTTCACCAGATCTGGACTTTTGAAGCTACAGATGGATAGATCTCCTCTTTCCGATCAGTTTGGTGGGTGGATCTTCAGCTGAGTCGCCAAAAAAGGGGTGAACCGGCTGGTCAACGCCGGACCACCATCGGTCAACGCCGAAGAAGTCGTCGGAATCCTTCCTCTGCCATCTCTCTCTTCTTCCGCTTCACTGGTGTTGGTTTAGCATTGTTTTGGTTCAAGATTGAATTTGGTTTGGTTTGATTTGATTCGGTTTAGGTTAACCGGTCAACCCGGTCAGCGATTGACTCAAAACCAGTTTAACCTAACAGGTTCAATTGGAAACCGGTTCAGAAGGTCGGTTCGATTGCATAGGTTCAGTTGGTTCAGAGTGGTCAACCGGTTCAATATTAATCAAAGTCAAAGTCAAAGTCAATGGTCAACCAAAGTCAAAGTCAACGCCGGTCAACGCGTTGACTCCGACCGGTTTTGTGTTTGCGATTTGTGTACGGGTGTTCGGGAAGCCTCGGAGTTCGTATTCGGGTGTTCGGGAGGTTCAGGTTTAGTTCAGGTCTCGGGAAGCTGTATTCGCATCCGTGCCATTCATTCTGACCTAAATCACGGTGAGTCGGCTCAAACACCGTAGTTAGATGCATGTAGATCAAGAAATGGGAAACCGTAGAATTAGGTTTGCATACCCGGATGTGATTGATTGTGTTTGAGAACTGAATGGTTGGATTAACGATAAACCGGTTAGGGTTTAAGACGCATGTTAGGATTATGAGAATTAAACGGATTAAACCTGTTGTGTGCCGTTAGGTTGATAGTAACGTTGTGTGATGCATACATATAGTCGTTGCATGTTAGGACCGTATATGCATATATACGTATATAAAGAATGGTATTGAATGAATCTAAGTACGGGAATTAAGACGAGTTAAAATATGGAATTAAACCTAACAAACGTATAGCATATGGAATGAGATCGGGATTAGGTTTAATATAAGTTGAAGAGAAATAAATGAATTAAGTTAATGAAAGATGAGACGCCGGGGAGTTTAGTAAGCTAGTAGCTCTAAACCGACGGATCGGGGATTTAATAAAAGATACTTAGGGAAGGTTAAGAAAAACAGAAGTGTTGTGATTGGTGAGCCGTCTACGGATTAGCAATCCGCTAATCCAAGGTAGCAGACGTGAATTGGTTAAAAGATGTTAGAAACCCTAATAGGCCTGATTATGTGGTGATTGTGTGGTGATTGTATTGTTGTGTGGTTGTTGTTGAGCTTTCTTTGCAGGCCTGATAGATCGTCTCGGTGTTAGGCCGAACGATACGTGTGGATACTTAACTTGGTCAGGGGACCGGTTAAGTCGTGGTTGCTGACTCGGTACGGTGCCGAGTCAGAGCGATGGTGTTAATGTGTGTGAGTAGACTTGTGGGATTCGGTGTTCATATGGTTGTTGATTATTGATTGAGAATGATTGTTAGAGTCCAAGCGAGTCTGCATGTTTACATTTCTGCACTAGGACTCTAGGGTGCATTAGATCCCGCAAGTATAGGTGTTTGGATACGTTCTGGTACTTCCGACCCGTTGGATCCTCGGGTAGTTTCCTAATCGGATCATGGTGATTCCGGTTATGGTGTTAACCTACTGATTGACGCCGGTAGGTGTGTACTCCGGAGAATACGGGGTCGCATCCTAGGGCCGGACTGCATGGAAGCTTGGGTTCCGGGGGTAACTTGAGTCACCGCGTATCGATGGACGGAGAACGGTGTCCTTGCCGTTGGACTTCGTGTTTAGGTCTAGGAGTCGGGGGTTAGTTACCATGTAGGTAACGGTGGAAACCCGTGGAAGTTACCGAGATCGTAGGAGCCCGGTGTTGTGATTGGTGTAGTTGGTATTGCGCGGTAGATAGATCGAGTCTCAATCGAGAACATGTGCCGCAGTGCTCCCAATTTTTCCTAATCGACTTCTCTTTCTTTGGCAATTGATTGTGTATGGGCTCGACACGACGTGGTAATGCATGATCGTCTGTTTGTTATGATTGTTTGTTATTTTGTAGTTTTCGGGCGGGAATCTATAGACGATAGATAGATTAGAAGCCATAGTGGGGAGCCGACTTGCTGGGTGATCTTAGATAACTCATTAGAATCTTTTGTGTTTTCAGGTTTAGCAGCGACGGACGCAGGAGGTCCTCGGTGTAGTTTCGGGATTGCTTGTGGCAGGTTTTTATTCGATGATCTTGGGTCTTCTCTCGGTTCGGATTTGGCGCCAATTTTGTATTGAGATTTGCGTGTTGTTCTGCTGATTGGCGAAATGATTTGTAAACATGATTATTAAACGTTGTGCTTAACGTTTGATTACTCAGAAATGAATATGCTTTCTTGATAATGTGTTTAGTCCGAACCGACACAACTCACAGAAGTGGTACAAGTTGTACAACTTTGTACTATGGAAGTGAGGATAGCGGGGTCAAAGATGGGTTATTGCGAGCCTTTGTCTCAAACCGATCTGTCTCTGGCTTCGGCCTGTGGTGAACCTTTCCTGTTTGACTTGCTTGGGTTCGATCGGTCATGTTCTTGTTTGATTGTTGGCCGGTCAGCTCGACGGTCTGCGGATAATGGGAAAGGGGCGTTACAATACATGTCTGTGAGGGGACATTATAAATGGTCCAAAAGGTATTCCCTTCTATTGAAAGCAAAAAAAAACACAAACTCGATCATTGGGACCTAATGAAACAGATTGCAAGACTCTCTAGTAAATAAAATCACATTACAAGCTCAATTGATTCTAAATGAAATCTACATTCAAACAAAGAGATAATAAATGGTATATTCAAAATAATAATAATTCAAAGGCATACCTTAGTTGGCCAAGAGCTTGATATGGAAAAAGTTTATGGCCCTTCAAGTTGAAAGAATGCAGACACTTTAAGCTAGATGAAGTGTGGTCGTTTTTGATGCTTCTCTTAACTAAATGAAATGTTGTGTTTCATGATTGAGGAGAGATGGCCGAAATTCTGAATAAGGTAATTTCCTTGGACACTTTTAAGATATGAAAACTCATGTGTATTATCCCTTTGAATGCTTGTACTGACTTAAAAAAGTACTTTATAGGAAAGTTGTTTGGTGCTTCTTTCTCTATTTGTGTTTGAATGTTTCCTTATTCCAGAAGCATGTTATCTTCAGCCTGATTGGTTATCTTGGAGATTTAGAGCTTGTCCAGTTGATCTATGATGTCTTAAAGCTCTTCCTCATTGATCATAAGCTCCACTGTCCGGTTAAATCCTCTAGTCATGTCTTTAGTTCCTGATCTTGAACTTGGAGTTTGTCTCATTATTGGAATCAAGTTGTTGGCTGCTTATTTGGTTATGAGGTCTCCATCATCCTCTTCTCCTTGAATAGCTTTTGTCCGCAGAACTGAATCTCCTGCATTAAATGGAGATAAGTCAGAAACATTTAAGGTTTAGAAAATGTTAAACTCACATGGTAGATCAATTTGGTAGACGTTTTATCTGATCTTCTAGATGACTTTAAAGGATGAATCTCTTTTAAGTGTTAGGTTAGAATTTCTTTGAGTTGAAAACCTCTTTGTCCTCATGTGAAGCCATACCCACTATCTGGTTCAAAGCTGATTGTCGTGCACCCTTTGCCATGATACTTCTTGTATAGCTCAGTCTTCATCTCAAGGTTCTCCTTGACATTGATATGCATCTTCTTGACTAGGTTTGCCTTTATTTCCCCATTTTGGCTAATTTTTTTCTCTTTGTGGTATAGGTCACAAATACAGAGGGGTGAGTGGCTTAAATCTATACACAATCTAAAAATCTGAAAATTTAGTAGGAGAGTGTGTCACACAGCTATAAGAAAACTCAATGAATGGTAAATAATATAACCAATTCTTTAAATTGTTACCAATTGTTGCCCTGAAAAGGGTGGATAGTGTGTGGTGGATAACCTAAGTTTTTCCATCAGTTTGAGGATGGGAAGTGGTAGAGAAGAGGAGCGTTTTTCCTAACTTTCTCCATAAAGTCTTCCAAAAGTGGCCCAAGAACATTGTACCCCTCTCCGACACTATTATCCTCTGAAATCCATGTAACCTGACCACTTCTTTGAAGAACCGATCAATAGTTTGAGTAGCGTCATTGGTCTTAGAACAAGGGATGAAGTGTGACATCTTAAAGTACCAATCCACCACAACAAAGACAAAATCCTTGTGTCTGATCCTAGGAAATCCCAAAACATAATCCATGGATATATCTACCCAAGGCTGGTTAGGAATATGCAAAGAAATGTATAAAGCATGAGGATGTAACCTGGTGTAACGCCCCTTTCCCGTTATCCGCTGACCGACGAGCTGACCGGTCAACAATCAAAGAAGAACATGACCAGGTCAAACCCGAGCAAGGAAAACAGGAAACGTTCGTCAAAAGACGAAGCCAGAGACAAATCGGTTTGACACAAAGGCTCGCACTGAACCGTCCTTGATCCCGTTTACCTAGCTTCCACAATACAAATCTTTTCAACCTGTACTGTTTCCGCGAATTGTGTCGGTTCGGATTAAACCAATATCAGGGAAGCGCGTGCATTTATGAGTAAATAAACATTTACATAACGCTAATAAAAAACATTTCGCATATTCATTTAAAATACAACAAAACCGAGTATAACAGGCGCCAAATGCTGAACCGAAAAACAAACGGCAAAACATCAAATCAAAACTCCAGCCTGAAAGCGATCCCGAATCTACACCGAGGACCTCCCGCGTCCATCGCTGCTAAACCTGAAAACACCAAAAGAGTCTAATGAGCGATCTAAGATCACCCAGCGAGTCGGCTCCCCACTAACGGCTTCTAGTCTATCTAAACTACAATTTCCCGCTCCAAACCCAAAATAACAATCAAGGGAAAGAAATGGTCTATCGGGCACCACTACGACGTGATAAACCCACAACACACAAACACTTGCAAAAAGAAAGGAAAGATTAAAGAAATCAAAGTCATTGCGGCACATGCCCTCAATTGGACTCGATCTATCTACCGCGTAAACCGAATTTACTCCACTGGGCCCACTTTATGCGAACTCAGTAACTTCCACTGGTATACATAGCCACTGCCCTGGTAACTACAACTACCCATGACTCGTAGACGTTAACACGAAGTCCGACGACCTAGGACACTGTTCTCCATCCATCGATACACAATGACTCAGGCTACCCCATGGTAACCTAAGCTTTCATGCAGTCCGGCCCTAGGACCCCGTATTCTCCGAACCGCACACCTACCGGCGTCACTCAGGAGGTTAACACCATAACCGGAATCACCACCCGAAGGCACACGATCCGATTAGGAAACTACCTGGGGATCCAATCGGGTCGGAAGTACGGAAACACTTTCAACCTAGACTTGCGGGATCTAACACGCCCTAGAGCCCTACTGCAATAAAGTAAACACGCAGACTCACTGGGACTCTAGCATCAGTCACACAATCATCAAGTTCAGCAACGATTAAATGAAACAAACTATCTCGCAAGCCCTAAACCACGCCAACACCACCGCTCTCACTCGGTGTTATACCGAACTAGCAACTACAAACTTATTCTGCCCCGTGACCATAATAAGTGTCAATGCAGACCGCCCGGCCCAACACCGGACAGTCTAAAACCAGGCCTGCACACATCACAAACAACATCAAAGCAACACGCACTTAAGCACACAAGCAAGCCTCTTAAGTATCTTAACGTCTTTTAATCACGCTAGTCCGCTACTTTGGATTAGCGGATTGTTAACCCGTAGATGGCTCACCAATCACACAATTTTCTTAATTACCTTTCATAAGTATCTTTTAATAACTCCTCAATGCGTCGGTTTACAATTTACTAACTTTATAACTCCCGACATCTCATTATTACTTAACCTTAATTCATTAACCCTTAACCCGACTATTTAACCTAACCCACTATGTATATATTCTATATGTTCGTTAAGTGTTTTAATCCGTATTTTAATGTCGTCTTAATTACCATATATAGATTCATTTAATACCGTTTCCTAATACTTATATGTGCATATAGGGTCCTATCATGCAACGACTATATAAATGCATCAATCAATTGTTACTAACAAACTAACGGCACTCAACAGATTAACCTTAATTACCTAGCATGCATTTCAGTTAACCTAACCAGTTCAGTGTTAATCAGTAATCATCATTCAGCATTCAATTCAACTTAACTAACAGGTTTGCATTCCTAATCTATGGCTTTAGGTTTCCGGTCTATATGCTTTCTAACTATGCTACGAGTTGAGCCGACTCACTATGGATGTACGGACGGACGGATGGGCGCGGATACCAAGACCAAAGACCTGAGCTCTGAACTTTCCCGAATACTTTGAACCGAATCACGAATACACCAAGAGTTCCCGAACTAAAACCGGCCGTTGACAACGCGTTGACCGACATTGACCACAACGTTGACTAGTGTTGACCACATCGTTGACCTGCGTCCGTTGACTGTTGACCGGCGAACGTTGACTTTTACCCCTCTTGATCGTTGACTAAACCAGCTGAACCAACTGAACCGGATTCTAATTGACCGATTTAGTTAACCCGGTCTAATGTCAAACCGTTGACCGGTTTAACCAGGTTTGACCAAGGGTTTGACCGGTTAACTAAACCACTTCCAATGGCCTAAACCAACTTAATTCCATCTTTAACCAATACTAAACCGCCCCTTAATGAACCGGCCTGCAGAATGGCGGTGGAAGGTTTCTCCGGCGGCCGAGCTCCAGCGTTGACCATCTGAGAACCGTGTTGACCGGCGGTTTTGAGGGCTTCTCTGATGACCAAATGTCGAAAGGATCCAATTATGATAAGGGAAACAGTAGAGGAAGAGAATCATGGCGGAGGAGAGCTAAGAATCGCCTGTCACCGGCGTTGAACGGCGGTGGTCCGACGTTGATCGGCCGATTCAAGGCTTTTCCAACTTCGATTGAGAATCTGCTGAAGAGAGAGAGATATCCACAGAGAGAAGAAAAAGCCGAGGAACCGGTGGAGAGGAAGAAGATCGCAGCGGTGGCTCGCCGGCGACCAACTTTCCGGCGGCGGCGATGACAAGAGATGGGTGGCAGTTGATGAGGTGGGTGTGATGAATCCAATGGTATAAGTGGTTTAGATAGATTAAAGTAAGTTTGGGAGATATTGATGTTACTTGTTCACCAAGGCATGAAGAACACTATGTGTTCTTGTTGAAACTCATGAAGATCATGGAGAATTCTTGGTTTCTTAGTGAATTCTGGAGAGAGCGGAGAGAGGTGGGATCGAGAGAGGGCTATATAGAAGTGGCTAGGTGAGTGTATGAGAGATTATGTTAAGTGAATTATGATTTGATAGGATATTCCATGCAAAACATGGGTTCAATGCATCTTTACTCATGCATTGCACAACAAATGGAGATGTAGCGACACTAGAGAGGAGACAAATGTCTAAGGTGAGCATTTTCTGATAAAAAACCATAAATAAAACCGCTAAAATCATCCCGTAACTCCATTCAACTCCGTTGCTTCAGTTTGGTCAGTTCCGCGTTTTATATTTTAAAAACTCCTTAAATGCTTCCATAAATCTTCCAAACCCTATAATCCGACTCTTCCTGATTTCTTCTGATGAATTTATAAGCTTGAATCACCTCATTTGTACTTTCGTAGCTCCGGTTATGGATTTTACAAGATTTCTCGGTTCTATCGGTTTCCATTCCTGATAGTCTGAAAAACTTGTTTAAACTCCGTGTATTCCATTTATGGTCTTCCAAATGTTATTTTATTTAAAAAGAAGAACATTTGGCCCGTCTCCGCTTCCATCTCGTATTTTGGCATAATTACCAAAATGCCCTCAAACTTTGGCAAAATTACAATTTTGTCCCTGTTGACCTTTTCTTTGTCCGTTTGTCCAATTCCTGGAAACATGTTATTACACCTGGGATTTTACCTTCAACAGATGACGCATTTGGAGAAGAACCTCTCCACATATCTCTTCATGTGTTGCCAGAAGAAGTGTTCAGCTATAATGCTCAATGTCTTGTACACTCCAAAATGTCCCATAATTCCTCCTTCATGTACTTCCTTGAGGATGAGCTCACGCATTGAGATTTTTGGTATGCACAGCCACTTTTGCCCGAAAAGAAAACTATCTTGTTTAAAGAAGGAACCAATGGTGCCTTTGTTTCATTTCTTGTAAACCTATTCAAATTAAGGATCATCTTCATATAAGATCTTGATATGCTCAAATCCCATGATCTTGGCCTACATTGTTGAGATGAGGGTGTATTTTATGAATAAATCATTTGTTACTATGTTCTCCTTTCCCCTCTTGTACTTGATGATGTGTGAATTTTTTTCCAAACACTCTAACCATCTTGCATGCCTTTTATTCAGTATTGTCTGCCCTCTTATATATTTCATGGTCTTGTATCAGTATGGATGACAAACTCCTTGAATAGAAGGTAATGCTTCCCCATGCCTCCAATGATCTCACCAAGGAAAACAAGTACTTGTCATAGGTAGATTAGTTTAGAGTTTCTCTATTCAACTTCTCATTGAAGAAAGCTATTGTTTTTTCTCCTTGAATTAACACAGCCCCAATACATGTTCATGAAGCATAACATTCAAGCTCTAAAGTCTTGTCAAATTTAGGTAATACTAAACATGTGCACGGGTAAAACTATCTTTAAGCTTTTGGAAATATTTGATATGCACATCTCCCCAACTAAATGATACATTCTTCTTGATGATTGATCTTAAAAAAGCAGCAATAGTGCTGAAATTCTTGACAAAACTTCGGTAGGAGCTTGCTACTCTATGGAAGCTTCTAACATGTCCAATGGTTGTGGGTGTTGGTCATCCTTGAATTTCCCTTATTCTCTTCATACACCTTTAGTCCATTTGCACTCACAATGAAGGTAATTCTGCATACCTCCAATGATCTCACCAAAGAAACAATTCCTCGTCATAGGTAGATTAGTTTAGAGTTGCTCCATTCAACTTCTGACTGAAGAAAGCTATTGTTTTTTCTCTTTATTTAACACAGCCCCAATAAATGTTCATGAAGCATCACATTCAAGCTCAAAAGTCTTGTCAAATTTAGGTAATACTAAACATGCATGGTAAGACTATCCTCAAGCTTTTGGAAATATTTATCTTGTTCAGCTCCCCAACTATGATACATTATTTTTGATGATTGATCTTAAAAAAGCAGCAATGGTGCTGAAATCCTAAACAAAACTTCAGTAGGAGCTTGCTACTCTATGGAAGCTTCTAACATGTCCAATGGTGGTGGGTGTTGGTCATTCTTAAATTTCTCTTATTCTCTTCATACACCTTTAAGCCATTTGTACTCAAAACAAATCCCAAAAACACCAATTGATTAGTGTATATCTTGAGATTAGCATATAAACCTTTTTTGGTACCAAAAACCGGAATCGGATTTGTGACAATAAGGTCCAGTGGACTTATCTCATAAACATGTCGACGATTAGAGACATTGCTCTGGACCAAAACAAAGCCCACCAAATATCCGCCTTATCAACTAGAAAATGACTGTATCAATGAAGGTCATGCTCGATATTTAAGTCAATCGTCGAGCTGATTTAGTCAAACGGATCACTCCGAGATCAGAAACAGTCCGTACACACATAGGTCGTTCCAACGAGAGCACTACAAGATATTCAGATGGAGAGCTCGTCATCTAGGCGTAAACGGATTTCAATAGATTTAACTCAATGATATTTTTTCCCCAATACTTTTACACAAAAAACAGCTCTACGAGCTAACTGTAAACACACTATTGAGATCTCATTTGTAATTATTCTTTCATCAATACAAGATAATTACGAAACCCATTTTTTGTTTTAGATATTTCTTTGACGAATCATGTGATGCTAGCCCTACGAGACTCCCCTTTACAAATCAGAAATCTCTAGTGTGAATTTCCGGATCCACATTTTGGTGCCGTCTGTGGGAAGAGATCATAGTATCCTCTATCAGAAAGATCTGATAAAAGATCATGAAAAAAATGGGTGTTAAACAACCAGAACTCACAAACTCTGGGTCAAAACAACCAGTAACACAGATGCTGAGCACTTGAACCCGTCGGCAGATCCCGTTCTACCGCAATCTATCACCACTGTTGGAGATAACCTCCCCAATGGGAGCACACCCGCCACTGATCGCACAAACCATCATGTCTCGTTAAGATCCGATGAAAACAAGACTGGTCAGGCACAAACTTTGACTAGAACTAACTTCAGGCATGTCTCTCAACAAGTCATAGTGCCTGCAAGTAGGCATGAGCATTTTAACTGGAACCGATTATCCGAACCGGAACCGAACCGAAATGTACCGAACCAAAACCGAATTGGTTATATAGCATTTACCCGATTGGTAATTTATTTTGGAGCCGTGGGTATTGGGTAATACTTAGAACCGAACCGATATCCGATCGGGTACCCGTATACCCAAAAATATATATACATATATACTAGACATAACCCTAGTATATACATATGGGTCACCGATTTTACTAAGCCCAATTGTTTGAGATGGGAAGTTTTAGTAGAAAAGAATTCTATTTATAACCAAGACTCTACCAAATTCTTCTTTTTTTTTGTTTACAATGTGGGTCTCTTACCCTTTTTTCCAAAAAAAAATTCATTTCATTAGAAGGTCCAATAATAAGAATTGCATGTGATGTTATAAATTTATTTCACCCAACTAATCAATCTTTTCTCTTTTTTTTGTCAGATTTTATGGGTATCCGGAACCGAACCAAAATCGAGAGGAACCAAACCGAAAACGAACCAAAATATATAAAATCCTTGATGGATCCTAAATCTCTAGAACCAAAATATCCAGAACTGAATGGTTCCTACTCGTAACTGAACATAATACTCGTATGCCCTTGCATACTTGCAAGTTCTAGTCTTAACGATCTGGGCGAGATCCACAGCATCCTCTCGACGTTGGTTGACAAGGTTCAAAGCCATGAATAAATGACTCGAGCTCTAACAACTCGACTTGACCTACATGAACGAAATCTCGGAAACAGACTCGCCGAGATCTTCTAATCCCAAGGACCTACCATGATGAGACTCCTCACTAGCGGAGGAATTCCAGCTCCGCAAACATGTTTGAACTTCTCTGATATCCACATCAGTCCTGACACATCAAGACAGTTCACCACCTCAGTGCGAATTGGAGGGTATGTGGAACCTCCCTTTTTTGACGAACTCAAACGGTGTGGGAACAACAGACCATCCAACACGGCTGCTCTATCCACCTCTTTTGCCTCTAGGGTATGAACCATCTAGTTCCCTATGTTTAAGAGTGTGTGACATTTCTTTCACATCGAGACAACCTCCAGAGCTACCCAAATTCTGGAACTGAATTTGATTTTAGGTCTACCCAAACAGGGAACAGTAAAGTAAATGGTCAACCAAATGGGCAAAATTATCACCATGTTGACCAGCAAGGCATGATCGATCGCGAACCTTTCCAAAGATAATTTGATCACATGAACGCTGAGATGCAACAGATGAACAATCGAGTTCACTCAGCCATAAGATCAGCTCCGGATATTGACGGGGTAATCGAGGAAACTCGATGAACTCCCTTCACTGCCAGGATCGCTAAATCTCGTATCCCATATGCATCTAAAATCAGATTCCCATATACTTTGAAAACGGTGATACTCAAGCTCATATCAGATCATTCAGTCTAGCGATAGCTCGTGTGCATGTGAAGGATTAAGAGAAAGAAGACGGACACTGCCGTTTATTTGCCGAAAATCTGGCTGGACATGCCTTAGAATAGTTTGCAGCTTTGGAAGGAAATTCCATGACAACTGGAACCAGCTCTCCTAGGCTTTCCTTAAACACTACTCGGTATACATACAAGAACAAGCTTCAGAGGCTGATATTTTGGGAATCTCTCAAGCTCGATACGAATCCCTTAGAAGCTTCATAGACATGTTCAAATAGGTCAAATCTAAGATCGTAAACCCGAACGAGGTCGTAGCCCTTAGAGCACTTATACATGGACTATCGTACTCTTCCAGATTTTTTGAGGAGCTCGCAGTTAGAAAAATAGTCTCTCTTGATGACACACTCCATTAGGCATCAGCTTTCGCGCTTCATGGGGAAGAGATTAAGAATATTGCGGATAGTCACAGAAAATCCGCAGCGCTCATAAACAACTCGAACAAAAATTCGAGAAGCGATTCAAAGGATAAAGGTCATGGTCAACATAAATTCGATATAGAAGATTCAACCAAGTAAAAAACAAACCCTTTGACAACAACAAAGTCTTCAAATATCATAAGAAGAGAGGACATTCCTTAGAAGAATGTCGAGGCAAAGATCACAATTTGTCTGGAAAAAACAAGACCGAATCTCCAGGAGAGCGAACTCCTAAAGAGGACGAACTCCCACCTAAGCCCGATACAAATAAGGCGACCTCTAGTAAAAGGATTCGGAATACCGAGGATGATACCCTTGAGTCTCCACCACCAGGCCCACGAAAAGGGAAAAAGTGTATCGAGATCATTTTCAAAACCTCACTCTTTGTGGAGGTAACCCCAAATATGTGGTATCCCCCCCATCATGCACCTTTAAAATTCACGAGAATGAGCTCCAGCTCAGCTCAAAATTTCGGGGAAGGGGGTGGGAGGAACGTCTATGCCCACCTCCAAAAAGTGGTGCTCCAGAAAGCACCACACATAAACACATTGCCTCATTATCTGAAAACTTGAGCTACCCTGCTCACTGGACGAAAACAAATCTCTCGCCCACCCACTTTCTTGACTAATGCAAAATCGAGATCCATCTCTCTTTGCACTTACCGGGGGAGAAAAGCGTTGCATCATACCTCTCACTTGGCTAGGGTGGAGTCAAACTCAAAACTTACCTACAACTAAACTTGCCCCTTCCGGGGGGGAGGAGGGAAGGGATTTGGCTCCCTCCAAAAAGTGTTAACTTCATTTGTGGAGATTCCTAGTTCTTTCGTGAATCGGTAAACTCAATCCAAACATTATAAAAAAGGTTTTTAAAGACTCTGGAATTGAAAGAAAATTAGAAGGACCTAACCACAAAATTTCATTCTGGGAAAGCAAAACACTAAGCCAGGACATGTCACACGATGATGCTCTTATAATCGAGCTCATTGTATCTTGATTCAAGTTATCCAGAGTCATGATCGATACCGACATCTCAGTAGATGTGTTGTTTTACACTCCTTTTAGAAAAATGAAGTTTACCGACTTTGACCTAAAAGGTGAAAAAGAAGCTCTTGCATGCTTCGTCGGCGAAACGACGCACTCATTAGGGATAATTCAACTGCCAGTCAACGCTGTCGGAGTACTAAAGCAAATAGATTTAACGGTAGTAAACACATCAACTCACTATAATGTAATTATGGTCAGGACATGGATCTACACCATGAAAGTAGTTCCATCTACATACCATCAATGCGTCAAATTTTCTCGTCCTGATGGAACCAAGACGATCTTCGAAAGCTAAAAGGTCGCTCGAGTATGCTACTTGGATGGCTATCATCAGATCGAATAGTCCCAATTATAGCAATTAAAGAAAATCAATGAGCTCGCAGAATGAGAGGTCAAACGCAACAGAGACCCAACGACTTGCGGACCTTGAAAAGAGCTTGTTGTGAAAATTTGCATCTACGATACCAACTCAAGTGGTGTGTCGGTATCGGGGCAGACCAAACAAACCCGATCAAGTATGAACTTATAACCTTTCTTAAAGGCAACATGGACACTTTTGCGTGGACCACAACAAATATGAAAGGGATCATCCTGGAAGTGACATATCACGACCTAAACGTTGACCCTACTTACAAACCCATCAAGCAAAAACGATAAACATTTGGCCCCGACCTAGCTAAAGCATTTAACGATGATGTCGATTTACTACTCTGAGTAGGATAGATCAGGGAAGTCAAAAAATCACGATTGGCTCGCCAACCCGGTAGTCGTCAAAAAGAAGAACAAAAATTGGAGTGTGTGTATTGATTTTACTTACATGAACAAGGCTTCTCCTAAGGGCAGCTTTCCACTCCCTCACATGACCGTATGGTAAAAGTTACAGCTCGCCATCAGCTCATGTCCTTCATGGACACTTTCTCATGGTTTAATCAGATCCTGATGTCTGGGATCAAGAGAAAACAACTTTTATCATAAACCGAGGCATTTATTGTTACAAGGAAATGCCCTTCAGACTAAAGAACACATGTGAAACCTATCAACACCTAGTAAACAAAATGTTTGCTGACCAACTCGGTAAATGGAAGTCTATATAAAAGACATGCTAGTAAAGTCATCTCGATAATGTGCCAATGTAGCTCAGCTAAAAGAACGCTTCTCGATCCTAAATCATTATAACTTGAAATTAAATCCAGCTAAATTCTGCTTTGGAGTATTCTCCGGTGATTTCCTAAGTTACATTGTAACCGAAAGAAAAATCAAATCCAACCCCAAACAGATCGCAACCTTCACAGAGTTGTCGTCTCCCAAGACCACTCACGAAGTGCAACGACAAACAAGAAGAATAGCAGCTCTTAATTGAAGGAATTTCTAGCAGTTCTAATCAGGATTAGCAACCCTAGTCTGAATTCCGAGCCTAGGATCTAAGGTTCATGTAATTGAATCTATGGGATCTCAGATTTACCTGTTGATTTGCAGCGGAAGTATTAGCAGATAATCGAGATCACGAAGCGCCTCAAATGCTGCGCCTCTACTGGTATCCACACGCACACAAACTGGACCGCAGGGATGCTAGTGCCTTACAGAGATCTAATCTCCAGAGAGGTTTATTTCTGTGTTCTGGTGGCTGTGAATTAGGTTAGGGACGAGTTTAGGTCGACCATATATCTTATATATGTCGGCTTAAATCACAACGGAATTAACCAACGATTAAACCGAATTAATCTGATTAATCCGCGAGTGCATCGATCGATGCATTAACTGCAACGATCGACACTCCCCAGAACATTGATATCGAATGCATATCACATATGCATTTACTGGATCATTACATTAATGATCAACCTCGTCTTTAACGCCCAGTTTGCTTAGGTGTGTGACCCTGTAGGATCATATAACACTAGCAATGAGTTCTCAACTCATTGATCATAAGTGGCTTCTAGCAAAGCGTTATGACTACCTAGTGTTATGTGATTGTCTCATCTCGACTATACGACTTTCACTTAGAGCAAGTACAATAGATTTCAGGACATTCCCAACAATCTCCCACTTGTACTGGAATCATCTATTCCTTTAATCCCTTTGTAGCTATATCTCAATCTAGCATAAGGCAAGCACTGTGTCATCCTTATTCAACCAAATTACGTTTATCGAATCCCAATTTGTACTGATGAAAAACAAACGACTGACAATCACCTAGTTTGAGCGCGGCCACGCATTTCCAGTATCAAATCTTCGATAGGCCCAGAGATATTTAACTCCTGTTATATAGGAGGTACAAATCCCATCTTGTTCCATCCATGTCTCTTTTATATTTCATGATACGCCTGATCAGTGTCTTTATGATCACCAGTTACGGCTGACGTTTGACAAAGTCAAGACGAACCAATCCATATAAGAGAGGACATGATGAACTCAGGTCTAAGGACTACTCTCTTTAGTCGTAATGAGAACCTCTTACGACACTCATATAACATCTTGTAGAGTTCTCATTAACGGGTCAAGTCCGATCATGTGTTCTTTAACACATATCTATGTGATTGACTTTTAATATACTTATTAAATGACTCCATGAAACATAGTCATCAGTCACCTCACATACTAGTCTTACGTGGTTGTTAATGTCCCACGTTAACAACCTCGACCAGGGACAATTATAATTTATGTCATTTATTGCTTATAGGGTTTCATGATCAAGTCACATACTTGATGGCCTATAAAATGTCATAAATTACTTTGGGACATTATATATATTTAATTGACACAATTAAATAATGCTGAAACAATTTCATTAAAATAACACAATCAAATTATTTTTTACGAACATCAAGTCATAACTAAAAACAAATACAACTCCCACTGAAATCAAGATCATATCTTAAGAAATCTAATGCCTACAGCAGTTGTATGAAACTCATGCTTAGGCCTTGGGAGAGGCTTGGTCAGTGGATCAACAACATTCTCATCCGTTGGGACTCTGCTGATCTTCACATCTCCTCTATTCACAATATCACGGATAAGGTGATATCGCCTTTCTATGTGTTTGGATTTCTGGTGTGATCTAGGTTCCTTTGCTTGCGCAATGGCTCCATTGTTGTCACAATACAAAGCCACTGGCTCAGAAATTACTAGGAATCACACCAAGTTCAGTGATGAACTTCTTGATCCAAACAGCCTCCTTTGCCGCTTCAGAAGCAGCGAGGTACTCAGCTTCAGTTGTGGAGTCTGCTACAGTGTCCTGCTTGGAACTTTTCCAGCTGACTGCACCGCCATTCAGGCAGAAGATGTAACCAGATTGCGATCGGAAATCATCTTTGTCTGTCTGGAAACTTGCGTCTGTGTAACCACTTACTACCAGCTCATCACTTCCTCCATACACCAAGAATTTATCCTTAGTATTTCTCAAATACTTCATAATATTCTTGACTGCTGTCCAGTGACTTTCACCTGGATCCGATTGGTATCTACTCGTCTTGCTTAAAGCACAAGCAACATCTGGACGAGTACAGAGCATGGCATACATGATGGATCCCAACGCCGAGGCATAGGGAATCCGACTCATGCGATCTCGCTCAGCAGGTGTCTCAGGACACTGCTTCTTGCTGAGACTTATGCCATAAGACATTGGTATGAAGCCCTTCTTGGAATCTTGCATTCTGAACCTGTGTAAGACTTTATCGATATAAGTGTCTTGACACAGTCCAATCAACTTGTTTGATCTATCTCTATAGATTCTTATTCCAAGAATATACGCGGCTTCTCCCATGTCTTTCATTGAAAAACAACTTCCGAGCCAAGTCTTAACAGACTGTAACAACGGAACGTCATTTCCGAGAAGAAGTATGTCATCTACATACAACACGAGAAATGCAACTGCGCTCCCACTAGTCTTCTTGTAAACACATGGTTCTTCTTCGCTTCTGATGAAATCAAACTTTTTGACTGCTTCATCAAAACGAAGATTCCAACTCCGAGATGCTTGCTTCAATCCATAAATGGATCGATGAAGTTTGCATACTTTCCTAACTGCATTTGGATCGATGAAACCTTCGGGTTGTGTCATGTACACATCCTCTTCCAGAATTCCATTAAGGAAAGCTGTTTTCACGTCCATCTGCCAGATCTCATAATCATAATGAGCAGCTGTTGCTAGGAGAATCCGAATGGATTTAAGCATGGCGACAGGTGAATAGGTTTCTTCATAGTCAATACCATGAATTTGCTTGAAACCTTTTGCCACTAGCCTTGCTTTATATATCTGAATATTTCCATCCACATCAATTTTCTTCTTGAAAATCCATTTACACTCAATGGGTCTTGCACCATCGGGTAAATCAACCAAAGTCTATACTTGGTTCTGTGACATGGATCCCATTTCGGATTCAGCGGCTTTCAGCCACTTTGCGGAGTCAGGGCTCATCATTGCTTCTTCGAAATTCGCTGGATCGTCACAGTCAATGATTAACAAATCATGACAATTGGTTACGAGAAATCCATATCTCTCGGGTTCGTGACGGATCCTTTCGGATCGGCGAATTTCAGGCTCCACAGGCGCCGTCTCTACAACTCTTTGTAGATCCAACTGTTGCTCTTCCTCTACAGGTTGAGCATTTTCCTGCGGTTCTCGAACTTCTTCGAGTTGTACTTTACTCCCACTGTTTCTCTTGGAAAGAAACTCTCTCTCAAGAAAAACGCAGTTCCGAGCAACAAACACTTTGTTCTCGGATTGGTTGTAAAAGTAGTATGCCTTGGTTTCCTTAGGATAACCAACGAAGTAGCACTTGTCTGATTTGGGTTCGAGCTTATCTGTAATTAATCGCTTAACATAAGCTTCACAACCCCAAATCTTCAGGAAAGACACACTCGGAACATTTCCAGTCCACATCTCATGTGGTGTCTTTGCAACTGATTTTGACGGAACCCTATTAAGTGTAAACGCAGACGTTTCTAGAGCGTATCCCCAAAAGGATAATGGAAGAGTTGAGAGACTCATCATTGACCGAACCATATCTAATAAAGTCCGATTTCTCCTCTCAGACACGCCATTCCATTGTGGTGTTCCAGGAGGAGTGAGTTGTGAAACAATTCCACAATCTTTCAAATGATCACTGAATTCTTGGCTCAAGTATTCTCCTCCACGATCTGATCGAAGAGCCTTAATACTTTTTCCTAGTTGATTCTGTACTTCATTTTGGAACTCTTTGAACTTTTCAAAAGATTCCGACTTATGTCTCATTAAATAGACATAGCCCTACCTGCTGAAATCATCAGTGAAGGTAATGAAGTATCGAAAATTTCCTCTAGCACTTGTGCTCATTGGGCCGCATACATCTGTATGTATAAGGCCCAATAGGTCACTGGCCCTTTCATTTTGTTTGTTGAAAGGCGCCTTTGCCATTTTGCCTAGTAAACAAGACTCACATTTCTCACATGATTCATAATCAAATGAGCCCAAAAGCCCATCACTATGGAGCTTTTGAATCCGTTTCTCGTTTATGTGGCCCAAACGACAATGCCAAAGAAAAGTCTGATTCGTGTCATTTGATTTGAATCTCTTGGTGTTAATGTTATAGATTGGTGTAGTTTGGTTTAAAACATAAAGCCCATTCTCTAATGGGCTGCTACCATAAAATATATCATTGTAATCAAAAGAACAACATTTATTCTTAATTGAAAACTGATATCCTTCCACATCCAAAATAGGAATGGAAATTATATTTCTGCTTATAGCAGGTACATAGTAGCAATTATTAAGTTTTAAAACCAAACCATAAGGTAAAGACAAGTTATATGTTCCTACGGCTAATGCAGCAACTCTTGCTCCATTCCCCACGCGCAGGTCCACTTGTCCTTTTTCCAACTTCCTACTGTTGCTTAGGCCCTGCATATTTGTACAAATATGAGCACCACAGCCGGTATCCAATACCCAAGAAGTAGAACCAGAAGTAGTAACATTTACTTCTATAACATAAATACCTGAAGATGAAGTCTCGAAAGTCTTCTTCTTCTTTTTCTTCTCTTCCAAGAATTTATTGCAATTTCTCTTCCAATGCCCAGGCTCTTTACAGTAATGGCACTTTTCAGTCTCAGATGGGCCCGGCTTGGGCTTTGGGGCTGGCGCCGGCGTGTCCTGGTTCTCAACCGGGACTGCCTTGCCCTTTCCCTTACCTTTGCCAAGTTTCTTAAACTTCTTACCCCCTTGTACCATAAGTACATTAGGAGTGCCCTTCTTGATATTTGGCTCAGCTGTCTTGAGCATCCCATGCAGCTCAGTCAATGTCTTTGTCAAGTTATTCATGTTATAGTTCATAACAAACTGATCATAACTTGACGGCAATGACTGCAGAATGATGTCAGTAGCCAACTCTTGGCTAATGGGACAATCCAGCTTCCCCAGGTTATCAATATAACCCATCATCTTAATGACATGAGGACTGACTGGACTGTCCTTTGGTAGCTTGCATTCAATGAGAGATTTAACCGTCTGGTATCTCTCAGTTCGTGCTTTCTCCTGAAACATACTTTTCAGGCTAGTGATCATCTCCACGGGCGACTCCACGTTCTCGTATTGCTTCTGCAAATCCGAGTTCATGGTAGCCAACATGAGATAATTCACATCGACCACATCATTAGAATGCTTATCCCAAGCATTCCTTTCTGCATGTGGAGCATTGGCTCTCGTTTTTTCAGGGAGAACATTTTCAAGGACATAGTCCCGCTTCTCCTGCTTGAGAACAATTCTCAAGTTCCGATACCATTCGAGAAAATTCGATCCATTTAACTTGTCCTTCTCAAGGACGGATCGCAGGGAGAAAGAATTATTATGAGTAGTAGTCATAGCTGAGAACATAGAAAAGAAAAAGGTTTAGTTATGATGTTCAAGAAATGAGAAATCTTAACTTTTAAGAAAACTCGCATTATATTCAATCAATGCTTCCTCAGATGAATATAATGATCCAAGACCCATATTTTACTAAATTTAAGTGAGCCACTGGCTATCACTCAACTTTAGCTATTTAGGTAAGCAACAACTTTGCTAGTTATATCCAATATAACTCTTGGTTGTGGATCGACATCTTATGTCCAATCCACCTGATGTCTCTGAGCCCAAAACGATTTTGATGGCCCAGTCAAGTAAACCAATCTCTTCAGTCACGTAATTATCGATGTCTTGCACTGCAAGTCCATCAACACGATTACCTCTGCCTTACTCATGAAATTGTGGACATATTGCACTGCAAGTCTATCACACAACTAAATGGGTCTTGACAGTTGACAAGATTGGAAAGACATCAAGTACACTTGATATTTGGTTGAGGAACGGAACCATTTAAAACGTTCAGTCTTACTATGTTTTAATTCTTATAATTAATCCGCGATGACCGATCAATCCAATTGGTCCGGTTTTGAATACCGGTCAGCGTCGATCGATGCTACATTAGCATCGGTCGATGCCAACCTAATCAAACCAATCGCATTTAAACCATTCACAGTGTTCGACCATTGTTAACCAAGCTCGATAACCGGTCCAATCCAATTGAACCGATCCAACAATCTCGTGATGCTGTGTCGATCGGTGCAACAATTGCATCGATCGTCACTAGGCGAAAACTAGGCTTATTCGGGTTTTCGCCCTGCATCGATCGATGCCGGATCGACACCATGCGAAAAACCCTAAAATTTATTCGGGTTTTCGCCCTGCATCGATCGATGCCGGATTGGCATCGATCGACACCATGCGAGAAAACCCTTAAACGTTTTCGATCAGAACCCTAAACTAGGTTTTCAGGAAAACGAATTTCAGCATGCTTGTATCAATTATACAAAGATCCAGATTCAACTAATCTAATCATCATGCAACAGATTCAATGGAACCCTAAATCTCTGATACCACTGAAGGAATTTCTAGCAGTTCTAATCAGGATTAGCAACCCTAGTCTGAATTCCGAGCCTAGGATCTAAGGTTCATGTAATTGAATCTATGGGATCTCAGATTTACCTGTTGATTTGCAGCGGAAGTATTAGCAGATAATCGAGATCACGAAGCTCCTCAAATGCTGCGCCTCTACTGGTATCCACACGCACACAAACTGGACCGCAGGGATGCTAGTGCCTTACAGAGATCTAATCTCCAGAGAGGTTTATTTCTGTGTTCTGGTGGCTGTGAATTAGGTTAGGGACGAGTTTATGTCGACCATATATCTTATATATGTCGGCTTAAACCACAACGGAATTAACCAACGATTAAACCGAATTAATCTGATTAATCCGCGAGTGCATCGATCGATGCATTAACTGCAACAATCGACACTCCCCAGAACATTGATATCGAATGCATATCACATATGCATTTACTGGATCATTACATTAATGATCAACCTCGTCTTTAACGCCCAGTTTGCTTAGGTGTGTGACCCTGTAGGATCATATAACACTAGCAATGAGTTCTCAACTCATTGATCATAAGTGGCTTCTAGCAAAGCGTTATGACTACCTAGTGTTATGTGATTGTCTCATCTCGACTATACGACTTTCACTTAGAGCAAGTACAATAGATTTCAGGACATTCCCAACATTAATCGCTTTATCTCCCGATCTACTGAAAAATGTCTCCCATTTTATCAGGTCCTCAAAGGGAACAAAAATTTCTTGTGGGACTAAAAACAAGCACTGAGTAAGAGGCAACCCACTGGTGAGTTTGTTTTTACTTTATTTTACGTTTTGGATTTGTCTACTTTGATTTTTATTGTTTTGGTGTGTTATGGACGTGAGAAATGGTCTTTGACGAGCAGAATCGATCGACACGTTATATGAGTCGATCGACGTATACCCGATCATCAGCATCGATCGACACCAATCTGGTTTCGGTCGACACACATTCCGTTAAACAAGTAAGTGTTCTGAATTTTAAAAATCTTCTCATTATTTGTTCTACTGAGCCCAAGCTTCTATGACACTGTGGATAATGTTGCTTAACTGTGGGGGAGGTAGTTACTGACACACCGTTTTCTATTTTCTTAGAGTCATTTCAGTTGTTTTATTGATTCAAACCTTGAGTAGGAAACTATGACTTTTTTAGGAGATCACTACACTCGCAGGAACTTAAGCGACCATCGGATGAACTTGTATAAGATCTTTGACTATTAGAAAATCACACACGGATCAACCAACCAAGGACACCCATATCACTCCAGGTTTCAGAGGATTCATTATTGATTTCACCCCTAACTTGACTTACTTTATCTCACTTAGGGGCTTGGAATACTTTGGATTGGATTCCTCTGGCAGTCATGAAATTCTTTTAAATATGTCTGAGTATGGTTCCCTTCTCCCTTCCCTTCAAAAAAAGTAAAAAAGAGAGTAATAAATTGAGGATAAGCTAGTAGTTTCGAAGTGATCACGGAAGTGCTAGAGACCCCTATTACCTCTTGTGCTTCGTGGAACATGTACAAAGTAATACCCCAATGTGGGAAGAGCAGCTGATAAAAAAAAAAGATACCTAAAGGGGAAAATCAGTTGCTGAGGTGAGAAAAGGGAGAATAAAGGAACCAGAAGCTGACAGTCTTGTATTCAAGTACTAACAGAGTAAGAGTCCATGTGTTCTTTGATCGATACTCTCTTAGAGAGACCACAATTAATAGATTATATAAATCAGTATGGTGAATTTGAATGCTTTGATTTTGATTGTGGAGTTTACTTAGGAAAGTTGCCAAGTGTAGGGGAAGTACATTGTGGTCTTAATGTGCAGGTTTATTTTCATGTGGCTTACTAAGGGGAATCTGAGTGTGGTGCTCCAACGATGAAATGATTTTCTGAAGTTTTCAAACTTCTTCTCCTGATCTTGGTTTTCTGTTTGCTTGAGGGCAAGCAAATGCTAAGTGTAGGGGAGTTGATATATCATGGTTCTACGGTTTTTGACCATGATATATGTTTTTATTAACAAGTCTTTCTATGTGTTTTGGAGTCTTTTCAGGATTTTTTTTTTTACAGATTTAGGCATGTTTGGAGCATAGTTTAGATATTATGGCGCATTCTGGAGCTATATGGAGAACTCACGTTGAGGAAGAAGAAGTCGGAGTCGACATTGGAGACTTGTGTCGACCGACTCACCTTTGGTGTTGATCGACGCTGATCGCCATCAGGAGTTTCTCACCGAATTAATGAAGACTTCAGAGATTTTCATAAAGGCCCTGAAGTTTCTCATAATTACAAATGTCCCATTATTTATTCTATTGATCTCTTTATGCTTTCTATTTCATACATGTCTTTTGTTATGATCGCCATGTCTGAGTAGTTTACTTTTTAGGTTTAGGGATTATCATTAGGGATTTCATGAAATATTTGGTTAATTAATTAACTGGGTTCATAACTTCTAGTTATTCATCTAGGGTTGATCTTAATGCTTAATCAAATTAGCTACTTAGATTATTGATGTTAGGTTGATTCTCGCAACGACATTTGGTTAATTAAGAAGCCGTAACCTAGATGAACAATTTGACTATTCACAAAGAAATTTGGCTTAGAGAAAATGTTAACGAAATGACCTGAGATTAATGCATGATTAGGATCTCTAGAACTCGCAATGAAAGTTGGTTTGCTAGGTTGTTGGACATTGTTAAGATTCACAACAAAAGTTGGTCTATTATATTTTTTTTTATTCTAGTTCTAGAATTGTACTTAATCTGATCTCGATAGAATGATTCACCTTTATTCATGATTTCCTGAGAACTCCTTTGACCTGACGCTTTGCTTGCCTGCTTACAATCGTTTAGTTTAATATCAGGCTTGTTTATTGCTTTATTCCTTGCTTTACTTAGTTTAATTCGGCACTTTTCAATTTATCGCAAGAATCTAGAGTCTTTGTGGATTTGACCCTTATATACTATAATTTCATATATGTGCACTTACAGTGTACTCTAGGGATTAAACTCTGAGCATGTCAAAGCCTGCAAAGTAAAATAAAAAAGCGCCAAATATTGTATAATACAAAACATATTATACAAATGCATCATATCCGAACCATGCTTAGTATGCGTTCACGGAAAAAAGATCGTGACCTTACTAAAAGAAACATAACAGGGCACCTAAGGAAACTACTCTGTAGGTCGATCACTGGCTATACGAATCAAACAACAAGGCTACTTCTGGCTCACCATGGACGCATACTGCGAAACTTACTCAGCAAGGTGCGTCAAATTCAAACTTCATCCACCTATAATCCATCAACCAGCTGAAAACTATCTTCGATATCATCTCCTTATCCATTCATTTGATGGTCCATGGATGTCATCGAACCTTTCGTGCAAACGGGAAAACAGAGACATCACTTTGTGCTAGTCCTAACAGTCTATTTCACCATATGAATAGTGGCAGAGTCCTACCAAAAAATAACCGAGTTCCATACACAAAAATTCATCTGGAAAACATCATATGATGTTACGGTCTCCCCTATGAGATCCAAACAGACAACGTAACTAACCTCACCTCGTTCAGAATTTTATTTGAAACAAAAGGACCCCAAAATATCCTCAAGGAAACATTCATGCCGAAGCAGCAAACAAGTATGTTCTTGAAAGCCTCAAGAAAAGACTCGATGCAAAAAAAAACAAAAACAGAGATGGATTGAAGATCTCCCCAGATTTTTCGGGGTGTGCCGCACTAAACCTCGAAAATCCACTAATGAGACCGCGTTCTCACTTGCATACGGAATGGAAGTGGTAGTTCTTGCCGAGCTACACGTTTAAAGTCTTTGGAGGATACATTGTCCTAAAAACATCAATCTCAACGAACATATGCTCCTGGATCAGTTTAGAGAGGATCAATGAATGACGTGATCAAGCTCTAATCTGAATTCAAAATTATTAGCATGATGTATCTCGCTACTACAACTCCAAATTCAAGTCGAAGAGATTCATGTTAGCAGACTACGTCTTCCGCAAAGTCGTTGCCAGAGAGCTAGGTGCTGGTAAACTAGGATCCAACTAGGAAGGCCCCTACCTAGTCACCAAAGTAGTTCGTAACGGAGTCTATATGCTCAAAAACGTCATGAATGACAAACCAGAGATACAACCATGGAATGCCATGAATCTCAAGAGGTACTACCAGTAAGTACTTCTCTCAAAATCAAACTATGTCTAGGCTTGATCCCTTGACAGGGTCGTATGCAGATTGCCCCTCGAGTGCAGCCCCCACCTCTTTTTACTTCTTTGTTTTATCTCGCCAGTCTCAGTGACGGGCTCAGTCCCTCTTGTACAAAATATGATCGAATAAAATAACCTTTTTGCAATAACTCATCTTACTTATGCTTTGTCGAATCTAAACATCTGATCACGGTCTTTAAATGACCAAACATACGATATGATACAATTCAAAACAAATACAAAGAACCATTTCCACGAGCTTTACATGAAACGAGTCTCGATAAAGGTATCTCGAAAACATCCAGAAAGATGTCCTCATTGTATATTTTTATCAGCTGCTCTTCGCTCTTTATTCGGGGTGTCTCTGGAATAATAGGGTTCTCTACCACTCCCGTGATTACTTCGAAGCTACTAGCTTATCCTCAGAGTTATTCTTTTTTTTTTCCTTTTCTGTAGCTTGAAGGGGAGAGAAGGAAACCATACACATACAAGACTTTATGACTTTAAGGAGGAATCTGATCCAAAGTATACCAAGCCCCTAGGTGAAAAAATAAAGTCAGTTTAGGGTAAATCAATAATGGATCCTCTGAATACCCATAAGGATAAAGGTATCCTCATTAGGTTGATTTATTCTCAAGTTTTCATTAGTTTAAAATGCATGTCAAGCTTGTTCCAATGGTCACTTAGGTTCCTGCAAATGTGGTAGTTCCTAAAAAATCATAGTTTCCTACAAAGAGACTCAACCGATTTTAAGAAACAAAAAAGGTGTGTCAATAACTACTTCCCCACACTTAAACAACATTGTCCGCAGTGTTATAGAAGCTTGGGCTCGGGAAAACATAATTAAAGCGAACAAAGACTTGAAAAATAAGAACACTTACGTGTATACGGAATGGGTATCGACCGACACACATCTGGCGTCCAGTGACACCAGCTTATGTCGATGCCGGTTTGGGTTGTGACAAGTAAGCTCATCAATCGTCCATGTTCAAGTAGGGTGTCAACCGACACTGCTCATCTATGACATGTTTCTCATGCCCTTAACCCACCAAAAGAGAAAAATAAAAGTAACAAAAAATCAAACAAAAATAGAGTACTTACAGACTCACCAGTGGGTTGTCTCCCACTAAGCGCTATTTTTAGTCATTAGCTTGATTGTGGTAGGATAGCAGGCTCTCTGGGGGGGGGGGGTTCAACAGAGGAAATGAGTTCCTCTGCGAAATTATCCTCATCCAAGGTGGTGTGTAAACAGTATTAGCATGAGACTTGCCAGGAAATAATAGAAAAGAGCCAGGGTGGGAGCGTATCGTAGGTGAGATACAACGTTTTAATGCATTCACAACAATTGGGTCAGGAGGTGAAGGTCGAGAGGATGTGTACATTTTCTTTAGTGGTAGTGTGATGTTTAGAGCATTCTGATAGGTGTGTAGTTTTATCCCTATACTAACTGCAAGTGCACAGTGATGTAGTTGTAGTACTTAGGGTATCGAATCCACAGGGACTCTGGTCAACGATAGATTTAGAACTATTAAGATTAAACTAGGAGAAAGCAAAGGTGATTAAACTAAAAGCAAAGCAGAAAAGTAAATAGCAGCGAGTTTGTGAGCAAGGAAGCGAAGCGTTAGGTTTCAGGAGTTCTCAGGAAATCAGGAACGCAAGCAATCAATCTATCTAGATCCAATCAATAACTATTCTAGAACTCAAACACTGATATAGAATTAACCAAATTCCTTTGCGATAATTCTCTAAGTCTAAGTGCAGCAAACCAAACTTTCGTTTGCGAGAACTAACAGATTAAACTAGCATTAATTCCAAGTTTGATATGTTCACAATTATCCTAAACCAAACTTTCGTTTGCGAATAGTTTAATTGCTTATCTAAATTCTTTCTAGTTAAATTAACCAACTTCCGCTGAATTAATCAACCTAACATCATAATTCTGATTAGCTACTTCAGATTAGGCATTAAGGACAACTTAGATAAAGAACTAGCAGATATAAATCTCTACAGATTGATTTAAACTATAATTCTCTGAAATCCCTAATGAGAATCCTTCAACCTAACAGGTAAACTACTCAGACATGTTCATCGAAACAGAAAACATCTTAAGTAGAAAACCAAATATCATAAAACAGAATAATCAACAGGGGTTCGAAATCCTCTCTCTTTCGAGAGCAAGATCAGCCCCTAAGGCTCTCTGAAAATAAAATAAGACTTAATGAAAGCGTAGCCTAAACAATGGCTTAAAAACCCTTATATAATAGCTAAAACACGTTTTGGGCTTCTGTGTAAATATCTGGGCTTTTCTGCAAAATCAGCATTCTTCATTAAATCGGCGAGTCTGGCCCATTCGCATATGCAACGATCGATGCAGGTGTGCAACGATCGACACAGTCTTCAAAACTGGACAGTGAACTCTGTCTCTCGGACCAAATCTCCAAAATACACCAAACAGCTCCAAAATCTCTACTTCTGCTCCAAATGTGTCTAAACCTGTAAACATACTAAAAAGACTCCAAAACATAACATAAGACTCGATAAATAAGGCATATACCATGGTTAAAACCGGTAAAATCCATGGTATATCAACTCCCCCACACTTAGCTCTTGCTTGTCCTCAAGCAAGTAAAGAACCAAAGTATAAGCGAAGAGGTTTGAAAACACAGAAACTCATTTCGTCCTAGGAACTTTCACAATCACATTCACTTAGTAAGCCACTGAAAACTTCCCTACAGAACCCAAGACCACAATATACTTCCCCCACACTTAGCAACTGTCCTAAGTAAACTCCACAATCACATTCAAGCATTCAAATTCACCCTACTGACTTCTGCAAATATTTAAGTGCGGTCTCACCTAAGGAGTATCGATCAAAGGGCACATGGATTCTTACCTTATCAGCTCTAGACCACCATACTATCTTTCTCTAGTCCCTTTCTTCTCTTTCCCTTCTTTAACAACTGATTTTTCCCCACTGGGTATCATTTTATTTTTTTTATCAGTGTTCTTCCCGTTATGGGGTGTACTTTGGACACATTCCATGGATAGCACAGGAGATAATAGGGGTCTCTACCACTCCTGTGACCACTTCGGAGTTACTAACTCATCCTCAGTTTATTATCTTTTTTTTTTTTACTTTATAGAAGGGGAGAAGGGAACTAAATAGGATAGGTTGACAGGCTGTGTCAGAACTAACAGGGAATCCGACACAGAGTATACCAAGCCCTTAGGTGAGAAATCTAAGTCAGTATTAAATTGAAGTCAGTAACAGGATCCTCTGATACCTGAAGTGATGTGGGTGTCCTCAGTAGGCTGATCTGTGTCTGGGTTTTCTAACAGTCATAGAGGCTCTGCAAGTCTGTCCAATGGTCACTTAGTTCCTGTTCAAGCGAAAAGTTTCCTCGAAAAATCATAGTTTCATACAAATTTTGACTCAATAAAACAAAATTTGAAAAACTAAGAAAACAAAAGCGTGCGTCAGTAGCTTCCTCCCCCACACTTAAACTACACTGTCCCCAGTGTAATCGAAGCATGAGCTCGGTGAAAGAATAATCAAATTGAAGAACAAACCGAAAAGTTGCAGAATACTTACCTGTCGTCGCCCTGCGTCGATCGATGCCACAAGGGTGTCGATCGATGCAAGGTGATTATCGCTCGCGGTTATGTAGATAACCGATGTCTGAACCGCAATCAATTCGTTAAACCGTAAATCGCGACTGCATCGACCGATGCACAATGTGTGTCGATCGATGCAATGCGATTATTCCTGTTTCCCTCAGCTCTGAACACACTTAAACAGAAAAATTAAAAATACCAAAACCAAAACGAAAATTGAAAAACAAAAACGAACCTACTAGTGGGTTGCCTCCCACTCAGCGCTTTTTTTTTAGTCATTAGCTTGACTATTGGAAAGAGATTGGATTCATGGTGGTTTCAACAGAGACTTTGAGTGTCTCTGTGAATATCTCTTCATCCAAGGAGGTGTATAGGCATTATGATCATGAGGCTTTCCAAGGAAAGAGAAATCAGAATCAGGGCGGGAGCGAAGCTTGGGCGGTCTACTGCGTTTCCCTGCATTCAAAACAATGCGGTCAGGAGGTTTAAGCTTATGTGATTTATATCTTACCTTTGGTGCAGATCTGATGTTTGGGGCTTTCTGCTTATGAGCAGTTGCAGGTACTGAAGATGTTAGAGCAGGTTTAAGAGGAACCGCCATCTTCTTCTTTCCACTATCAGATACTGTAGTTCCACCAATCTGAACTTCTTTTTCCAGATGACCATCAGTGGAGATCATCTTCTTTGCATGAACTCGCGAAGCTTCAACTGGTGGTGTTTTATTCACCTTCTTATCTATCACTTTTATGCAGTTAGCCACTTCTAGCTCTTGTCTGGAAGGTTTAGGAACCTTAGGATATGGCACCGGGGGCTTGTAAGCTTGTTCTGGTACTGTTGCAGGTTTCTGGACATGTGTGCGTTTTGTGTCGATCGTTGCATAATGTGTGTCGATCGATGCAAGGCGATTCTGTTTCTCGAAAGAACTCAAATTGCCGTCAGAATGGCGTGTCGATCGTCACTAAGGGGGTGTCGATCGATGCATGTATCAGGCAGACAATATTCATCTAGAAAATCCGAGATTATGCTCTCTTCTTCACCTAGCAACTCAATCTCATCCCTTATGTTCACAGCATTGATGTGCAGCTTCCGTTCAGCTCTCTTAGCTTCATTTTGCCTCTCTATCGCTGCATCCAGCTCCTCCATATGTGTGCTCAAAGATTCAAGCTTCTCATTCAAATCTTCATACAAAGCATCCATCTTTGAGTTGAAGGACCTATAAATCTGTTGTTGTCTCTCAAGGTACTGCTCTATCATGATTTCCATTATGCTCTCATGAGCTGTAGGTGCAGGCGGTACTTGGTAAGAAGAAACGCTACAACTCCTTGAGAAGGCATTGCCCTGTTGCTGGAAAGGTCCCTGAAAAGCAGATTCCTAACTGTAGAATTCATTCCCTCCAACGTAGTTGATAGCTTCTTGCCCATACTTTTCAAGTACAAGACTATGCAGAGACTCTACTTTGCTCTTTAACCAAGTTATCTGCGAGTTGTCAATCCCTGGATTGAAGAAATCATACATCTTCCTTACGATATGTGTCGATCGATGCAGGAGAAGCGTCGATCGATGCAAGCGCGATGATGTGACGATCGACACACAAGACCGTGTCGATCGTTGCAGGGCGATTACAGGCTTCCTGAAACGCAAGAACAGAAAAAGAAAAAAAAAAAAAAAATTAGTAGCAAAAATTAAAAAACGAAAATCCTAGTCTAAACCCTAAGTTCAAATCTATCGAGAACTCAAAAGAGTCCCCGGCAACGGCGCCAAAAACTTGATAGGTGTGTAGTTTTATCCCTATCCTAACTGCAAGTGCACAATGATGTAGTTGTAGTACTTAGGGTATCGAATCCACAGGGACTCTGGTCAACGATAGATTTAGAACTATTAAGATTAAACTAGGAGAAAGCAAAGGTGATTAAACTAAAAGCAAAGCAGAAAAGTAAATAGCAGCGAGTTTGTGAGCAAGGAAGCGAAGCGTTAGGTTTCAGGAGTTCTCAGGAAATCAGGAACGCAAGCAATCAATCTATCTAGATCCAATCAATAACTATTCTAGAACTCAAACACTGATATAGAATTAACCAAATTCCTTTGCGATAATTCTCTAAGTCTAAGTGCAGCAAACCAAACTTTCGTTTGCGAGAACTAACAGATTAAACTAGCATTAATTCCAAGTTTGATATGTTCACAATTATCCTAAACCAAACTTTCGTTTGCGAATAGTTTAATTGCTTATCTAAATTCTTTCTAGTTAAATTAACCAACTTCCGCTGAATTAATCAACCTAACATCATAATTCTGATTAGCTACTTCAGATTAGGCATTAAGGACAACTTAGATAAAGAACTAGCAGATATAAATCTCTACAGATTGATTTAAACTATAATTCTCTGAAATCCCTAATGAGAATCCTTCAACCTAACAGGTAAACTACTCAGACATGTTCATCGAAACAGAAAACATCTTAAGTAGAAAACCAAATATCATAAAACAGAATAATCAACAGGGGTTCGAAATCCTCTCTCTTTCGAGAGCAAGATCAGCCCCTAAGGCTCTCTGAAAATAAAATAAGACTTAATGAAAGCGTAGCCTAAACAATGGCTTAAAAACCCTTATATAATAGTTAAAACACGTTTTGGGCTTCTGTGTAAATATCTGGGCTTTTCTGCAAAATCAGCATTCTTCATTAAATCGGCGAGTCTGGCCCATTCGCATATGCAACGATCGATGCAGGTGTGCAACGATCGACACAGTCTTCAAAACTGGACAGTGAACTCTGTCTCTCGGACCAAATCTCCAAAATACACCAAACAGCTCCAAAATCTCCACTTCTGCTCCAAATGTGTCTAAACCTGTAAACATACTAAAAAGACTCCAAAACATAACATAAGACTCGATAAATAAGGCATATACCATGGTTAAAACCGGTAAAATCCATGGTATATCACATTCTACTTGAGAGCAATTGCAGGTTTTGAAGATGTTAGCGTAGGATCAGGATGAACCACCATCTCCTCTTCTCCAATATCAAACACTTTAGCCTCACCAATACGAACTTCTTATTCCACCCCAACTCTGAAAGTCTGACCATCAACGGTGGATCTCCGTAGCTTTTCCATCTTGAAGTTCAAAGCTTATATCCCAGACTGAGATTAATTAGAGCACGCCACACATCAGTAACTGATCTAGTTGTACCCAAGAAGGATCTACCAAGTATCGGAGGATTATTCTACTTTAACTCGTATTTCAGCACCACAAACTTTGTTGGAGACAAGTAGTTCCCAACTCTGATAGGGATGCACTCTAAGACACTTTCTGGAATCCTCTTTGATCAATCAACTAGGATTAGAGAGTTCCTAGTTTCCTGGAAGTCCATCAACCCCAACCTCACAGCTACAGAGTATGCCATTAGGTTCACACCAGATCCCATGTCATACAAAGAACGTTTGAAATTGTCCTTGAAGATGGAACAGTCTCTATGGAATCTTATTGAGCATCATATCACTGACTTGTTTAGAAATCATCACCACCCCTTCTTTCAAATCTCCATTCGTGGATATCATATTCTTCGCATACCTCTGCAGAGAAGTGTGTATCTTTAAAGCATTAGCTAGTGGGATCTCAATAAACTTCTTATCCATCATTGTGATGCATCTAGCTTCGTCCATCTCCTATATGTACTTCGTAGGAGATTTAGGGAAGGTGGCAGAGGCTTTTAGACTAGTTCTAGTACTTTTTCAAGTTGTTAACTCGTCTTGGATGAGTACCGACTGATGCCAAAATAGTGTCGACCAATGATGGCTTTTCATGAGCAGAATTTTCCTTCAGGACGGGTATGTGTCGACCGACACTAGGTATATGTCGGTCAATTTTGAGTTGTGTCGAGCATCCTGTGTCAACCTCCGTCAATTTTGGTCAGAAAAACTCGATATCGAGTCTATAATAAGAGTGTGTCAACTGACACCAAGGGTGTGTCTATCGACAATGCAGGCGAACACCTCCATTTCAGTAGTGAGCCTTATCAATTTTGGTTTATCGCAGCTCGAAGTCTTGGATTTTTTTACTGGTGTCGACCGACACAAGGGTTCAGTTTTGATCGACACTGGATATGTAGTTCAAGAGTATCCAAAAGCCTCGAGCGCAATTTTTTAACCTTATCATGCTCATGTCTCAGCTCCAATTCTCTCCACAAAGACGTAATGTTTTGGGTTCTGCTCAGTTCTTCCAGGCAGAGTCCCAACTTGCCCCTTCACTGACCCAACATTTTGCACAACCTGAGTATCCAACTGTTTTACATGAATGTTCAAAGTATCAATATTCCCACTCAAGTTAGTGTACGGAGCGTCGATTTTTCCATTGAAGTATATTGTGATCTTCTGCTGACCATGAAGTAATTGTTCAAGAACTGATTTCATCTCGCTCTGCTCACTTTGTTCATTGGGTTCTACTAAGATGACGAACCATGGTCCTAGGAGAATGAGTTGTTCTGCTGGAATGGTCTCTAAAATGCAGGCTCTAGAGTGTAACCAGAAGTGTTCCCCTGCTGATTCTCATATCTCTGACCTCAAAAACCAGTTACACCTATGTAGTTGACATGCTCAGTCTCATCAATTGGCTCATAAGTCTCTACCTCTGCAGCAAATTGAACATGCTTTTTTCCAAACCAGAATGTTGTGAACATAATCTATCTTATTTTTTATCTCAGCAATATGAACTCCATCCATGTTTCCTGCTTGATGCTTCCTTTCGAGATCAGCATTCTTGGTGATGTTGCTAGATGGCAAGTTCTCAATCAGCTCATATGTTTGTTCTAGGTACCTCGTGTCTAAGTTCCACTGCTGGCAGCATCCAATGACATCTGATAACTCCAATCCACACTTCTGAAGAAAATGCCAAGCAACTGAACTTTAAAGAAACCAAAATGTGGACAATCGCATTGATATAATATGAATCGCAACCAAGCAGCCGTAAAGGCTTCGGTAGGACCCTGTTTGAACTTATAAATCTTGTTCCTTAGCTGATCGGATCTCCCATCCGCATACAAATTATGTAGGAAAGACTTCTTGGTAGCATCCCAAGTAGTCAAGGATCTTGGTGGTAACTACTTCAGCCAATAAGTTGTTTCTCCATCTAGAGAGTGTGAGAAAATATTGCAGAAGAGAAAGTCATAATTGACTCCATTGTATTTCATGCTGGTCATTAGATCTTCGAATAGCTCGATGTGATCCACTGGATGCTCATGGGAAAATCCACAGAAAAGGAGTTGCCTCACCAGAGTGTAGTAAGAGGTCTTGATCTCAAAATAATTCCACTAGAAAGGAGGTCTTATCGTAGACATGTTCACATAGAACTCATCAGGTTTGTTGTAGTCACTAAGTGTGTGACTTCTTTGTGCAGCAGCAGCCTGCACATCACTCCCTGCTGAATAAGCCTTGCACCCACTAAGGATTCAGTGACATGAACAAGAATGATGTTTCCTGCATAATCTAGCTTCAGTTTGTGTTCGTTGACGCTTGTCCCTCACGGTCACGAAGAACACTATGCTCGTATCGAGTCAAGATCAAAGGTCACAGTATTGTCATTGATTTCTTTGATTTTCGGTTCGTGCGTTCCAACTTAGCAAGTTCCTGATTGTGAATAAACAAAATCTTAATGTCTGGGTTGCTTCTTGTAGTACGATGAGTCGTGCACATAAGCCCATGCCATGTTCATGTGTTAAGTCTCTTTTCTGACGATTGGTGTCGATCGATGCTAAGTTTGTGTCATCGACATTTATTTTTGATGATCGGTTCCTGAAGAGAAGAATGAGAAACGTGAGTAAACAAAGAAAATAAAAGCATATTCGAAATTATAAACTTAAATTTATTGGTAAAAGCCGATGACCAGATCAATGACGCCAAAAATTTGATAGTCTAAGTTTTTCCTAATTTTCAACTGCAAGTGCAAAGTGTATCAATTGTAGTGCTTAGTGTTATCAAACAAAAGACTTCAGAATACTCAATAGATTATCAGTTATCAAATCAAGCTAAGCAAATAGTTGTGAAACAAATAACAATGCAAGAAAGTAAATAAGTGTAAGATCAATATGAATAAGCTTCATATCCGCGAAAGTTTTCAGGAAATCAGGAATATGAGCTATTCAATCATTCGTGATCCAATTAAGAACGGTTCTAGTACACGAAACGCAGGAGTATAACAAACCAGCTTTCGCTGCAAATATTAACTATGTAGAACAACCAAGAAAACCAAATCTCTTTGCGAGTTCTAGAGTTCTAAACATGCTTTAATTTCAGGTTCATTTGTATATAATTTCCTTAAACCAAATTTTTTTGTGAGTAGAAAAATTGCTCATCTATCTTCTTTTCTATCTAATTAACCAACTTTCGTTGCGCTAATCGACCTAATATCAATAATCTAAGTGGCCAGATCAGATCGAGCTTTAAGAACAACCTAGACAAAGAACTATAAGTTATAAATCCCAATTTATCAATTAACCTAACATTCAATGAAATCCCTAATGAGAATCCCTAAACCTAACATGTAAACTACTCAGACATGACAATCATAACAATATACATAATCATGAATAAAATATGAAGGGGGAAAATACATATATAAAAATTGGGGTCGAAATCTTCTCTCGGATGAAAAAAGTATCAGCCCCACTCTCTCAAAATATCTCTAAAAGTAAACATAAAGTGTAGCCTAAAAATTGTCTGAAAAAACTAATATAAAGTCTTAAAACATGATTTGGGCTTTTTTGTAAATAAGAAAAACTCTTGGGCAAACGTGATTTCTTATTCTCCTAAAAAGCAAGCGCATAATTCTGAAAAGTGACTAGCATCAACCTATGCACATCTTGCATTGGTAGATACAATTTTTTGACGCAACATGTCACCTCTGTGAAATCTCTATGATATCTAGAATTGCTCCAAATACTTCCAGAATCTTCCATTAAGCTCCAAATGTACCTAGACCTGTAAATGACCCAAAAGACTCCGAAACACATGAAAGACTATATACAAGACTTATATCATGGTTAAAAACCCATAAAAATCATGATATATCAAATGCAGAAACTAAGAACAAAAAGAAATGAAACTTCTTTTGGGGTTTTTCGGTTTATGAAAGCAATAAGCAAATATGGAAACAACAGAAACACAATTTTTATAGCTTTTTGGTTTAGGAATGAATCATACAAATTCAAAAGGACCTTTCTTATTGTTTTTCTTATGATCTAATGAATAAAAACAGAACAAAATAGAACACAAAGCAATAAAAATAAACAAGATGAGTTCATGATAAATATCACTGGATGTGGAGCCTTTTGGCTATGATACCAGATGATGTAATATCAAGGCCTTAATCTCAAAATGATGGACAGATGGAGGAAATCTAGCTGGTTGTACAACTCTCTCTAGCAACCGCATGGGGATGATATGGAGCGTTGATATATGTTAGATTGATGGATTCCTTTCTAATTGGTTGTACAACTCTCTTTGGCTAAGAACAATGGATGAATGAACACAGTAACATGATGGGTCGAGGTCGCCACATAGCCTTATGAATCTAGACCATGTATGACAAATATCTCTCAAGAATGAATCACACAAACTTAGAAAAAACATAAAACTCTCTTGCTAGAAGAAAAACTCGGGTACTTTTTGATATTGGGTGAATGATACAAGATTGTGAGGAGACTTTACAAACAATCCAAGAGCTATTCCCTTTTATTGAGACTTGAAGCAAATAAAAAGGGAAACACAAACTAAATCAATGAGATGTAATGAAACATATTGCAAAACTTTCTAGGAAATGAAAACATATTACAAGCTTAATTGGTGCCAAATGAAATCTACATTCAAACAAAGAGATAATAAAAAGGTTGGTCAAGATATTCATAATATATAATAATTCCAAAGCATAACTTAGTCGGCTAAGAGGTTGATATGGAAAAAAATTTGGTCGTATGAGTTGAAAGAATGCGTACACTTTGAGCTTGATTAATTGTGGTCGTTTTGTTGCTTCTATTGACTAAATAAAGTGTTGCGTTTCATAGCTGAGAAGAGATGGCGGAAGTGCTGAACAAAATAACTTCCTTGGACACTTTAAGATATGACCATTCATGTGTGTTATCTCTTTGAATGTTTGTACTGACTTGTAAGCCAAGGTATTTTTTAGGAAAGTTGCTTGGCACTTCCTTTTCTTTTTGTGTTTGAATGTTGCCATATTCCAAAACATGTTATTTTCAGCATGTTGGTTATATTGGATATTGAGAGCTCGTCCAGTTGATCTGTGATGTCTTCAAACTCTTGCTCATTGATCAGAAGCTCCAATGCATGGTTAAATTCTTCTCTCATGTTTTAGTCCTAATCTTGGTTAGGTATTTTAGGTCTGATCTTAATCTCGATTGACTTGAGGATTGAGTTGTGAATGTTCTTATACGAGCTAAGAACTTAAAGAACGTAAAGAAACACACAAAATTGTTTACCCAGACTTCACTTGTTAGGCTATTGTCTGGGGAAGAACCAAACTTCCATGTTTCCATTATTACTCGCTTTAACCTTCGCAAATGCTTACCAATGGTGTTTACAAATTCAGGTACATGCGAAGCAAGCTGCGGAGCTTAGGATGCAAGACTCCTCAGTGGCCTTCAGATGACAAAGAAGACCACCTTCTCGCAAGGTCAGACGCAGAGTCAGATGCCGGCGAACCCAAAGAAACAGCTCCGGAGACCTCACCGGAGAATAAGACTTGACCGCGCCTCTCTCTCTCTCTCTCTCTCTCTCTCTCTCTCTCTCTCTCTCTCTCTCTCTCTCTCTCTATCTCTCTCTCTCCTCTGTTTCTTGTTGTAACTTCTAACGGCTCTGTGTAACGAACTCTCGTGCCTCTTCCTTATTTAAGCTTAACCACTTAAACCGGATTCTTTAAGTTTCTCGGGCTCGAACCATTAAACCGTTACCAAAGCCAGCTGGCCCAACTAGCTGAGTGAATAAGCTTAATCCCACTACCTGATCCAACGACCAAAACGGAAACACACCAACAAACTCCACTTTTGTCGTCTTTTGTCGGATCCACTCTCGAGCTTAGCTTAATCAGAAACCCTAGAAACGCGAAATCGGAAATCCATCTTTCGATTCGCTGTCATGGAAGTTGGTTCTCCCTGTCCGTCATCACCATCAAGCGTTGATTCTGACAGCATGCACATCTATGACTTGGAGCCACCCAAATCTCTGAGTCTAATCCCTCCACCAGGATCTCTTGTTATCAGATTTCACCACGACCCTTGTAAGTAGCCTCTTACATAAGTCTAACATAGCGACTGCTGCTAGCATTCAACCTGCTTGACAAAGACACTGACCCTTTCTTCTGACCAACCATCAAACAGCTCCAGAATAACAAGAAGAATACGACGCTCTAACTTCCGACCCCCAGTAAGAATCTTCTTTTCAACAAACCTTTAGTCGTTTAATAACTTCATGAGAGTTACCAAGAAAGATTTTAAGACTAACCTTCTTTCCTCTCCTGTGATTACTCGACGAGATGACCAAAATGACAGAGTCCTCTCGGAGTACCTGCTGCGGCGATCACAGAACGACTTTCAGAGTTACGAGGCACTTCTCGAATGCATTTCCAGGTATGCGCTTCGTTAACTTGTCAGCTGGATTTAGAGTAGTATGGATCTTTAGGACTTGAACCAACCCTTCATCGATGATGTCCCTGATATAGTGAATCTTTGTAGCTACATGTTTTGTACGGTCATGATGAACTGAGTTTTTAGCTAGGCAGATTGCCCTTTGAGAATCACAGTACAGTTTGAAGTAATCTGACTTGAAACCTAGCTCACTGCAAAACCCCCTTAGCCATAGCCCCTCCTTCGTAGCCTCAGACATAGCCATGTACTCTTCTTCTGTGGTGGACAAAGCCACCACATGTTGGAGTGATTATCTCCAACTAACCGTGTTCCCTCCAACTTGGAACACATGCCCAGTTAATGACCTTCGCTTGTCAAGGTCAGTAGCACAATCCGAGTCACTGAAACCATCAACATTGAAGTGTCCTTCCTTGGTGAACGTTAAGCAAATATCTGAAGCCCCCTGAAGATCCATTTGACGGCTGCCCAATGATCTTTACTAGGTTTAGACATGAACCTGCTCACAAGCCCTACTGCAAATCCCAAATCTGGTCTAGAACCGACCATGGCGTACATTAAACTGCCTATTGCACTGGCATAGGGTATTAATTCCATTTCCTGAGCAACCTATTTCCATTCTTTGTCAGTTAAGCTCTTCAACTTAAACTGTGATGTGACCGGTGTACACACTGGTTTACAGTCTTGGATTTGAAAAGTCTTCAATACCTGTTTGATGTAGCCTTCCTGAGACAACTTTAAGGTTCCATTCTTTCTGTTTCTCAGAATGTCTATTCCGAGAATCCTTGAAGCTTGACCGAAGTCCTTCATTTCAAATTCCTTTTTCAGATTTTTCTTGAGCTTGTTAACCTTGTCCCTACCCTTTGCTGCGATTAGCATGTCGTCTAGAGCAGTAAGTAGATTCTTTCTTCCATGGATATTACTTTCATGTACACACAAGGGTCTTTAACACATCTAGTGAAGCCCTGACCCTTTATGAATGTGTTAAACCGCTGATTCCATTGTCTCGGATATTGCTTTAGTCCATAAAGCGATTTCTTAAGAAGACACACCTTGTCTTCATCTCCTTTCTTGACGAACCATTCTGGCTGTTCCATGTAGATGATTTCATCGAGTTTCCCATGTAAGAAAGCTGTTTTGACGTCCATCTGATAAAGTTCCATGTCCCCATTAACTACGGCTGATAACATGACTCGTATGGATACATATTTGACTACAGGAGAGAAAATCTCATTTTAGTCAACCCCTTCTACTTGAGTGAATTCTTTAGCTACTAGTCTGGCTTTATGCCTTGGTTTCTCAACTCCTGGGATACCTTCTTTCAGCTTGAAAATCCACTTGGATCCTACAATCCTTTGTCTATTAGGTCTGTCGACTATGATACAAGTCTTGTTTTCATCAAGAGAATGTTTCTCTTCAATCATGTCTTCCTGACATCTTTTCCAATCTTTTCTTTTCATGGCTTGAGCTACGGTCCTAGGTTCATCATATCTTAAGTCTTCTGCACACGCCAGTGCGTATGCTACAAAGTCCCCACTTTCAAACCTTGCAGGTTTCTTCTTATTCCTTGTTTCCCTGTCTCGAGTAAGACGGTACCCCTGCAGATTCTTATTCTCTCCACAGCCTGTATAATCCCCTTCAACTTCTTCATCACTGTTTGATTCAGACTCTGATTCTGATTCTTACTCTGAACTGGCTCCACTTCCACCGGTGTAGCCTTCCTGTTCTGATGCATCTCCACCTTCTCCAGAGGATACTTCATTGTCTGAGCTTTCGGCATCTTCATGAGTGTTTTCTGAAGATGGTACCTGAATTAGATCTGACCTGAATGACAACTTCTTCTTACCCTTTGGATTTCCTAAAGCCTTTTCTTCTGGTTCCATGTATAGCTTTTCTTCATCGAATACAACATTTCTGCTGATAGTTAACTTCATCTCAGTTGGGAGCCATATCCTATATCCATTAGTGCCCTGTGGGTATCCCATGAAAATTCCCTTGATTGCCCTTGGATTGATCTTTTCTTGACTGATATGGACATAGGCTGTGCAGCCAAACCTTCTCAAATGTCCATAGTCAACTTTTGTTCCTGTCCAAACTTCTTTTGGGATCTTAAACTCTATTGATGAGTTTGGAGTCATGTTTATTAAGTAGACTGCCGTGGATTCTGCTTCAGCCCATAACCTCTTTTCCAACCCTGACTCAGCAAGCATACATCTGATCTTGTCTGCTATAGTCATGTTCATCCGTTCTGCTACTCCGTTCTGTTGAGGAGTGTAGCCACACATTCTATGGTGTTTGATACCTGAATCTTTACACAGCTTATCCATCTTATTGTTGCAAAATTCTAGACCATTATCTGTTCTTAGAATTTTGATCTTCTTTCTTGTTTGAGTCTCAACCAGATTCTTCCATTCTCAAAAGTTATCATAAACCTCATCCTTACTCTTTAGGAATCTTATCCAGACTCTTTTGGTGTGATCATCAATGATGGTCAGAAAATATTTGCACCCTGAAAGACTTTCTTCATTTGCAACAGATCCCCAAAGACCACTGTGTACATACTCTAGTATTTCAGTGGTTGTGTGTTTGGCTAAGGGAAAAGGTTGTTTGTGATGCTTTCCCAACATACATGTCTCACAGAAATCTAGAGTGTGAACTTATTTATCCTTTAGATATCCACTCTTAACCAACATGTCCATGTTCTTAAGACTCATATGCCCTAGTCACAAGTGTCATCTGTTGGTCCAGTTCACTTCTGCCTTTGCTACTGATCCATGAAGATAATACAATCCATCCTTATAGTTACCTGAAAGAACCCTCTTTCCTTTGTTGTAGAATGTTACCTTGTAGTCTCCACCTTCATATGTGCAGCCGTGTTTCTCTAATTGTCCAAATGAAATTAGGTTTCTGCCCATGGTTGGCATATACCGAACTTCAGTTAAAACCAAGGTTGAGTTATCTGGATTGACTATCTTTAGTTTCCCAATCCCCTTAACCTCACTGGATGTGTTGTTTCCCATGAGAACTTTCCCACCATCCATCTCCTTTAGATCAAACAATACGTCCTTGTTTGGGGTTATATGGAAGGTGCAACCATAGTCAAGGACCCATTCATTCTTGGTGTCCTGTAAACTGGCAGTTAGAATTATTGGTTGTTCTTTCTCATGTACCATGTTTGATGAATCCTTTCCTTTGTTCTCTTTTCGTTTTGGACATTCTCGCTTGAAGTGTCCTTCCTTTCCACATGTCCATCATTCCCTGGGCTTTCCTTGTGTTCTGTTTTTCGACTTTGATCTGTGTGAAGTTTTACCCTCTTTGCTCTTACGTCTGAACTTACTCTTATCTCCTGTCCTTTTCTCTAATCTTCCTCTAGTTACCATCAACCCTTCTGCACTTGACTTAGTTTTACCCAGCAGTCCCTTTTCTCTTATCCCAGTTTCCTTGGCATACGCCGTTGTGGTAACCTCCTTAACCGTGAGTGTTTCCTTACCATTTCCATACTTGAGCGTGTGTACCAGAGAGTCGTACTGAGATGGTAGGCCAGTTAAGATTTGAATGGATTGATCTTTATCTGAGACATCTATGTTTAAGCTTGCTAAATCATCAACCAGTTTGAGGAAGACATCAAGGTTTTCCTCAATAGTTTTACTCTCTACCATCTTATAACTTGCGAAGCTTTATTTCAGATAGATCAAGTTAGGTAGGGTCTTAGTTTGGTAATCTGCTTCCAATGCTTTCCAGACACCATTTGTTGTGGTTTATTTCATGACCTTTCTTAGGACCATATTCGTGAGGCTTGAGCATATAAGGTTTCTTGCCCTTGTATCATGTGCTTTTGCCAATGGATCTTTCTTGATATCTATCTCTGGCTTAGTCCCTGAGCTGACTTCTTCCTCAGTTTCTTGACTCGTATCCGTTTCCAGAATATGTCATAGAACTTGCAGCTCAAGCTGCATGAGCATCTTAAATTTCCACATGCCAAAGTCACCTTGGCCATCAAACTTCTCCATCTCGAACTTAGCATTTTTAACTGACTCCATGGTAATTGAGATGACCTTGACCAGAGACGACATAACTAGCCATTTGCCTCTTGAATACTGAACCCTCCTCTCCTAATACCTTTCTTCATCCTGTTGATCTAGATAACAAGATCCAACGCTTTGGATTATTGAGACCGTAACCCGAGATGCGCTAATAACCAATAGCTCTGATACCACTTGGTAGGTATTTTAGGTCTGATCTTAATCTCGATTGACTTGAGGATTGAGTTGTGAATGTTTTTATCCGAGCTAAGAACTTAAAGAACGTACAGAAATACACAAAATTGTTTACCCAGACTTCACTTGTTAGGCTACTGTCTGGGGGAAGAACCAAACTTCCATGCTTCCATTATTACTCGCTTTAACCTTCGCAAATGCTTAACAATGGTGTTTACAAATGCAGGTACATGCGAAACAAGCTGCGGAGCTTAGGATGCGAGACTCCTCTGTGGCCTTCAAATGACGAGGAAGACGACCTTTTTGCAAGCTCAGACGCAGAGCCAGATGCCGGCGAACCCAAAGAAACAGCTCCGGAGACCTCACCAGAGAAGAAGACTTGATCGCGCCTTTCTCTCTCTCCTCTGTTTCTTGTTGTAACTTCTAACGGCTCTGTGTAACGAACTCTCGCGCCTCTTCCTTATTTAAGCTTAACCACTTAAAATGGATTCTTTAAGTGTCTCGGGTTCGAATCATTAAACCTTTACCAAAGCCAGCTGGCCCAACTAGCTGAGGGAATCAGCTAAAACCCACTTCATGATCCAACGACCAAAACGGCAACACACCGACAATCTTGTTTTTGGAGTTTGTCTCATTGTTCAAATCAAGTTGGTGTCTGCTTGTTTGGTTCTGAGGTTTTCATATAAAAAACTAATATAGTGAAATATTGGAGTCAAGTTATAATTTAGTGAATAAATTTAGTCATTGCTTTGTTATTACCATTTTCTATGGCCTAGCACTACTTTTTCATAGAAACCTCTTTTTCTTTTTTTCTCAACTTTAATCACTTGTGATTATTTTGTGAAGAAAAAATATTACAAAAGAGATAAATATATAAAATTGAGAATCTGAAAGAGTTGAAAAAGAGAATAACCGGAGTACGTATTATTTACTGCGACTTGGCTAATCAATGTAAGCATTTGTTTATTTATAACACAACAAATAAAAAAGCTTTTTCATCTTCTAACCTAATATCTTCTTCTCAGCGAGGAAAAAAGAAAGAAAGAAAGGAAGAGTAATATGATATGAACACTACTCAGCGATCATCGGTAAAAATCACGTCTGCAGCATGTCAACGCTGACAACAACCGGAGCTAGAACCGGCGGTGAAGAAGTTTATCAAGATTAATTATTCAACTCTCAACAATCAAGGAAAAAATGATGGTAAGAAAACATTAACCAGATTATTACTATATTATTACCTAGGCCTAATATTTCCGACTGCAATATTTATTTTCCTTTTCTTGGAATTTTATAAAAAATGAAACTTGCTTGCATGTGTGGATTTATGCAGAAACTTCTGGTGAGATTTGTGAGATTAGGTCCTAAACTCTCTGACAATGTGACTATCCAAACTCCTTCGGGTTTCAAGCGTTCGATTCGGATCAAACGAATTGGTGATGAGGTTTGGTTCGAAAATGGTTGGAGTGAGTTTGCAAAGGCTCATTATTTAAGCCAAGGTCAATTTCTGTATTTTCATTACCAAGGAAATTCAAGTTTTCATGTTTTCATCTTTGATGTGTCTGCTTCTGAGATTGAATATCCAATGGATAAAGTTCATGTAATTGATGAGAGTGATGATGATGAGGACGAGGAGGTAACTGAAGTTTGGGATGATGATGATGATGATGATGAGGATATTAGCTTTCGAGAGAAAATGTACAGAATGAACAGGAAAATGAAAATGTATTATTTCTCTCAAAGGATTCGGTTACAAGTCGTTAGTCTTTATACAAAAAGTTATGAACCGGTTAATCAGACTTAACCAGAATATATCAACAACTCATATTCCCCCTCAAGATGAGCCAAATATTGAAACTAAGCTCAACTTGCTAATGATATCACGAAACATAGTAGGATAGAGAGCTTTGGTCAAAACATCAGCAAGTTGGTTATGAGTTCTGACATGCATTGTTTTGAGTAGTCCACTTTCAATCCTCTCTCGTGTTGTATGACAATCGTTTTCCACATGTTTAGTGCGTTCGTGGAAAACGTTGTTGTTTGCAATGTGAATGGCGGCCGTTGAGTCACAGAACGAAGGAACCGGAGTGGTCGAAGGTACCTACAGCTCTGTGAGTAACTTAACCAACCAAGAAATTTCACAGCTTGCTAATGCCATGGCCCTGTATTCAGACTCAGCCGAAGACCTTGATACAACGTCCTGCTTCTTAAACTTCCAAGAGATGATAGAGTCTCCGAGAAACATACAATAACCAGTAGTAGAACGTCTTGTATCAGGAGAAGAATTCCAATCTACATCGGAAAATACTGTAAGCTGGAGATTCGACTGTGTTGGATAAAATAGACCCAAACCAATAGATCCTTTGATGTAATGAACCACTTTATATGCTGCAGGGAGATGTGATCTCTTAGTTTCAGATGTGAATTGACAGAGTTTGTTTACAGAGTATGAAATATCAGTCCTGGTGATAGTTAGGTACATCAGTTTACCAACTAAGCGACGATATTCCTGTGGATTTTCCAGTGATAGTTCATCATTGTGAAGACTAAGATTCAAACTTGGTTCCTTTGGAATGCTAGATGGTCTGCAGCCGAGCATGTCAGTATCTTCCAAGAATTCAAGTGCGTACTTTCGCTGACATACAGAGATACCTTTGCTGGAACAAGCTATCTCTAGGCCAAGAACGTACTTAAAAGAACCTAAATATCTTACTTTGAATGCCTTTTCTAAGTTCAGTTTTAGTTGTACTACAACTGTCTCATCACTGCTCGCAATCACTATATCATCAACATAAATAAATAGAGCTACATAGTGATCTAGAGTGTGTTGAATGAACAAATCATGATCCGACTGTGATTTTCTGAATCCCAAACTTGTAGAAACCATTGTCTAGAAGCCTGTTTAAGGCCATATAGTGATTTCTGAAGTTTTAAAATAGCATTAAGAGGAAGTGATTCCCCCTCTTTTGAAGCATATCCTGGAGGTAATCGCATATATATCTCCTCATCCAGATTGCCATTCAGAAATGCATTAGATATATCTAACTGATGTAAATGCAAGTTCTTCGCAACTGAGACACAATAAGAGTTTTGACTGTCGTCATCTTAGCCACTAGTGAGAAGGTGTCAATGAAATCAATAACTTCCTTCTGTGTGTATCCTTTAGCTACAAAGCGAGCTTTGAATCTCTCCAATGATCCATCAGCGTTCAGCTTTACTTTATATACCCATTTGCATCCAATACGGTGCTTGCCATCAGGTAGAGAACAAACAATCCATGTGTTAGTGGTTTCCAATGCTTCAATATCATTTCCCATAGCATCACACCACTCTTTAATCTTTTTGGCTTGAGTATAACTGCTTGGTTCAGCATAAGTATCTATGGTGCACACAAACGCTTGATGATGGAGAGAGAGTTGTGTGAGATTGATATATGCAGCAATAGGATATCGAGCATCTGTGATATTGTTGCAGTAGTAATCTTTGAGATGAGCAGGAAGTTTACTGACCCTTCTTGAATCATGAATAGATGTGACTGGTAAAGACTGGTCTTGCTTCCTAGAAACATCTGAGTCATCATATCTTTCTGGGTCTAAGTCTGTATCAACTTCAAGAATATGATCCAATGTAGAAGTAAATTCCTACTTATAGAAGTCAAACAACTCTGCTCGGTGATCATCAGTTTTGCTATAAGGAAATATATACTCAAAGAAGACCACATGTCTGGAGATAGATACCTGATTAGACAATATATATCGAGTAACTTATACCCTTTATATCCAGCTGGATATCCTAAGAAAACACAAGCTTTAGAGCTTTGTTCAAATTTGTGCCGTTGTTGTGTTGAGGTTGATTTGTAATACAAACAGCCGAAGACTTTCAATAAAGAATAATCTGGACGCTTTGAATACAGTAGCTCAAATGGAGACTTGTTGCTTAGGAGTGGAGATGGCAAGCGGTTTATCAGAAACACTGCAGATAGAATGCACTCATACCAGTACTGTAATGACCCTCCCAAGGAAGTAAAACGTTCGTACGAGGAATACGACCAGTCGGGATGGATCAGACGAAAATCGACCAAAACTCAAAGTTGTGCGATCAATGTCAAATTGACGTCGGTAGCTAAAGAAGACATTCTAAGACTTTTGGTCGAGTCAGAATGCAAATGGGATGAGCGGATTATGCGATGGTCGAAGGACAAGAAGGACGGCCGAGGAACGGCCGGAAATCCGAAAATTTCAGATTGTTGGGACGTTAGTATGAGGTGGTAGAGGAGTTCAAACTAAGACTTTTGGTCGAGGCAGAATTTAAAAAGAACGAACGGTTTGAGAGATATCGCAATTGCGACTAAATCGGGTACGTCGAGTTAGAAGCACGACTAGACGAAAGCACGACGGTCTGAAGCACAACGTGTCACATATGAGATTTTACTTCCGGAAGCACGCGGTGTTAGGAAGCACTAGTTGTGAAGCGCAAGCACGAGGTGTGCGCAGAAGCACGAGGTGTAAAAGAGGGAAAGCACGAGGTGTTTTCTGGAAGCTCGAGGTGTCGTCGCGCATGGTGGAGCAGGCTGGCTGCGCCTGGGCCTCGCTGCGTGTCCTCCAGATGTCGCCGTTCATGGCCAGAGGAGCTGAGTGGTGGCTGAGTGTCCGGCCAGATTTCGCCGTGCATGGCCGCCGCCGGAACTGACCAACCGGAGGCCGCCGTGCAGTTTTGCCACCTCGCCCTTAATTTCCTTATAAATAGCAAGCTTCCCCCAGCCATTTTTCTCATTCTGAAACTCAGAGCAAAATGTTCTAGAGAGAGTAGAGAGAGAAAGGGGCTGGGCGGACCGGAAGAAGTTCCCGGCGAGCCGGAAGCGGTTTCCGGCGAACCATCGAGGGAATTCTGCAGGTCGGCCGTAGAAACTTTCTCTGACCAAAAACCCGTTCTAGAGAGAGAGAACGTCCAGGTTAGAGAGATAAAGTGAGAGAAACCTGGGAGAGAGAAAGCACGGGCGGGAGTGTCCCGAAGGGCGATCCGATGTTCCGTAACCGGTTCTGACGGGCGGTCGGGTGCGGTTTACGGGAGGTGGTCGGTAAGCTTTAGATTTGTGTAGCGGTTAGTTTAAACCTTAATCCGTCTTTGACTAGGATCTTTGTGTATAGATCTAAGAGAAGTCCCATAGTAGGACAGACCAAGGTCTAGGGTCGTCGGACCCGAAGAGGTGAGTCCCGATAGCTAGGACTAACGGGATTTGTGCAGGTATCGCCTTAAGGATTGAAATACCACAAGTATTTATCCTTAAGTGCATTGTGTGATTGTGTGTTGCATGAGGCCAGTTGGACGTGAACTCGGTTGGGTGCCATGCTAACGTGTGTGATGCAGGATCGGTTAAGATAAGCACGGAGGTGCCATCTTAATCTGATATTATAATGATGCATGGGCCGACGTTTACGACAACTGTGTTCCTGATTGATTGAATTGATGCATGCTTGATTGATGTGATAAGTATGAGGTTGGATATGGGATCCACTCGGAAATGCGTGTTGAGATAAGTACGGGATCAATTAGACCCGGAAATGGAATGTGATAAGTACGGGATCGTTTACAGAACCGACTCGGATATGAAGTGTGATTAGTACGGGATCAGGTAGACCTGGAAATGATATGAGATAAGTACGAGGATGGATTTTGATCCACTCGGAAATGATTGTTGAAAAGAGGTTTTCCCGTATGGGTGAGGATGTGGTTTTTCCGTGTGATGCTTGATCCACGCGAGTCTTCCATCCGTTTGTTGAGACGGTTGTAATGGCTGCCGTGATCTTCGGATCCTTTGCAAGACCCTACACCGTGTGATTTTTTTCTAACTGCATGTTTGAGTGATGCATGCAGGTTAGACGTGTTTCGGGTTCTAGAACATGTGTAATATTGTTCTAGGACGTGCATCCTAGAGTATGTGAAGATACTCTAGGAAAATGCTACCGGTGCCACCCATTGTGTACTCCGTGGATTTGGAGGGTACTTGGGTCGCTCCCTTGGCCGGACTATCGTGTGACGACACGATTACCCGTGGATTCGGGTTACCCGTGGATTCGGGTGTGGTGTCGGACATGAACCTTTGTGGTGATTGTGCGGGATGAGCCACGAGAGAGAGAATTGGGTGGTGGTGCCGGTGCATTTGAGGCCTCTGCATATGGTGGTCTAGAAAGGTCTAGACGGGTTTGCATTCATGATTGAAGTCATGTTTGCGGGTTGTTTTTAAAAGCTTTCTCTTTGCGCATTTATTTATTTTTATTATTGCATTTTGATGCTTGCGTGATGCTTATTGCATTGTGCTTCGGCTATGGGATGGGTTGGGGTTCTAATGCTTGTTAGCGGGTTCTGGACTCACTGGATAACCCATATGGTTGCTCACTAAACAAATTTTGTCTCGCATGAAATCATAGACGGGCTAGAGGGAAGTTCGGACGTTAGGCCGCTGGTGTAGCTCCGGGTTGTGAGTGTGAGACGCTCGTGGGGATTATATTATGTTGGGTTTTAACTCGTGTGCACGAACTGTAAGGTTTTTAAGTGACATTTTGTAATAGACTCTACATAATATTAATAAAGTTGTTTTGTTTAAACTCCACGGTTCCAAATGATATTAGTTTGGTCCGAACTAATACAACTTTTGGCTTGGGTATGGGCTGGCAAGCCTTAGGCCTGAGTCGAGAGGGTCGGATATCGACGATGGACCGGCTAGACTATGGGCACGGCTGGACCATTTTCGATATTTGACATCTTGTGGCATCTCCGGCTCGGTTATTGTCCGTAGTCTGCGTCGGGGGTGTTACAAGTACTCTAGAGGAACATGTGATTGAAATATCAACGATCTTGCCACATTTAATATGTGTTGATGCTTTCGTTCAACCACAGAATTTTGTTCTGGTGTTTCTGGATAAGCATGATAAGAAATGATTTCTTTTGACTTGAAAATTTTACAAATTTCAACTCAAGAGCGTTGTTTGACCTTACAGACTTAACCCGCTTCTGAAACTGTGTTTCTATCATTTCCAAGAATTCTGGAACAATCCGCAATGCATCAGACTTACTCTTCATCATGTATACCCAGGTGACTCTGCTGTGATCATCCAAAATGGTGAGGAAGTATCGATATCCATTTGTAGAAATGACAGGAAAAGGTCCCCATGTATCCATGTGAATGAGATCAAAAGGAGCAGGAGACATGTTATTATGTCAAACAAAAGGGAGATGTTTTTATTTGGCAAATTGACATGTCTCACAATAAACTGAATCTACTTTATTCCTTTTATGTATACCAAGTACATTATGAAGTACATCAATCTTAGAGTAAGAAATATGACCTAGTCTACTATGCCACAAGGCAGAATCAATGACAACAGAAGAGCAGAAAGATTGCATCGAGACCACACCTTAAAGATAGGATTCGATTTAGGTGGTCGAGGTAAAGATCCATCAATAAAAGCAATCTTGTTCTTCTCATCTAAGGCGACAGTGATAGCAATACTCCAAGAAGAATAATTCGTTCCATCAAATATCTCAGTTGTGATCTTATTCCATGGATTATCACCATTTGATAAGAAGTAAGGCGAATGTATGTTCGTAAAATCCAGCTGAGAATTCAAGATAGGTGACGAATGAACCTGAAAATCCGAGTGTGGATTGTCCAAATCTGGGAAGAATGGAGCTTGATTATGCATACTTGATGGAAATGTATACGGATTTTGTAGGTTTGTGTGAAAGAACGGAGATGATTTGTGGTGTGGTGATTGATTGAGAATTTTCTGAGAAGATTTCTTGTTAACGGAGTTGTGAGGAGCTTCAGATTTCGATATGACCGTGTGACGCCGCAATCGATAAACGGAAACCATCGCATTAACCGGAAACTCAAATTGGAATCGACGAAGATGAAATTGATGGCGATGAAAGCAAAAGAATCGAAGAAAACAGAGATTCAATCGGTAGAAACTCGAGAGAATCAAGGAATTAAGCAACGAAACGGAGCAAGAAGCTCTGATACCATATTAGCTTTCGAGAGAAAATGTATAGAATGAACTGGAAAATGAAAATGTATTATTTCTCTCAAAGGATTCGGTTACAAGTTGTTAGTTTTAACCGGAATATATTAACAACTCATAGAGGAAGAAGAAGAGGGTTTAGTAGAGTTGAAAGTAGTGATGATGATTCGAATGAAAGAGTGATTGATTTGGAAGAATTGTTGAAGAAGAAACCAAAGAGTCGATGTTTGGTAATATCCTATGACTCTAACAAAGGATTTGTGTTTTTTTTTTTATGTGCGATTTGGTTATTTTTCTTTGTTGTAGATTTATATTGAAGAGATTGATTCAACGGACGAGATTGAAGAGTAAGAGAAGTTCTTAACATAAGTTTTTTTTTCTGACAAGTATTTCTGTGGTTTCTAACCCCTGGATAGATGTCGGCTTGTAGTTATCGGTTTCCAGCTCTTTAAACAGGCTTGCAAGCTTAGTTGTAGTAACGTAATTTATCCTTGTAACAACTTGGCATACTTAAGTAATGTAATGTCTTTTGGTGAAATGAATATGTATTGTGTTCAATCCATTCTGAATTTGTTTTCACGAACTAAATGAATGGTGAAACAGCGGTTCGGATCCAAAACCCTTAAACCCATAATAATCAACATTCACATAAACATCATTCTCTTGATTTACTCACCACTCCGATACCATGACGATAAATGTAATTACAAGGCTACTTGTGACCCTAACTATCACTCAAACAAAAGAGTTTCTTACCACTCAATCCTCAAATACTTATCCACAACGAAACATAGGAACCTGAAATCTCACTCACAACACATCTAAAATTCAGAGAACCATACTGTTAAAAGACCCTACATGAAAACCAGATCGCTCATGAAAGCGGTTTGTAGTGTCACACGTACTGATTGACGCGGAAGGCAGTGACTTTCAGAATGAAATCACGAGTTCTGAGTAGCTCAAACACACAAACATCTCCTTCGCCTATATTGTTCTCGAGTGTGAACTCATACCATCCTTGGCTAAACTTAGCTCTCCCTGCTTTGTAAAGGCACCTCACTGGCCATTGTTTCTCCCCCAGCTGGATCTTGATGAAACCAGATATCCCGCTTAGGTACTTCTCAGCAAACCCAGAAGGCAAGTACTGTAAAGAATTCAAAAAAAAGGAACAGGTCACATACGGTTGAAGTTTAGGCCTTGACAACCAAATCCTCAACCTGAATAAATAAATTTTACCATGATGCAGCCTCTGTACAGATATGATGGTCGCAGAACAACTCTAAAGAAAGGATTGGTTGGCTCGTACGTTTTGGCTGCACTGATGGCTCTCTCTCTTTCCTCTGCAGTTACAATTCTCTTTCTAGCAGAAGCACTCTCGTAGAACTTCGAACGGTTCTCCGAGTCATCTCCACGAGGCGTCGACGAGTTTATTTCATCTGCACATACCAAAAAATAAATATGAATCTTTTGACTCTCCTTTGAACAAAAGGTCAAGAACTAAGAGTTTGTCTTTGATACTTACCGGGATTAGGATTCTTCTTCTTTCTTCCTCTCTTCTTAAGTACTTTCGGCGTCTCTTCAGCTTTAGATTCAGTGAACAAGCTTTGGGTGGTGGTAGACCCGTCATACCCTATATTCAGGGGTGCATCAATGGATGGATGAATGACCCTGGTGTCATTGTTTTCACGGTCTTCAAACAATCGAGCACGTTTGTTGAACTCATTGTGTTCGGAATCCATGTTGTTCATAAGAGCACTTGAATGGTGGTTGATATCAGATAGACTAAAAGTGTAGACGGTAAACACGGAATCACCTTTGTAACTAGAGTAATGGTCAACAAAGTCCTTCCAACCTTTTCTAAAACCAGATTTTGTTGTCAGCTTTCCTTAGTCCTGCACCCAAACATGACCATCAGGTAGAGTGAGTGCAACAGCAAACCAATAGTATCATAACAGACTAGAGTGAGTGACAGTTCCTTTCAGTTTTTTGCTCGTAGAAAATAACCCAACATATCAAACTTATTATAGCTTCCATAAACACACAAGAATTTTTCCTGGTAAGTCATGTTATTACCAGTCACAAGCTAAACTCTTTTATAGCCAAAACGATCCATGTTCCCAGATCTATGAAGTCCACTCATTGTCTCTCCCCTCCATTAAGCCGACGGATACACTATACATGTTTTTGTGTTTCAATTATGCATTACATACTAAGACCAAAGTCAACATAAAAGTCAAAACATTTAAGCTTTTTTTCTCTCAATAAATCTGACACACAAAACACATCCTGAGCAGTATCAGATGTCAAATTGCTTCAAACAACATAAAGTTCTCTCATTTCACTGTTAGACAAACATAACTCATAAAACCAAGACTAGATGCAGATTGTGTCCAAACCCAATTTACTACCAACTGAAACAAAGAGCATAAAAAGTCTCATGCAGACTATAGATCCAAACCACAGAAAATGAAGACACTTTTTCACTCAATTTTCAGTACCCAAACCACAAAAGAACACATTTTTCTACCTGATTTTAGCACAGAGGTTAACCGAAACTCAAAACCACAGAATTGCCACACACACACACACATACACAACGAAAATCGAGCAACCCAGAACCAGATTCTTTAAAAAAATTCAGAAATCAATGCAGAAAGAAGAAACTTGAAAGAGGAAAGCAATTACCTGACGGTTTAGTTGGATGGTGGATGAGAAAATAATAAGGTTGGGGAAGAAAGGCTGTGACATCTTTAGATAATCAACAACAGTGACGAAGAAAAAGAGATAGCGAAGAAAACAGTCAGATCATGAAACGACACCGGAGAATCCGAGGGCCCGGAGAGAAAACCCTTTTCAGATCTGAAGCCAATTTTAAGTTTTGCGTTTGGTCAAAGGGTCTCAAGTATAACTCTCTCTCTCACTTATTGTATATAGTGTTCATTTCCTTTGTACATAGAACCGGTTTATAGTGGTTTTGGTTTAGCTTAGAAGTAGTCAGTTGTATATAAACACTTTGTATACATTTTCATAATTAATCAATGAGATTATTTTGGTAATATGGTATCAGAGCGAATGATCTCATTAACTCCGTAACAACCTTTTTTTTTCCGTTGCTTCTCCGATCAAAATCTCGCCGGATTTTCATCGGAATTCTTCATTTTCTCTTCTCGATTGAGCTTGATCATCTTCGATTTGTGTTCTCTCTTCGTTCTCCCTGTGCGATTCAACTCAAATTTGAAATCCTTTCACGTTTTTGAGCTGAACTCGAATTTCAATGGGGAAACGCAATTGCAAGTCGAAATATCGCTCGGTTCAGTCAGAATCACCACCGTCGGGGAATCAGAAGTCTTCGAAAGTCAATCAGGATACTGAAATTCCGCATTCAGATTCTGATGTCGAAGATCGTTCACACCTCCGTCGATCTACACAATCGTCTCATAAGGATCGTTTCGAGGTATCGATTAATCCAGATAATATTCACTCTCCTTATCATCTTCACAGTTCTGATCATCCTGGTTTAGTGTTAGTCTCGGAACCGTTAGATGGAAATAACTATGGTATTTGGTTCATCGCTATGACTACTAGCTTAGAGGCTAAGAATAAACATGGATTTCTGGATGGAACAATCATCAAACCTGATGAAGATGATGCTTACTTTAAAATCTGGTGTCGTTGCAATAGTATGATCAAGTCTTGGATTCTCAATAGCGTGTCGAAGAAGATCTATACAAGTATCCTTTATATCAAGCATGCGTCTGATATTTGGAAAGATCTACACACGCGATTCCACAAATCCAATCTTCCACGATTGTACAAGCTTCGTCATCAGCTTCATACGCTTTGCCAAGGTAGTATGGACGTGTCCTCTTATCATACTCAAGTTCAGACTCTATGGGAAGAACTCTCTAGTACTCAACCACAGGCTATCACTGTTGAAGATCTCTTAGCAGAGAAGGAAACCAATAGAGTGATTGACTTCCTTATGGGATTGAATGAGAACTATGACAACATCAGGAGCCGTATTCTCATGAAGAAGACTTTACCTTCTTTATCTGAGGTTTATAATCTACTTGATCAGGAGGATAGTCAGAAAGATGCTTCTCAGTCTTCTGCATCTACTCTTACATCTTCTGCTTTTCAAGTTTCACAGTTTCAGAATCAGGATTCTCAACCTCAGAATCAAGGCACTAAGTCTTCTCAGTCAACTTCAGGAAACTTTGTGAGAAAGGTCAGACCCTACTGTTCTTTTTGTCATCGAGTTGGTCATGTGATTGATAGGTGTTACAAGAAGTATGGTTATCCTACAAGCTTCAAGCCTAATCAGAAATCTGAGAAAGGATCTACTGATGTTTCTGGTAATGTAACACTTGAACCAGATTCACCATCAGATGAGATACATAGTGAAGATCTCTCTCCAACTCAGATACAACAACTTGTGTCCTTTCTCAGCAACAAGCTTCAGACTCCTGCGGTTCATTCTACTCCAGAAGTACACTCTGTCTCAGTTTCCTCTCTTCCTTCATCAACCTCTGGCCCAATATCCGGTACTTCTCATCCCTCTATCCTATGTTCTTTTACCGGAATTGATAGGCCCTATGTCTGCTCTGCTAACACTAGTATAGTAGCACTCAATGCTTGGGTGATAGATTCAGGAGCTACTAATCACATTTCTCATCAACGCTCCTCTTTTTCATCTTTTAAATCTCTTCCTAATACAACTGTTACTTTGCCTAATGGAGTTCTTGTGAGCATTGTTGGTATAGGAGACATAAGACTGGGTAGTGACTTAGTCCTTTTAGATGTTCTTTACATACCTCAGTTCAAATTCAATCTCCTAAGTGTCAGCTCTCTAACCAAAAGAATGCATTGTAGAATCTGGTTTGATGAATTTTCTTGTGGCATTCAGGCTCCTACTCGGGAATTAATGATTGGAATGGGTAGAGAGGTGGCTAATCTTTACTTTCTGGATGTTGAGTCACTCGCTTCTCACGGTGTTCTTTCATCATGTGTTGCCGCTTCCATTTCATCTTCTGAGCTTTGGCATAAACGGTTAGGCCACCCATCTATGTCTAAGGTTTATGATATGCATTCTATCTTGTCTTTTCCTAAGCCAAATAATAAACCTGATCACCATTGTAAAGTTTGTCATCTTTCAAAACAGAAACATATTCCTTTTGTCTCTCATAATAATCTTAGTCTTAATCCTTTTGACTTGATACATATAGACATTTGGGGTCCTTTTTCTGTTCCTACTCATGATGGTTTCAGATATTTCCTGACCATTGTAGATGACTGTTCTAGAGTGACTTGGGTTTATCTCCTTAGGAATAAGTCTGATGTCTTAACTGTTTTTCCAACCTTTGTTGAGATGATAGAAACTCAGTTTGAGAGAAAAATCAAAGGGGTTAGATCTGACAATGCTCCAGAACTCAACTTTACTTCCTTTTATCAATCTAAAGGCATCCTTCCTTACCATTCTTGTCCTGAAACGCCTCAACAAAATTCTGTTGTTGAGCGCAAACATCAACATATTTTAAATGTTGCTCGCTCCTTATTCTTTCAATCCCATATTCCTTTACCATATTGGGGAGACTGTATTCTTACTGCAGTACATCTTATTAATCGTCTCCCTGCTCCCATTCTAAAGGATAAAAGTCCATTTGAAGTATTAACTAACAAGGTTCCAGATTACAGTCAGTTAAAAACTTTTGGTTGCCTTAGTTATTCTTCTACTTCACCCAAGAGCAGATATAAATTTGATCCTAGAGCTAGAGCTTGTGTCTTTTTAGGCTATCCTTCTGGTTTTAAAGGATACAAACTCTTAGATCTTGAAACTAATACTATCTTGATCTCTAGACATGTGATTTTCCATGAACATCTCTTTCCTTTTGTGGGAACAGATTTATCTCAGGAATCTCAAAAAAATTTCCCTGATTTGTTGCCCACTTCTCCTGTGTCAAATATTCCTCATGGTAATGAGACTTCCTCTCATTCTCATTCTCCAGAAGTCTTGCCTTCTGCAGACTCTGTTATTGATGTCCCTGAACCTTCTGTTCAAACATCTCACAGGAGAATTAAGAAGCCAGCTTATCTTCAAGATTACTACTGTCATTCAGTAGAATCTTCAACCCTTCATACCATCTCTCAATTCCTTTCTTATGGGAAACTCTCTCCCATTTATTTCTCTTTTCTTGTTGCTATTGACAAAGTCAAAGAACCCAAGACCTACACTGAGGCAAAGAAACTTCTGGTTTGGGATGTTCCAATGGAAGAAGAGATTGGTGCTTTGGAAGGAACACAAACCTGGACTATCTGCTCCTTACCTCCTGATAAAACTGTTATCGGTTGTAAATGGGTTTATAAGGTCAAATTCAACGCAGACGGTTCAGTTGAGAGAAACAAAGCCAGACTTGTTGCTAAGGGTTATACACAACAAGAAGGAGTTGATTATCTTGAAACATTCTCTCCTGTTGTGAAACTCACCACTGTCAAACTCATTCTTGCTATGTCAGCTATTCATGGATTCTCTTTACATCAGCTTGATATTTCCAATGCTTTCATTAATGGTGATCTCAATGAGGAGATTTACATGAAGTTACCTCCTGGATATGCTGATAGACAGGGGGACTCTCTCCCTCCTAATGCGGTTTGTAAGTTGCAAAAATCTCTCTACGGATTGAAGCAAGCTTCTCGACAGTGGTTCCTGAAATTTTCCACTACTTTGAAGAGTCTTGGCTTTGTGCAGACTTCCTCGGATCATACTTGTTTTCTCAAGCTTCATGATACTTTGTTCCTTTGTGTTCTAGTCTACGTTGATGACATCGTTATTGCCAGTAATGATGATCATGCTGTTGATGAACTAAAGTCTGCTCTCAAGTCTCATTTCAAGTTACGTGATCTAGGTCCTCTGAAATACTTCCTTGGACTTGAGATAGCTCGTTCTTCTGAAGGAATTCATGTTTGTCAACGCAAATATGCGTTAGATCTCCTTGATGATGTTGGACTCTTGGCTGTAAACCCTCCAGCATACCAATGGATCCACACATCAAGTTCTCCAAAGATACTGGTGGTGACTTTGTTAATGCTAAAGCCTACAGACGTCTCATTGGTCGGTTAATGTACCTTCAGATAACAAGACCAGATATCACTTTTGCGGTCAACAAACTCAGCCAATACTCAGAAGCTCCTCGCTTAGAACATCATCAGGCTGTTCTAAAAATCCTTCACTATGTTAAAGGAACAGTTGGCCAAGGCTTGTTTTATTCTACAAAAGCAGAGATGCAGATTCAAGCCTTTGCTGATGCAAATTGGGGCTCCTGCCAAGATACTCGTCGTTCCACCTCAGGCTATTGCATTTTCTTAGGAACCTCACTGATCTCTTGGCGTTCCAAGAAACAACAAGTTGTTTCTAAGAGTTTTGCTGAATCGGAATATAGAAGCTTATCATTTGTGTCTGACGAGTTGGTTTGGATGACTAACTTCTTACTAGAGCTTCGTTTTGCTCTTGCTAAACCAACGTTACTCTTCTGTGACAATACATCAGCTATTCACATAGCTCATAATTCAGTCTTTCATGAACGGACTAAGAATATTGAAATAGATTGTCACAGTGTACGTGAACGGCTTGTTGCTGGTTTGTTCAAGCTCTTACATGTTAGGACTGATCTACAGCTTGCTGATCCATTCACAAAGCCACTCTACCCTGCTGTTTTCAATCGGTTAATGGGCAAGATGGGTCTCCTCAACATCTTCGTCCCATCTTGAGGGGGACTATTGTATATAGTGTTCATTTCCTTTGTACATAGAACCGGTTTATAGTGGTTTTGGTTTAGCTTAGAAGTAGTCAGTTGTATATAAACACTTTGTATACATTTTCATAATTAATCAATGAGATTATTTTGGTAATATCACTCTCTCCTTTAAGCCGGACCTGAGTGACTAGGTGTTGGTACTGGATTTCTCCCTAGGAAATCCGGCCCATTAACAAATAAAGCAAATGCCCATATTCATGAGTCCGCTCCAGAATCAAGATGAAGAGAGATCAACTGTCGTCCTTTGTTGGGCCCAAATGAATGACGTCTTGACAAGGCCCAAGCGATGCCGAAGTGAGAGACGATCGAGCTTGAGCTCGGCAAAAGACGACGTGGAGGTAAAGCAAACTCGGTCTTCGTCAGTTCAACTGATCCACGCAAATCTCGGAGGTCGTTATGAAGGCGAGGCCGAAATATCGGAACAGTAGGATCAAAGTCGAGACTATTTAAAGAAGAAGTGGCGATTCATTCAACATATTCCAACTCTAGCTAAGAACACTTCGACTAGATAGCTCGATCATAAATCCTTTTACTCTCTTTTCGACTGTGTTTGTTTTATCTCGACGATCAATCTCAATAAAGTCTTTGATTCATAGGAAACTATACCATTTTTATACCTAAAAGTCTAAATCCATGAATACAAATTCTTAGTGTGAATCCCGGATCTCACATTTGGCGCCGACTGTGGGGATAATCTATAGTTTTTCCTGTCTTAAGAATCAGATCCTAGATCCGATAGATCGAGATGAATCCCGACCAACATGGCTCTCCCAGCGCCACACCACCGGCCGACCACCCTCAAACAGTCAACAACGTTCCTCAGAACACCACCGGGGTAAGAACCATGGGCCAGACCGATGCCGTGTTGACGAGCTCTGCCTCAGTTTCCACGACTTCAGCACCAGCCGGCTCGATCGCTCAAACGATCGCGACAAGCCAGACTCCGACAAATGTTTTGTCAGGGACTAACGATCCGAGCAGAAATTGGGTGTGGATGAGAAACGATTCGATTTCCACCCCCGGAGGTGGATCTGGAATAACCAGACCCAATTCACCACTGCCTTCTGCTCCACAGAGACAAGGCCCAAACGACCTTGCTGAAATCCGTTCGATGTTAAGCCTATTGGTAGACCGAACGAGAAACAACGAGGCAAGCGCACGGGCCCAAGAGATCGCAAACCGTTCTCTGGCCGCGCAGCTCGATGAATAGGAGCGGCGTCTTAACGTCCGTCTTGAAGAGCTCGCCAGCCAAAACCAAGGGGGAAGATCAGCACGAACCCCCATAAGTCCTCCACCCCGTACGCGCTTGGATTTCTCTAAGGTGATAACTCCCCCGGGAGCATCGGGAAACTTCGCTAATGCGTTAAGTAGCGGCCTCCGCCCTATAATGACCCCAATCGCGATACCGACTCCATTCAGTTTGAGTTCAATGGTCACAGATCCAACCGGATCAGGAAACCGACCACTACCCGAGCCACCACTTTTCCCGAATAACTCTAATATCCGACCGAGGAAACTAGGAGGCTCTGCTTTCGCCTCGAGCTCGGGACTCCTTAACGGATCAAATACGATACAGTTCCGGACGCCGCAGGTCGACCAGACGAGGTCGGTTCCAACAATCGATCTCTTCGATCCCGTTTTCCCGGAACAAACGTTAAATCAGGCACAAGCCCAGTTCACGTCCGCAGCAGGCGATGAACACGATATGCTTAGACAGTACATCGAGCAGGCTAAGGCCCAGTTCAACAGTCTAAGCTCAAAAGTTCACATGGCAACGAGCGCGGCTCCTGACATCGATCGAGTGATCGAAGAAACGCGACAAACGCCGTTCACAGACCGGATCGCCTTTGCAAGGATCCGAGAAATCAAGAAGACGAAATTTCGGAATTCTCTGGGAAATCGGACCCGAAAGACCATATCAGGGCATTCAGACTAGCAATGGCAAGGGTATACCTTACCGACGAGGAGAGAGAGCCGGCTTTCTGCAGGCTCTTCGCCGAGAACCTATCGGGCTCTGCCCTAGAATGGTTTGCCGGACTGGAAGAAAGGTCAATCGACAACTTTACCCAGTTCATGACGGCTTTCCTCAAACAATATTCCGTCTTTATCGAGGAAAAGACTACTGAGGCAGCCCTATTTGTCGTCTCTCAGAAACCTAACGAAATACTTCGCTCGTACATCGACCGATTTAAGAAAATAAAATCCAAAATCGCAAACCCACGAGACGAAGTAGCTATAGAAGCACTGAGACGTGGACTGTGGTATTCAACCAGATTCCGCGAGGAAATAACAGTCCGCGAACCTCAAACACTCGATGACGCCCTTCATCGCGCATCGGCCTTCGCTCGCCTCGAGGACGAAGCTACGGCCCTCAGAGAAAAGCATCGAAAAGAAAAGAACCCGTCGGGCTCGCAGAACTCAAACCTAAAAAAGGATTCCCGTAAGTCAGGAAACGTCAATGCGGTCGAGAGCCCGAAGAGCTCGAAGAAATTCGAGTTCGACAAGGAAAAATTCTGTGATTTTCACAATAAAAGAGGACACTCGGTGGAGGTGTACGGGCTATACACCCTAAACGAATCGACTTCATCTTCGGTGGCTCCAAGCTGTGCCGAAACTCGGTCAATTCAATCAAAGATCTTCAAAGAAGAGTTGAGACCGACAAAGGGGGGGGGGGGGGGAATCCCAATGTTAGGTCCAGACCACGAAATCACTTTCCACTAGAGCGAGACAAGTAATCTCGAGAAACCACACGACGATGCTCTCCTCATTTGTCTAGTAGTGGGAGATGTCAAACTCTCAAGGATAATGATTGACACTGGAAGTTCGGTGGATGTCCTCTTTTACGATGCGTTCAAAAAGATGGACTTCAACGACTCCGAAATCGTGGAAGAAAAGACACCGCTGGTATGGTTCGCTGGCGAAACAACGTACTCGATGGGCTCTGTCTTCGCCCCAGTAATGACTGGAGGAGTCCGAAGAATGACGGAGTTCGTCATAGTAGATCGGCCAGCTCCCTATAACGCAATTCTAGGTCGACCATGGATATACGACATGAAAGCGGTACCGTCGACCTACCACCAATGTGTAAAATTCCCAACTCCCAAAGGAGTCAAAACCGTTTACGGAAGTCAAAATATTTCCTGTCATTGCTACATGAATGGATACAAGCAGATCGAGAAATCGCCTGTGTAGCAATTACAGAAAGAGGAGGAGCTCGCCCCCATGCAGGCCAGAAGGTCGAACGACCTAAGTAAAATAGGACCCCCAAAGGACCTCACGACCCAAGTTTGCATAGACGATGCTCATCCCGAAAGACTTGTTGGCATCAGAATTGACCTATCAAAACCGGTCAAAAACGAACTGGTCTCTTTCCTTAAACAGAACGTCGCCTCCTTTGCCTGGTCTTCAGCAGACATGAAAGGGATCAACATCGACGTAACCAGCCACGAGCTGTCGACCCGACCTACAAACCGGTAAGACAAAAGCGTCGAAAACTAGGTCCAGAACGAGCTCAAGCCGTCAATGACGAGGTCGAACGGTTATTAAAAATCGGATCGATCAGAGAGGTCAAGTACCCCAACTAGCTTGCGAATCTCGTAGTGGTTAAGAAAAAGAAAGGGAAGTGGAGAGTCTGTGTAGATTTCACAGATCTCAACAAAGCGTGTCCAAAGGACAACTTCCCACTCCCGCACAACGACCGACTAGTCGAAGCCACCGCTGAACACCAGCTACTATCCTTCATAGACGCTTTCTCGGGGTACAATCAAATATTAATGAACCCCGAGGACCAAGAAAAGACCTCGTTCATAACTGATCGAGACACGTACTGCTACAAAGTTATGCCCTTCGGACTAAAAAATGCAGGGGCAACTTACCAACGCCTCGTCAACAAGATGTTTTCAGGACTCCTAGGAAAAACTATGGAAGTCTACATCGACGATATGCTGGTCAAATCTTCCAGGTATGAGGATCACATCCCCCAACTAAAAGAATGCTTTACCATTCTCAATAAATACGGGATGAAACTCAACCCAGCGAAGTGCACATTCGGGGTCCCATCAGGAGAATTCCTTGGTTACCTAGTGACCGAAAGAGGGATTGAAGCGAACCCCAAACAGATCGCAACGTTTATAGAGATGAAATCTCCCAGAACAACGCGAGAAGTCCAGCGCCTGACTGGCAAAATAGCTGCTCTTAACCGTTTCATCTCAAGGTCGACTGATAAATGTCTACCCTTCTATCACTTGCTCAAAGCGAATAAGAAGTTCCTCTGGGACGAAAAGTGCGAAGAAGCGTTCACCCAGCTTAAAGCTTACTTAAACGAACCACCTATACTGGCGAAACCAGTAGAAGGGGAGCCCCTCTACCTCTACCTAGCTGTTTCCACGGCAGCAGTAAGCGGAGTCCTGGTTCGCGAAGAACAGAACGAACAACGTCCGGTGTATTACATCAGTAAGACCTTAATCGATGCTGAAACCAGGTACCCCGCCATGGAAAAACTCGCATTAGCGCTAGTGACATCGGCTCGGAAACTCCGACCATACTTTCAATCGCACTCGATCGTAGTGATGACCTCTCAGCCGCTGAGAACCATTCTTCACAGTCCAAGCCAGTCAGGTCGACTGGTTAAATGGGCTATCAAACTTAGCGAGTATGACATAGAATATAAAGCTCGGACGTTCCTAAAAGCGCAAGTGCTGGCTGATTTCATAATCGAGCTCCCTCCGACCATCGAACTCGACCCGACCTCCGCCAAGAAATGGAAACTCTACGTCGATGGAGCTTCATCGAGGCAAGGATCCGGAGTCGGAGTAAAACTGGTCTCCCCTACAGGCGAAGTATTAGAACAGTCGTTCAGACTGGGCTTCGCCGCATCAAATAACGAAGCAGAATATGAAGCGTTAATAACTGGGCTCAGGCTAGCAATATCGATAGGATCCCGAGAAGTAGACGCCTTCAGCGATTCCCAATTAGTCACGAGCCAATATCATGGCGACTACGAGGCTAAAGACGAACGCATGGAAGCATACCTACAGGTAGTTCATACGCTCGCCAAACAGATCGAATTCTTTGATCTAACACGGATCCCGCGGGGAGAAAACACCGCAGCCGATGCCCTGGCCGCTTTAGCGTCGACGTCAGATCCTAACCTCAAAAGGATCATGCCAGTCGAGGGAATCGAGAAACCAAGCATCGACATAGCCCTAAAAGCTCTATCTTTGAAAGAGGACGAGCCTACCAAAAGGGACGATGTCGAGCACAGAAAAGGTCCCAAGGACACCAGTCGCGACATCATCGAGATTGATGATGATCTCGATCCAAGAAACGCCGTGTACGTCGCGAACGTTCCCGATGGACCAATCCAAGCCGCATCCGCTAGTCAAGGACCCAAGCCTAATAATGACGAAGATTGGAGAACTCCGATCATTCGATACATCACAAATGGCGAAGTTCCCGACGACAAATGGGAGGCACGGAAACTCAAAACACAAAGTGCAAGGTACTGCGTCACGCAAGGAGAGCTCTTCAAAAGGAGTCTCTCTGGACCTTACCTCAAATGCCTCGATAAAAAACAAGCCCTAGCCGTGATCACACAGGCCCACGACGGGTCCTGCGGAAGCCATTCCGGAGGACGAGCCCTGGCCGTACGAATCAAAAGGCAAGGCTACAACAAATGCGATAAGTGCCAAAAGCACGCACCGATTATCCACCAAGCATCCGAGAAACTCTCCTCTATCTCATCGCCATACCCATTCATGCGATGGGGAATGGACATCGTGGGACCCCTAGTCGCATCCAGAAAAAAGAAAGCCACACACTTATTGATAATGACGGACTACTTCACCAAATGGATTGAAGCAGAATCATACCAAAAGATCAAAGACGTTCACGTTAAGGAGTTCGTCTGGCGAAACATCGTGTGCCGACATGGACTACCGTATGAGATCGTCACAGATAATGGATCACAATTCATATCAAACGCGTTCAAAGAGTTTTGCAGAACTTGGAACATAAAGCTGACTTACTCAACGCCCCGTTATCCCCAAGGGAACGGACTGGCAGAAGCAGCTAATAAAGCAATCATGAACAACCTTAAGAAAAGACTCAACGAGTGCAAAATGAGCTGGAGCGACGAGCTCCCAGCCGTACTTTGGATCACCCGGACTACTCCTCGCAAATCCACCAGCGAAACTCCCTTTTCGCTGGCTAATGGAATCGAGGCGGTAGTACCAGCCGAAATCCTTGTGTCAAGCATCCACAAAGAGGAATGCCCATGACAGGAGGAACTTAACAACAAGATGATAAAGGACGAGCTCGATCTCGTCGACGAAAGGAGGAACCTCGCACTAGCTCGAATCCAGAACTACCAACAAACCGCAGCTCGCTACTACGATTCCAAGATCAAAACTCGAAGGTTTCAAGTAGGAGAGCTCGTCTTACGGAAAGTGTTCGACCATAAAAAGGAAGATTACTCTGGAAAGTTAGGAGCAAAGTGGGAAGGTCCTTACCAGGTCATAGACGTTGTGAAGGACGGGGTCTACCGACTCAAGTCGGTGGAAACCCAGAAGCCTGAACTACGACCTTGGAACATCATCAACCTCAAAAAGTACTTTAACTAAAAGTACGTCAACATAATCGAACTACGAAATGGCTTGATCCCCTTAAAAGGGTACGTAGGCAGCTCGACTCCGAGCGCAGCCACCCCCCAAACACAAAGCTCTTACCGAGCTCAACAACTTCTAACGAAATCCTACTAGCTTATCTTTGTGAAATCAAAATAAGCCTCTCAATCAAGGTCTCTTTCTTTCGTAAAAGTTAGAGTCATTGCGAAATGCTTCGCCATCTACATTCTACAAAGTGATATGAAATTATCTCTCCCGTCACAAAGTGATATGAAATTATCTTTTCAAAAGCTAAAGTGATACGAAATTATCTCCTCCGAAACAAAAGATATTAAGTTATCCCTTCCGAGCAACCTGATATGGCCTCTTCCTAAAACCAAGTGATATGAAGTTATCTCTTCGAAATTAAGCGGTTTGAAACGACCTCTCGCAAACCTAAAATTCTTCCAACCTTATACAACTCAGAAGAATTAAGGGGCTACCCTCTCCCTTTAAGCAAAAATGGCGAAGTCGAGGCAACTGATCATACGGAAAGGTCTCCGCACACATTCAAATAAATCTATGTAAGTCCACTTTGATTTATCATATACTTAGAAATTCCCATCGAACATCAAGCTCGTACTGCACATTACAAAAGAGCTCGAACTCAAGTACGAACGACTTCGTGCTAAGGTGCTAAAACAGTAAAGTCTATGCTAAGGCATGAAAGACTCAAAAAGAAATTCATTGGAAAGAGGACACGATGTCCTCGAGTTCGAATAAAAAGGCCACTAAGGGCAACACTAAAATAAAATGAAGCCCCCTTAGATAAGCAAAAGTTCAAAAAAAGAAATTAAAAGCCCCTTCGGGCAACGACGGAACAATCAAAAATGTCGCGATCGCGAGGAAGCTTCGTCTCCATCCTCCGCCTGATCACCGATAGATGCAGCCCCGGTCGGGAGACTCGATCCGTACTGATCGAAACGGGAGGCGCCCGGCGGCGGAGCATGCGCCAAAATAACCGCCCTCTTTTTCTCAGCCAACCTCAGCACTTCCCGAGTCAGGTCAAGCTCACCAGAAGCAAACTCCGCGACGAGTTCGATATTGGCTAGGGTTTCTTGGAGGTGAATCTCAGCGTTGGTCTAGAGCTTTCGATTTTCGCTTTTCTCCTTAATCTCCTTAAAGATTTTCAAGTACTCCCCGCTCATCTTCTTCCTCGCCTCGTGAGCTGCTACCTTCACGTCGAAGTCCCTCCCCACGAGGACCCTCTCCAGGTCGGCTCGATCTTGAGCGGCTCGCACAGTTGCAGCTCGACTCGCTTCTTCAGCGGCCAGGGTCCGACCCTCAGCCGCCCGAAGCTTCTGAGAAAGATCTTCCTCACGATTCTCGAGAACCAATAACTGAGCTTCTATTCCCTCGTACCTAGCCAGTTTCCTTTCAAGCTCCCCCTCTCGAGCCAAGGAATCCTGCAGCTGCGCGGTCAAAATGCCCACCGATCTCCTGGCGGCCTCGAGCTCGCCTACTTGCAACCTCCCACGAAGCTTGTGTTTGGACTGGGCCACGAGTCCGTTCGTAGCCTCCAGGAACTACATAAGCACACGAATGTTAAGTCTCTCGTACAAAAAAAACAGAGAAAACAAAGTGGTACAACTGTTACCTTCCCAGCGACCGTCGCCATCTCGGTGTACAAATCACCAAGGACCATGTCCCCAACGGCCGGAAGCCGAGCACCCGTGGGCCTAAAGCGCCTGAATAAATGGACCACGCTCCCCGGCACCCCAACATCCTCACTCGATCTACTCGAGCTCACCTCCGTGTCGATCCTCTGACGCTTCAGTGCGGGGGAAAGGTTTCCACCTCCACTCAGGCCGTTTGGCCTTCTCGAACCGTTTGGGCAAGGGCCGCGCAAAGCCGGCTCCCTGAACGAGATCGGGTCTATTTCCCCAACAATCGGAGAGGAATGAACTTCCCTCGTCCCTACAGCCGCGTCGAAAGCCTCGGAGCTCAGAAGAAGAATTGGAGGAGGGAGAGGAGAATCACACATGGCAAAAAAGATTGCGTTGCTTAGATTCCCGTCCCTCACCCTCTTCGCCAATTCCATAGGGTCTTTCCCGTTTCGGCGACTCCTCGATCTCCGAGACAACTTCTCATGAGACGGAGTGCTAGCGTCTGAACCCTCACCCAAAGGAAGACGACCTGCAGAATAATCAAAAAGGAGAAAGGTTTAGGCCTTTCCAAATAATGACAAACAAAACGTCACAACAAACAACTCACTTTCTCCTGCCCGCTCGATGATACGAAGCGGAGGTCGGGCATCTCGAACCGGGGAAGCTTGGGGAGGCGCGGGAGGAAGCGATAAGCCCCGAGAAATCCAAGATCGATCCTGCGGAACCCCCCCCCCCCAAGATTGATCCTCAGAGCAGCTTGCACGCACTCCACTGTAAAACTGCCCCAGTTGACGGTACCCCTCCTCAGTCGGGGTATTAAGGCCTCCGTAATAGGGTTAAGATCAAGCGAAACTCTCTGATACAGGCTAAAACCGATCAGGAAGCAGACTGGCAACAACGAGAAAAAAGGGGAGAGGATCGAGTAGTAAACCGAGAGTCATACCAACATTGGAAGCCCACCGTGAAGGGACGACCGAGCAATCGAACTCTCCGACCGAATGATGGGTCATCCTAAAGAAAAAATATTGGTCCTCCCATCGATCCCTCGACGGGATACCGTCAAGGATCCTCCCAAACCGAGGAGAAAGACGATACGTCCCCGGAAAGCGAGAATCTTGCTTCACCGAGCAAACCCGCATGAGTTCCTCGGAACCAAACTCAATCCCCTCCTCTGCGGCCCTGACTCCAAGTCTGATAACGTATCGAACGAAATTTGGCGTCATCTGATGAAACGCCAACTGGATCTAGGCCAGCACTAAGAAAACAAGGCGGGGAATGGGGAAGAAGAGCCCACATTTTTTCGAAATAAGTGTAGGAGACACAACAGTAGCCTTCTACGACCGTTTCGGGGGACACCGCCGGAGAAGGGATGACGATCTCGACTTCCGGCGGGATCCGGCAAAGCGCCCTCAACTGCTGAATGTGGTTTACGGTTAAAGAAGACGGCGGGTGCAGACCGAAAGATCCCGCCGCTGCACTCATACTCGCTCCCGTCGCATCTCTCAAAGCCATGAGGAAAGATGTATCAGAGTGAAGAAAACGGAAAACCTCCGGAAAGAACTTTTCTGACGACAGAGGAAGTATGAAGCAAAACCTTAAGCAAGAAAGAAACAGAATAAAGATGAGAAGGCAAAAGGCTGCCTTCGACGATATGTATAATAATCTATAGCGAGAATCGCGCAAGATATCATCCGTACAACTCCCAAACTCGTATTAATTACTGAGAAAATCGAGATGGTTTGGACTCCTCGCTTTCCCTTTAATATAACCGTTGATTTAAGATCGACGGCCACGAATGCGCGATAATTAGGTCACATCAGCAAAAGAACGAGCCTGAAAAGACTTTTTGCGACCCTCAGATCCTAGCCGTTGGTGATCGACCAGATCCACGGTTGGAGATGAAATTCTCAAAACGAATACACGCCACGACTGCTGACGCGCTAAAAAGCAGTTCAGCTCGTCCCACGCGCCCACCCCTGACCATCAGATCGAAATAAGATCTACGGATGTGGCGAAAGTAATCATTGGGTTTTCGACACCCGAGACACGCGCACGTCTTCCCAAGAACGTCCACCGCCCATTAACCTCGACTTGTCAAAATTAATGGGCTGGGGAGCTATTGTTGGTACTGGATTTCCCCCTAGGAAATCCGGCCCATTAACAAATAAAGCAAAGGCCCATATTCATGAGCCCGCTCCAGAATCAAGACGAAGAGAGATCAACTGTCGTCCTTTGTTGGGCCCAAATGAATGACGTCTTGACAAGGCCCAAGCGATGCCGAAGTGAGAGACGATCGAGCTCGAGCTCGGCAAAAGACAACGTGGAGGTAGAGCAAACTCGGTCTTCGTCAGTTCAACTGATCCACGCAAATCTTGGAGGTCGTTATGAAGGCGAGGCCGAAATATCGGAACAGGAGGATCTAAGTCGAGACTATTTAAATAAGAAGTGGCGATTCATTCAACATATTCCAACCCTAGCTAAGAACACTTCGACTAGATAGCTCGATCATAAATCCTTGTACTCTCTTTTCGACTTTGTTTGTTCTATCTCGACGATCAATCTCAATAAAGTCTTTGATTCATAGGAAACTATACCATTTTTATACCTAAAAGTCCAAATCCACGAAAACAAATTCTTAGTGTGAATCCCGGATCTCATACTAGGCCTGGACAAAATATATGTACCCGAAATATCTAATCGAACTCGAACTGAAAAAAATAGAATCGAATCTGAACCTGAACCAAAAAATACCTAAACGGATCCTAAACAGGTCTTAAACTCAAATATCCAAAGAAGCGGAGCCGAACCAAAAACCAAACGAATATCCGAAATATTTGAATTACAATTATATAGCCAAAATATTATCATATTTAGATTTAATATACAAAATTATCTAAAATTATAATTATAAACTCAAATATATTTATTATTTTAGATTAAAATAACTAAATTATCAAAAATATATAAAATTTTTGAAAGTTTTTGTTATATTTGTCAAAATTTGACAAACGTTTATATAAATATAACTAATTTTTATTTTTATTTTATGATTTTTCGGGTATTTTGAATCCGAACTGAACCCGATTGGAACCAAAACGAATTTGAACTAAAAATTTAAAATACCCGAATGGATTTTATATATTTATACCCAAAAACCCGAAACTCAAAACTACTCAAACTGAACATGAACGGATACCCGAACACCAATATCGATGAGTGACTTAACCACACAAAAAAAAAACAAATAAAGCTCAAGTGAGTCAAATGTGTTCTCCTTGACTCCGCAAGTCGAATATTTGAGTTGACTCGTTTTTAGGTTTTTTTTGTTAACTAAATTAAAAGCCTATCGCCCCACCGATTACCCATTTCACCTAATTTTTATTCTTAATATAATTAGGACAAATCACAAAATTATACAAAACATACATTATCAAAAATATAATAACAAAGAGAACAAATGACCAAACTATCATTCATTAAAAAGGATAAAGGCTTAATTAACCTTAACCACAAACCCTAACCAATAAACCATAAATATTAAACCATAAATCCTAAATAATAAACCATAAATCCTAAATTATATAAGGCTATAAAAGTCTTTATAATCTAAAAAAATGCTAAAAATGTCATTTTTCCTCGTTATTGATATATTTATGACAATGTATATTTTGTGTTATTTTAAGTGATTTGTATGCAGCATCTTTGATATCGATCATAATATCGATTATTGTCTAGTTTCATATTTGATCTTTCTCTGATGTGATTTGTATGCAGCATCTTTTGGCTGAACATTATTTTAACAAAACGCATCCTAAAACATGATGTGTCGCAATGAAACTCTGGAAAGAAGACACATTAATACCAACATTTCTGTATCATGGTCTTTATATATGAAACTTGTCTCTGATATTTTTTTTCCTTGGTGAAAGCAACATATTCCATTGTTGTATTTGAGACTATCGTTGCTTACATTTCAACTTCATAGATATTTGAGATTCCTCCGTGATGTATTGACTTCCAAGGTGGTTTTTGAGATGGTCTTGCCATAACAAATCTGTGCAGATTTGTAAAAACCATCAAACAGTCACGAAATGATGATGTTCGGTAACGACCACAAATCTTGATGTAAGATTTGACAAAATCTCTGTATGAAATACCGGAATGAACACGACAAAAGCGTTGAATAAAAGTTCTATCACGGCAGAACGAAGAAGTCAAGAGTTTATATAATGATGAACATGGTGGTGTCGGGTTTTATGGATCCAATCACCGGGTTATTGCACGCGATGCCAATTTTCCTGAGGATTAATTCGGTGTATATCAAACATTATCGATCGTGGATGACGGTACAAGGACTCAATCATACAAACGATTGTCCAAATAGCCATTAACACCCAATAAATTTGTTTATAGATCGCCGATATATATATATGTATAGCCGGTCAACGTAGAAGAAAATGGAGACGAGAGTCGGTTTTCGGGATTAAACCAGAGCGAAACCATTACTTCTTCCCTTGTATCGCGAGAATCTGCAATTCCAATCCATGGTTTTGTAGTCCTAATCAAAGTGAACAATAAAGAAGACAAAGAAAGACAAGATTGATGCCAGAGCAGCCGGCGCCGGCTGGAATCAATGGAAGAAGATGAACTTTAATGATAGCTTCTTTATCGCACGGTTTTAGAGAGGAAAAGCGGTTACAGAGATCTTTTGACATACTAAACTGGAGCTGTGTGACTTGACCAAATAAATAAATAAAACCCCAATAAAGCTTAAGTGAGTCAAATGTTATTTTTTACCAAAGAAAAAAATACATTATTTGCAGTAGAGTTGGGTAAAATTTCAAACTGAACAAAACATGGACAGAACTTCTTAAACTCGCAAAATCAAATATAAAATATTATAAACAGAAGAAATAAATTCATACTGAATAATTGAATATATAAAATTGAATAGAGCTAAAAAAATTAACCAAGCTAACCAAAATTTATTAATTTAATATTATAACTAAATATATCAAAGTACATTAAAATATACTAACAGTCTATAATATATTATATCAAACTTTTTATATTTTATCTTTTATAACTGCATCAAAAACCAAACTAAATTTAATCTTGAACATAATAGATATAAAACTTGATTTGGAATCATTTAATTAACATTACATTAAATTCTCTATAAATTAATATAGCCGGGATTAAAATATTTTATTAATTTAGTGAAATAATAATTTATCGAAATTAATTGGATCAAAACTTATTTATCGAGTATTAATTTATTAAAGTTATATCGTATCTCTCTAAACACGTATCTTAAACTTGCTTTTTATAAAAGTTGTATGTTTAAAAAATGCTCTTTTGCCAAACATACATTTGGGTGATTATCCTAAATTTATACACTCTCTTTCATGCAATCTTCAAAACTATATGAAGGTGGTGGATATTCTTGAACCATTTTTCTACATACAAAATAATTATCTTGTTATTGATATATATACACTACAAGAAAACATGCCAATTCTGAGGGACAAAATCGACGATAATCCGTAGGAAATGGCCATTTCCAACGGATTTCTTATCAAAAAATTCCGCCAGTTCTATTTCGTCGGAAAAAAATATCTGTCGGTTTTTCGTTAGTATTTTCCGACGGATTACCGTCAGAAAACAAACCGACAGATTATCGATCGATTTTTGACGGAAGGGATACCGACGGAATTATGACGGAGAAAAACCAACGGTTTACCGAGGGTATATTTCCGACAGTATACCGACGGAATATTACCGGCGGTATTTCGACGGTATACCGACGGAATATTACCGGCGGTATTCCGAAGGAATATTACCGGCGGTATTCCGACGGTATACCAACGGAATATAACCGGCGGTATTCCGACGGTATACCGGTATTCCGACGGTAAATAAACGACGGTTTACCGAGAGAGCATTACCGACGGTTTACCGACGGATATGTAAAATTTATTAAAAAAATATGTTTCAAAAATTAATTAATTAATTATTATGATAAATATAAACACCAAAAAAAGAAATTTATTAAGATTAAAATTATTCCAAAAAGTTTTAAAATTACATTCACTGGGGAGCGGATCCCGATCCCGCTCCCGGCCCCTTTTAATTTACCTTCTTTCCCTTTCCCTTTCCTCCCCCTCCATTCTGGTTCGTCGGTTCGGCTCCTGGAAGATGGCCGTGCTGCATAAAGTACTCAAACTGAGCATTCATCTCTTTGAACTTCTTCTCCGTTTCTTTCTCTTTCTCTACCATCTGGGCTTCCATCCGCGTCTGACTGGCCTTCAACGTTTCGATCTCCGCTTCCTTTTCCCTTAAGGATTGGGCATAGTTCTCGGCTTCCGGACGAAAACGGGAATGCGGTGTCGAGATTTTGTCCGCCAAGTTACCCAAACCGAAAACTCGGCCTCTTCTCTTCTCAGTTTTTCCTGAAAAGTAAATATGTTATGAATTTAAGTTAGAGTTTAAGTAATGTTAAACTTAATTCATATTTATTTAAAATTAAAATTTTACCTCAAGGAAGACTTCGTTTATCTGTTCGTGAGGTATCTCTTCCGTTGAACCGATTTCTTCGGATTGGGTAACCACCTCATCCAAACGCCTCTTCGTCGACTCAACAATCCTCCAAGCAATTGGATCCTGGATTTTGCATGCCTCCTTGTTTTTGTGGCCATCCTCGATGAGCTCAAAAATATTTAGATCTCGTCCCTTCTTTTGTTTCTGCAAAAACAATTTTCGACTTAAAAAACGATCTAAATATATTGAAAATTTTTTAAAAAATATACTTACCAAGATTATCTTCCTCGATGCGGTGCTTCGTGCTCCCGCATTATGAGTTGCAATCCCAACACCGTTCCTTTGACTTCTAGGGTTCTGGGAGTTAGTCGAAGAGGTTGCTGCGGTTGTAGGCTTACTCCAATGACGGACCAGGCCCTTCCAAACATCGCCCTCTTCACTAATACCCTTCGGAACTTCATTCATGTACGACTTCTGCTTCCATATGATGAGGACGTTCGAGTAATGCGTTGACGCCTTCATGTGGAACTCCTGTTCCACCAATTCGGTATACTTTCTATATCTCAAGTATACTCTTGTTATAGAAAAGAAAAATTAAATATTTGTTAGAATTAAAAAAAACTTTATAAATAAATATAAAAAACATATAATAAAGTGAACGTAGTTATTTACCGCAAATTGGCGGAACCAGTAATGCCTATCGAATAAAGGCATTTCCTTGTACGTCGTGTACCCGAACCGGAGCATGCTATACATCATTCCCAAGATGCTCTTCGAGATCTTGGATTCCGTCAAAGTAAACCTAATAAGGCAAAAAAGACAAAAATTTATAAATGTAAACTAAACAAGTGTGTAAATGAGAATTAAAAGTTAAAAGATTTAATACCAGGAAGTTATGGGGTTGGTTTCGTAGAATGGGTCGAGCCGTTTGAGCAGCTCTCGTCCCGGTTGATCGACTAACGCCGATATCTCTACGGCAATAGACGGTGTGACATAATGCGTCGCCTGAGACACAGAGTGACTCCCACTCGGAACCTCCGGCCGAGGCTGAGACGTTCCCGACTCTGTCTGAGAAGATGTAGCATGTGTGGGTCGCAGCTGAGTCGACCGAGACCGTCGGGCTCTCGGTTGTTGTTGCTGAACCGGCTCCTCGTATACTTCATTCACATGAGATGACATAAGCTCCTCAAAAAGTGTCCCTACAACCCAAACGAAAATTCAGATGCACAATTCTGTATATAAATTATACATAAATATTTTTTAAAAACTTTAAAAAAATCTTTTAGAACATTGAAAAATGTTTTTAAATTTAATTAAAATTTTACAAACGTTTAAAAAGTTCAAAAAAAACTTTTAAAACGTGTTAAAATTAAAACAAATTCTCAAAAAAAGTTTTAAAATTCCCAAAACATTACAAAAACATTTTAAAATTCCAAAAAAGTTCTAAAACGTTTTAAAATTGAAAGTAAATTTCAAAAACGATTTGAATTGCTTAAAAAATTTCTAAAACGTTTTTAAAATATTTCAAAATGTTTTATTAATTCTCAAAATTTTAGAAAACATTTTTTATAAGAACAAAAACGTTTACAAACTCAAAACAACTTTCAAAAAAATTCCAAAAATATATTTAGCATTTTACAAGTTTTAAAACGTTTAAATTGTTTTCTAAAACGTTTTAAAAATTCAAAAAAACGTTTAAAAATTCAAAACCAAGTTCAAAAAAATTCAAAAAATAATTTTCATGATCCTAAACATATTTCAAGCGTTTACAACTTCTAAAACGTTTAAAAATGTTTTCCAAAATGTTTTAAATCGGATTTACAAACAAAACAATGTTAGAAAACTCAAAATTCATATCCAAACAATCAAAAATCCTAAGAACTAATGTTCAATCAAGCATTCTCAACCTAAACTACCTTTCAAGCAAGACATGCAACCATTTTTTAATTTCATACAAACTAAACAAGAGAATTAAACAAAATTAATCGGTTAAATTGAGAACTTACATATTCATGAGGTTGGTGGCGGTCGGAATTTGAGTTTAACGGCGAGAATCCGGCGGAAATATAGAGAGAAGCTCGAGATCGGCAGTGAGAGAGAGAGAAGTTTCAAAGAGAAATGGGGAAGAAGAATATGGCTCGACAAGAATTAATAGAAATTTCCGACGGAAAACCGTTGGAAATTCATTTACCGTCGAAAAATTCCGACGGAAAACCGACGGTAAATGAATTTCCAACGGTTTTCCTTTGGAAATTAAAAAACAAAACGGTGGAAGGTTCAACTCGAACCCCCCTCCTCTAGCATATCTTCTCTTCCCTTAAACTAGTTGAGCCGTTTCGTATTAGTCGTTAGTTGTTACATCGGAATAGTATATATGATTAAGTATTTATTTCGTTCAAAAAAAAACTTTAAAATATTTTAATAGCAAAATTAAAACAACACATAATTTAAAAACAAAAATTTAAAACGAAAATTAAAACATTGCATTAAATTAAAAAAACATAATTTAAAATCTATTATTGTTCGGGAATTGGTTGTTGAACCAATCTCCGACGTCCGTCTCCTGCCATTGTCTCACCATGAGGTTCCAAGATCTTGCAGGAATCCAAGCAGGCCTTCCTTCTCCTCTTTCCCAACGTAGCTTCATCCGCCTCATCTTCGTCTGGAAAACCCGTCTGGCGGTCCTGTGGAATTCCCGCCAGACGATGAACAGATTGTCCTGGGAGCAGGTGAAGTATTCCTGTAATTTAAAATTTTGTATTTAGTTAAGTCAATATATTAATATATAATATCTAAAAAATTAATAATATTACTTACGAGAAAGTCACTAAACCAAGCTTCCTTGAAGGACGTCGGAAATTGGTAGTACGTCAGATAGCCGCCGGACCAACGTGTCTAAATTATATCACTGATTACGGATGGAATGACGGCGTTGTATCCGAACCAAACCGCTCGATGAGCCTGGCGGGATGGGTCGAGATTGGGAAGATGTCCCCGACCCGGCATTCCGATCTCACGTAATGCAGATTCACGGGCTTCGGGAGAGAAATAAACAAAATCCATTTGGTAAGATTTGTGTTTGTGATTTGAATGAAACTTCATGCAATCAACCTCTATATATACAAAACTTTCTGACGGTAAAAACGACCGAAAACCGTCGGAAATTGAGTTAATTTATGAAATGACATTTACCAAGACGTGCATGGGAAAGAGTAGAGAGTTACTGCGCTTTTTGACCGATTAATTAATATTTCCGACGGTATACCGAAGATAAACCGTTGGAAATTGAGTTAATTTATGAAATGACATTTACCAAGACGTGCATGGGGAAGAGAAGAGAGTTACTGCGCTTTTTGACCGGTTAATTAACATTTTCGACGGAAAACCGTCACAATTTTCCGACGGAATTCTGAGGGTTTAGGGTTTAGGGTTTCGTTTAGGGTTTCAATTAGGCCAATTTGTATTGTCAACAACAATATGTAACTTTAACATTGAAGATTTTGATTATATGTCTCTGTTTTATAAAAATTACAAAAATTACAAATTTGTCAAGGTTTATCAAAAACATCGTCTTAACCGTCATAGTATACTCCGATGACTTACGATCCAACGTTTTATAATTTTTTCAAATCATACTAAACATGTCATTTGGATTATATATAGGAAACTAATAGTACAAACTATCATTACATAAGCTATTGAGAGGCTTTCCGATTATCTGTTTCTCATTCCGAAACCCTATACCCTAAACGTCAAAAAACCGTCGGTAATTTCCGACGGAAATCCGTCGAAAACTAAATATCGACGGTATTCCATCGGAAATAAAAAGACAACACGGTGGGTAGTTCAAATCGAACCCCCCACCTCTAGCATATCATCTCATTCCTTAAACCAGTTGAGCCAATTAGTGTTAGTCGGTTACGAATACACAAGAATAGTATATATAGAACATTTGAAACCTACATTTAAAAAAAAAAAGGTGGAAGGCTCAACTCGAACCCCCTACCTCTAGCTTATGTTCTCATCCCTTAAACCAGTTGAGCCATTTAGTGTTAGTAGTTTAAAGTTACACACGAATAGTATATATAGAAATTTTGAAACCTCCGGTTTTAAAATAAAACGGTAAAACCTCCGAATTTAATAACGAAATTAAAACAAAACAAATTTTAATACACATTTTTTATTTTAAAACTAATATAAATGTTTTAAGCGTATTTTTTATTTTATTTTATAACGATTATAAATTTCTAAAGCATAATACATTTTTATTCTCCGTCACTTTTTGAATCGTAGTCGGAAGAAATTGAGTATGTGTCATCAAATTCACCTCTTTCTTCTTCGGATTCTGAATGAAGAATAATGTCCCCGAATTGGCTAAAGTCGAAAACTAAATTTACTTCAAGTGATTCTTCTACATGAGCTATAAAATCACTTCAACTTGTTTGTAAAGGCTCTACTTCGCGTTCATCGACTCCGGACACCCTCCCTCGAGGGTTTATTTTTGTAACCGTGATCCATGGATCATTTTTTATAAGTTAAACGAGGGTATGGAATGTAGCACACCTGCATAAATGTTATACGACGTTAAAATGTTTATTTCAATTCTAAATAATAAAAATTATTATTTGCAATTACTAACCTGATCTGCTTGCGAAGCAATAATGAACAGATCGTAGTTTCTTAGTTTTTTGCTCGAATTAATTGACGTCACACCAAACTCATCGATCATGACACCTTGCCCTAGGACCGGGTTAAACCAATTGTATAGAAAAACTACACATCGCATTCCAAGCTTCCCTATGTACTTTACTTCTAGTATTTCTTTGAGAATGCCGTAGTAGACAACTTCGCCAGATGCAGATGAAACTCCGTGATCCACGGTAATTCTAGTTGACCCTTCAACATGCACCTAAAAGCGTACCCCCTAGTGCAATATCTCGGATATGACTTTGCTGTGTAGTGGATGCCCTCTATTATGTCAACTAACCAATCATTTAGGGTGCGTCCGGCTTTTAGTTCCTCCCGGACCTAAGAGTAGCATCAAATCAAAGTTATAAAATTACACAATTTCGCAAGTGTTTTATAAGATCTGAGATACAAATTCTTACATAGAAGGTTAACCAATGATTAAAGTCTCTTTGTTTACGAGCCTCACGTTGGACTTCGTTCAGTTCTCGATGATGAACTGGAGAGCTTCCATATATAACCTACTAAAATTTTAAATATTAAAAATAAACAAACCAAGTGCAATTAAAAACATAAATCTAACATATATACCTCTCATATTCAAATACTTCCTCGTAGTTGGTTAGAATATACTTGTGGAGATGTGTATGCTCTTAGGTTGTTAGTTGCCACTTTCCTACTTTTCCACTTAACCGCCCAACTTGTTGAAAAATGTTAGGAACAACTGACCGATAAATTTGCCTCTCTCCCCTATCATCGTTTCTAGCTGAGCGCATGTTCCTTGTGCGCACTGACGAAGGGAAGTAGTAGCCAGCAAAGGTCGCCGTCTCTTCGTTGTTATATTGAGAGGCAATAGAACCCTCCACTTTTGCGGGATTCTTCACCTTCTTTTTAAGGTGGAACATGTAGCGCTCGAAAGGATACATCCACCGATATTGTACCGGACCACCAAGTCTAGCTTCACCCGGGAGATGAATAGGCAAATGCTCCATGACATCGAAGAAAGACGGTGGAAATATCTTCTCCAGATTGCATAAAATTTTAGGAATGTTTTGTTCCAGATTTCTGATCCCATCAACAGTGAGTGACCTGGTGGATATATCCCTAAAAAAAGATCTGACCGCTGCAATTGCTTTGTGGACATCTCGAGGAAGGAGATGAGCAAATGCAAACGGTAGGAGCCGCTGCATCATAACATGACAATCATGACTCTTCATTCCGATAAACTTTCCTCCATCAGTGTCCACCCAATTACGCAAGTTTGATGCGTAACCATCAGGGAATTTAACTTGAAGCATAATCCACATAAATAACTCTTCCTTCGACTTCGGGTCTACCTAGTATGCTGGAATTGGCGGTTTTCCGTTCTTCTGAAGATGAAGTTCAGGCCGATCACATATTTCAGGCAAATCAAGCCTAGACTTCACATTATCTTTTGTCTTCCCTTGCACGTTGAGAACAGTGTTCATAATGTTATCGAAGAAATTTTTCTCAATATGCATGACATCAAGATTATGCCTTAGTAACTGGTCCTTCCAATATGGTAAATCCCAGAAAATGCTTTGCTTGTGCCAGTTGTGGGACAAACCAGCTGCGTATACATTCTCATGCCCATTTCCACCACATTCACGACTTCTTCGTGCACCAAAGGTTTCTAAAAGGCCCAAAGTAGTCGACCCATCATCTTGGAGAATAGGATCATCAAACACTTTTTTCTTCTTCGTAAAAAGTTTAGTGTTTTTCCGATATGGATGATCATGCGGTAGAAATCTTCTATGACAATCAAACCAACAGGATATGCGTCCATTGTTCAACTGGAATGCATCGGTCTTTTCCTGACAATATGGACATGCTAACCTCCCATGCGTTGTCCAGCCTGATAACATACCATAAGACGGAAAATCGCTAATGGTCCACATCAATGCAGCCCTCATCAAAAAAAATTTCCTTGCATGAGACATCATATGCTACAACACCGGGCAGCCATAACATTCGCAACTCATGTATCAATGGCTGCAAGAATACATCAAGTGATCTTTTGGGATGCTCTGGACCGGAAACGAGTATAGAGAGGAAAAGAAACTCTCGACGCATGCACATAGTCGGCGGTAGGTTATAAGGAGTTAAAATCACTGGCCACAACGAATATTGTCTCCCATGCCTTCCAAACGGGTTGAAACCATCTGTGCATAATCCGAGGAACACATTACGTGGCTCGTATGCAAAATCTGGATATACTCTCTGAAAATGTTGCCACGCTTCAGCATCCGACGGATGTCCAATCTCTGCTCCTCTTCTATGCTCAGCATGCCATCTCATTTCCCCCGCAGTTCACTCCGAATTGTATAAGCGCCTCAGGCTATCGGTTAACGGCATATACCACATTCGCTTGAACAGAACCTTAGCTCTTCCCCTTTTATCCTCATAACGCGGCTTCTTACAGAATTTGCAATCAAGACGGTATTCATCTTCTCGCCAATATATCATACAATTGTCGATGCATACATCTATCATCTAATACGGTAATCCCAGCCTTTTAACAAGTTTCTCGACCTCGTTGTATGAACCTGGCGTAAGGTTGTCTTCTGGAAGAATATCTTTCATAAAGTCGCAAATCGCATCTACACATTCTTCCGCCAGATTGTAGTCCGTCTTAATGCCCATTAATCTTGTAGCAGATGATAATGGCGAATGACCCTCTCTGCAACCAGCGTAAAGGGGCCGCTTCGCTGCATCTAACATGTCAAAAAAATCTCCTAGATTATACATTTGGTTCCTCATCTACCCTAGGAACTTGATATTCACCTATTTCTGCAATATTTTCTCTATGTGCATCATTAACCATCTAAATGGTGCCTACACCAAAATCTACATCGGCACTATAAGGTTCACTAGAACTAACATTAGGTTCCAAAGTACTAGTACTACCGTAAGGTTCTCTACTACTACTTTCATAATCCGAAGTTTCCCCATGAAGATACCAAATCTTATAACCCGACATAAACCCAATTGTATACAAGTGAAACCATACTTCGCCAATCGTAACATTTCTAAAATTTCGGCAATTAGTACATGGACATCTTAATTTACCGGTTTTCAGCGTATGTGGTTGATTGCAAGCTAGCGACATAAACTCTGCAATACCGAGTGCATATTCCCTGTACACTAGCTTTGTCGCCTCATCAATCTTAACTCCGTCCATCCACGATCTATAATAGTTAAAAGAAGACATTTTTCTTGGTTACCAGAAGTATTAGAGAGAGAGAGAGAGAGAGAGAGAGAGAGAGAGAGAGAAAGATTTATGTAGGGATAGGTATGGAGGGGAAGAGAGGAGGCATAAGGTATATGTAGAATGATTTCCGACGGTATTCCGTCAGAAAACCGTAGGAAAACCGTCGGAATACCGTCGGAAATCCGTTGTTTTTACTCGTACCAAACGGTCACATTAACGGTCATTTAACGGTTATATAGAAATGGGTGTTTCCGACGAAATGAGAAACCCGTCGGAAATCGTCGGAAATTTCCGACGGTTTTCTGTCGAAAACGTTCCCGTCGAAAAGTCATCGGTTTATCGTCGGTAATTTCCGACGGATTTTATTCCGTCGGTAAATGCCATGTTTTCTTGTAGTGATATGAAAATGGTTGTAATAAAAAGAGGGAGAGAGAGAGAGAGAGAGCCACATGTTAAAGAGAAGATGATGAAATTAGACAAAACACAGTAAATTGATTTTAACAAAAAAAAATGTAGAGTAGTGCAGTGGTTCATAACTTAAAAAATTAGTTATCCCAAGTTTAGTTTTTCAAATGACCCATGTGGTCTCTCTTATTTTTTGTTACTAAAATCTTGGAAGGCGAAAACAAGTGCGCTTAGGGTTTTCATCATATCTCACATAGATTTCGGTGCTGCAACATCTCTGATGGAGGAGGTGAATCGCATTCTGCTGATAGCCATGAGTTCTAGAAGTAATGTGCCGATCTGAGGCCATGAGAAAGGGTTCATGGTTTTGGAATATCTCGGTAGCGGATACTCTGCCAACCTCGTGATACTCCGGGAAATATGGAGGCATTGTAGGCTGATATGCGGTGGTCCGATGCAAGTAGTCTAGCTCATCTGCCAATGCCTTTATTTTTTCTTTAAACGTATTTTTGAATTCATTGATCATTTCTCTTTCATATGTTCTTATGTGTCTAGCTTTCCATGGATCACATACCTAATTAATTGATATTCCATCTTGCAAAAAATATTCTCAAGGTGCTTGAAGTGAACAGGGTGATGTGGTCGGTGATAATTTTGTATGGCAGACTGCGTTGACAAATGATTATTCCCAAATGAATGTATGTGCATCAATACTCTTGAGGTAGGTATACATCATATATGTGTCTTTGTGAAGTGGTCGATTGAAATGAGCAAGAAGAATTGTTTGGCACATACGAGGCAGGGGGTCTATGATGTCCATATCCCATCTTGTAAATGGTTAGACGGCTCAGTCACTGTAGGTTATATGGTGGGTGGCTTTCCTCCGAGTCAGCGAACGAATCCTAACGTGCGTAGGGTGTTTGGCCGTTGGGATCGTATTCCAAGGATCATTTAGCTGGTACTTGCGGGGGAAGTTTTATTTCACTTGAAGATCCCCTGAATGAAAATTGAAGATCGAAGGATCTAAGAGAGACTCCTTCTGACCTTCGGGAGATGTCCCTTCAGGTACCGTTGGAATCTCCCTTGCCGCTGTTGCCTCCAAAGCCACCAATCCGACCAGATCGAACACCTCTTTCCATCCTTTCGCCGTCCAAGTTGCCAAGTTTATGTTGTTGCTCCATCAAACTTTTTGTCGGCGCTCGACCCACCTCAGCTCACCCTCCGTTGCTGATGTGGTTTGCGCTCCCGAACCAGTTGGTGGATCTTTGATATGTGTTTTCAGATGTTTGTCTAGTCTATAGTCTATCTTCTTCAAGTGGAGAAGCTCTAGTCGGTGAACTATTGTCTGTACAAACACGTTAAGACACCGTCCCAGAGCCTTGCATCTGAGTCGTTTTTCCATTGTGGGGGATAGGCCAAAAAGTTTCTTTAGTGGACTGAGTCCCCATCTATAGCCCATCAAGCCTTTTTGCACTTATCACTGCGATATTCAGACCTTTAAGGGTCGGATACGTATGAAAGTACTCACCCACCTATACTCTATCATTATCGCAGACGCAAGGGTGGGACCAGAGTGAAAGAAAGCAGAGAACACTTTGCTGGAGAAATAAAGCTGAGGAATAAAGAAAACAAAGTGGCCACTGCATAACATGGCCAGGTGATAAAGTGAATGAGTGTGTTGTGTTGTGAATGATGTTGTTTGTAATGTGTGCACATGGGTGAGTTGTGTTGTGAGCTGAGAGTGATTTACGAGTGAGTGTGTGATTATAAAAAGATTGTGTGGGTGTGTAAGAAAGATATCAATTGGTTGATCAAAGTTGTTGAAGGGAGAGAGAGACTCCATATTGTTCTCTCACGTTACTTGTTATCAATCAAATATCATATTTCCTTTTCAATCTCTTGTTCTCTACATTTGATTCATAACCAGTATCAAATTGGTATCAGAGCAAGCAACGATCAGAGGAAATCATGCCACCAAAACCACGAGAAACAGAGATAGCTGAGCAGGTTCTACAGGACTCACACCGGATCACGACGTTGGAGCAGAGCATGTCACGGTTAACAGCCCTGGAGCAAGCAATGGTGACGATGCAGCAACAAATGCAGCTACAAACCAGCAAGATGGGAATCCTTGATCGCCTGGAGCAGCGTTTCAATGAAGAAGATGAAGGCAAGAAACGCCTGCTCGAGACGGACAAGGGAAAGAAACATCAGGGTGCGGAGACTTCCTCCGGTAACAAGTTTGGTAGCAGTGGTGGATAGTCTGGTGGGGAGAAGAGCCAGACCAAAACCTCACAGCCAGACATGGGTAAAGGAGGAGAGGATCACGGTGGAAGGCCGACCTTCTCAAGCGGGAAGAACTTATGGGAAGGAGGTCTCGGGGGAAAGAATCAACCCATGACCCGACGATTCGAGACTCCGGTGTTCGATGGTGAGAACGCGGAGATCTGGGTCTTACGGGTGGAACAGTTTTTCGAGCTCAGTGACTTTACGGAGGAGGATAAACTCCGAGCTGTTCGTATGTGCTTCGATGGAGACGCTCTTATGTGGTATCGATGGGAGAGAGATAGAGATCCCTTCTTGAGCTGGAATCAAATGAAAAGCAGAGTGCTGGAGCAGTATGCGACAGTCCAGGACACCTCCTCTGGCGAGCGATTGCTGATGTTGCGACAGGAAGGATCGGTCAAAGATTTCTGTAAGGATTTCGTGTCGTTGGCTTCAAACGCTCCAGAGCTGATGGAAAAGGTTCTCGAGATGGCTTTTATGGTCGGGTTAAAGCCAAAGATTAAGGCCGGCGTGAAAATGTTCGAACCACGGAACCTTCGGAAGATGATGGACACGGCAAAAATGGTGGAGGAATAGTCGTTGCAGGAGGAGGCGTCACCAGCGGGTCAGACGGGAAGCGTGACTCGGTCCACCAAACCCAACAGTGAGAAGAAACAAACCCATTCAACCAGTAATGGTCCCAATTCTTTGAAAGTCAAATCCAACTTGTTCGGAGACGGCCAGACGACGACGTATCGCGGGTTAAATAATCGTAGCTCTAATTTCCACAATAGGCTCAAACCTCCGTATCGACGTCTGACTCCGGCAGAGATTGCGAAGTGGAAGGCTGAAGGGCTGTGTTTCCGATGTAACGAGAAATACACCGCAAATCATCGCTGCCCTCGGAAGGAATTAACGGTGTTACTGGTCAAGGAAGACAGAAGTGAAGAGGAGTGGACGGAAGAGCCGTGCGAGATAGAGGCTGAGTGTCATGAGGTGGAAGAGGAGACCGCCAAGCTCTCGATCAACTCCGTAGTGGGTATCTCTTCCCCTAGGACGATGAAGGTCAGGGGCATGATGTTCGAGGAAGAGGTGATCGTGCTAATAGACAGCGGAGCGTCCCATAATTTTATCTCGGACCAGCTGGTGCGAAGGTTGGGATTGCGGGCAAGAGCGACGTCCAGATATGGAGTAATGGTGGCAGGAGGGGTATCAGTCAAAGGGAAAGGCGTGATTGCTGATGTTGAATTACATCTTCAAGGGTGCACAGTTCGAACCAGTTTCCTGCCACTCGAGCTGGGCATAGCTGACATTATCCTTGGAGTGCATTGGCTAAACACGTTGGGGGAGATGCGTGTTAACTGGAAGTTACAACAGATGAGGATTCAACTAGAGGGAGAGTGGGTGTTTCTACAAGGAGATTTGAGCTTACACACCGCTCCAGTGTCACTCAAAGCTCTGTAGAAAGCAATAGAAAAGGATGGCGAAGGAATGCTGGTTGAATACGGAGGCGTAGTAGCAGAAATGGCTGCCATAGAAGTAGTGATACCAGGAGCATTGGAAGCACTGGTGCAACGTTATACGAAGGTGTTTGCGGAACCTCAGGGGCTTCCACCATCTCGAGGAAAGGAGCACAGCATTACGCTAGAAGCGGGAGCTAGCCCGGTGAGCGTACGTCCATTTCGTTATCCACAAGCTTAGAAGGCAGAAATTGAGAAACAAGTAGCATCTATGTTAGCAGCGGGCATTATTCAGGATAGTAGCAGTCCGTTTTCCAGTCCGGTTCTGTTGGTGAAGAAAAAAGATGGAAGCTGGAGATTTTATGTGGATTACCGCGCGCTTAACAGAGTAGCAGTTGTGGATAAGTATCCGATTCCGATGATTGACCAGCTCTTAGATGAACTGCACGGCGCGCGGGTCTTCTCAAATCTGGATTTGAGATCGGGGTATCATCAGATCTTGGTACGGGCTGGAGATGTGCCAAAACAGCTTTCCGTACACACGATGGGCATTACGAATTTCTAGTAATGCCTTTCGGGCTCTCAAACGCACCGGCTACGTTCCAATCACTAATGAACGAGGTATTCCGACCATACCTAAGGAAGTCTGTACTGGTTTTCTTTGATGACATATTGGTGTATAGCATGGACGAAGATGAGCATAAACGGCATTTGGAGGAGGTACTTAAGGTGCTGGCCCAGCATCGGCTATATGCAAATATGAAGAAATGTCAGTTTGGGAGCAGGAAAATTGAATATTTAGGACATGTGATATCAGAAGCAAGAGTTGCAGCTGATAACGAAAAGATAAAGGCCATGGAGGAGTGGCCTGCTCCTAAAAACATCAAGGAATTAAGGGGATTTTTGGGCCTTACCGGGTATTACCGCAAGTTTGTGCAAGGCTACGGATCCATAGCGAGACCTTTGACTGTGCTACTCAAGAAGGATCAATTCGGGTGGGGAGAAGAAGCAGAGAAGGCGTTCTTGGCTCTGAAAAGCGCTATGGTCAGTGTACCAGTGCTCGCTATGCCAGACTTTGGAGAATTGTTTATCGTGGAGACTGACGCTTCAGGAACCGGGTTGGGGGCGGTTTTGATGCAGCAGAAGAGACCTCTCGCGTTTTTTAGTCAGGCCTTGACAGAGAGGGAGAGAAGCTGAAGTCTGTCTATGAACGGGAACTGATGGCAATCGTCTTTGCCATACAAAAGTGGAGGCACTATCTGCTCGGGCGGAAGTTTGTTGTGAGAACCGATCAAAAAAACTTGAAATTCCTGCTGGAGCAGAGGGAGATCAACCTTGATTATCAGAGATGGCTGACTAAGCTGCTCTGGTTTGACTTCGACATTCATTATAAACCAGGTCTGGACAATAAGGCAGCAGATGCCTTATCGAGAAAAGGGATGGTGGCCAAGCTGTTTGCTATCTCAGTGCCAGCAGCTCTGCAGTTGGAGGAGATCAGTGGAGAGGTGGATAAGGATCCGAGGCTGCAAAAGATTATCGTAGAGCTGCAGCAGGAACCGAGCTTACACCCAGACTACACCTTGGTTCATGGGCGACTGTTGAGGAAAGGGAAATTGGTCATTCCCAAGACCTCTGCCCTGGTCGGAATAGTTTTGCAGGAGCATCATGATAGCTATTTGGGAGGACATGGAGGTGTTGTCAAAACTCAGAAACGGATTGGGGAGATATTCTTTTGGGACGGAATGATGACAGACATAAGACGTTACGTGGCTGCCTGTCAAATTTTCCAAAGGAACAAGTACTCTACGCTTGCACCAGGGGGATTAATGCAACCCTTACCAGTTACAGACAGGGTATGGGAGGATGTCTCGATGGACTTTGTGGAAGGGCTGCCTAAATCAGAAGGATACAATGCGGTGATGGTGGTCGTGGATAGGCTGTCAAAGTACTCCCACTTTGTCGGGTTGAAACATCCCTTCACGGCGACGGACATAGCTGCAATCTACGCCAAGGAAATCATCAGGCTGCATGGGTTTCCCAGGACGATCGTCTCGGACAGAGATAGGGTGTTCACTAGTATGTTCTGGCAGGAACTATACCGCTTGGATGGTACCAAGCTGTGTCTCAGCACGCCGTATCACCCACAATCAGATGGGCAGACGGAAGTCACCAATCGCAGCATGGAAACTTATTTAAGGTGTTTCGCTGGGGAGAAGCCAAAGACTTGGTTTAGGTTTCTGTCGTGGGCTGAGCTGAGCTACAACACTTCTTTTCACTCTTCTATTCACATGACTCCCTTCCGAGCAGTATACGGTCGAGAGGCACCTACCCTCTTGAAGTTCGAGACCGGGTCAACAAATAACGCGGAGCTGGAGGCTCAGTTGTCAGAAAGGGATGCGGCATTAGCATTACTGAAGGAGAATCTCCATCGGGCACAACAGTTGATGAAGCAGAGGGCTGATGGACATCGTCGTGACATCGAGTTCCAGGTTGGAGACAGTGTCTATGTTAAACTCCGTCCATATTGGCAACAAACTCTAGCTAGGAGAGCGAATGAGAAGCTGTCTGCTCGCTACTATGGAACTTATCAGGTGGAAGCTAGGGTAGGGAAGGTTGCATACCGGCTCAAACTCCCGGCTGAGGCGAAGATTCATCCTACATTCCACGCATCTCAACTGAAGAAGGCGATTGGGAACTCATTGGGAATGATCTCTTTACCATCTCAACTGACAGCAGAAGGCGTTCTTAAAGCTGAACCCGAAGCAGTTTTGAACACGAGGATTAACAAGTCATCGGGTATCGAGGAAGTCTTGATCAAATGGAGAGGATTACCCGATTTTGACTGTACTTGGGAATGGAAAAGCAAAATTCAGTCACAGTTTCCGACTTTAGACCTTGAGGACAAGGTCGATTTCGATGGGGAAGGGAATGATACGTATGAAAGTACTCATCCACCTATACTCTATCATTATCGCAGACGCAAGGGTGGGACCAGAGTGAAAGAAAGCAGAGAACACTTTGCTGGAGAAATAAAGAGGAATAAAGAAAACAAAGTGGTCACTGCATAACATGGCCAGATGATAAAGTGAATGAGTGTGTTGTGTTGTGAATGATGTTGTTTGTAATGTGTGCACATGGGGTGAGTTGTGTTGTGAGCTGAGAGTGATTTACGAGTGAGTGTGTGATTATAAAAAGATTGTGTGGGTGTGTAAGAAAGATATCAACTGGTTGATCAAAGTTGTAAAAGGGAGAGAGAGACTCCATATTGTTCTCTCACGTTACTTGTTATCAATCAAATATCATATTTCCTTTTCAATCTCTTGTTCTCTACATTTGATTCATAACCAGTATCAGGGTCTATATCACCCAGATTTTTTTTGGGAGGCATTATCATTTTTTCGTCTACCTATGAGAGATCACTTTTATCTTCCTTCTCTTTTTGGCAGAGATCATTTCAATCTTTCTTCCTTCTCAGAGAGAGATCGTTTCTATACTCCTCCCTTTACTAGAAGAGAATTTTCATCATGTTTTTTTTTTCACGGATTTAATTCCATGGAAACTTTTCAATTGACTCGCAAGTTTAACATTTTGTGTAGCGGTTTGTTTAGGGTGAGAAGATGCAGTCATATCCATTTTGACGAATTTCGATGGTGAAGATTGGTGTTCAACATCACAATGCAAAGTGACTAAATTTCAGATTTTTAGCTTTGTTGTGAAACTTCTATCAACACACTAAAACTTTATTCTAAATTCTATGTCATGATATGAAGATCTACGTGTTTTAATCCTTACTGATCTTACGCTTTATTTTTCTTATAAAAGATGATGGATATTTCATTCTTTCTATTGTACGGTGAAAGTTTAAACTAGTGAAATTAAGATTGTGATAAAAAAAAAAAAAAAAAAAACTAAAGAGAAGTTTTTGCAGATTTTTTTTATCGTTTTTCTTTGCCTCATCCAGTCTCATTTCACTTTCATTTCCCATCAAGCAATACCATCTTTATGCTTTATACGGGAAGCAATGGTTTCTAAAATGGTATAAGAACAAAATTCAATATGATATCAAAGGATAATTTCAACAATATTGGTGGTCTAACCTTTCATTTAGGCTTTTGATGGCTGACCATTGAGTTTTAGATAATTTAGCTCGCAGAGCTATGGAAATTGCCACTTGATGTGCAACAAGAGTATTTGAGAGTCGAATTATCATATGAGCTATTTCCTAGTCTACATAATCATTTGAGATTTATCCCCCAAAAGTTGAATGAATGAATCAGTCTGCACCTTTTTCCGATTAACACAACGTAGTTTATAAAGGTGCTAATCTTATTGTAGACTCATGCATTAGTCTCTACATGTCGGTCATTGTATGGTGACAATGTTAGTATATTACCATATCTTGTGTGAATATTCTCTTACATATTTAACAAGCCTCTCATATATCTCTCTTGTATATATTCAAGGCTTGGTGTAACATTATTACGTCGCTGAAACGACGTAATTTCATCTCTAATTTTCGTTGATACAAGATTGTTTTCTTGTAATGAAAGCACGGAGAAAGATCGTGTGGTAATTTAGTTTTGAAACCTTCCTGATTAACGTACCGATCGCCGGACAAGGGTGAACCCACGGGTCCACAGAGAGAGTGTGGGATCCACGAAAAATGACGGTCGGGACATTACAGGAGTGATACACTTCTAATTAGACCATCTATAATATATTCCCATAATTATTCTCTTAGATAAAAACTCTAAAATAGAAGTGTATTGTTTTTCACTGTATTTCTCAATATTGTAAATATATTCTATTTTTATTTTAGTATTACTATATTAGTATATAAAATTTTATATTAACACCCTAGATTATTTCAGGTTCTAATAAGTCGGTAAGTAATAAATAAATTTTATACATCCATAAAAAATGTTAAATATATGTCAAACGCCATTATAAATATTAGTCTGAATTTTATAATTTTACTTTTATTTGTTTGAATATTTTTTCATGAATGTTTAAATGATTTTCCGTTTTGGGTTTTTATCGTTTTTGGCTATCTTTTTATTACAAAATGGAAATCTTAATTATTTAAAAATAACTAAAATGAAGATTTTATTTTAGTTAACAAAATTTTAATGTTTGAAAATTACATTATTTTCGAATCTGAAAATGAGGATGCTTGTTTTTAATGGTATACATTTTAATAAAGCCAAATTAATTTTAAGACAAGATTCAAAGTTTCAAGGAGCTTGGAAATTTGAGTATGTTTGAAATATTATTAACAACTTTGAAAAGTTTCAAGATGGTTTTGCCCCGCTCAACGGTTATCAATGGCATGTGATTTTGAGTACATATCTTTTTTTTTATCTACGCTTTTTAACCTAAGTCAATAGGCTGGACATTTCTGTTTCTTTGTGGGATTCCGAAATCCGACATGTTATGATTTACAAGTAAAAATTCTCGACCATGTGTCTTAGCCCTTTTAGAAACAGTGTCGGCAACTACATTATCATTACAACCAATGTGAACTAGACTAAAAAAAATCCTATATTTGATTTTCCTACACAAACATCTCGAAGTTTATCTTCTTCTTCAATAAAATTAAATAATCATGACAAGATTGATTATTGGTGGATCTCCCTCTCCACGACCACTTGGGATACATAAATCCAAAATGAAAAGATAAATTGTTGATCAAACAACATCGGTTATCATTACCTTAGATGAAGAAAATAAGCAATTTTGGAAAAAATAAAGAAGATAAGTGTACAAAGACAACATCATTTGGATATTCAAAGTAAAAATTGTGCTTTGAAAGAGATGAAGGAAGTGATGTAGGCACAATAGTCATTCCAAGCCAAGACTACTTAGATGATCATTAGATTCCTAAGCCAACTGCTTGCGGAATTGAAAGGTAATAGAGATGGTGGTGAAGATAGATGATTGACTCTCTCTCTCTCTCTCTCTCTCTCTCTCTCTCTCTCTCTCTCTCTCTCTCTCTCTCTCTCTCTCTCTCTCTCTCTCTCTCTCTATGTGGCTGAACATAGAGTTGTTTGAATTACACAAACAATCCTAAATCCAAGAATATATAGATACATAAGTGAATTGCACACTTAAGAATCTAAAGATAAAGAAGAAACTCAAAGAAACTCTCTTTGAAAAAACGATTTTATGTATTAACTTGATCGAAGGAATGGTTTACAAAGGAGGAAAATATGATCTTGATACATAGCTCTGGTACATGGCTTAAAGGCTAATCGAAAACTAGTAATTGGGCAATTAAGTGGAAATCTGGCTAAATCAGGGAAGTCTCTTCATCTTTGTATCTCGTGAGCTTAAGCAAGATTCTAGGCACCTTTGGAATCTTAATTTTAGTGCAGAAATTATTCAAGTTGTAACCAGAATCAAAGGAAAGTAGTTGTTAGGGTTTAATGTCTTTCAGGTCTTAATATGGTAAGTCCTAGGGATGAGGGATCTTTTTGTGTTCTAGTGCGGATAGGGTCGTCTTGATGCATTAATATTGATCCCAAAACTTTGTAGCATTGGTTTAATTTTTCTCATGGTCGACAAAGTATGTTTTGCAAGTGATTGAACCCGTGAACTTTCTAAGAAGACAACTCTGATATCTCTTGGTTTAAAAATTGAACCATAAGTAATTTTTTAGTCATTCCAATTCGATGTGGTCCCAGTGGCGGATCCAAAACTATTTTTAGTCGGGGGGCAAAATATTGTAAATATATTATAAAATTTTAATATATAATTAATATTAAAAATTAATACGCATATAATATAACCATATATTATCACAAAATAACAACAAATTTTTGTTATAATATACATTAATTATATAATTTCTGTTGAGAATAAAGTTTTATATTGTTTTAGAAAACTTGCAATGAAAAAATGGATAGTAACATGAGTTAATTATTTATTCAGGTAAAAAAATCATTTACACAAATTTATGATATATTAAATGGGATAAAACTGTAACAATCGTATGTTGAAAAATAGGGTTAACAGATTGATAATGGGCCCAATGGATCCCACCCACAAGCTGTTTAAAAAAATCAAAGAAAATAACAAGAAAACAGTTGTTGGGGACATCGAACCATTCGTAGCGGTATTAACAGGGGCACACAATGACAGTGCGCTGTCTACGAACATTGTTTCTTTTGCTAAACACAAAATATATCTAACTAGACGGAGGCATGTGGATCCGCCCCTGTGTGGTCCTCTAATGGGTTGAGTTTCAAAAACAAGTTGGTTTACAAAATTTGTTCATCCTAGTCCGATCTGAATTTTTAATAAGTGGCATGGTCTCTAGCGGGTTCTTTGGAAATATTCAGAGTTGTAAATTAAATATTTTCTTCATGTGGAAATATTTTAAAACAATTCCACTTCTACGTGATTCCTTGATGAGTTGAAATTATGGAACTGGTTGGGTTGTGGCTTAAATCCTTTTGAATGGGTAGATATTCTCCAAGAAATGAACATATGTCTTTGGTGCGCTCGGGTTGGTTTTCTCTGGGGGTCTGGGTCAACAGATTGGTGTATTCTCTATGCTCTTTGCTTGATGATGGTTTATGTTGTCATCATAATTGATAGGGTAATTTTTACATTCTGTTAAGGAAACTTTATATAGAGCTCGTATCTTAGGACCACAAAAGTTCATAAAACAGTAAACAAGGAAATAGGTTAAAAGACTTGATAGCAAATATTTAAAGTAGTTGTTAACCTTAATTGGGAGAATCATGGAAAAATAAGAGATGGCGATGGATCCTTTATATATGGACGGTGTTGGAGTCAAGTTTAGCACTTTCCCAAAAAGGCCTATTCATGAGTATAGGTCGGCCCAGAATGGAAAGCCGGTAAAAGGCTCAAGACGGTAAAACTTAGGTAAAACCGGACTTAGGGCAACCGGCTTACATTAGGGTTTGGAAGGAGTTAAATCAAGAGAAGGGCTAAGGCGGCGCTTGACGACATCGATGATATGAAAATATTCCATATCTCGATAAAGTCGGATATTAGGAAATATTCGCATTTATCATCTATTTTCCTTATTTATAAACCGACTTGTAGCCCTATAAAAAGGGGCCTTATTGATCAATAATAAACACGCTTTTTCTTATTACTTGGTGCCTGGGAGATTTTAGAGCGAATTTAACCTAAATACCTCTCCGGCGACTTTAACATCTTTTTACCGACTTTCGACTTGGAAACACCGGTTACAAACCCTAAATTCCCAATTCTCACCGCGTTCATTAATCCTTCTTTTAGAATCCCTAATTCACAAACCCTAAAACTCTTTCTATCTTCGGATAGACCGAGTTACGATCTTACAATTGGCGCCGACTGTGGGATTTCTAAGAGAAATTTCTGAACGAGATGTCGGGAAACCGTAAGAAAATCGATCCGGACAACCCTAAGGTTGACCTAAGCGATCATGAAGCAAGTGATTACGACCAAAGTGATCACGAAGACGATATGGCGCATGACGGCCAGCAGCCGCGTGACGCCGCTAAATCAAAGAAAGCTCGAGATGACGGTAAACATGCCCCGTCACTCAGCGAAACAGCAGCACAAATCGAGCAAGACAAAATCTTAGCTACTCTGATGGCCAAGATCGAATCACAGAATGATCTGATCAAAACATTCTCAGAAAAAATCGATCTACTGCAAACGGAGCAAGCAAAGATCCGTTCGGATCAACAGTCTAGAAAATCCAAGAGAGAGGTGCCTCCGAAAGTAAAAGACAAAGTCGCCAGACGACTGGTCTATGATACATCCGAGGAGAGCCACCATGAAGAAAGCCGAAGCAGCGAATCCAGAAGCAACTCGCGCAAAGAACGCAATAAAGAGGATACTCGCGAACGGAGCTCGCGTCGGAAGGAAGGGTCTGAAGAACCCAAACGGAGCGGAAGTCGGAGGCAAGACGACTGGAGCGACGAGAGGTACTCACCCGATAAAGATGAGCGCACCAATCACCAAACACGGGGCATGCGTCACAAACGAAATTCGCGATATGAGAATAATTCACACCGTGATAACTATCGCCACGAGCGAAGTATGTCGCACGAGAAAACTCATGGAGCGTCTATTCGCGGAGAAAGCCGCAACCATGTCGAGAAACAGCTGACCGAGCTCAGAGACACCCTAAAAGAACTAAAAGGAGAAGTCCATGGCGTTAAGGGGTCCGCACCGGAGATCGACCGAATCATCGAGGAGACTCGGAGGACACCCTTCACCTCACGCATCAAAAACACGTACATCAGGCAAAGGGAGAAGCTCAAGCTGCCGATGTACGACGGCACAAAAGATCCAGCGACCCATCTTACAACGTTCAAAATCATGGCAGCAAAGGCGCGGTTTTCATCAAGCGAGGAGCGTGATATCGGTTTCTGCCAACTGTTCACCGAAACCCTGGAGGGGGACGCGTTAAACTGGTTCTCCCGACTCCCATCCAAATCGATTGACAGTTTCTCTGACCTCACATGGGCATTTGTAAGGCACCACTTCGCCTACATACGTAAAGATACGTCGCTGAGTGCACTGATGTCCATGACACAAGAAAAGAAGGAAACTCTGAAGGACTTCGTAGAAAGGTTCAGGACAGTGATGACGCGAGCGGAGGCACCAGATAAGTTCACTATCGCGGCCTTGACAAATGCCGTCTGGCACGAGTCGCCCTTTTATCAAGATCTAGTCGTCAATCCGCCATTGACCATCGAAGATGCACTCCATCGAGCAAACAAATTCGTGGAATTGGAAGAGAAAAAGGTCGCGTTAGCAAAGAGATTCGGTTCCGGTAAACTAGCAGATAAAAAGGAAGAGAGGGAACCTAGACAACATTACGATAAAGGGGCCAAAACAACAATGGTTGTGGACGGCTCTGAAAAACCCCGATCATCGAAACCGTGGAATAAACGGAACAAAGAAGCAAAGGGGAAGGCGCAACAAGCAACTCCCGTTACGGGGGATAAGTACTGCGAGTACCATCAAGCTACGTCACACGACACGGCTGAATGTCGGAATCTCGGAAATGCACTCTATTCCCGACTTTCGGATGAAGAGATCAAGGCGGCCATTGAGAGGTTGAAAAAGGAAGAGTCGGGGCAACAGAAGGAAGACAAAGCCGACGGGCAAGCTCCAAAGCAGGATAAGCCACCACGGCGTATCAAAAGCATAGCTTTGAAACGCAACCGAGAAGAAGAGGAGGGAGAAGACGAAGAGGAAACCCCCAAAACCGTCCGAAGAATCAACATGATCATGGGCAGTCTAATCTCCGTAAATGATTCGGTCCGGTCAATAAAGGTCTACGAACGCCTTGCGTTAGCTGCACAAAAGGCGCCTCAGCCAATCCTGTCAGATGATCCCCCCGTCACGTTTACCGACCAAGACCCCTATGGGACTCACTACCCCCATAACGACCCGCTAGTAGTAGAGCTGTTAATCGGAAGCTGCCAAGTATCTCGAATACTGGTGGACACCGGAAGCTCAATAGACTTAATTTTCCTGGATACACTCAAAAAGATGGAAATTAAGGAGGAGGATATTAAGCAGAAAGCCAAGCCGCTCACCGGGTTCACAAGCGAGACGACATACACAATCGGAACGATCAAGTTGCCAGTTTATGCAGGAGGGGTTAACAGATTGGTGAGGTTTCACGTCATTGACAAGCCAACCATCTATAACGACATCCTCGGTACTCCATGGTTATACAGTATGAAGGCGGTATCCTCAACATATCATCAATGCCTGAAATTCCCGACACCTAAGGGGATTCAAACAGTCAAGGGGTGCCAAAGCACGAGCCGGTCGTGTTTTGCAAGAGAACATAGGATCAGAGTGCCCTCGTGCATGATCAACACGGAACACGGAAGAAAAGGACCAGAGAAAGAACTAATCCAACAAGTCATCATCGACGACTCCGACGCAAGCAAATGTGTAGGGATTGGTGCAGAACTGCCAGAAGACATCAAAAGGGAATTGATCGCCTTCCTACAGCAAAACGTTACAACGTTTGCGTGGACAATGAAGGACATGAAGGGTATCAATCCAACCATCACAACTCACGAGCTGAATGTCGACCCGACTTACAAACCAATTAAGCAGAAGAGGCGAAAGCTCGGCCCTGAAAGGGCTAAAGCAGTCAACGATGAAGTAGAGAAGTTACTTGAAGCCGGATCAATACAGGAAGTCAAATACCCCGATTGGTTGGCTAATCCAGTGGTCGTGAAAAAGAAAAACGGGAAATGGAGAGTATGTGTTGATTTCACAGATCTCAATAAAGCCTGCCCAAAGGATAATTTCCCTCTGCCACATATCGACCGCCTTGTTGAAGCAACAGCCGGAAACGAATTGCTATCATTCATGGATGCGTTCTCAGGATATAATCAAATCCTCATGAACCCTGACGACAGAGAGAAGACGGCGTTCATCACGGAACGCGGTACGTACTGCTATAAGGTTATGCCCTTTGGCCTCAAAAACACCGGTGCCACCTATCAGCGGCTGGTCAATCGGATGTTCGCAGGAAAACTCGGCACAACAATGGAAGTTTACATCGACGACATGCTAGTCAAGTCTTTGATTGCCTCTCAGCATGTCGGCCATTTAAAGGAATGTTTCAACATCCTCAACCGGTACGGAATGAAGCTCAATCCAACTAAGTGTACGTTCGGAGTAACATCGGGAGAGTTCCTTGGGTACGTGGTAACTCAGAGAGGTATAGAAGCTAATCCAAAGCAGATCACAGCCATAATCGACTTGCCATCTCCCAGGAACACTCGAGAGGTACAACGCCTCACTGGCCGCATAGCCGCCTTGAACAGATTCATATCCCGGTCAACGGATAAATGTCTACCTTTTTATGAGCTCCTACGGGGGAACAAAAGATTTGTGTGGGACGATAAGTGTCAAGAGGCATTCATTAAGCTCAAGGACTACTTGTCGAACCCGCCGATACTGTCTAAACCAGAAAACGGTGAGACATTGTTGCTTTACATCGCCGTCTCAACAACGGCAGTCAGTGGCGTACTAGTTCGGGAAGATCGAGGGGAACAGAAGCCGATCTTCTACGTAAGCAAAACAATGAACGGAGCCGAAACAAGATATCCCGCAATGGAAAATTTGGCCTTCGCAGTCGTCATCTCTGCACGAAAGCTACGACCATATTTTCAATCACATCCGATCGCCGTGTTAAGTAGTCAACCTCTTCGAACAATCCTTCACAGCCCGGGACAGTCTGGTCGCCTGGCCAAATGGGCGATAGAGTTAAGCGAGTACGACATCGAATACAGAAACAGGACAACCGCCAAGTCGCAGGTAATAGCTGATTTCCTTGTCGAATTATCACCTGAATTGGATGTCGGTACCGAGATAGAAGAAAAAAATTGGAAGTTGTTCGTCGACGGGGCTTCATCAAAAAAAGAAGCCGGAATAGGGATACGCCTCATATCACCGACCGGCGAAATACTAGAACAGTCGTTCAAGCTGGGTTTCACGGCATCTAACAACACAGCCGAGTACGAAGCTCTGTTAGCCGGCCTCAGACTAGCCAGAGAAATCGGAGTACGACATCTATTGGCCCATTGCGACTCCATGCTTGTAGCAAACCAGATCAATGAAGTCTACGCAGCTAAAAACGAGCGGATGGAGGCTTACCGAAAGACGGCATTAGAGCTCACCAGTTCCTTTGAATTCTTCGACATCGTCCATATACCATGGAAAGAAAATGCCCCGGCAGACGCACTCGCGTCGCTGGCATCAAATCCCGATCTCTGTCGACGGATCCCGGTAGAAACGATCCACGAACCAAGCATCCCGCCCCCCGAAAGTAATGAAGAGGAACCTGACGAAACGATCCAGAGTGGCGAGGATGATATATGTGTTGGATCCCTATGGATCTAGGGTTTGATATATTGAATGAAAACCAACCTCGTTCTTACCTTTCTGGCAGCGGAATTGAGATGGTGAACGAGATCAGTGGAGCAACACAAACGCCTTGCCTCTACCAGATACACACGCACGCTTCACTGGAAACGGGATGCTAGTGCCGGATCAACGGGATCGATTCTCTCTGGTGTGTCTAGTGTTTCACTCTTGAAAACTTGACGGCTCTAACGTTTAGGTCGAACTAAAACGAGTTTATTCAACCTAAACTTGCTTAACGGGCCAGACTCAATTAAGCCATAACCCGAAAAACTTGTTCGGAAAACCGAACTGTGTCGACCGACACACAAGCTGTGTCGATCGACACAACACCATTAAATCGAATCTTATGTGTATTTTAATACACATAATATGATCATTGCCACAATGATCATTCCCATGTCGTAGCTTCCAGTTCGCTTAGGTGTGTGACCCTATAGGATCATATAATACTGGCAGTAAGTCCACGACCTACAGATTGCAAGAGGCTTCTAGCAAAGCATTGCAGACACCCAGTATTATACGAATGTCTGATCTCGACACACAACTATCACACGAGTGAGTGCAAGTGTGATTTCAGGACACTATCCCAACAATCTCCCACTTGTACTGGAATCACCAATTCCTATAATCCTTTTGTCTCTATATCTCGATTTGGCATAAGGCAAGATTAGTGTCATCCTTATTTAGCCAACATCGTGTTTATCGAACTCCTGATCTCATACTGAACATTACAAACAACTGAACTACAGTTCGTTTGAGTGCGGCCACACATTTTCTCAGTATTCAATCTTCGATAGGCCCTGAGATACTTATCTCCCGTTATACAGGAGGGATAAATTCCATCTTGTTCCATCCCTGTTTCAACGCGTACTTCAAGATACACCCGAACAGTGCCGTTATAGTCGCCAGTTACGGGTCGACGTTTGACAAGGTCAAAGTGTACCAATTCATATGCAAGAAAGCATGATGAACTCAGGTCTAAGGACTATACTCTATAGTCGTAATGAGAATCTCTTATGACACAGATATAACTATCTTGCATACTTCTCATTAGCGGGTCATGTCCGATCATATGTTCACTAACATATATCTATGTGACTGACTGCGATAATCATATCATTGGCTCCATGAAACTTAGCCAACAGTCACCTCACAATCTAGTCTCTACCGGTTGTTAGTGTCCCAATTCTACAACCTCGACTAGGGACAAAATAATTCATTAACTTATAGGGTTTCATGATCAAGTCCTCAACTTGATGACCTATAATATGTCATAAACTTATTTGGGACCATTATTTAGATCACAATATAAATAATGCTGAAATCAAATTTCATTGAAGCACTTCCAAAGAATGTTTACAAGAGCGTCTTATTATAACTTAAAATATAACCAAAAACTCCCACTAGAATCAAGATTACATCATAAGATCTCTAATGCCTACAACAGTCGTATGACTCTCATGCTTAGGCCTTGGGAGTGACTTGGTCAGAGGATCAGCGACGTTCTCATCTGTCGGAACTCGGCTGATCTTTACATCACCTCTATTGACAATATCACGAATCAAATGATATTTCCTCTCAACGTGTTTGGACTTCTGGTGTGACCTGGGTTCTTTCGCCTGAGCAATGGCTCCATTGTTATCGCAGAATAAAGCCACTGGCTCCAAGATACTAGGAACCACACCAAGTTCAGTCATGAACTTCTTGATCCAAACAGCTTCCTTTGCCGCTTCTGAAGCAGCAACATATTCATCTTCCGTTGTGGAATCAGCTACGGTATTCTGCTTAGAGCTCTTCCAGCTCACCGCACCGCCATTTAGACAGAAGACAAATCCAGATTGTGATCGGAAATCGTCCCTGTCTGTCTGAAAACTCGCATCAGTGAATCCATTCACCACAAGTTCATCACTTCCTCCATACACAAGGAATTTATCCTTAGTATGTCTCAAATACTTGAGAATATTCTTGACAGCTGTCCAGTGTTCCTCACCTGGATCAGATTGGTATCTGCTCGTCATGCTTAACGCGTAAGCTACATCTGGACGAGTGCAGAGCATGGCATACATGATAGATCCTATTGCAGAAGCATAAGGAATCCTATTCATGCGTTCTCGCTCAGCAGATGTCGCCGGACACTGCTTCTTGCTGAGACTCATGCCATGAGACATTGGAATGAAGCCCTTCTTGGAATCTTGCATCTTGAATCTGTGCAACACCTTATCAATATAAGTGTCCTGGCACAATCCAATCAGCTTGTTAGTTCTATCTCTGTAGATTCTGATTCCAAGAATGTACGCGGCTTCTCCCATGTCTTTCATGGAAAAACAACTTCCAAGCCAAGTCTTGATAGACTGAAGCAACGGAACGTCATTACCGAGGAGAAGTATGTCATCGACATACAGTACAAGAAACGCAATTTTGCTCCCACTAGTCTTCTTGTATACACATGCTTCCTCTTCGTTCTTGATGAAACCGAATTGTTTTACTGCTTCATCAAAACGAAGATTCCAACTCCGTGATGCTTGCTTCAATCCATAAATGGATTTATGAAGTTTGCATACCTTTCCAGCGTTTTTAGGATCGACAAAACCTTCAGGCTGTGTCATGTACACATCCTCTTCCAGAATACCATTCAGGAATGCGGTTTTGACATCCATCTGTCAAATCTCATAATCATAATGAGCAGCAATCGCTAGAAGAATCCGAATAGATTTAAGCATAGCTACTGGGGAATAGGTTTCATCATAGTCAATACCATGAATTTGTTTGAAACCTTTAGCCACCAATCTCGCTTTGTAAATCTGTACATTGCCATCCACGTCAATCTTCTTCTTGAAGATCCATTTACACTCAATGGCTTTTACACCACTAGGTAAATCGACCAAGGACCATACTTGGTTTTCTGACATGGATGTCATTTCGGATTTAGAGGCTCCAAGCCACTTTTCGGAGTCCGGGCCCATCATTGCTTCCGCAAAGGTCGCTGGTTCGTCACCTTCAATGATCATCAGATCATTTGAATTGGTTACGAGAAATCCATAGTATCTCTCGGGTTCGTGACGGATCCTTCCGGATCTGCGAACTTCAGGCTCCACAGGCGCCGGTTCCACAGAACTTTGTGGATCCAACTGCTGCTCTTCCTCAACAGGTTGAGCAGTTTCCTGTGCATCTTGAATTTCTTCAAGATGTACTTTACTCCCACTGTTTTTCTTAGAGAGAAACTCCCTCTCAAGAAAAGAACAGTCCCGAGCAACAAATACTTTGTTCTCAGATTGGTTGTAAAAGTAGTATGCCTTGGTTTCCCTAGGATAACTAACGAAGTAGCATTTATCTGATTTGGGTGCAAGCTTGTCAGAGATTAAACGTTTGACATAAGCTTCACAACCCCAAATCCTCAGGAAAGACATATTAGGAATTTTCCCAGTCCACAATTCATGTGGCGTCTTATCCACCGATTTAGATGGCACCCTATTTAGTGTAAACGCAGACGTTTCTAGAGCGTATCCCCAAAAGGATAGTGGAAGATTAGTATGACTCATCATAGACCGAACCATATCTAATAAGGTTCGATTTCTCCTCTCTGACACTCCATTCCATTGAGGTGTTCCAGGAGGAGTGAGTTGTGAAACAATTCCACACTCGCTCAGATAGTCGCTGAACTCTTGGCTTAAGTATTCTCCTCCGCGATCCGATCGCAGAATTTTGATACTTTTGCCAAGTTGGTTTTGTACTTCATTTTTGAATTCCTTGAATCTATCAAAGGATTCTGACTTATGTCTCATCAAGTAGACATAGCCATACCTACTGAAATCATCAGTGAAGGTAATGAAGTACTTGTAATTTCCTCTGGCAATAGTACTCATCGGCCCACATACATCAGTATGAACAAGGCCCAACAAGTCACTGGCCCTTTCATTTGGTTTGTTGAAAGGGGCTCTAGCCATTTTGCCCACCAAGCAAGATTCGCATTTCTCACATGATTCAAAATCAAATGAGCACAGAAGTCCATTTCGATGGAGCCTTTGGATGCGTTTCTCATTGATATGGCCCAAACGACAATGCCATAAGAAAGTCGGGTTTTCGTCATTTGACTTAAACCACTTTGTATTTATGTTAAAGACAGGCATTTCTTGATTTAAAACATATAACCCATTTTCTAATGGGGCGCTACCATAAAATGTACCATCACGATTAAAAGAACAAACTTTATTCTTAACAGCAAAATCAAAACCTTCCAAATCCAAAACGGAAACTGAAATTATGTTTCTGCTTATCGCATGTACAAAGTAGCAATTATTCAAAGCTAAAATCATGCCCGAAGGTAAAGACAATTCATAGGTGCCTACGGCCAGTGCAGCAACCTTAGCTCCATTCCCGACTCGTAGCTCCACTTGTCCTTTCTTCAGCGTTCTACTGTTTCTTAGTGCCTACACATCAGTACAAATGTGAGCACCGCAGCCGGTATCCAATACCCACGAAGTAGAACTAGAAGATATAACATTAAGTTCGATAACATAAATACCTGAGTCAGACGCATCATACGTCTTTTTCAGCTTCTTGTAATCTTCCTTGAACTTCTTGCAGTCTCTTTTCCAATGCCCCAACTGCTTGCAGTAGTTGCACTTATCCTCGGCAGAAGGCCCGGATTTGGGCTTGGGCTTGGGCTTGTCTTGACTTTCAGTCTCGACAACCTGGGCCTTTCCCTTATCCTTCTTAGGTTTCTTAAACCTTTTACCCCCTTGTACCATCAGGACACTGGGAGTAGCCTTCTTGAGATTTGGTTCTGCTGTCTTCAGCATACCGTGCAACTCAGTCAATGTCTTAGTCATGTTTTGCATGTTGTAGTTCATAATGAACTGATCAAAACACGACGGCAATGACTGCAGAATCATGTCAGTGGCCAGCTCCTGGCTAATGGCACAGTCCAGTTTCCCCAGGTTATCAATGTAACCCATCATTTTAAGGACATGAGGACTTACTGGACTGTCCTTAGCCAGCTTGCAATCCATGAGAGATTTAACCGTCTGGTATCTCTCTGTGCGAGCTTGCTCCTGAAACAAAGCTTTCAGGCTGTTAATCATCTCAATGGGTGACAACACGTTCTCATATTGCTTCTGCAGCTCAGAGTTCATGGTCACCAGCATTAGACAAGTAACATCTTTGACATCCGCTGAATGCTTATCCCAAGCATTCTTTTCTGTCTGCGGAGCATTGGAACGTGGCCTCTCGGTGAGAATTCTTTCAAGGACATATTCCTTGTTCTCTTGCCTGAGAACTATTCTCAGGTTCCGATACCATTCCAAGAAATTAGATCCATTTAACTTGTCCTTCTCAAGGACGGATCTTTGTGAGAAAGTGTTGATGTGATTTGAGACAGACATAGCTGTAATTAAAAGAGGTAAAGGTTTTAGTTATAATGCTCAAGGAAATGAGAAATCTTATCTAATAAGAAAACTCGCATTGTATTCATAACTATGTTTCCTCATATGAATACAATGAACCAAGATCCTCAGATCACCAAAATTCGAGTGGACGACTCGCCATCACCCAAAATTTAGTCATCCAGGTAAGCAAATCATTGCTAATTGTACCCAGTACAACTCTTGGTCGCAGGTAAGACAATCCATGTCATATCCACTCCGATGTCTCTCGGCCCAGAACTTCTGATGGCCCAGTCAAGTAAACCAATCTCTTCGGTCTTGTGATCATTGACAGTCGCACTGCAAGTCTATCAATGATCACCTGCCTTACTCATGTAGCTGTGGATACCAAGGACTCCAAGACTATCCAATCAGCGACACGAGTCTTGACAGTAGACAAGATCGGGCAAGACATCAAGATCACTTGATATTTAGTTGAGGAAAAGAACCGATTTATCTTGATGCATATCCAATATACATTCAAGGATTTATTTATTTATTTGATTTAGTTTAGATTCATCTACAACTTTTAGGATTAAATTGTTCTGGTATATGCAAATATGTAGTCCAACTAGCATGTCTGCGAGCATTGTATCGATCGACGCCAGCCATTGGTATCGATCGATGCAATCAAATTTAAACCGCTCTTCGATAACCGGTCTAACCGAATCGAATTTACATAACCGATTCAATCCAATTGAACCAGCTCGGTTTAATAGTCCATGTCGATCGTCACACACTGTGTGTCGATCGATATGACCAAACCCGAACCAATTTGGTTAATCAAAATTAACCGAGCGATCCAACCTGTTCAATCCAATTGAACCGGTCTATCAACCTTCTTTGCCTGTGTCGACCGACACACCCAGTGTATCGATCGACGCAGCAGGAATACGGGTATTCGATCTCAGATCGAAACCCTAAAATTATTTACAGATTTTCGCTCTATGTCGACCGACACACGCTTTGTGTCGATCGACACCCTGCGATAACCCTAAAATTTTAACGCGTTCAGCCGCGGCGTGTCGACCGACACACGCTTTGTGTCGATCGACACAGTGCGTTTTCATCAATTCTTCGTCTTTTCAAACAGAACAAAACCGAGAATATAATTTGAAAACACGATTTGAACATGCAAAAATCAATTCAACAACATCAGGATTCGAATTAATTTGCATCATATTCAATAGCTAAACCCTAACCTGGCTCTGATACCACTGTTGGATCCCTATGGATCTAGGGTTTGATATATTGAATGAAAACCAACCTCGTTCTTACCTTTCTGGCAGCGGAATTGAGATGGTGAACGAGATCAGTGGAGCAACACAAACGCCTTGCCTCTACCAGATACACACGCACGCTTCACTGGAAACGGGATGCTAGTGCCGGATCAACGGGATCGATTCTCTCTGGTGTGTCTAGTGTTTCACTCTTGAAAACTTGACGGCTCTAACGTTTAGGTCGAACTAAAACGAGTTTATTCAACCTAAACTTGCTTAACGGGCCAGACTCAATTAAGCCATAACCCGAAAAACTTGTTCGGAAAAACCGAACTGTGTCGACCGACACACAAGCTGTGTCGATCGACACAACACCATTAAATCGAATCTTATGTGTATTTCAATACACATAATATGATCATTGCCACAATGATCATTCCCATGTCGTAGCTTCCAGTTCGCTTAGGTGTGTGACCCTATAGGATCATATAATACTGGCAGTAAGTCCACGACCTACAGATTGCAAGAGGCTTCTAGCAAAGCATTGCAGACACCCAGTATTATACGAATGTCTGATCTCGACACACAACTATCACACGAGTGAGTGCAAGTGTGATTTCAGGACACTATCCCAACAATGTGCTGTAACACTCAGGCGAAGAACACCGACCTCATTGCTTTCCTAACTGACGACAATGAGGATTGGCGACTTCCAATAAGAGTATATTTGACAGAAGGAAAGCTTCCAGAAGACAAATGGGAAGCGCGACGACTTAAAGTCAAGAGTGCACGATACACTATACATGACGGCATCCTTTATAAATACTCCGCTAATAAAACCCTCCTCAGATGCATACACGGAGACAAAGTAAGTCGAGTTCTCGAAGAGACGCACTCTGGAGCATGCGGCAACCACTCCGGAGGAAGTTCTCTCGCCCTCAAAATCAAGCTGAACGGTCACTATTGGCCGACTATGACAACCGATTGCGAGACCTATTCCAACAAGTGTGAAAAGTGTCAGCGACATGCACCATTAATACATCGACCTACAGAACTGCTTACGACATCAACCGCAGCTTACCCATTCATGAGATGGGCAATGGATATCGTTGGACCGTTACCATTATCCAATCAAAGACGTTTCCTACTCATCATGACCGAATACTTCACAAAGTGGGTAGAGGCCAAGGCTTACGTCGCGATCCACGATGTCCAGGTCCAAAATTTCGTCTGGAAATACATAATATGTCGTTTCGGGCTGCCCTACGAGATCGTCACAGATAACGGATCACAATTCACCTCGAAAGTGTTCGAAGGATTTTGCAAGAAGTGGGATATACGTCTTAGCAAGTCGACACCAAGGTATCCTCAGGGAAACGGCCAAGCCGAAGCTACAAATAAAACCATCAGCGCCGGCATCAAAAAGCACCTTGAGAGCAAAAAAGGAGTTTGGGCAGACGAGTTAGACGGCGTCCTCTGGTCGCATAGAACGACACCACGCAGCGCAACAGGAGCCACCCCATTCTCCTTAGCTTTTGGCGTAGAAGCAATGGTACCAGCAGAAGCTAACATTTACACTCTCCGCCGGTCTCTCATGCCGCATCATACCGAGATCAATGAAAAGATGCTAATCCAAGCTCTCGATACATTAGAAGAGGAGCGGGATCGAGCCCTACTCAGAATTCAAAATTACCAACAGCTCGCAGCACGGTACTACAACCAGAAAGTCAAGGAGCGACACTTTCAAGTCGGTGACTACGTCCTCCGCAAAGTTTACGAAAACACCAAAGAGTGGAGAGCAGGCAAACTCGGGGCAAAATGGGAAGGACCTTAAAAAGTCACAAAAGTCGTCAAGCCGGGAGTCTACGAGCTTGAGTCAATGAAAGGCAAAGCTTTACCGCGATCCTGGAATTCGGCGAGTCTGAAAGAATACTTCTAAGACGGCATGGCTATCGTCAAAAAAAAAAAATGTATTATGAACTACGAGTGACTTGATTCTTCCTCGGGAGATACGTAGGCAGCCTTTACCGGCACAGTCACAAATCTAATAAAAATTCTATTTTCCAGTTCATTTACCGCCTTGAAAGCAATAACCAAAGCAGGTAAGTCCTTTCATTAAGCGTCTAAATACTCTTAATACTAACAAAGCCGAGTTCTAACTCGCAAACACAAGCCGAGCTCCTTAGTTCGCAAAAGTCGAGTCTAAGAAACTCGCAGAAAGCCGAGCTCCTTAGTTCGCAAAAGTCGAGTCTAAAAGTAACTCGCAGAAAGCCTAGCAAAGACTCGCACTAGCATCATGCCTCCTGGCCAGGGGTGTGGTCTTCCTTGCGCACGAGGTGCACATCGTGGTAAGGAAAAGCCGAGATCCGTCTCGCACATTCTTCGCGGTGGGTGATAAATAAGTCGGGCCACGAGCATCGCACATTCACCCACCCCTAGAATAAAGCCGAGTGCATATGCCTCGCAAACCGCCTTATGGCAAAACATAACAAAGTCGCTACTTGTTTAAAATTTGTCAAGAACAAGTTTAAATATAGTAACACGGCTTGGTAACGAATCCCAAGTGAAAATCGCTAAAATTGTTTAAGCTTGACGACGAGTCTAATACAGTTAGTTTGACTTGATTTCGAGTCACTAAATTGTTTGGACTTGTTGATAAAAGGCTTAATGCAATCCGATTTAACTAGGAATATGTACTCAAGTCGCTAAACTGTCTAAAAATTGTCTAAAAGAACGGTTTAGACAGGATTAGCCCGACTTAGTCATGAAGTACATATTTCCGAACTACCATTCACTTTAAGTTCGACAGAGCTTTAAAAATTGATGCAAATCGCTATCAGTCTTAAAAAGCAAAAACTTAAATTATGATAAAGGGGTTTAAGGTTTGCAACAAAAAAAACACAACAACAAAAGTTATTACAAAAGCCAATACAAAAAGGAATACTAATCAGCTCCAGCCGTCGACTTCTCAAGATCGCTAATCTTTTCATTCCCACTCTTCTCAACGGTCTGATCTTGCGCTTTGGGAACACCGTCTAAAGCCGCAACCTCTGAACGAACAGACTGAACGAGGTCAGCAGGAACCGCCTCTGGAATTATCCCACGATTGGTTCCGAACTGGTCAACTTGAGACGGGACAGGAGGAGGAGAGTCATGAGAACGGTCAAGAAGAGGATGATGTATTGGTGAGAGGACAAACGTAAGCTCTTCCTTTGTGACAACGTTCATGTCGTCCAACTCCGCATCCACCGCAACTTCATCAGCGGTGACCTTATCCAAGACGGCTTGAGGAATCGACACGCCCGTCTCGCCAAGTTTAACCAAACACATCCTGAGCCCAGAAATCTGTGCTTGCCTAATCTGAAGCGCGACAGCGTCTTCTTGATCCTTGATGTAACGTTGGATGAGATCAAAGTGAGTCTGCGCCTTAGTCTTGGCGGCGGCTTCGACCCTCTCTCTTTCTTTACGAACTAGATCAAGACAAGACTTCTGCATCTTCAGTTTCTCCGATTGAAATTTGAGAAGATCGCCCTTCGACTTCTCTTCAGCCTGCTTCAACTTACCCTCGAGAACCTGGTTTTTCTCCTCCAAAGCCTTCTTCTCCTCTTTGATCTTTTTAAGAAGATCCTCCCGCTTGTTGACCGCATCGGCCATCTTCTTTGCCGCCCAGGAACTCTCTAAGGCCACACGATTAGAAGCCGCGATCATCTGAAAATAAACAAAAGATGTTAAGATCGACAAGCCCGGAACAAGAAATCTGACGAAGAAACTTACGGTTGCTTCGGCATGTTTTAGCCTAAGAATAGCGTCCGAGTGAGGCAACTCCTCTAAAACCGGCCAGTCTGACTCGTTTCCTCTAACGCATGTCAGCATGTCGAAGCAGGCTCGAGGATTATTGATGAAGGATACGTCGCTTGCATATTGATAAGCGAAATTATGAATAGACGGGCGGACTTCCCCCTCTTTCACTTCGCGTCTTGGTCGCACCAAGACAAGCTCTTTTTTGGATTCAAAAGGCCTTGGGTTGCCAGACGAATCAGGGACAGTTCCATTGAATCTGTAGAGTCGTTTCCATGGGTCCTTCTGCTTAGCAGGCTCGCCGGAAGCCGCTATCTTGGTAGGGGCATCCTCGACCGACTTGTTCGTCTTGGACGCCTTCTTCGTTGGCCTCTCCTGAACCGACTTTTCCCCTGGAGGCCTTTTATTGGATGGGACCTTGGGAGGAAGGTCAGGAGGATTCGCCACCTGGGCAGACGACTTCTCGCCGACATCGGAGGATTGACTACCGCCTTGAAAAGATAAAAGTTTATCCTTATCTTTTGACGACTTGGCGGAAGAAGGAGGCTTGGACGAAATCTCTTTAGAATAGTCAACAGAGTCGATTCTCTTAACTTTGCCCATCCTCTTTGGCCTGACGAGTTCTTCAGGAGTAACTTTCGCCTTGGTGTCCCACTTGACTACATTGACAGAGGAGAAATCAGGACAAAACAAGGAAGAGATTATCGTAAAAACAATAAGCGAACCTTCGGAGATCCACGGAAGAAACTTGTTAATACGCTCGCGAGTAAGATCTGCCCACTTGCGTATACCGAGAGCCTGAATCTGCTCGAGAATGGGGAAGTAGTTATCGGGATACGGCTTCAGGAAAGGGTGGAGCACTGCAAAGACAAAAAGGAATTAAGTAAATTGTCTCGTTCGAAAGATAACAAACTTGGGACGACATCTACCATAATCTGTATTCCAAGACGTCCTGATGAGTTCCTTCTGCTCGTCAGGAACGACTAATGAGGACAATTCAACAAAGAAATAGGATCGCTGCCAGTTGTTGATCTTCGAGGGCGCATCTGTCAGAACGCGGTTGCCACTTTTGAATTTAACCGCAAAACATCTTGGGCTAGTAGCCTTCATACGGTTGATCGACGTCATTTCCTCGAAAATCTGTGCCGTTATTGTAATGCCGACTTCAGCTCCTAGCACTAGAAGACCGACTATGTGATGAACCGCAACGGCCGAGAGTTGCGAGACGGCAATTTCGCGGCGATGGCAGTACGAAATCAACAAGTCGGGTAGCGGAAACCAACAAAGACAACCCCCGGTATCAGTGTTGATAAAGTATGACTCATAAAGGGTCATGTATCCCGGAGGAGGATTCCAAGGACGGTCAAGCGGAAAGGGGATGACGACTTTGATTCTTGAATCCGCTCCGCAGTCTTGAAGCATGGATCTCACCGACTCCGCGGTAGATCGGGTCCCAAAGACGTTACCGAACATTTCGCCAGGACCACCCGGAGATACGGGAGAAGGGGCGTTCCCATCAAAACCGTCTTGACCAATGTCAATACCGTCATCGTCGCCATCAGAATCTCGTAGCTACGGAATAGTAAAATCTTCCCGACCAGAGCTCTCAGCAGCATTAGTTCGACGTGATGCCTCGCGGCGACGACGAAGTTCTTCTAACTCAAAATGAACAGGATGATTCCTCAAGTCGGACGAAGTACTTGAGGACGAAGCAGCAGAAGGTGTGGGTTGACGACTTGATGAATCTTCCGCGGACGAGACAGTAACAATTTCCTTGTCTTTGCTCGATGAACAACGGATCAAAGACATGATTTGCGGAAGAACAGACGAAGAACGCAAACAACAAGTAATATTTTGATCTAGAAAACCTAAGGATATAAGGCGGAGCAACGGCGGAGAGAGAGCCGGAAAATAAAAACGGCAGAGAGAATAAATTACCTTTCGAGCTTCTTCACGCCAAGTGAAATGAAGAAATGAGGAGTGGGAAGGAACCTTTTATAATGAAAATGACGGCGCATGAATCGAGGTAATAATTACCTAGACAACGCTTCGTATCTCGCACCTATCCGACCAATCGAACCAAGGATCTATTCCGGTTCTACCAGTTCGAATCTAACCATTCAAATTGCGCCCGGCCTGAATCGAGCCGAAAGGACCCAATAAATATATGGGCCTGGGCAAAAGCAAGGTGGGCCTAAGGAAAAGCAAGGCTTGTCGACTAAAATGAAATGGGCCTACAAACTCATCTCTTAAACCGTAAGTTAACTCTTCGTAATGACGACTTGAATTCAAGTCGCCACACTGGGGGAGGGCTTATTGTTGGATTCAAGTTTAGCACTTTCCCAAAAAGGCCTATTCATGAGTATAGGTCGGCCCAGAATGGAAAGCCGGTAAAAGGCCCAAGACAGTAAAACTTAGGTAAAACCGGACTTAGGGCAACCGGCTTACATTAGGGTTTGGAAGGAGTTAAATCATGAGAAGGGCTAAGGCGGCGCTTGACGACATCGATGATATGAAAATATTCCATATCTCGATAAAGTCGGATATTAGGAAATATTCGCATTTATCATCTATTTTCCTTATTTATAAACCGACTTGTAGCCCTATAAAAAGGGACCTTATTGATCAATAATAAACACGCTTTTTCTTATTACTTGGTGCCCGAGAGATTTTAGAGCGAATTTAACCTAAATACCTCTCCGGCGACTTTAACATCTTTTTACCGACTTCCGACTTGGAAACACCGGTTACAAACCCTAAATTCCCAATTCTCACCGCGTTCATTAATCCTTCTTTTAGAATCCCTAATTCACAAACCCTAAAACTATTTCTATCTTCGGATAGACCGAGTTACGATCTTACGGACGATTTTGGTGGATGTGAGATTCTTCATAAAATTATGATCTTCATAAAAGGCGTCCAAGTTGTAGCACTCTAAGGTAAAGAGCCATTGGAGAGTTATGGCTCCTTTTTGTGAATACATCCGAATATGGTAAGTATTCAAACAAGAGGATCTGCCTGAGCATGTGGGTGATGGTGCATTGGAAGGTGATTCTTGGAGTCTCTGGTGTAAGAATGTCTCCTAGTCGCTATACATGGGTTTGAAGTGTATTAAATATGTGAAATTAAGGCAAACTGGAAATCCACTGATTTAGAAGTTTAATAACTTTTTAAACCATAAATGATTTTGAACCGAATAAACAAAATTTTCTTGTATACCGTTAATTCCATATAAGATCCAAATGATCGTGGATATTTTTAGGCTAAACAAACACGGATTTTACAAAAAACAAAGTGATCAACAACAAAATCAACAAACCCCTCATTCATTTACTTCGTTTGGGCAATATTTTAACGATCTTCGTAGATACGGAAACAATTTTTCCAGAGTATTAAGTCATTAGTTTTTGTCGTATTAAAAATAATTATATGGAATGAACGAAAAATATTTTTTTTAATATATTTTGAAAACATTTTTATTACTTATTGCACATAATAGTCTCAAAATTTATAATAGATATTAGCATAAAACCTCTAAAATCAACCAAGATTTTACAATTGGCCAAATATTTAATCCAAGATCAATTACTATATCAATACTTCAAAACTCTACGGAGATTTAAATACATTAGAATTAACAAAGTTTACGTTATAATTATAAATTTTAAAATTTAGAAGATCATTCGGCAAACAAAAGGTTTGAATGTAAATAAAAACATTTTTATTTGTTTCAATATTCTTATTAATTTTAAAATTTAGATTATTATGGTTTAAATCAAAAGTTCGACTATATTGGAGGTAAAATAGCATTCTTCTAGGTATAGAAAAAAATAACGATATTTTTTTGTCAATAAGAGAAAACTAAAGAAATCTATTGTTCACTAATCCAGCTTGATGGCTTCAGTCCAACGTGGAAAATAACGATATTTATTTTAGAGTAAGAAATATAAATGAATTGGAGAAAATATAGATGTGGATTGGAGATGTTTTTAGTTAACATACTCCCCTCATCATGTTCTTATGCACGCAACTAAAAAGGTAAAAAAGGTAAAGTTTGGATTCTAAAACAACAAAAGAACCAATTTTGTAGGAAACTGATTTTAATATTAATAAATATGAAATGCTAAAAAGGATGGAAACTACAAAAAAAAAAAAAACATATGATATTGTGTTATATTTTGCAAATTGTTTCCTTATACAGCACAATTTAATAATCAAAATATGCAATGCTCAATTGTAACTGGCATTTAAATTTTTCTTTTGTTTCAAGGGCTTTTGTTGCTTTTGTTACAATTAAACTAACATGAAAAAAAATCGATAGAAATGTTAAAGAAAAAAAATGTATAACACTGTCACTACTTAAACAGTTTTTTAGTAGCCTGGGAACATCGGTGGTGGAGGCGATGCATATTGGAATCCAATGTGTGGTGGTAGGACGAAATCACCATTATTATCTTCTGGTGGTGGTGCAACTTTGTCGGAGGACGTAGAAGGCGATGATGATGATGATGATGGAGTGGCGAGTGATGGTTCTGGTGCTTCTGATTGTGTAGGTGATGAGACCGCTTCATTTGATCGTGTTGGGGCATCAACCGGTTTAGAGAATTGTGTTGGGGCGTGAACTGGTTCGAGAACTGGTGTTGGAACTTGAATTGGTGACTGGAATGATTCTGATGATGGACTTGGTACTTGGATTGGGGTTTCAACCGGTGTTGGAGCCTCAACTGGTGGTTGATCTGCTTCTGATGATGGGGTTGGTGCTTGGGTTGGGGATTGAATCGGTCTTGGAATATGAATTGGTGAAAAAATCGGGGATTGATCCGATTCAGAAGATGGAGCTGGGACTTGAACTGGTGTTGGAGCTTGCATTGGTGACAAAATCGGTGATTGATCTGATTCGAATGATGGAGTTGGGGCTTGAACCGGTGTTGGAGCTTGAATTGGTGGTTGGATTATTATATGTGTTGGTGGTGGTGAGAAAATTGGTGGAGGCGGAGAATAAACTGGTGGTGGAGGTGGAGAATGGACTGGTGGCGGTGGTGAATATACTGGTGAAGGTGGTGGTGGAGAGAAAACTGGTGGTGGTGGAGGTGGTGATGGAGGTGGAGGAGTGGCAACTGGTGGGGGTGGGGAGTGTATTGGTGCTGGTGGTGGAGGAGAATATACTGGAGGCGGTGGTGGCGAGTAAACCGGAGGTGGAGGTGGCGAGTAAACTGGAGGTGGTGGTGAATAAACCGGTGGTGGTGGCGAGTAAACTGGAGATGGTGGCGAAGAAACCTGTGGTGGTGGCGGGGAAGGCATTGGTGGTTGAGGTGGTGGTACATGTGTTTCTTCTACTTTAGGTGGTGGTGGGGGACGACGGTTTTTAACCGGAGATGCATCATACGGATCTTCCTTTGGTGGTGAAACCGGTTTAGGAGTTTTTGATTGTTGTGGCGGTTCAAGTTTAGGTGATTCTTCTTGTTTTGGCGGATTTATTTTTGGTTGTTCCGGTTTAGGGGATTCTTCAAGTTTAGGTGTTTGTGATTTAGGAGATTCATTTTTTGGTGGCTCAGGTTTAGGTGTAGGTTGTACATGAGTTTTTGGAGTTTCAGGTTGTGATGGTTTTTGTGGTTCTGGTTTTGGTGACTCAGTAGGCTTTGGCATAACCGGTTCTCTCGGTTTTGATGGATTAGTTTCTGGAGTCTTTGGTGATGGTTGAGATCCACCGATGCTACCGCCAGAACATTTGTCCTTGCTACAATCCACGGGACGACTAACCACCGGTAAGCATTGTTTATCCGATTTCTGATTTGGTCTATTCTTCAAACAATTACTTGTATCATCAAATTGTTTCCCATTGTTTTTCCCAGGAACACAAGTCTCAGCTTCTCCACTGAAATAATTGTAAGAAAACTTAAAGTTTTCCAAATTAGACAATTTGCAAAACGTGTCGGCAACAAATCCGGTTAGCTTATTATTCGACAAATCCAACTGCTCAACGCTAGATAAACTTGACAAGGTCGATGGTAAACTACCAACAAATCCGTTATTGCTCGCATCAAAAACCGTCACATTGTTAAGCGAACCGATCTCGTTCGGGAAGCAACCGGTTAAATTATTTCCAGTGAAAACAACTTCATTGAGATTCCTCATCTGGCCGATCGATCTCGGTATACAACCACTGAATTTATTGTTCGCGAATGTCACAACTGAAGCAGTCGATTTCCCAATCGTACCGGGTATAACCGATTCAAACCGGTTATTGTTTAAAAAAATCGCATCAAGATCTTTATCAAATATCTCAGATGGCAAACTTCCTTCGAATTCGTTGTACCTTAGATCGAGAAACTTCAAAGACGGCCACGAGAGTGAAACTTCTGGAAATTGGCCGACGAATCGATTGTTGCTAACATCGAATTCGTACATCAATACAAGTTTCGATAAGCTTTTTGGAATAATCCCACAGAACCGATTAGAATTGATGTGAAACATAGCTAGATCGGTCATAAGACCTAGCTCTGGTGGTAAATGTCCTGCGATATCGGCATGATTAAGATCAACACCAGCAACGACATTGAGGCTGGGATCATCTAAGGCTTCCGCACAATAAACTCCGTTGTAAGAACAAACATCGGATCCGACCCAATTTTTTGTGGTCTTGAACGGGTCGGAGTAAATAGCTTTTTTCCAGGCTTGAAGAGCAATGTAAGCTCCTCTTAGACGGTCGTTTTCAAATTTGAGGTTTGGATCGACTTTATTGATGGTAAAGCATTTTTGTTCTAAGTTGTTCGTGAGATCAGCGTTTTCTGGGAATGAGGCTTCATCGTTGGTGGCCACAATGGAAGAAATAATGAAGATGAAGAAGAAGAAGCAGCCAAAGAGCTTCTCCATTTTTTTTTTCAGAAACCTTGGGAAGCCCAAGGCTGCTTAATAGAAGAATCTTGAGAGAATAATCTAAGAATGAAAGAAATGTATTATAAGAGAAAGGTGAAAAACAGACTTCATAATTTGCTATATTTACATGTTGTGAAATTGTTTTTTTTTTTTGCAACATTATAAAAATAGCAAATTAGTATTGCTAATTTGGATTTTAAACGACAACTATTTCAGGCCATGGACGTTGTCCATAGACTCCATGCCCTCTTTCTTTTGCTATATCTGAATGGTTGATCAATGATTCTACGGTCTATTATATACTCCCTCCGTTTCACGAAGATGTAAGTTTTAAGAAAAAAATTTGTTTCACAAAGATGCAAGTTTTGTATTTCCAATGTAAACTTTTGAGTTGTTTACCTATTTTACCCATGTTAAATAAATGAGAATACACTTTTCAAGATAAAGTTAAAAGTAATAATAATATTGTTGAGAGGTTAAAATTGACATTGCAAATTATTTCTTAAAGTGTGTGAAAATGTTAAAACATGCATCTTTGTGAAACAGAGGGAGTAATAATTATGAAAAACATTTCTTAGTACATGCAAGCCCGTTTACTACATTTCTTTCCGATAGACCTCAGATTCTTTAATATCTTATATCATTAAATTCATATAATTTCAAGTTGGTTAGTAGCATTTCAGTTTTTGTTTTTACAATATTTAGTGTATTATATTAAAATGTGGCAAGAGTTTACTTTGTACATACAAAGCTCTATTAAAAAAATCAAGCTCTCCCTCCCTTCTCTCTTCAAAATCTTTTCGAGAGAATGTGAATTCCAGTGTGTCCTAATTATTTCCAATCTCGACCAGAAATTTATTTTCTTGTTTTTTTGTTTTTGTTTTTTGTGTTCTAGATTTGGGATGTTTTCCCAATCGTATCTTTTAATAACTTCTGACTTATATGTTTTAAAGTTCAGATTTAGTTTTTGCTTTTGCAAATCTATCTAATCTTTCGTCGGTTTATATTTGTGATCTGGCGGTTTTCAGTCAAATCTCCATTGTTGCTATTCAGTATTTACTCTTAATTTTTGATGTAGCATATCGTATGGTGTTCGGGCTTTGGTGTTCGATAAGCTTACGTTGGATTGTACGTTAGATTACTCTTTGGTTTTGGTGCTTACTCGGTTAAGGGATAAATATAAATCCCATACGAGATATTATTTAGATCTATAGTTAGATTACGCTTGGTTTATAAATATGACGTAGGATTATGTAAAGATCACCACTGATATTTTTATTCAATTGCAGTTCAGAGCTTCACAAAGACTAAGAGGAGTACTCTTAAACTAAACTTGTTATCGAAGAGAGTATCATTATTGTCAAGCCCGAGCTCGATCAAGTCTTATGCGATTTGCTCTATTTCTTTTCTCTCAAGCTTCTGCTGCTTTATTAATTGGTATCAGACATGAAACGTTTTGGGGATTCTTGTGTTTCAATTCCGCCAAAAAATTCAACCGGATCTAAGGTTTATCAACGTGAACCAGCTGTGTCATATTGGACGGAGCTTCGTCAAGCCCTTCTCGCGATGCAAGAAAATATACAAAACACGATTCATGCTTCGATCATGGAGATGGGCGATGCGCTTGCACATCGTTTGATTGGTCATAATCCTGTATTTGAGGATAATGAAACAGAGGGTGATGTAAACCCGTTTGCGGGTGGTGGTGTGTGAAACACCCCATCCAGGCCATAGGCCCGAGACGGATGTCTCACTATCCAAACCGTTCTAAGTTGAGGTTCGTTGTAAACCTCAACCCTAATTGTTCCATACTTAACCATTTCTAATCCTTTATTCATTCCATTCATTCATTCGTTTCCGAACTTATTCTAAGGCATTGAGCAACATAAGAAAAATAGACATTTTATTAATAAATAAAAGGTACCAATACAGTGTAGTCAATTCGCATTATGCTAATAGTATTCGGTCCTAACAATGTCTATCAATCTGACACACCACTCGTCACTTAGTCTTTGTGTCCGCGCCTAAGATGAATCATACCTATGATCCTCCTTATGACCTGAAACCAAATAACTCATGAATCATCTTTATACAAGTTAGCCATTCAACCTAGCAATTATTATGATTCTATATGATCCCACATTTCCCATTCAATCCGCAACCCTAGATTATATCAAGTTAATAATAAACCTTTCATGTACTTAGCCCAATACGCAACCGGACTAACACACGGATCAAAACCGCATCACGTCTGTATGGTCATTCACACACGACCATGAGGTCGTCCGCGTACGTCCATGCGGTCGTCCATGTGTGTCCGTGCGGTCGTCCATAGACGTCCGTACGGTCGTCCGCGTGTGTCCGCGTCGGGTCGACGACACGATCTTACAGTCGCGTTTGCGTACGTCCGTACGTACGCTCACGGTCGAATGCGCTACTGTCCCGAAGGATGTCACGGTCGACCCGCGATCGTACTACGATCGAACCGCGGTCATGCCAGTCGCGCGTCCGCGAACGGTTGTGACTGTTTGCACGAATGGATGCGAATGTTCATGCGTCCGACCACGGCCACGCTTAGCGTCCCACGTTCGACCTTGGACGTTCGTGGTGTAAGACTGCCACACGCACTGGCCAACTTCACGGCCGGCCACGGTTTTTTCCGACCACCCTTGATCGGTTCATACACGGTCCGATCACACTTTTAGTCCCACAGTTCTCGACTTAACCGTCCCCATAGACGTGTCATTAAACCGCTCCAGAAAATGTGACCCTTTACGACCCGTTGCATGAGTATAACCGCGCCCAATCCGCTCGTGGCTAATATAACGACCAAGGCCTTTGGCCGGTCGTGTATGGTTTAGACATGAACGCTTTTAAGGCCAAGTATAGGCTCTCCCTTTAACCGGTCCTATTCAGAAAAAGAAGAGCAATCCGGCCACACATTCAATCCGGCCGCTTGGCCCATTGGCTTGGCCGTGACCGACAAATAAAGGGGCTCGGATGTACCTTGGATGTTGTGGTTGATTTGCCATGATCCTAGGCCGTTTCTCCAGCCATGGTTTCCACTCCAATCGCCTTATCCAACCACCAACGCTTCTTAGACTCGCCGGCATTCTCTCTCAAGATTCCGGCCAACACTCTCTCCCTTTGTTCTCGGTTTTGTGGCTTTGTGCCTTACATAATTTCTGGGATTTTTCCCTTCCTTGTGTGTGCTCGAAAATGACCCCCAAGGGTCTTATTTATAGACCCAAAATTGCCCCATAACCGCCCAAAGGAAAGGTTCCCTTTGGTTGGGCAAATGGACACATCCCACCAAAGGTGTCCATTCGCTTATGAGCTACTCACTTGTACACTCCAGCTAGCTTAGTTCAGCTAGCTGCCAGCTACCTTAGCTGTCCAGCTCGGCCGTCTAACTCGTTTGAGCTAACCCCTTTGCTTCCAGCTGCTTTCCCTTTAGGTCAAACTCCCGTCTAGCTGAGCTTGACCTTATTCTGTCCATGGAACACTCTTTTAGATCCTTTTGATCGTGAGTTTTGTCTTCTGGTTCCACGGACAGCCCAAACGGCCCTTAGGCCGGTTTGGGGATGTTACAAGTCTCCCCCCCCCCTTGAAATGGATTCGTCCCCGAATCCACTCCAAGGTGTTCGTTTCTTATAAACTCCTCAAACCACTCTGGCTAGTCGGCCTTCATTCTGGTCTCGGTTTCCCAAGTTATCTCCTTAACCCCGTTACAAATCCATTCCACCTTGACCATCTGAATTACCTTCTTCCGGGTTGCTTTTTCCAGCCTATCCAGAATCCTTAAGGGTTTAGTTTCCAAAGTGAGATTTGCCTTTAGATCCTCTGTGATTTCGGGCATAATCTTGTCTTGATCCGAAAGGCACTTGCGCAATTGCGAGACATGGAACACATTGTGGAATGCTTCCATCTCATTGGGCAAGTCTAACTTGTAAGCAACCATCCCGACCCTTTCTAGAATCGTGAACGGCCCTAAGTACCTTGGATCAAGTTTCCAACGTTTGGAAACCCTTGCCCTTCCTTTGAAGGTAATCATCTTAAGGTAGACTCGATCCCCAACTTGGAACTCGATGTCTTTCCTTCTTTTGTTTGCGTAACTCCTTTGGCGGTCTTGCGCCTCCTTCATCTTTGCTCGTAGGAAACAGATTTGCTCGGTGGTCTCCTCAATTATATCTGCCCCAAGGACTCTTGATTCTACCACTTGCGTCCAACACAATGGGGTCCTGCAAGGCTGTCCATACAAAGCTTCATAGGGCGACATTCCGATGCTTGCTTGGTGTTGGGATTATGTCCTGAAATCACATTGTACTCACTCTAGAGATAGTTGTATTGTCGAGATCGGACAATTCATGTGATACTGGGTAATCATAATGTTTTGCTAGAAACTGCTTATGACAAATGAGTTGTAACTTATTTACAGTATCGTGTGAACCTACAGGGTCACACACCTAAGCAAGTTGGACATACTTCGTATGGGATTGATCATTGGCATATGGTTTGGTCGATGTGTATTGGATACACATCGTATATAAGTTTTAAAGAGGTGTGTCGATCGTCACCATTGGGTGCGTCGGTCGACACAAGACGTGTGTCGATCGACACAAGACGTGTGTCGATCGACACCATTAAGTGTGTCGGTCGACACAAGGCCGAAACCGAGACTGAAGTTTCGGTTTATGTCGAGGTCTGTATATAAGTGATCTTATACATTCGACCTAAACAGATGAGCGCCGCCATATAGTATTTTCTCAGAGAGAAAACACAGAAACCTCGAAGAACTCAGTTCCCAGGAGATCCGAGCCCCAGTACTAGCATCCCGGCGGATTCCAGCTTGTGTGCGTGTGGACTGAAGTAGAGGCGCAGCATCTGAGGCGCTCCAGAGATCTCGTTTATCTGACCATCTTCCGCTGCCAATCTCCAGGTAAACACAAGATCAGATCCTTGATTCAATTAACTAGACCCTAGATCCTAGGCTATCTAAAACATGACAGTAATTCTGAACTGGTAGAATTGGCTCGAAGTTCCATCAGTGGTATCAGAGCCTTAGGGTTTTACATTGAATCGAACCTGTTCATAGAATTTGATGATTTAAATTTGCAAGCTAGGTTGTTTGGTAAAGAACAGATGAGATCGATTTCGATCAAGATCGAGTCTATGTTTTCGCACAGTGTCGATCGACACACTAGGTGTGTCGGTCGACACAGAACAGCGAAAACGACAGATTCGGCGGCTAGGGTTTTTCGCGAAGAAAACCGAAAGCCTTCTGTTTCGATCGACACAGGTTGAGTGTCGGTCGACACAGAGCAGATTCGGTCGAGTGTCAATCGACACAGGTTAGTGTCGGTCGACACAGACCTAGCGAATGGTTAATCGGTTCAATTGGATTGGACCGGTTATCATGCCTGGTTAAGTCCGAATAGATCGGTTTAAATTGGATGAATTGGTTCAATTGGATTGAACTGATTATCTCAATTAGAAAGAACCGATGGGATTAATCAGTTTGATTGGATAAAACGGTCCAATTGAATTGGACCGGTTATCGCAATCAGTTGAAACTGATTAAAACGGTTTAAAATTGGATGAATTGATTCAATTGGATTGAACCAATTATCACAATTAGTATAAACCGATTTGAATGGTTGAGATCAGTTTGATCTGATAAGTCGGTTCAATTGGATTGAACCGGTTATCAAAACTGTATGCGGTTAAGGTGTATGTCGACCGTCACACACGGGTTGTGTCGATCGACATGACCGGTTCGATGAACCAGGTTAATTGGATTAACTGGTTATTGAAGTCCGGTTTTGTTTGGTGGTGTCGATCGACAGACATAGTCTGCGTCGATCGACACACTGTACGAAATTCTGGTTATTAAACCTTGAATTTGCAGAAACCAAACTAGACTTAAACCTTGATCAAAGCTTAGCTTCAATATGGTCAACTGTCAAGACTCATTTGATTGTTGTGATAGTCTTGCCAAGAGCTTGGTATCCACAATTACGTGAGTAAGGCAGATAGCAATATTGATGGTCTTGCAGTGCTTGACACCAACAATTACATGACCTAATAGATTGATTTGCTAACCTTTCAGAGTTTAGTTTCCTCAACTAAATATCAAGTGACCTTGATGTCTTGCCCAATTTTGTATACTGTGAAAACTTGTGTCGTTTGTTGGATAGTCTTGGAGTCCTTGGTATCCACTGCAACATGAGTATGGCAGGTGGTCATTGACAGACTTGCAGTGCGACTGTCATATGATCACAAGACAGAAGAAATTGGTTTTACTTGACTGGGCTATCAGAAGTTCTGGGCCCAGAGACATCAGAGTGGATTAGACATAGTTTGTCTTATCTGCGACCAAGAGTAGTACTGGGTACAATTAGCAATGATTTGCTTACCTAGATAACTAAAGTCTGAATAACGGCGAGTCGCCCACTCGAATTTTAGTAATCTGAGGATCTTGGTTCATTATATTCATAGAGGAAACATTATTTGAGTATAATGCGAGTTTTCTTATTAGATAAGATTTCTCATGGAAAGCATAACTAAATCTTTGTTTTTCTTGGATTTCAACTTATGTCTGAGACTACTTTCTCATTGCGATCCGTCCTTGAGAAGGACAAGTTAAATGGATCGAATTTCCTTGATTGGTATCGGAATTTGGGATTAATTCTCAAGCAGGAGAGCAAGGACTATGTCCTTGAGAAAGATCTTCCAGAAAGGCTTGGGACCAATCGCTCGAATGCAGTATATGATGCTTGGAATAAGCATTATATTAATGCGGTAGATGTGCGTGGTCTGATGTTGGCTACCATAAACTCAGACTTGAAGAGTCAGTATGAGAACATGGAGTCGCCAATAGAGATGATCACCAGCCTGAAACTGAAGTTTCAGGATCTGGCACGAGTTGAGAGATTCCAGATGGTGAAGTCTCTCACTGGGTGCAAGCTACCAGAGGATGCTCCAGTGAGTCCTCATGTCATTAAAATGATGGGTTACATTAATAACCTGGGGAAACTGGAATGTCCTGTCATCTTAGAGTTGGCCACTGACATCATTCTGCAGTCACTGCCGTCTAGTTATGATAAGTTTATCAAAAGCTATATCAAGAATAACTTGACGAAGACGTTGACTGAGCTGCATGGCATGCTCAAAACAGCAGAGCAAAACATCATAAAGGGTAAAAGATATGAGAAATCTTGTGTTGGCAAGGGTAGAGGCAGGGACGTCCAGATGTGGAATCAGGATAAGCCTGTGTCATCTTATAAGCCCAAGTCAGGCCCATCTGGTGTTAGGAAATGCTTCTACTGCGATAAGTCAGGGCATTGGAAGAGAGATTGCATTAAGTTATTGGAAGATTCACAAGAGATGAAGGAGATGTATGGTACTTCTTCTTCAGGTATTGTGTTATTACTTCAAGTTCTATGTTTGTATTGGATACTAGTTGTGGTACTGATATTTTGGAAATATGCAGGACCTAAGCAACGGTAGAACGTTGAAGAAAGGACAAGTGGAACTGCGTGTCTGGTATGAAGCAATGGTTGCTGCATGAGCCGTAGAGATTCTCCACTTGTAGGAGCTTTTCATACTTGGTTTTAGAAATTAAGTAATTGCTACTATGTATCTGCCTTGTGCAGAGATGTCTTTCATTTTCTTGTAAAGAATTTGGATGTTTTTCATTTTGATAAAAGACAAGTTTTGTTCTTTAGATCTTAATGAAATATCATATGGTAGCACCCCATTTGGAATGGGTTTTATATCTTAAACCAGCGAAAGTTAGAATATAACACAAATACTAAAAGTTTAAGTCTGATGACTCGAACTCGACTTTTCCTTGGCATAGTCGTTTGACCATACAGAGTGAAGCGGATTCAGAAGTTCCATAGTTTTGGACTCATTCGATTATAAATCATTTGAGATATGAATTCTGTTCACTGGACCAAATGACTAAGGCCTTTTTAGCAGAGCTAAAAAAATGGGTCAGAGGCTTATTGGGCCTTACACATACTGATGTATGCGGCCCGATGAGCATTAGTGCCAAAGGAAATCTTTTGTACTTCATTACCTTATTGATGGCATCAATAAGTAAGGCTGTGTTCATTTGATGAGACACGAGCAGGAATCCCTTGAGGAGTTCCAAGATGAAGTGTAGAACCAATTTGACAGAAGTATTGAGATCCTCGATTGAATCGCGGAGAAAAATACTTGAGTCAAGAATTGGGTGATCATCTGACAGAATGAATCGGATCTTATTAGATATGCTCCGATTAATGATGGGTCACAGGAATCTTCCATGATCATTTAAGAATACGTTCTAAAATGTCTATGTTTACGCTAAATAAGTTTCTATCAGAATCAGTGAAAAAACACCACATTGGATGTGGACTGGGTGATTTCCAAATTTGTTTTTCTGATTAATTGGGATTGCAAGGTTTGTGTAAGACAGTAGTCAACAAACAAACTTGAACCCATATCTGATAAGGTCTACCTCGCTGGTTGTCCTAAGGAAACCAAGTCTTGCTAATTTTGCAACCAATCCGAGGACAAACTATTGTTGTTCGGAACTGTGTCTTTTGAGAAAGATCGTACTTTCAAAAGGAACAGTGGGAGTAAAAGTACACATCGAAGAAATTCGATAAACACAGGAGGCTGCTCAACCTGTTGAGGGAGAGCAGCGGTTGGATCTACAAAGTGTTGTAGGACCTACACGTGTGGAGCCTGAAATTCGCAGATCCGAAAGGATCCGTCACTAACTCGAGAGTGATTTCTCGTAACCAATTGTCGTGATCTATTGATCATTGAAAAGTGACGAGCATGTGAAATTCAAAGAAGCGATGGTGAGCCCCAACTCCGAAAATTAGCTGGGTATGCATGTTAGCTTCACCGATCCATTTCTGGATTGAAGCAAACATCTTGGAGTTGGAATCAACATTCTGATAATGTGGTCAAAAGTTTTGACTTGATCAGAAAGAAATGAAACCATGCGTTTACAAGAAGACCAGCGGGAGCGTAATTGCAATTCTCACACTGTATGTAGATAACATACTTAATCTCATAAACGACGTTCCGACGCTAAAGTCTTGTCAAGATTTGGGTCGGAAGTCAAGTTTAACGATGGACATGGGAGAAGGCCGTAAAAGTTCTTGGAATAAGGATCCATTGGAATGGATCAGAAAGGCTAATTGGATCGTGTCAAAATCCTTATGTTGATAAGGTATTGGACAGTTCCAATATGCATGATTCCAAGAATGACTTCATACCAAAGGTCTTATGGCAATAATCTTAGCAAGATGAAGTGTTTTGAACACTGTCTGAACTAGTATTAATGAGTGTGATTGCCTATGCTGCTGCAATGGAATCCATCATGAATGCCATATTTTGCGCTCGTCTAGATGCAGCTTATGCATAAAGCATGACGAGAAAATACCAATATATTCCGGTAATAGTCACTGAACAGTTACCAGAAATATCCCAAGTGTTTGAGGAACACTAAGGATACATTCGTGGTGAACTAATAAAGTGACAAACCAGTTGAAAGTAGTTAGACGGACAAAGACGATTACCGGTTCCCACCTGGTTATGTCTCTTTGTCTGAATAGAGGTGCTATCTGTTGGAAAGGCTCCAAGCAGTGGACCGTAAAATAGTGCTTTTATCTGAATGGCGGTGTGGTTTGTTGGAATTGTTTCAAGCAATAACACCGCAGTCTCTCCCACAACCTAAGCACGAAATTTATTCTGTTGCTGTAGGTATAAGATATCTGAAGAGATGATCTTGATTCTAGTGGGAGTTATTTTAGTTATGTTGTGATCTTTACATAGACATGTTATGGTAGTATTTATGTAAGTCAAACTGACATCAGCATTATTTAATTATTGGATAATTAAATAATGGTCCTAAAGTATTTTATGTTCATCTTATAGGTCATCAAGTTGAGGACTTGATCATGAAACCCTATAAGTAAAGATGACATAAATTATGATTGTCCCTAGTCAAGGTTGTTAAAATGGAACACTAACAACCGCGCGAGACTAGCATGTGAGGTGAATGTTGGACTAAGTTTCATGGAGTCAATGATATGATTATCACAGTCAGTCACATAGATATATGTTGGTGAACGTATGATCGGACATGACCCGCTAATGAGAACTCCACAGGATAGTTATATCAGTGTCATGGGAGGTTCTCATTACGACTATAGAGTATAGTCCTTAGACCTGAGTTCATCATGCTTTCTAGCATATGAATTGGTGCGTTTTGACCTTGTCAAACGTCGTTCCGTAACTGGCGGCTATAACGGCATTGCTTATGCGTATCATGAAGTATGTGTAGAAACAGGGATGGAACAAGATGGGATTTGTCCCTCCTGGATAACGGGAGATAAATATCTCAGGGCCCATCGAAGATTTGATACTGAGAAAATGCATGGCCGTGCTCAAACGAGGTGATTGTCAGTCGTTTGTTTTATCAGTATAGATCAGGAATTCGATGAACATGATGTTGGCTATAATAAGGATGACACAGTCTCTTGCCTTATGCCATATCGAGATATAAAGACGAAGGGATTGTAGGAATAGGTGATTCCAGTACAAGTGGGAGAATGTTGGGATTATGTCCTGAAATCACATTGTACTCACTCTAGAGATAGTTGTATTGTCGAGATCGGACAATTCATGTGATACTGGGTAATCATAATGTTTTGCTAGAAACCGCTTATGACAAATGAGTTGTAACTTATTTACAGTATCGTATGAACCTACAGGGTCACACACCTAAGCAAGTTGGACATACTTCGTATGGGATTGATCATTGGCATATGGTCTGGTCGATGTGTATTGGATACACATCGTATATAAGTTTTAAATAGGTGTGTCGATCATCACCATTGGGTGCGTTGGTCGACACAAGACGTGTGTCGATCGACACCATTAAGTGTGTCGGTCGACACAAGGCCGAAACCGAGACTGAAGTTTCGGTTTATGTCGAGGTCTGTATATAAGTGATCTTATACATTCGACCTAAATAGATGAGCGCCGCCAGATAGTATTTTCTCAGAGAGAAAACACAGAAACCTCGAAGAACTCAGTTCCCAGGAGATCCGAGCCCCGGTACTAGCATCCCGGCGGATTCCAGCTTGTGTGCGTGTGGACTGAAGTAGAGGCGCATCATCTGAGGCGCTCCAGAGATCTCGTTTATCTGACCATCTTCCGCTGCCAATCTCCAGGTAAACACGAGATCAGATCCTTGATTCAATTAACTAGACCCTAGATCCTAGGCTATCTGGAACATGACAGCAATTCTGAACTGGTAGAATTGGCTCGAAGTTCCATCACTTGGTAACTGTTGTTGTAAGCAAACTCGGTCAAGGGAAAATAATTTTCCTAAGAGTCTCCCCAATCCAGAACACATGATCTCAACAAGTCTTCTAGCGTTTGTATGGTCCTTTCTGACTGACCATCCGTTTGTGGTTGATGAGCTGTGCTCATGTTCACTCTCGTTCCTATTGTTGGGATTATGTCCTGAAATCATATTGTACTTACTCTAACGATAGTTGTACGTCGAGATCAGACATGTTGTATGATACTGGGCGAGTGCAATGCTTTGCTAGAAGCCTCTTGCAGTCTCTAAGTTGTAGACTTACTGCCAGTATTATATGATCCTATAGGGTCACACACCTAAGCAATCTGGAAGCTTATATATGGGAATAATCATCATGGTGGTGATCAAGATGATGTGTATTGGATACATATCAATATTGATTAAAGAAAGGTGTGTCGATCGACACAGTTGGTGTATCGATCGACACAGGGTCGATTCCGAAACTGATGTTTCGGTTTATGACTTAGACTTTTTCGGTTAAACCCGAAAGAAAGTTTAGTCATAACAGGTCGTATATATAGGCTTATATGGTCGAACTGAACCCTAAGCCATTCACTTTTCTTGATTAGAAAAAACAGAAACTCTCTCGATTCAATTCCCAGATCCGGCACTAGCATCCCGGCTTTCCAGGTTGTGTGCGTGTGGACTACGATAGAGGCGAGGCATCAGAATCGCTCTTGATCTCGTCTTACATGATTCATCTTCCGCTGCCAGAACAAGTTAAACGCAAGATCCCTGATTCAATTACCTAAACCCTGAGATCCTAGGCTCGGAATTCAGACTTAGGGTTGCCTAATCGGATTAGGAATTACTAGGAATTCCATCAGTGGTATCAGAGCCTTAGGGTTTTATCATTGAATCAGCCTGCTTAGTAGAATTTGATGATTTAAATTCGTTCATAAGATAGTATGAATAAGAACAGGTTAGGTCGATTCAAATCGAAAACGATTCTTTGTTTTCGCAGAGTGTCGATCGACACACTAGGTGTGTCGGTCGACACAGAATAGCGAAATCGACAGAGTCGGCGGCTAGGGTTTTTCGCGAAGAAAAACAGAAAGCCTGCTGTGTCGATCGACACAGGTTGAGTGTCGGTCGACACAGACCTTGCGATTGGTTAATCAGTTCAATTGGATTGGACCGGTTATCATGCTTGGTTAAGTCCGAACAGATCGGTTTGAATTGGATGAATTGGTTCAACTGGATTAAACTGATTATCCCAATTAATATAAACCGATTTGATCGATTGAGATCAGTTGGATCTGATAAGTTGGTTCAATTGGATTGGACCGGTTATCAAAACTGTCTCCGGTTTAGGTCTATGTCGACCGTCACACATGGGTTGTGTTGATCGACATGACCGGTTTAATGAACCGGGTAAATTGGATTAACCGGTTATTAAAGTCAGGTTTTGTCTGGTGGTGTCGATCGATAGACATAGTCTGCGTCGATCGACACAGTGCTCGAAATTCTGGTTATTGAACCTTGAATTTGCAGAAACCAAACTCGACTTGAACTTTGATCAAAGATTAGCTTCAATATGGTCAACTGTCAAGACTCATTTCGTTGTGTGATGGTCTAGCCAAGAGCTTAGTGTCCACAATTACGTGAGTAAGGCAGGTAATAATGTTGATGGACTTGCAGTGCTTGACATCAACAATTACATGACCTAAGAGATTGATTTGCTAACCTTTTAGAGTTTAGTTTCCTCAACTAAATATCAAGTAACCTTGATGTCTTGCCCAATCTTGTCTACTGTCAAGACTTGTTTCGTTGATGGATAGCCTTGGAGTCCTTGGTATTCACTACTACATGAGTAAGGCAGGTGATCATTGATAGACTTGCAGTGCGACTGTCAATGATCACAAGACTGAAGAGATTGGTTCACTTGACTGGGCCATCAGAAGTTCTGGGCCCAGAGACGTCAGAGTAGATAAGACATGAATTGTCTTATCTGCGACCAAGAGTTGTACTGGGTACAATTAGTAATGATTTGCTTACCTACATAACTAAATTTTGGGTGATGGCGAGTCGTCCACTCAGATTTTGGTGAAATATGGATCTTGGATCATTATATTCATAGAGGAAACATTGTTTGAATATAATGCGAGTTTTCTTATTAGATAAGATTTCTCATTTCATGGAATACATAACTAAATCTTTGTTTTCTTGGATTTCAGCTTATGCCTAAAACTACTTTCTCATTGCGATCCGTCCTTGAGAAGGACAAGTTAAATGGATCAAATTTCCTAAATTGGTATCAGAATTTGAGAATAGTTCTCAAGCAAGAGAATAAGGACTATGTCCTTGAGAAAGATCTCCCCAAAATGCTTGGGACCAATGCCTCGCATGCAGTATATGATGCTTGGAATAAGCATTATATTGATGTGGTAGATGTGTGTGGTCTGATGTTGGCTACCATGAACTCGGACTTGAAGAGTCAATACGAGAACGTGGAGTCGCCAATAGAGATGATCACCAGTCTGAAACTGATGTTTCAGGAACATGCACAAATTGAGAGATACCAGACGGTTAAATCTCTCATTGGGTGCAAGCTACCAAAGGATGCTCCAGTCAGTCCTCATGTCATTAAAATGATGGGTTACATTGATAACCTGGGGAAACTGGATTGTCCTGTTAGCCTAGAGTTGGCTACAAACATCATTCTGCAGTCACTGCCGTCAAGCTATGATAAGTTTATTAACAGCTATATCAAGAAAGGCTTGACGAAGAAGTTGACTGAACTGCATGGCATGCTCAAGATAGCAGAGCAAAACATCATAAAGGGCAAGAAATTTGAGAAATTTTGTATAGACAAGGGTGGAGTCAAGGCCATTCAGATTTGGAATCGGGATAAGCCTGTGTCATCTTTTAAGCCCAAGTCAGGCCCATCTGATGTTGATAAATGCTGCTACTGTAAAGAGTTTGGGCATTGGAAGAGAAATTGCATTAAATTCTTGGAAGATTCACAAGAGATGAAGGAGATGTATGGTACTTCTTCTTTAGGTATTATGTTATTACTTCAAGTTCTACGTATGTATTGGATACTAGTTGTGGTACTGATATTTTGGAAATATGCAGGGCCTAAGCCACAGTAGAAAGTTGAGAAAAGGACAAGTGGAACTGCGTGTCTGGTATGGAGCAATGGTTGCTACATAGCCGTAGAGATTCTCCACTTGTAGGAGCCTTTCAAGCTTGGTTCTTGAATTAAGTAATTGCTGCTATGTACATGCTTTATGCAGAGATGTCTTTCATTTTCTTGTAAGAATTTGGATGTTTTTCATTCTGATAAAAGACAAGTTTTGCTCTTTTGATCTTAATGAAATAATATATGATAGCACCCCTTTTGATAATTGGGTTTTATGTCTTGAACCAATATACACCAGAATATAACATAAATACCAAACGGTTTAAGTCTGATGACTTGAACTCGATTTTCCTTAGCATAGTCGCTTTGACCACATAGAGTGAAGCGGATTCAGTAGTTCCATTGTTATGGGCTTTAGGCTCATTTGATTATAAATCATTTGAGACATGAATTCTGCTTGCTGGGCCAAATGACTAAGGCTTCTTTAGCAGAGCTAAAGAAAAGGGCCAGGGGCTTATTGGGCCTCACACGTACTGATCTAAATGGCCCGATGAGCATTAATGCCAAAGGAAATCTTCAATACTTCATTTGCCTTATTGATGACTTCAGTAAGTATAGTTGTGTTCTTTTGATGAGACACAAGTAGGAATCCTTTGAGGAGTTCCAAAATGAAGTATAGAACCGATTTGACAGAAGTATTGAGATCCTCGATTAGATCGCGGAGGAAAATACTTGAGTCAAAAATTGAGTGATCATCTAAATGAGTGTGTAGTCATATCACAACTCTTTTCTCCTGAAAACCTAAATGGTGTTTCTAAGAGAACGAATCGGACCTTATTAGATATGCTCCGATTAATTATGAGTCACAGGAATCTTCCATTATCCTTTTAAAAATACGCTCTAAAAGGTCTGTGTTTGCGCAGAAAAAGGGGTTTCAATCAGAATCAATTGAAAGACACCACATTGGATGTGGACTGGAAGTTTTTCAAGTATGTTGTTTCTGATCATTTGGGAATGATAGCTGACAAGCTTGAAACCCAAATCTGATAAGTTCTACCTCGCTGGTTGTCCTAGGGAAACCGAGGCTTATTACTTTTATAACCAATCCGAGAACAAAGTTTTGTTGTCCGGAACTGTGTCTTTTGAGAAAGACTATACTTTCCGGTATTAATCGAAAGCAGCCACGGATCTCTCTCGGCCCTTTCTTGCTTCATCATCTTTTTTTTTTCCTGATCTATCATTTCAGATTAGGTTTTTGCTTGAGCTTCGTTTCTGGATCTGAAATCTCAAGGTTTTTGCTGCTTAACCTTGAACTATAATATTTTGGATGTGGCATGAAACATGTGTGTCCAAGAATATGAGAAATGCAGTTGATTTAAGCCCAAAATGCGTCGAAATTTGCTTTTAATTTTATCAACCATGAGCTAGTTTAGATACATAATCATTGTTGAATACCAAGAACTGTTTTAGAATGTCTTGTTTTTACTCTCTGGGGGTTTAGATTTACAAATGTAATGCTGATGAGATGATGTTTTCTTTGCAGCTGATAATTCTGTTGATGAGACTTGCTATCTTGTCGTCAAACGTCTTTCAGATGAGTTAAATACTTCAAGATGTTTCACTAGTGAGTCTAGTCATTCTGATTTCTGAAAGTAAAATGCCATCGAAATCATTATGAATTTCTTGAGATATGGTTACTTTAATCCACAGAGGAATACTATATATGCATGGGTTGATTCTGCTCTACGCAAAATCTGTGAAACAGCAGAGGTAAACAAAATGTAACTTGTAAAGAAAAAAGTCTTTAGTTTCCTCCACAGAGAAATCATCAATTGTTTTTGTTGTGGTTGTTATTATGTTAACAGACGGTGCAAAACTTTGCATCTGAATACTTCAAGACATCACTTGGAGAGCCAGTGAAAGACAAAAAGAACAAAACCAGAAGGTAGCTATGGGTGGACATTTTTTTGGATATTTTCTACTACCAAGATTCTATGCTTTACTGGGTTTAGTGCTTTGTCCATATGTGAGCTAGTGGATTTATGGTATGCTTAAGCAATTAGATTTTTGTTCTGCTCCCATGTAGACATCACGTCCTTTGCTGGTAAACAAAATGACATTTTTCAATTAGTATGAAAACTAGCACTTGCTCAAATACATTTGGTCTTACTAACAATATTATGTGGTTTGAATCACGTCCAATGCTTTTTATTTCTCTGTTAGTATTGTAGAGATAAAGAGGTGTCATTAGTACTTGTATTTGAGAACAATTGTTACTATTTTATGAACTTTTATGTGTGTTTGTTTTTCAGCACGTGTTGCGAGAAATGCAAGGAATGTCTGATATGTTGTGTCTTGATTGAGGAACGTATGCCTGTATACGATGTTAGACCTAGGATATTATTTCCAGGGTTTAAAATCCTGTCCAACCCTTTTATATATAGTCCAGTCCTATTATAACTTTAACCATGTTTTAACCTTTTAATTCATTAAGGGCCAAGGTTAACCTATATGGCTAACTTAACCCTATTAATTTATTTTTTGGACAGAAATTTTTTTATTACTTAATTTTATTTATAATAATATTATCACATAATCACATAAAAATAAGTTATATCTTATTAAAAATATTATGAAGATTATTTTGCGGTGTTAACAGAAAACCTGATTTTATAGTTTTGGCGGAAAAATTCGATTTTGCGGTTACAGTTTTGGCGGAAAATTGAGATTTTGCGGTTTTGACAAAAACATGATTTTAAGGTTTTGGCGGAAAACATGATTTCACGGTTTTGGTGGGAAAATCTAATTTTACGGTTTTGCCAGGAAAACTTGATTTTACAGTTTTTGAGGAAAAAAAAGTTTTTGCGGTTTTTACGGAAAACTCGACTTTGCGGTTTTGGTGGGAAAATCTAATTACACGGTTTTGGCGAGAAAACTTGATTTTGCGGTTTTGGCGGAAAAACGCGATTTTGAGGTGTTGGCGGGAAAACATGATTTTGTGGTTTTGGAGGGAAAACTTGATTTTGTGGTTTTGGAGGGAAAACTTGATTTTGTGGTTTTGGCGGGAAAACCTAATTTTACGGTTTTGGCGAAAAAACTTGATTTTGCGGTTATGGCGGGAAAACTTGATTTGCGGTTTTGGTGGGAAAACTTGATTTTTCGGTTTTGGTGGTAAAACATGATTTTATGGTTTTGGCGGGAAAACCTTACTATATAAGAGATTGTGTGTTTGATAAAAGAAAAAGAACTTGTATGATATAAGGTTAACTAACCCTGTTAACCCTAAAGGTTAATTATAACCCGACCTTTTCTAACCCTGCCATAAATTAAAGGGTTAGGGCTATAAATTTTGGTACATGATTAGAGCTAACCTTTTAGCTAAAACCCATCACAACATCCCAAATTAGACCTCAGGCGACCGTAATGAAGATGTGTATTCTTCTTCTCGTAAGTTGCTTGTTTGTTTTATTAGTGATGAATCAAGCATTTATAAATATATTTTACTGATAGATCATGGTTTCTACCTGTTTTAAGCCATGATATAAGTATGTTTTAGAGTCTTTTGTCGTGTCTTTAGAGTCATTACAGGTGTTTATTAGGTACATTTGGAGGATTATTGGAGATATTGGAACATTTTGGGCAAGTTTTGGAGCAAAAGCCGTGAGGATCTGATTTCACCAAGTCTGATCGACCAATGCATCGATCGATGCATCATTGGCATCGATCGATATCCATCGATGCATCATTGGCATCGATCGATGCATCATTGTCATCGATCGACACACCTCTGCGCCAGCACATTAATGAAGACTTTGGAGATTTGCATTTTTGCCCCAGAAAGTTCCAGTATTTTTGAAAAGACCCTAAGCGTGATTAAGGCTTTATAATTAGGTTTTTGGTGTTTTGTTTTAGATAAGCTTTCATACTATTAGCTTTTTAGAGAGAGAGACGGAGGGGCTGATCGTTCTTGTACTCCAGAGAGAAGATTTCGAACCTCTTTAACTCTTTACTCTTTGATTTTATGATATCTATTTAGTCATTGATTTGTGTTTCATTAATCATGTCTGAGTAGATTCATAGTTAGGTTTAGGGATTCTCTTAAGGGTTTTCATGACTTGCTAGATTAACTTATCAGTTAAGGATTCATATCTTATTTGTTCTTCAACCTGAATTGTGCTTGATACTAGTTTCTAACCTGATCACTTAGAATCTAGACTTTAGGTTTATAAATTGACACGAAAGTGTAATTTAGAATCTGATCTATTTAGGTTGAGCAATTTAATTATCTGCAAAAAATTTGGTTTAATTTAATTGTGAACAAATCAAACTTGCACTTAAGGCTAGTTTAATCTGTTAGGAATTGCAAAGAAATTTGGGTTTCTGCTAATTAGACTTAGAGAAATCTCGCAACGAAAGTTGGTTAGTTCTATATATGTGTTTGAGTTCTAGAACTGAACTTAATTTGATCCTGACTGATAATTGATCTGCTTGTCTGATTTCCTGAGAACTCCCTAGACTTGACGCTTTTAGTACTTGCTTACAAAACCACTCTTGCTACTGATTTACTTTCTGTTTAGCTATTTATTTTCTGATTAGTCTCACCTAGCTTAACTTGACATTCTATAATCTACCGTAAGATTTTTTGAGTCTCTGTGGATTCAACCCTTATATACTACATTTGCATGTGCACTTGCAGTTGAACTTAGGGAAGTAAACTCTGAGCATATCAAGTTTTTGGCACCGTTGCCGGGGACTCTTTTGAGTCTTCGACAGATTTGAATTTAAAGTTTAGACTAGGTTTTTCATTTTTTTTTGCTTTTGTTCCTAATTTCTCTGTTTTTGTCTGCGTGTGTTTCAGGTCTGATATCGCTTTGCATCGATCGACACATACATTGAATCGATCGACACAAGGCAAATCCCGAGTTGAATCGATCGTTGCATACTCAGCATCGATCGTTGCAGTGCGATTACCGACGGTTTATGCAGAAGCGTGAGACCAGAAGTGATCCGAACGCGAATCTTGTGAATCTCAGGCTTGAGGAACTTGCTAGACTAGAGAGAACAAACATAAAAGGTCAAAGAGCAAGGATGAATAACAATCGCTTGATTTTGAACCTGATGCTGAGGATGTTCTGAGAGACCAACAGAACAACCGATACAATGATGACGGGCTAATGATTGATGCTAAGGGACGAGTGATCCCTGAACCTGCGCCTGAACCGCCTCAAGTTCAGAGGCAGATGGTTGTTGGTGAGAGGAATCTTGCTGACTACAACCGTCCGGATGAGTTCTATGCTAATCGGTCAGCAATTGTACCTCCTGGCTTTGAGAGGAATGACTTCGAAATCAAGACTGTCTACTACTCTGTTCCGAGGCAGCATCCTTTCCATGGTCTCCCACATGAGCAACCCATGGACCATATTGATGATTTTGAAGACTTCATCACTGGAATGAAGTACAATGGGGTAAACTATGACTACCTGTATCTCAAACTTTTCCCTATTCTCTCGCTGGAGAGGCTGCAGCTTGGCTGAAACAACTTCCATCTGGGAAGTATACTACTTGGGATGCTGTGAAGAGAGAGTTTTTGAGGCACTTTTATGATGATGCTCGCTCCGATCAGTCGAGACAGGATATTCTCACCTTCACCCAAGGTCCTACAGAGCCTCTTAAGTCTGCTTGGATGAGGTTTAAGAAGTACCAACGTGACTGTCCTCATCATGGATTCTCTGAAGTGACGCTGCTAGGCATATTCTTCAGAGGAATTGATTTCTATTACCAGTCTGCATTGGATAATGCCAGCAATGGCAATTTCAATACAAGGACCCCTGAACAGGCTAGGACGCTGGTTGCTAACTTGGTGAGCAGTAATAGCACCAAGACTACTGATAGAAGAAGGAAAGAGTCTGGTGGAAAGATTGATAATCTGGAGATTGCTGATATCAGGAACAAGCTGGACACTATTCACAGTTTGTTGACTGGAAAGAAAGTTGTCCACTTTGCTCAGGAAGTTGAAGTGTTTGAGGCTGAAGAAGATCACCAAGAAGAGGATGTGAACTACATCAGTGGTTCTGGATTTCAAGGAAACATGTTTGGAAATCTGCAAGGCAACAAGTTCTTTAATGGTGGATAGGAGAGTGCTTCACAAGCAACCAGAACTCTTATGGATATGGACAGACTTGTTGGGAATGTCCTGAAATCTACCGTACTATCTCTAGAAAGTATGATAAATGTCGAGATCAGACATAAGTCATAAATACTGGGTGATCATGATGACTTGCTAGAGTCCGCTCTTGATCTATAAGTTTAGGACTTATTACCAGTATTGTATGATCTCAAAGGGTCACACACCATAGCTAACGGGAAAGTTAACATGGAATGAATACGGTAAGATGCAAGGCATTTACTGTATTTGTGCAGAGAGTTGGGCCGTTAGTTTAATCACTTGGGCCCATATCGAGACAAATGACTTGTGTCGATCGACACAAGTGTATGTGTCGGTCGACACAGTTGCGAAACCGAGACATCGGTTTAGGTTTATGACAGAGTCGATATTTATATGAGTCGTCTTATAATTTCGACTCTAACAGTCTGCGACCTAAAACCTGAGCCGTCTCTCTTCTCTCTCTGATCAATCCATTGCTTTGGTCTAGCAACCATCCCGGCTTGTAAGAGTGTGGATACTGAAGGAGGAACAGGCATCTGATCTGTTCTAGCTGATCTCATCATTACCATCCATCAATCCGCTGCAACCTGAAAGGTAATGATCAGGTTTGGTTTTTGTGATTCGTTCTGCAAGAACCTAGATCTGAGTTATATGTGCTAGGTTGCAATCTGTTAATTGAACCATGAACACACATATAATCCTACAAGACTGCTGGTTTTCAGAAACCTTATCAGCAAGGTAATTCTTATCAGAGGACTTATGGATCATCCTCCTATCAGACACCTCATGTTGCTAGTGCTCATGAGAGCAAGATGGAAGCCATGATGGAGCGGTTGCTGGAAGGTCAGACTAAGACTGCTGTAAACTTCAACAAGAAGCTGGATGCTGTGTATAAAGATTTGAATGGGAAGTTTGAATCCTTGAACACTCATGTGAAGAAGCTAGATGTTCAATTTCAACAGACTGCTCAAGCAATGCAAAAGAAGAATGGAGCGGGGAAAGCTAAACAAAAGCACTATGTTAATGATGTGATCACAGGAGATGAGATTGACTTACTAGGAGAAGAAGAGAGCATCATCTCGGATTTTCTGGATGAATTATGTCTGTCTGAGACATGCGTCGATCGACACACACTCGATGTCGATCGATGCATCCCGATACGTCCGATGAATGTGCTAATAATCGCCTTGTGTTAATCGACACACACTTCGCATCGATCGACACACATCGCAGACGAGATCAGAAACCTGCAACAGTCCCTGAACGAGTCTACAAGCCCTCTGAACCATATTTTAAGGCTCCTCTAAACAGGAGCTAGACATGGCTGATTGCATGAAAGTGATGGAAAAGCAGCTGATTCAGATTTCAGAGAAGCTTCCAGATCCAGGAGCCTTTGTGCTAGACTGCTCCATCTCTAAGGACATATTCAAGCATTCTCTTTGTGACTTAGGATTTGGTGTGAATCTCCTGCCATAATCTGTGGCTAAGAAATTAGGACTGATGGATTTCCAGCCTACTAGGATCTCTCTTATCCTAGCTGATCGTTCAAAGAGGTAACTAGAAGGAGTTCTTAAGGATGTACCTATCAGAGTTGGAAACTACTTGATTCCAACGGACTTTGTGGTGCTCTAGTATAATGTTGAGCCAGACGATACTATTCTGCTTGGAAGATCATTCTTAGCTACTGATGGAGCTGTGATAGATGTGAGACGTGGTCTGATTGATCTCCACCTGGGAGATAAGTCATTGAGGTTCAAGATGGATAAGCTGCAGAAATCCACCATAGATGGACAGAGCTTCAGTGTGGAAGTGGAACCAGAGATCTCTGTTGGAGAAGAGAAGATGGCAGTTCAATCTGAACTTGCTCTAAGATCTTCAGATCCTGCAACTTCTCTTACGCAGAAAGCTCCAAATCTCTTCCATCCTCCAAAGCACAGGTATGATCATTCTAAACTCAAACCTCCTAATCACAAATCTGTGAATGAAGGAAAACGCAGTATCCCACCCTCGCTTCGCTCCCACCCTGGTTCTCTTCGATCTTATCTTGGGAGATCTCATGATCCGAAAGCTTATACGCCACCTTGGTTGAAGAGACATTCACAGAGACACTCAAAGTCTCTGATGAATCCTCCATAAGTCCGATCTCCTTTGCATAGTCAAGCTATTGACTTTAAAAAAGCGCTGAGTGGGAGGCAACCCACTGTTAGGTTCGTTTTTGTTTTCATTTTTTGTTTTGATTTGGTGTTTTTGATTTTCTATTTTTGTGTGTTCAAAGGCGTGAGAAACAGGCATCGCACTGCATCGATCGACACACATTGTGCATCGGTCGACACAGTTGCGATTTACGGTTTGCCGATTCAATTGCGGTTCAGACACCGGTTATTTACATAATAGTGGGCATAATCGCCTTGCATCGATCGACACCCTTGTGGCATCGATCGACACATGCCGACGACAGATAAGTGTTCTGACCCTTTTCGGTTTGTTTTCATTCCGATTTCTTTTCTCACCGAGCCTAAGCTTGAGACCACTGGGGACATTGTGTTTTAAGTGTGGGGGAGGTAGCTACTGACACACGCTTTTGTTTTCTTAGAGTCAGTCCAAAATTTGTTTTATTGAGTCAACATTGAGTAGGAAACAAGGACTTTTTGAGGAGATTACCACGCTTGCACGAACTTAAGTAACCATTGGATGATTTGCAGATGATTTATGACTATTAGAAACCCAACACAGACCAGCCTACTGAGAACACCCATATCAGTTCAGGTATTCAGAGAATCCATTACTTGACTTCATCTTTAACTTGACTTAATTTTCTCTCCTATGGGCTTGGTATACTTTGGATCGGATTCCTCTATTGGTTCTGGCACAGCTTGTAAACCTGTCTTATTATGGTTCCCTTCTCCCCAACCTTGAAAGTAAAAAAAAGAGAGTGATAAACTGAGGATAAGATAGTAGCTTCGAAGTGGTCGTGGGAGTGGTAGAGACCCTTATTACCTCCTGTGCATCCATGGAAACATGTCCAAAGTACACCCCATAACGGGAAGAGCACTGATAAAAAAAAAATGATACCCAGTGGGGAAAAATCAGTGCTAAGGAAGGGAAAAGAGAAGAAAGGGACCAGAAGCAACAGTTGAGTGGTCATGAGCTAGCAGAGTAAGAGTCCATGTGTTCTTTGATTGATACCCCATAGGTGAGACCGCACTTAATAGCTTATAGAAGTGAGTATGGTGAATTTAGATGCTTTGAATGTGATTGTGGAGTTTACTCAGGATAGTTGCTAAGTGTGGGGGAAGTATATGTTGATCTTGATGTCTGCAGGTTCATTTTCATGTGGCTTACTAAGGCGAATCTGAGTGTGGTGCTCCTAATATGAAACAAGTTTCTGAAGTTTTCAAACTTCTTCTCCTGATCTTGGTCTTCTGTTTGCTTGAGGGCAAGCAAAAGCTAAGTTTGGGGGAGTTGATATATCATGGTTTTTATCTGTTTTAAGCCATGATATAAGTACGTTTTAGAGTATTTTATCGTATCTTTAAAGTCATTACATGTGTTTATTAGGTACATGCACGTTTGGAGGATTATTGGAGATATTGGAGCATTTTGGGCAAGTTTTGGAGCAAAAGCCGTGAGGAGCTGATTTCACCAAGTCTGATCGACAAATGCATGAATCGATGCATCATTGGCATCGATCGACACACCTCTGCGCCAGCACATTAATGAAGACTTTGGAGATTTGCAGTTTTGCCCCAGAAAGTTCCAGTATTTGCGAAAAGACCCAAGCGTGATTAAGGATTTATAATTAGGTTTTTGGTGTTTTGTTTTAGATACGCTTTCATACTATTAGCTTTTTAGAGAGAGAGAGAGAGAGAGAGACGGAGAGGCTGATCATTCTTGTACTTCAGAGAGAAGATTTAGAACCTCTTTAACTCTTTACTCTTTGATTTTATGATATCTATTTATTCATTGATTTGTGTTTCATTAATCATTTCTGAGTAGATTCATAGTTAGGTTTAGGGATTCTCTTAAGGGTTTTCATGACTTGCTAGATTAATTTATCAGTTAAGGATTCATATCTTATTTGTTCTTCAACCTGAATTGTGCTTGATACTAGTTTCTAACCTGATCACTTAGAATCTAGAATTTAGGTTTATAAATTGACACGAACGTGTAATTTAGAATCTGATCTATTTAGGTTGAGCCATTTAATTATCTGCAAAGAAATTTGGTTTAATTTAATTGTGAACAAATCAAACTTGCACTTAAGGCTAGTTTAATCTGTTAGGAATTGCAAAGAAATTTGGGTTTCTGCTAATTAGACTTAGAGAATTCCCGCAACGAAAGTTGGTTAGTTCTATATCTGTGTTTGAGTTCTAGAACTGAACTTAATTTGATTCTGACTGATAATTGATCTGCTTGTCTGATTTCCTGAGAACTCCCTAGACTTGACGCTTTTAGTACTTGCTTACAAAACCACTCTTGCTACTGATTTACTTTCTGTTTAGCTATTTATTTTCTGATTAGTCTCACCTAGCTTAACTTGACATTCTATAATCTACCGTAAGATTTCTTGAGTCTCTGTGGATTCGACCCTTATATACTACATTTGCATGTGCACTTGCAGTTGAACTTAGGGAAGTAAACTCTGAGCATATCAGTTACACAACTTGCAACAAAAAAAATCTAATTGTTTTTTCCTCTGGATTGTGTAGATAAACATTGTAAACCGTAAGTATATGTCATCATCATCAACCGTTGTTTACTTTCTATTCTTCTTCTTTTTTTGGGTACCTGCAGTTGTCAACTTAGCATTCGTTCTCAGCCTTCTTTGTTCGTAGCCATGAGGTAACTCTATTATGTAGGCTTCTATAAACAAATCTAAAGGTTGAACATACAATTCTCTTCGCTAAATCATCGTTTGTGTTTTTTTTCAGGTTCATAGGAAAAACGAAGACTTCAGATGGAAGCCACACCGTGATCTCAAACCCGAGGTGATAAAAACTTTGTAGTAATTATACAATTTGATCTTCATCGCCATCTTATTGAAGTTTACTTAAACTATTTGGATCATAATTTCTTTTTTACCTTAAAAGAAGACACCTCTCAACTGAAGGCAACAAATTTTGGTTTGTCAGATTACGTGAGACTAGATAAAAAGTCCTTAAATCACTTGATGTCTTCTACTTATATTCCAATATGAGCTTAATATTTAGTTTGAGATGCTGAAGAACTTTCAGTTTTGGTGTTTGTTTCCCTTTTATTCTTATGTAGGTGTGTCAGTTTCAGAATTCAGAGTATTGAAACTCACGTAAGCAAATATGAAATATGTTTTTAATCAAATATAAATTTAAAATTATAATTAAGGAATAATGTGTAAAAATAGGATTCAAAACAATTGAATAATAGTACTTAAAAATTATAGCACGTGTATAGAGTTATAATAAGCTATATTAGAACACAAATAATATGTTATAGTACGCCTAGTAATAGCAAGAATAAAATATCACTATCATAGATAAACGATATAATAGCACAGACGAAAACGCTATCACATATGGCCGACCTATTATAGCTAGGGCCAACATAGTCATTTCAAAAACGCTATCAATCACATACGATAGCGTTTTTCGTGAGCTAAGAATAGACATTTTTGTTGTAGTGCCACTATATATTCCATAAGTTGTATCCAACTAAATGTCTATCATCTTATCTTTCCTTTTTCAAGAAGCTTCAACCACATTCACTAATATAGAATTCTTAGTAAAAAAATCTACAAGCTCAAAATATTTCTTTGTAACTGAAACAATAACTAATTGAAGTTGATGATCAAAACAATGTATATAATATGCAAAAAAAAATTTCTCTTAATTGATGCCCTCATCCCATTCAATTCACCTCTCATATTTCATGCTTCATCATAGCCTTGTCCTCACAGATTTTTCAAATTCAAACTATATTTAGCAAACAATGAATCAATTCCAGATCTTAGTGATAGAGATCATGTATCCTTCATATGGATAAGACCAACAAAACTCTCTTTCACTATGCCATGTTTATCAAGAAAAGTAAAAACTATAGCCATCTGTTCTTTTTTAGAACAGTTTGCAGATTCATCTACCAACATAGCAAACACATCATGATCCATCTCTTGAACTATGGTGCTAACTACTATTTTTGAAAAGAAATTAACAACGTATTCTTAAACTGGATAAGATACCATGTGGTTATTTCCATGAGCATTCTTTAGCATAACCTTTCCCACTGCTTCATTTTGTTCAGCAATATAATTCACTAGCTCCAAGAAATTTCCTTGGTTACTAGAATATATTGTCTCATCATGACCACGAAAAGACAATCCTTGTCTCAATAAGTATCTAGAAGCATCGATTGAAGCATTTAATTGAATACAATACTCTTTTCTCACAACATTAATTTGTTTGTGCATAGCATGTTTGATTGATTGACATTGTCACATCAAATCATCACACTTCTTCTTAGCTATATTATGAAAGCTATATATTTTCGCATCTATATGACCATACAATCTCTCAGATTTATTCCAGCAATCAAATCCCTTTTTGACAAATATAATATTGCCACTTTTTCGTTGATGAACAAATAACAACACAAACAATATGCATCAAATCATCACCATACTGATAAATCCAACAAGGGTTAAATCGCTTTGTGTATTTACTATAAGTCGTTATTTAAACTATTGCCATGAGGTTAACAAAGTCCTCGAGTTAAATACTTACGTTTTACCTCATCTCTTTGATTAAGATGATATTCTAGTATTCATTTTCTTTCACTAGGATCATAAGGCAAATAATCTAATTCAACATTAGCCGTCAGAATTTTTCTTTTCAAATTCAGAAATCGTTATATTATTTATATGTTAAAATAGAAAAGTTTGTCTATTTCTAGATTCAAATCTAAACAGTAAAGATATATAGATCATAAATATAAAACCTAAATATCTCTATGAATTTGAGTTATAAACGATAATTATCTCTGTTTCAATAAAGGGCATAGTATGACACAATAAGATTAAAATATAACATAAGAAAAGTAAAGGATTATAGCCTGAACTTCAAGCTAAAGTTTCTTGGTGAAACCTTGAAGAAATGAAGACGTCGTCGACAAAAAGTAAAATAATTTGTTAATGAATTTAGGTTTTGTATTTTTATGTTTTCTGAAACATTAACTAGTAATATTTAATTGAAACTATTAAAGTTATTAGTTTTTTATTAAATTATTTGGGGTTAAATTGAAAGCTAAATCCATTAACTCCGAGTTTTAACTAAACCTATTAGGTATATAGCTAAAGTCTAAGTTCTTATTAATATTTGTGATTATTTTCTATGGGTCAAATTTTTTATGGGATCAAATTATTTAAAAAAAAAGAAACAAAAATATTTTTGAAATTTTGGTGGGGTCAGGTGATCCCCACCCTTGGTATTGCCTTTGCCCCTGCTGGGAGTGAAATAAGAAACTAAAAAAACCCAAATTCATAAGTTGAATCGTAATAAACCAAAGGAGAAGGTCGATCAAAGAAAACCAATTTTGCATGGCAGAGCTTGAGAAATGCAGGCGGATTCCAATCACGAAATGAAGAGACTCAATTATTGATATAGCATCAACAAGCCTAATGACCTACTCCGGTGGGATATAGGTATGTATGTGTAACTTATTATTTTGCTCTCTCCAGATTTCATAGATCACACATTGCCAAACTACAAACGCGATGAACCGGATATGCTTATTGCCGGCAAAGGTAATTGGTTTCTAAAGAGTTTCATTACATGTTCCATTGATCAGATGAAGCTGAAGCTTATCGGAAAAGTGACTCCAGATATGCTAGGAATAAAGACAGTTGAAGAATATGTGATCATAACTTTCTATAATCGTCTCATAGGAGAGACAATCTGACGAGACTAGGAGACTCCATGAGATCATTCTATCGCAAGTTAGGTAGCGATTAAGTTACAACAACTCCATGGTCTCTAATATCATTTTAAACCTCATTTGAAATGAATCGATTGTTGATGCTACTGCCCCAAGAAGAAACATGGTCTTTATATGTAAGAGTAACATTTGTTAGATGAATAAGTAATTGCTTAACTTTGTTACATCTTGCAGGATGAATAAGTACTAGTATTATTGTTGAACAACATTAAACACCATAGCATCCTAAATCTCTGTCTAAAAGCATCATAACAATTGCGGTTTTCTTTGGCATTATCAAAGAATATGTAGATGGACCACGATTAGTAGAGAACAAAAAAAAAAAAAAACAGAAAACAATTATTCCAAAAATAAAATATAACAAAGTATCCGACACGGTCCTTGGTGGAGACCACAAATTAAAAAAAGAAACTACCCTGGAACTCAAACATGGATAAGGGATGGAAAAAACATGGATAAGACACTAGTGTTTGTATTTTTGTATAATTAAATATCACCACGATCATTATTCGACTATGACCCTAATATATGTCCTTCTTCGAAATCAGATATCTTGAAAGTGTGAACACATGTTCTGTACAAATAAATAATATAACAACATTTTTTTCTTTGTAGATCTTAATTATATACATAAAATAGTAATTAAAATACACGATATGATCGGGAATGTCTAAGCTTTTCATATATTCACACGGAGTATGTAAACTCATCATGATTTGAAATTCCATACGAATCACGACTTCCGTCCGAAGCACCACGTGGTAGATCGAGGCCAGACAATAATGATAGAACAAGACGAACAACAACAAAAAAAGAAAAAAATATTGAAACATAAGAGAAGAATACATTAATTACAGAAACCCCACGAGAGGAATGGGAACGGCGGAGTAATTACTACGGCGACCGTTCATCACTGCTGAATATGTAATCGGCGGCGGTGGACGGTGACGGAAAGCTACTTCGATTGATTCTGCCACGGCGGCTACCAAATCTACGGTTAGCTTCACAAACTCGATGCAAATCTCAAGTTTTAGAGTCACCATTGTAGTAGACCAAGACCAAGAACTTTTTTTCTTTTAATATACTTTTCTGTATTTCCTCTCTGTTTTCCGCGTCTCCAGATATCTTGCTCGTCTTTGCCAAGTCTTACATGCAAAAACCAGAGTTATATATATACAAATAACCATCCATATTATTGTGTTATATGAATGGCTTATGGCAATTGGTCGATTAAAATATACGTGGCATTAGACTTGCAAGCAATTATGAGCAAGTTTTTCTTCTTCTTTTCTTTGGGAGATGCTTCGTTGGCCTTTGGTTTATACGAAGAGCCAATAGTTCGAAGGGGGCGTTTCTTTGCATGCAAGGTTGTAATTAAATATATGGGTCTATAATAAAGTATGTGTTATCGTATATAGAGAACCAGAGATTCTTAAATGCTAAATACAACCATCCGTGCGTTGGATAAGTGGCTTCTGGCATGGAGATTAGTCTTTCCTGTCTTTGATTCGATTCCCATTGGTAGGGGATCTCATATTGTGTCTTTGGTGCGAAGAAAGAAACTTAATTCACTCTAGTTCAGGGGGATTAGTCGGGACTAAGGCCCGGAACCTCCTAAATAATAAAAAAAAATTGCTAAATACATACCCCCAACTGACAATTAAATCACGTTGATACTTTTAAACAACTAAATAAGTCATGACTCATGCCCGATCCAAATTTACACAGTATACAATTAAAATCATTTTCTTAATCATGTTATTATGAAACATATAAACCAGAGATTTAGAATCCCGCATTTAAACCACCACATATATGCAATTCAAATCAATAAACTGAATATATTAAACTATATATGTCTATTTTTGAAAAACCGCAATTCTTTTTTTTTTGTGAGCTACCTGGAAAAATTTCCAACCACAGCACATATTAATTTTTGGAAGTCATTGTATAAACAGGATATGGTTGACATTTAAAACTAATTAATGTAAACTATAGTCCTGATAGATTGGAAATGTCTGACTTTAGGTGAATTGGGAAAAAAAATTAAGAGGTTCCTGGAAGATCGGAACATCGTAATCAAATGTTTTATAAAATAGAAATATTACCTAAATCGGCGCTTGATTATTTTAACCTAGAAATTAGCTAAGAGACGAATGTCGATTATATACAGCATCTTTTTTTTTTTTTTGAATATCAGGAGGTTCGGGGTTTGTGGGCCCGTACGTTCCCCAGGGCGGGACCCAGACCGGGTTAAATTCACTCTCCTTAAAAGAGGAGATCCCTCCCAACGTGGATCGAACTCAGGCCTGACGGAGGTTACTAACACTCCTTTATCAGTTGAGCCAACTCCACGTTGGTTATATACATCATCTTTCATGGGTAACCCTCGTGAATATCAATACTATTAAAAAATTAGAGTCAAAAGAAAACTAACATTTAGTTCATGTATTTATTACAACTTATGACATTGCATATTAATGATTTAATTAAATTTCATTAAGGGTAATTAGGAAATATAACATTATCTCTACAATCCATGTTTCCAAACAAGACAATTATTAAACATGTAGCCAAACAACCAAAATATAATGAGTTCCACTTTCCTAATTAATTAAAATCAAAACAAATTAATTGATAAATATAATTAATAATTTATACATCAACTATTATATATATAAATTAATATTCTCTAATTTATGATTTAATTCAAAATAATTTATAATATTTTTTAATATTTTTTATTTTGTTTCAAATATATATACATATATATACATATTACGATTGATGTTTTTACAATTATACTTTTTAGCAGGTTTTTCCATCAAACTGAAAAATATTTAAATAATTAAACGTGTTGAAAAATTAATTAGCCAATTTCAATTATAAATTTTCTAAAAAAAATTTCGCATGAGTTTAAAATATATATACATATATATGTATACATATAGTAAATAATTTCAGTTGATATATTTTAAACTTAATAAAAATATTAAAATGATTTCATATTTATATTATTCAAATATTTGAAGCGTTAAATTATGCTTTATATTTGAATGAAGTTTTTTAACGGGTTGTTCCATCAAATTTGCAAAATATATATACAACTACAACATGTGTTTTATAAAATAATATTTTAGATAAATTTAATAACAATTAAACCTATACCACATAACTTTTACAATAGTTTTTTCATATATATATATATATATATATATATTTTTTTTCCAAATCATGATCTTACGATACAACACATATTAAAACATATAATGTGAAATCGTTATTTTAATCTCTTAATCCTTACGATATATCTCTTCCAAATAACACAAATTTTAAAAAAAAAAAAACTAAATTGCTAACTCACTGTTTATAATGCTGGTTAAATAATTATAATCAAAATTAGATTACATAATTAAAAATCTAAATTATTATTAACAAAATGAATAAAAAGTAAAATTTGTAAAAAAAATTAAACCCGCACTTTTTAAGTGCGGGTCAAAATCTAGTTGATGTTAAAATATTATGTAAATGGAAAAGATCTGATACGCATTACCGTGATTCTGCAGCTTTAGTTAGATGGATCAGAACGAACAAATATGACACCGGTGGGTCACGAGGACAGTGGGACAATGATTTCGATCTTTGATTTATTTCCATTTTAAAATTAATATTTTGATTTCAGCAGATATGTTCCATGTGTGACATTAGTTACTAAATAATATCGTCGTAGTTATCAGAAAATTTACAGGTGATAATCCTTGGATAAAAATTTAACGCCCCTCCGCCTTTATCTGTGAATCACCTATCTCTCTATCAGGCTTGTAGGCTCTATCTCTGTCTGATGGTCGGTGCGTTATTTTTCGTAGGTCCGAACGAGTAATTTACTGACCCTGCAATCACCATGTGACCTTTTCCCATGTGTTTTGTCCTCACACATGCTACCACGAATCACTTCCCGGAAGGTCACTCATCCTAGGACTACTCCAGCAAAAACACGATTAACTCTGGAATTCTTTTAGGCAAATGATCAGAAAAGGTAAGTGCACTTGGTGATATAGGTAGCCAAATTAATTCTTTTTAAGCCTTTCCGTATATAGCACAAACCGGGATGTTACAATTCACTCACTCTCACAGAGCGCAACGCCCTCGTTGCGCATCAGGATCATTATCTTTGATGGTGTGAGCCCTCACTGACTCCACACACATCCTCGGATTCGGCTCTGATACCATTTTTAACGCCCCGTCCGTTCCTACCGGTGAGTCATCCATCCCTCTATCGGGCTCGTGGGCCCATCCCCTGTCCGACGGTCGGTGCATTATTTTTCGTAGGCCCGAACGAGTAATTTACTGACCCTGCAATCACCATGTGACATTTTCCAATGTGTTTTGTCCTCACACACATGTTACCACGAATCACTTCCCGGAATGTCACCCATCTTGGGACTACTCCAGCACAAGCACGGTTAACTCTGGAGTTCTTTTAGGCAAGTGATCTGAAAAGGTAAATGCATTTAGTGATATAGATAACCAAATTAATTGTTTTTAAGCCTTTTCGTATATATCACAAACCGGGATGTTACAAAAAATATTGAAGGCGAAAATTACATTGGATTATTTCTCTTTATAACTTTTGATTCTTTGTTTGTAAATTCAAAATCTCATTATCTTGATTTTGTTCTCTAATTTAGTTTGCAGGGTATTCGTGCGACGTTAGTTGCATGAGTGTTTTAATCGATTGTGATTATAAAATTTGAATATTGATTTATTTTTCAATAGAATAAAAACTTAAATTCAAATATTTTATACTTTTATAATGTAATTTTAAATATAGATTATGGATATTGTAAGATGAAAATTTAATATTTTATAAAGTTTTTAATGTACTTTTGTTTTGCAATTTTTTTTTTCTGGTTTGGATGTTTATAAAACCTTATAAAAATAAGTAAATGAACTAAATTACACATAACTTAATAATTTATTATTTGATGTGAAATTTTTAGAACTTTATAATATTACTCATAATGGTTTATAAAAAATTATAAGAGTATAATACATTAAAATCAATTTTAAAATTAATAAATCATAAATAAGTTTATAAATCATTTATAAAACTTTAGAAAGATTTTGAACGTTTATAAATCCTTATAAACCCTTATAAATGAATAAACAGAGAAATTGAATTACACATAATTTAATAACTCTATCACTATAAGAAAACAGGATCCCTACCGACGGAAATACCGACGGCGAAAAATTCGTCGAAAATTACCGACGATAAACCGACGGATTTTCGACGGTATAACCGTCGAAAATTTGCGACGATAAACCGACGGATAAATCTTTCGTCGGTTTTCTGTCGGATTTCGGTCGGTTTAGCGTCGGTTCTATGTAGTCGTTAATGTAGTCGTTGGATCGACAAGAAAACGACGGATTTCCGACGGATATTGGCTATTTCTGTCGGTTTCCGTCAGTTATTATCCTACATATACCTTATGCCTCCTCTTTTCCCCTCCACACCTATCCCTCCATAACTCTCTCTCTCTCTCTAATACTTCTGCTAACCGAGAAAAATGTCTTCTTCTAACTATTACAGATCGTGGATGGACGGAGTTAGGATTGATGAGGCGACGACCCTAGTGCACATGGAATATGCACTCGGTATTACGGAATTCATGTCGTTAGCTTGCAATCAACCACATACGCTGAAAACTGGTAAGTTAAATGTCCATGTACTGATTGTCAAAATTTTAGAAATCTTACGATTGTCGAAGTATGACATCACTTGTATTCAGTTGGATTTATGGCGGGTTATAAGATTTGGTATCTTCATGGGGAAACTTCCGATTATGCAAGTAGTAGTAGAGAACCTTATGGTATTACTAGTACTTGGGAACCTAATGTTAGTTCTAGCAAACCTTATAGTGCCGATGTAGATTTTGGTGTAGGTACCATTCAGATGGTTAATGATGCATATAGAGAAAATATTCCAGAAGTATGTGAATATCAAATTCCTAGGGTAGATGAGGAACCTAATGTAGAAGCTAGAAGATTTTTGACATGTTAGATGCAGTGAAGCGGCCGCTTTACGATGGTTGCAGAGAGGGTCATTCGCCATTATCATCTGCTACAAGATTAATGGGCATAAAGACGGACTACAATCTGGCGGAAGAATGTGTGGATGCAATTTGCGATTTTATGAAAGATATTCTTCTTGAAGACAACCTTGCGCCAGGTTCATACAACGAGGTCGAGAAACTTGTTAAAGGGCTTGGATTACCGTATAAGATGATAAATGTGTGCATCGACAATAATATGATATATTGGCAAGAAGATGAATACCGTCTGGATTACAAAATCTGTAAGAAGCCGCCCTATGAGGATACAAGGGGAAGAGCTAAATTTCCGTTCAAGCGAATGTGGTATATGCCGTTAACCGATAGGCTGAGGCGCTTATACCAATCGGAGCGAACTGCAGGGGAAATGAGATGGCATGCTGAGCATAGAAGAGGAGCAGAGATTGCACATCCGTCGGATGCTGAAGCGTGGCGACGTTTTCAGAGAGTATATCCAGATTTTGCATACGAGTCACGTAACGTGTACCTCGGATTATGCACAGATGGTTTCAACCCGTTTGGAAGGCATGGGAGACAATATTCATTGTGGCCAGTGATTTTAACTCCTTATAACCTACCGCCGACTATGTGCATGCGTCGAGAGTTTCTTTTCCTCTCCGTACTCGTTCCCAGTCCAGAGCATTCAAAAAGATCACTTGATGTATTCTTGCAGCCATTGATGAAGGAATTTATTGTTGTTTTAATCTCATTAAGCAACCCTAAGTATAAATTCCATAGCCTAGGATCTAGGGTTCATGTTTATAATTGAATCTACAGAGAATCTCGAATGTACCTGGATGATTATGCAGCGGAAGGTAAACAAGGATTCGAGATTGAATAGCGCCTCAAGTGCTGCGCCTGTACTGGTATCCACACACACACAAACTGGAACGGACGGGATGCTAGTGCCGTAGAGATCAGATCTCTTAGGGATTTCTTAGTTTCTTAGAGGTGGCTGTGAATTGAGTTCGGTCGCTCTAAAAGTCGTGCATATATCTCATATATATAGACTTTTATCACGACCTAATTAACCAAGGAACAAACCGCAGTTAATTAAATCATAAACCAAAATCAGTATTTTGATTCACGATTTGTGTCGATCGACACACCTTTTGTGTCGATCGACACTTCCTCAGAAACTCGTCATTGAATGCATATCGAATATACATTCACCAGATCATTACACTAATGATCATCCCCATATTAAATATCCAGTTTTCTTATGTGTGTGACCCTGTAGGAGCATATAATACTAGCAATGAGTTCTAAACTCATTGATCATAAGTGGCTTCTAGCAAAGCATTATGATTGCCCAGTATCATATGACTGTCTCATCTCGACAATACAACTTTCACTAGAGTAAGTACAATTGATTTCAGGACATTCCCAATAATCTCCCACTTGTACTGGAATCATCTATTCCTATAATCCCGTTGTCGCTGTATCTCGATCTGGCATGAGGCAAGAATTGTGTCATCCTCATTAAGCTAGATCATGTTTATCGAACTCTGATTTATACTGATAAAACAAACGACTGACAATCACCTCGTTTGAGCGCGGCCACGCATTTCTCAGTATCAAATCTTCGATAGGCCCTGAGATATTTATCTCTTGTTATATAGGAGGGACAAATCCCATCTTGTTCCATCCATGTTCCTTACACACTTCATGATACTCCCAATCAGTGTCTTTATAGTCACCTGTTACGGCTGGCGTTTGACAAAGTCAAAACGGACCAATTCATCTGTAAGAAATCATGATGAACTCAGGTCTAAGGACTATACTCTATAGTCGTAATGAGAAACTCTTATGACACTCATATAACTATCTTGTAGAGTTCTCATTAACGGGTCAAGTCCGATACTATGTTCTCCAACATATATCTATGTGATTGACTTTAATACTCATATTAAATGACTTCATGAAACATAGTCATCAGTCACCTCACATACTAGTCTCACGCGGTTATTAATGTCCCATATTAACAATCTTGACTAGAGACCTACATAATTTATGTCATCTATTACTTATAGGGTTTCATGATCAAGTCACATACTTGATGACCTATATAATGTCATAAATTACTTTGGGACTATTATTTAATAACATAATTAAATAATACTGAAATAAATTTCATTAAAATAACATAATGATAATATGTGTACGTGACCACCATAACATAACAAAAACCAAAAACAACTCCCACTAAAACCAAGATCACATCTTCAGAAATCTAATGCCTATAGCAGAACTCTGACTCTCATGCACTCTCGCTCAGCATGTGTCGAAGGACACTGCGTCTTGCTAAGAGTAATGCCATGAGACATTGGTATGAAGCCCTTCTTGGAATCATGCATGCTGAACCTGTGTAAGACCTTATCAATATAAGTATCTTGACACAATTCAATTAGCTTGTTCAATCTATCTCTATAGATTCTTATTCCAAGAATGTATGCGGCTTCTCCCAAGTCTTTCATTAAAAATAACTTCCAAGCCAAGTCTTAACAGACTGAAGCAGCGGAACGTCATTTCCGAGAAGGAGTATGTCATCTACATACAATACGATAAATGCAACTGCGCTCCCACTGGTCTTCTTGTAAACACACGATTCTCTTCGTTCCTGATGAAGTCAAACCTTTTTTGACCGCTTCATCAAAACGAAGATTCCAACTCCGAGATTAGTGCTTCAATCCATAAATGGATCAATGAAGCTTGCATACCTTCCTAGCAGCATTAGGATCAATGAAACCTTCAGGTTGTGTCATGTACACATCCTCTTCCAGAATTCCATTAAGAAAAGCTGTTTTCACATCCATCTGCTAGATCTCATAATCATAATGAGCGGCGGTTACTAGGAGAATCCGAATGGACTTAAGCATAGCGACTGGGGAATAGGTTTCTTCATAGTTAATACCATGAATTTGCTTGAAACCTTTTTGCCACCAACCCAGCTTTGTATATCTGAATATTACCATCCACGTCAATTTTCTTCTTGAAAATCCATTTACACTCAATGGCTTTTACACCATCGGGTAAATCAACCAAAGTCCTTACTTGGTTCTGCGACATGGATCCCATTTCGGATTCAGCGGCTTTCAGCCACTTTTCGGAGTCAGGGTCCATCATTGCTTCTTCAAAATTCGCAGGCTCGTCACTGTCAATAATCAACAGATCATGACAGTTGGTCATGAGAAATCCATATCTCTCGGGCTCGTGACGGATCCTTTCAGATCTGCGAACTTCAGGCCCTACAGGTGTTGTTTCTACAACTCTTTGTAGATCCAACTGATGCTCTTCTTCATTGGGTTGAGAAGTCTCCTGTGATTCTTGAACTTCTTCGAGTTGTATTTTACTCCCACGGTTCTTCTTGGAAAGAAACTCTCTCTCAAGAAAGACACAGTTCCGAGCAACAAACACTTTGTTCTCAGATTGATTGTAAAAGTAGTAAGCCTTGGTTTCCTTAGGATAACCAACGAAGTAGCACTTATCAGATTTGGGTCCGAGCTTATCAGTGATTAAACGCTTGACATAAGCCTCATTACCCCAAATATTCAGGAAAGATAAGCTAGAAACATTTCCGGTCCACTTCTCATGTGGTGTCTTTGTAACTGATTTTGATGGAACCCTATTTAGTGTAAACGCAGACGTTTCTAGAGCGTATCCCCAGAAGGATAATGGAAGATCTGAGTGACTCATCATTGATCGAACCATATCTAATAAAGTCTGATTCCTCCTCTCGGAAACTTCATTCCATTGGGGCGTTCCAGGAGGAGTGAGTTGTGAAACAATTCCACAATCTCTTAGATGATCACTGAATTCTTGGCTTAAGTATTCACCTCCACGATCTGATCAAAGAGTTTTTTCATTCTGGAACTCTTTGAACTTTTCAAAAGATTCCGACTTGTGTCTCATTAGATAGACATAACCATACCTACTGAAGTCATCAGTAAAGGTAATGAAGTACCGAAAGTTTCCTCTGGCACTAATGCTCATTGGGCCGCACACATCAGTATGTATAAGGCCCAATAAGTCACTGGCCCTTTCATTTTTGTTTGTTGAAAGGGGCCTTGGTCATTTTACCCAATAAACAAGATTCGCATTTCTCACATGATTCATAATCAAATGTGCCCAAAAGCCCATCACTATGGAGCTTCTGAATTCGTTTCTCATTTATGTGGCCCAAAAGACAATGCCAGAGAAAAGTTTGATTCGTGTCATTTGAATTGAATCTCTTGGTGCTAATGTTATAGATAGGCATGCTTTGGTTTAGAACATAAAGTCCATTCTCTAATGGACTGCTAACATAAAATATATCATTGTAATCAAATGAACAACATTTATTCTTAATTGAAAACTGATATCCTTTCAAATCCAAAACAAGGAATAGAAATAATATTTCTGCTTATAGCAGGTACATAGTAGCAATTATTGAGTTCTAAAACCAATCCAGAGGGTACAGACAAATGAAATGTTCCTACGGCTAATGCAGCAACTCTTGCTCCATTTCCCACGCGCAGGTCCACTTGTCCTTTCTCCAAAATCCTACTGTTGCTTATGCCCTGCATATTTGTACAAAATATGAGCACCACAGCCGGTATCCAATACCCAAGAAGTAGGACCAGAAGTAGTAACATTTACTTCTATAACATAGATACCTGAAGAAGAAGTCTCGTACGTCTTCTTCAGCTTCTCATAATCTTCCAGGAATTTATTGCAGTTTCTTTTCAAATGCCCATAACCATTACAATAATGGCACTTATCATCTTTAAAAGGACCAGTTTTAACCTTAGGAGCATGGTTAGACTCGTTTGGATTCATAATCGAGCTCGTCTTGCCATCACCTTTGTTATTACCAAGTTTCTTAAACTTTTTACCCTTTTGTACCATAAGAACATTTGGGGTGTCCTTCTTGATGTTAGGTTCAACAGTTTTAAGTATCCCATGCAACTCAGTCAAAGTCTTTGTCAAGTTGTTCATGTTGTAGTTCATAACAAAATGATCATAGCTTGACGGCAGTGATTGCATAATGATGTCAGTAGCCAACTCTTGGCTAATGGGACAATCCAGTTTCCCCAGGTTATCAATATAACCCATCATCTTAATGACATGAGGACTAACTGGACCGTCCTTTGGCAGCTTGCACTCAATTAGAGACTTAACCGTCTGGTATCTCTCAGTTCGTGCCTGCTCCTGAAACATACTTTTCAGGCTAGTGATCATCTCTATTGGCGACTCCACGTTCTCAAATTGCTTCTGCAAGTCCGAGTTCATGGTAGCCAACATGAGACAACACACATCGACCACATCATTAGAATGATTATTCCAAGCATCCTTCTCTGTCTGCCAGGCATTGGATCGGTACTTCTTAGGGAGAACTTTCTCAAGGACATAGTCCTTCTTATCCTGCCTGAGAACAATTCTCAGGTTCCGATACCATTCTAGAAAGTTAGATCCATTTAGCTTGTCCTTCTCAAGTACGGATCTTAGGGAGAGACTGTTGTGATGGTTTGTGCTAGACATAGCTGGAGTAAGGGAGGTAAGAGGTTTAGTTATGATGTTCATGAAATGAGAAATCTTAACTGTTAAGAAAACTCGCATTATATTCAAAACAATGTTTTTTCAGATGAATATAATGATCCAAGACCTATACTTCACTAAAACTTGAGTGAGCTTTGGCTCATCGCCTAAATTTCAGCTATCTAGGTAAGCAAAAACTTTGCTAGTTATATCCAATATAACTCTTGGTTGTGGATTGACATCTCATGTCAAATCGACCCGATGTCTCTGGGCCCAAAACGATTTTGATAGCCCAGTCAAGTAAAACAATCCCTTAAGTCATGTAATTGTTGACGCCATGCACTGCAAGTCCATCAACACGATTACCTCCTGCCTTACTCATGTAATTGTGAACACCTTGCACTGCAAGTCTATCGCACAATGAAACGAGTCTTGACAGTTGACAAGATCGTGAAAACATCAAGGATTACTTGATTTTTAGTTTGAGGAACGGAACTTTTAATCTAATATACATATCATATATGTATCTTAGAAGGATTATAATTAATTAAAACAACTAATATTTCTGGGTTTTAGTTATTCTAAGAAATGGGGTTAAGTCTTTAGTTCAGTTTTGCGATTTCTGGTTCAATAACCAAAATCGCGAGTGGTATGTCGACCGACACATCTCCAGTGTGTCGATCGACACTACCAAACCAAAACCATTGCGATAACCGGTCAATCAAATTGAATCGGTTCGATAATCAGTCAGTGTCGATCGACACAACACTTGTGTCGGTTGTCATCAACCCAATTCAATCAAACCGCAATAAACCGTTCTAACTCGTTTAACCAATTTTAACCAAGCGCGATAACCGGTCCAATCCAATTGAAACGATTTAAAAAATTCACAAGGTACGTGTCGACCGACACAACTCTTGTGTCGATCGCCACGATAGGGTATCAAGAACTTCAATCTTTATGATCAAAACTTAAAAATTTATTTGGGTTTCCATACTGTGTCGATCGACACCAGATTGGTATCGATCGACACCATGCGAAAACCCTAGAATCGTTTTTGAACAAAAACCCTAAAACGAGATTACTTTGAACAAAACAAAATTTAGCATGCATATATCATATATATAACGATCCAGATTCAACTAATCTAATCATCATGCTACAGATTCAACTGGAACCCTAAGGCTCTGATACCACTGAAGGAATTTATTGCTGTTTTAATCTCATTAGGCAACCCTTAGTATAAATTCCATAGCCTAGGATCTAGGGTTCATGTTTATAATTGAATCTACAGAGAATCTCGAATGTACCTGGATGATTATGCAGCGGAAGGTAAACAGGGATTCGAGATTGAATAGCGCCTCAAGTGCTGCGCCTCTACTTGTATCCACACGCACACAAACTGGAACGAACGGGATGCTAGTGCCGTAGAGATCAGATCTCTTAGGGATTTCTTAGTTTCTCAGAGGTGGCTGTGAATTGAGTTTGGTCACTCTAAAAGTCGTGCATATATCTCATATATATAGACTTTTATCACGACCTAATTAACCAAGGAACAAACTACAGTTAATTAAGTCATAAACCAAAATCAGTATTTTGATTCGTGATTTGTGTCGATCGACACACCTTTTGTGTCGATCGACACACCTTTTGTGTCGATCGACACTTCCTCAGAAACTCGTCATTGAATGCATATCGAATATACATTCACCAGATCATTACACTAATGATCATCCCCATATTAAATATCCAGTTTGCTTATGTGTGTGACCCTGTAGGAGCATATAATACTAGCAATGAGTTCTAAACTCATTGATCATAAGTGGCTTCTAGCAAAGCATTATGATTGCCCAGTATCATATGACTGTCTCATCTCGACAATACAACTTTCACTAGAGTAAGTACAATTGATTTAAGGACATTTCCAACAATTGATACATGAGTTGCATATGTTATGGCTGCCCGGTGTTGTAGCATATAATGTCTCATGCAAGGAAATTTTTTTTGATGAGGGCTACACTAATGTGGACCATTAGTGATTTTCCGGCTTATGGTATGTTATCAGGATGGACAACGTATGGGAGGTTAGCATGTCCGTATTGTCAGGAAAAGACTGATGCATTCCAGTTGAAGAATGGACGCAAATCGTGTTGGTTTGATTCTCATAGAAGATTTCTACCGCATGATCATCCATATCGGAAAAACACTTTACTTTTTACAAAGAAGAGGAAAGTGTTTGATGATCATATTCTCCAAGATGATGAGTCGACTACTTTGGGCTTCTTAGAAACCTTTAGTGCACTAAGAACTCGTGAATGTGGTGGAAATGGGCATGAGAATGTTTACGCAGCTGTTTTGTCCTACAATTGGCACAAGAAAAGCATCTTCTGGAATTTACCATATTGGAAGGACCTGTTACTAAGGCATAATCTTGATGTCGTGCACATAGAGAAAATTTTCTTAAATAACATCATGAACACTGTTCTCAACGTGCAAGGGAAGACGAAAGATAATGGGAAGTCTAGGCTTGGTTTGCCTGAAATCTGTGATCGGCCTGAACTTATCTTCAGAAGAACGGAAAACCGCCAATTCCAGCGTATTGGGTAGACCCGAAGTCAAAGGCAGAGTTCTTTATGTGGATTATGCTACAAGTTAAATTACCTGACGGTTACGCATCAAACTTGCGTAACTGTGTGGACACTGATGGAGGAAAGTTTATCGGAATGAAGAGTTATGATTGTCATGTGATGATGCAGCGGCTCCTACCGTTTTCATTTGCTCATCTCCTCCCTCGAGATGTCCACAAAGCAATTGTAGCGGTCGGATATTTTTTCAGGGATATACCCACCAGGCCACTTAGTGTTGATGAGATTAGAAATTTGGAGAAAAATATTCCTAAAATCTTATGCAATCTGGAGAAGATAATTCCACCGTCTTTCTTCGATGTCATAGAGCATTTGCCTATTCATCTCTCGGGTAAAGCTAAACTTGGTGGTCCGGTACAACATCGGTGGATGTATCCTTTCGAGCGTAATATGTTCCACCTTAAAAAGAAGGTGAAGAATCCCGCTAAAGTGGAGGGTTCTATTGCCGCTCAATATAACAACGAAGAGACTGCAACATTTGCTAGCTATTACTTCCCTTCACAAGTACGCACAAGGAGCAGGCTCCCAGCTAGAAATGATGATAGGGGAGAGAGGAAAATTTATCGGTCACCTGTTCCTAACATTTTTCAACAAGTTGGGCGGTTAAGTGGAAAAGTAGGAAAGCGGCAACTAACAACCCAAGAGCATACACATCTCCACAAGTACATTTTGACCAACTGCGAGGAAGTATTTCAATATGAGAGGTATATATGTTCAATTTATGATTTTTATTGCACTTGGTTTAAACCTGTAAATATAATTATTTTACTAATGTTTATATATTTATATTTTTTAACTTTTTGTAGCATATATATGCAAGCTCTTCAGTTTCAAGTTATACCATGGATTTTAGGGATTTTAACCATGGTATATATCTTATTTATCGAGTCTTTTATTATGTTTTGGAGTCTTTTATCTATTTTTACAGGTTTAGGTACGTTTGGAGCTTATCTGGAGATTCTGGGAGCTTTTGGAGTGATTTGGCAGATTACATGGATTTCACAGAGTTCACTGGGAACGTCTGTACACTGTGTCGGTCGACACAACTTCTGTGTCGGTCGACACCACTACAGGACGAAATTCCTGCGCCCAAAAATCTGCATTTTGGAGATTTTACAGTTTTTGCCCAGAAACTTCCCAGATTTGCAGAAAGGCCCAAAACGTGTTTTAGACTATATATTAGGGTTTTTAGCCACTTGTTTAGGCTACGCTTTTCTTAAGTCTTATTTTATTTTCAGAGAGAGTTAGGGGCTGATCCTGATCTCGAAAGAGAGAGGATTTTGAACCCCAGTTCTTTATTTGATTTTATAATAATTGGTTTTCTATTCATGATGTTTTCTGTTCCGATGAACATGTATGAGTAGATTACCTGTTACGTTTAGGGATTCTCACAAGGGATTTCGTGGAATTATAGGTTAATCAATCTGTTAGGGATTCATACTTTCTAGTTCTTCATCTAGGATTGTTCTTACTGTTTAATCTGAATTAGCTACCCAGATTTATGATGTTAGGTTGATTGATGCAACGACAGTTGGTTAATTAGCTAGAAAGAACCTAGATGAGCAATTTAATTACTCGCAAAGGAATTTGGTTTAATTAGATTGTGAACATATCGAACTTGGAATTAAAGCTGATTTAATCTGTTAGTAATTGCAAAGGAATTTGGATTGCTGCACTTAGACTTAGAGAATTCTCGCAACGACAGTTGGTTAATTCTATATCTGTGTTTGAGTTATAGAATAGCTCTTAATTACATCCCGATTGATTGATTGCTTGTGTTCCTGATTTCCTGAGAACTCCCTAGACTTAACACTTTGCCTCCTTGCTTACAAACTCGCTACTGATTTACTTTCTTGCTTGCTTTTTAGTTTCTAATCACTTTTGCTTTCTCCTAGTTTAATCTTTTCTGTTCTTAATCTATCGTTGACCGGAGTCCCTGTGGATTCGATACCCTAAGTACTACAACTACATCACTGTGCACTTGCAGTTAGAATAGGGATTAATTCTTGACCTATCAAGTTTTTGGCGCCGTTGCCGGGGACTCTTAGGAGTCTTCGATAGATTTGAACTTAGGGTTTAGACTAGGTTTTTCGTTTTTGTTACTAATTTTTTTTTTCTTTTTCTTTTTTTGTTTTTGCGTTTCAGGTACGCCTGTAATCGCCCTGCAACGATCGACACAGTCCTGTGTGTTGATCGTCACATCTTCGAATTTGCATCGATCGACGCTCCCTTTGCATCGATCGACACAAGGCGAAATCAGAGATACCGAGAGCTTCAGCACTTAACATGTTTCAGTCTAATGGAGCCTGTGATTCTGATTCGCGGTAAAGACGGCGTTTTACGAGACCAAGAGGGTCATATATGCAACGCAGAGGGTCAGAAACTGGATGGGGAAGGAAACCCCATCATACCATACGCATTGGTGGAGCAGATAGCTGAGATGAGAGACAAGATTCATTCTATCCACAACATCCTACTTTGGAAGAGACAAATCCGAGCTGATGCAGAAGCTGAAAAGTTTGCAGAGGTGAATTATATAGCTGGAGCTTATTATTATGGGTAGACATGTGGAAATCAGCAGAGACAAAGTTCTAGTTATGCTCCGAGATCGAGAGATTATGGTTATTCATCTCACCAAGCACCTCCTGCACCTGCACATAAGAGCAGATTTGAAATCATGATGGAGCAGTGTCTTGAAGGACAACAACAGACCAATGTGTCTTTCAACTCGAGGATTGAGAACTTGTACACTGATTTGAATGGTAAGTTTGAGTCCTTGAACACTCATATGAGGCTGCTGGATACACAAGTACATCAAATCTCAAATTGTTCCAAAGAGAAGAATGCTCAGAATGCTCATGTCAATGACATCTCAGTTCAGGTTGACCATAGGCTGAATCAGGGATCATATCTTGAAGTTAAGGCTATGGAAATTGTGGAAAATAGAGAAGAATCCGAGATTGAGATCCCTGAGTTTGAGAGTTTCGATGGACCAGACTCGACAAAGATTGACATTGATCTCTTGATAAAATCTTTCGGTGTCAATCGATACCCCCTTAGTGTTGGTCGACACGCAATTCTGACGGCAATTTCGAGTTCTTACGACAAACAGAAATCGAACATGGTCAACATCAATTCAATGTCGACTGACACCACTTCTGCGTCGGTCGACGCGACAGTCGGACATACCTAATTTCGTCCAAATCTGATGTTTTTGCTAAGGAACGGGTCTACAAACCTCCAATACCATTCCCAAAAGTTCCTATAAGGTCTAAACATGGGCAGAGTGTAGAGAAGTGCATGGTGGTGGTGGATAAGAAGATGATCTCCACTGATAGTTATTTGAAAGAAGCAGTTAAGATTGGTGGAACTACAGTATCTGATAGTGGAGAAAAGAAGATGGTGATTCCTCAGGAATTTACTATAACATCTTCCGAGCCTGCAACTGCTCATAAGCAGAAAGCTCCAAACATCAGATCTCCACCAAAGCAAAGGTATGCATATTTTAAACTTAAACCTCCTGATCAATCAACTTTGATTGCAGGAAAACGCATAAACCCACCCACGCTTCGCTCTCGCTCCACGCATAAACCTTGGACGCTCTCATGCTGATACCTCTTACACACCGCCATGGATGAAGAGATATTCACAGAGACACTCAAAGTCTCTGTTGAAACCCCCATGAATCTGATCTCTTCCAATAGTCAAGCAACTGACTTTAAACAAGCGCTGAGTGGGAGGCAACCCACTGTTAGGTTTAAGTGTTTTTCTTTCTTATTTTTGGTGTTTTTCTTAGGATTTCACGTTTTTGTTTGTTTTTGCTAAGTTTCAGATACAGAACTCGAGTCTGGAGATGTGTGACGATCGATGCACATGTGCACCGGTCGTTGCAAGGATATTACGACGAGGAGATGGATCGCATTGTGACGATCGTTGCACTTGTGCAACGGTCGTTGCAATTGGTTAAAATTGCAAAATTAAGGTACGCGTGCTAAACCGGAATCAATTCGGTTCAACTAGCATCGATCGTTGCTCATCTGCAATGGTCGTTGCACCCACGATCGAGATGGCAACTCGCAGACAACCCCGCAAGCACAGAGCCACCGTAGCAACCGCCACACGACAGTACACCACCAGGGTGGTTCCATAGAGAGTCACAACAACCTGAGCCTTATGTGAGAGTTGGTCCGGCAGTAGCACTGCCTTGGCCCCGAGCAGATGAGACACAGATCCCGACAGCCAGAGAGTGGCCACGTAACATTGCTGAGTTCCTCAAGACTGTTGAGTTTACAGAGAGACCACTGCTTAACCAGTGGGATGATTTTGACACGTTGATGTACAACGGTTGGTGTGGGATGACGATTAAGCCAACCAAGTTTGCAGACTACTCTACCTGTAAGAGTCTGGGGATAGATGAGCAGATTCTTATAGTGTGCAAGGGCATTGGTCTAGGGACAATGCCTATGCGGCCTTATGATTTGTACCCAGAGTTAGTCAGACAGCTGCTAGCCACTTGCAGAGTGGTTTACCCGGATCCAGACAGCAGGAGTGCTACAGGAGGTATTTTTACCTTCATGAGCTTAGGAGTCAGGTATCGGATTCCTTTACTCGATATCTGCAGGATCTATGGTTTCAACACTGAGCCGAGACGCATTGGCATGAGTCTTGAGTGGGATCCAGAGGAGGCTCGGTTATTCTGGGAGTGTATTGGCAGTGGTCGATACAACTCGAGGACTACACCAGTGAAGCAGGTTAGGCATCCTGTTCTGAGATATGTCTTGCGTATCTTGTGTTGGAGTTTTTTGTGCAAGTATGAAGCCAACAAGATGCACAAGCTTAAGATGGAGATGTTGTTCATCGGGATGAGGGACCAGTTTGAGGGTTCTGGTGTGAGAGATCCCACTAAGGGACTCAACTTGGGAGCTGTTTTCACTCAGCACTTATGCGACCTGCAGACGAAGCCATTTAATGGTGTTCTTACTGAGACAGTGGGGAGCCTACATACTCCCATCTTCATGCACTGCGGGATTCCCTTAGAGGGCACAGAGTGTAACACAGCCAAGGAGTTCCTTGATTTCAGCCACCTGCAGAGCGCTACCTGGCTCAAGGAGGGACGCATCTGGGTTTATTATGATCAGAGTACTGGGAAGTGTGGTGTGGATCTTCCTGCTCCTGGACTTACACAGATTCATACGCTGGATGCCCTGAGATTCCAGCCTCCTGCGACCGAGCAGCGCAGAGTCCCTTCTATGGCTCATCCGCTGGGAGAGCCTTCCACACGAGCTTCGTCTTCCTCTGCTCCTGCGCCTGCTGCTGCCCCTGTTGACGACATTGGCCCTTTTCCTGTCCCTGCAGTTCCTTTGGGAGAGATGTCTGAGGCTGAGTGGAGAGAGCGTAATGATGGGATACTGAAGACCATTTGGGAGTGGATGCGTGGCTGCACTTGCAGGAGACAGCCACAGGTTCATCAGCCCGTCCCTGCCAGTGGACGCAGACAGCGTTCTCCTGAGGATTCCTGCGGTACTGATCCATATGCTGGGATAGATGATGATAGCGAGTGAGCGTAGCCTCCATTTTCAGACATTCGGTTCTGTATTCTTTTATCTTTTTCTTTCGCACTTTTTCTTTTTGATTTTTAGGATGTTATTGTTTCTGGACGTTGTGCTTGATTTGATACATCAGTTGCTTTGATTCTACTTGCTTTTCAGTGTTTTCAGCTTGCAGGATTCGAAATCTGACAATATCCAACTGACTAACCTGCTAACTGGCTGACTGATCGAGTTTACGCAGTGCATCGATCGACACACCACTGTTTCGATCGTCACAACACGATCGAAATCGCATTGCAGCGATCGTTTCGGTCCTGAGCAACGATCGATCATACACGAAAATCGGTCGATGCACCTAGTGCAACAGTCGATGCCTGTGCGACAGAGGTGAAAATCCGACAGAACTCAACACATCCTTTAACAAATTTTTCTTTCTTTTTACCAATCCTTCCCTTGACACTACTGGGGACAGTGTGTCTTAAGTGTGGGGGAGGTGCTACTGACATCTATCTTTCTGTTTTCTTAGAGTCAATATATTTTTCTAAATTTGTTTTATTGAGTCAAAACTAGTTTAAGTAAGAAACAATGATTTTTTGAGAAGATTTACAGCACTTGCAGGAACTTAAGTAACCATTGGGATGAAGTTGCAGGATCAATCTCTGACTATTAGAAAACCCCATCACAGATCAACATACTAAGGACACCCACATCACTTCAGGTATCAGAGGATCCTTTTACTGACTTCAAACTTAATACTGACTTAATTTTCTCACCTAAGGGCTTGGTATACCTTGTGTCGGATTCCTTTGTTAATTCTGACACAGCCTGTAAACCTGTCATATTTGGTTCCCTTCTCCCCTTCCTTAAAGTAAAAAAAAATATATATAATAAACTGAGGATGAGTTAGTAACTCCGAAGTGGTCTCTGGGAGTGGTAGCTACAACTATCATATCCTGTGCATCCATGGAATGTGTCCAAAGTACACCCCTTAACGGGAAGAGCACTGATAAAAAAAATAAAATGATACCCAATGGGGAAAAATCAGTTGTTAAGGAAGGGAAAAGAGAAGAAAGGGACCAGAGAAAGATAGTATGGTGGTCTAGAGCTGGCAAAGTAAGAATCCATGTGCCCTTTGATCGATACTCCTTAGGTGAGACCGCACTTAAATACTTGCAGAAGTCAGTAGGGTGAATTTGAATGCGTGAATGTGATTGTGGAGTTTACTTAGGACAGTTGCTAAGTGTGGGGTAAGTATATATTGGTCTTGATGTCTGCAGGTGAAATATTTCATGTGGATTACTAAGGGGAATCTGAGTGTTGTTGCTTCTAGGATGAAATGAGTTTCTGTGTTTTCAAACCTCTTTTCTTATACATTGGTTCTTTACTTGCTTGAGGGCAAGCAAGAGCTAAGTGTGGGGGAGTTGATATACCATGGATTTTAGGGATTTTAACCATGGTATATATCTTATTTATCGAGTCTTTTATTATGTTTTGGAGTCTTTTATCTATTTTTACAGGTTTAGGTACGTTTGGAGCTTATCTGGAGATTCTGGGAGCTTTTGGAGTGATTTGGCAGCTTACATGGATTTCACAGAGTTCACTGGGTTCGTCTGTACACTGTGTCGGTCGACACAACTTCTGTGTCGGTCAACACCACTACATGACGAAATTCCTGCGCCCAAAAATCTGCATTTTGGAGATTTTACAGTTTTTGCCCAGAAACTTCCCAGATTTGCAGAAAGGCCCAAAACGTGTTTTAAACTATATATTAGGGTTTTTAGCCACTTGTTTAGGCTACGCTTTTCTTAAGTCTTATTTTATTTTCAGAGAGAGTTAGGGGCTGATCCTAATCTCGAAAGAGAGAGGATTTTGAACCCCAGTTCTTTATTTGATTTTATAATAATTGGTTTTCTATTCATGATGTTTTCTGTTCCGATGAATATGTCTGAGTAGATTACCTGTTAGGTTTAGGGATTCTCACAAGGGATTTCATGGAATTATAGGTTAATCAATCTGTTAGGGATTCATACTTTCTAGTTCTTCATCTAGGATTGTTCTTACTGCTTAATCTGAATTAGCTACCCAGATTTATAATGTTAGGTTGATTGATGCAACGACAGTTGGTTAATTAGCTAGAAAGAACCTAAATGAGCAATTTAATTACTCGCAAAGGAATTTGGTTTAATTAGATTGTGAACATATCGAACTTGGAATTAAAGCTGGTTTAATCTGTTAGTAATTGCAAAGGAATTTGGATTGCTACACTTAGACTTAGAGAATTCTCGCAACGACAGTTGGTTAATTCTATATCTGTGTTTGAGTTCTAGAATAGCTCTTAATTAGATCCCGATTGATTGATTGCTTGTGTTCCTGATTTCCTGAGAACTCCCTAGACTTAACACTTGCCTCCTTGCTTACAAACTCGCTACTGATTTACTTTCTTGCTTGCTTTTTAGTTTCTAATCACTTTTGCTTTCTCCTAGTTTAATCTTTTCTGTTCTTAATCTATCGTTGACCGGAGTCCCTGTGGATTCGATACCCTAAGTACTACAACTACGTCACTGTGCACTTGCAGTTAGAATAGGGATTAATTCTTGACCTATCATTTCATCATCCTGAATTGAACGATGCCCAACATGAGGCTCGAAAACAAAGAGACTTCAGCCGTTGGTTAACCTTTTATGTAAGAATTTGTTTTTCAGATCTTACAAAACCCTTGAGAAACTGAGTAACTTTATAAATTTGATGTAATCTGTGATAACCCGTATCCAAAATACGGTCAACGGGCAGCAGAAAGTCAATCGGGGGTAAAATTGTCATTTTATCCAAGTCGGGGGTAAAATGGTAATTTTACCAAAAGTCGAGACGGAAGCCGAGACGGGCCGAATATTTTTATATTTTAATATAAAGAATGTTCACAAGACCAGAGTTGGAGAAATCGGAGCAGAAACATGTTTTTCGGTGAATCGGGAATGGAAACCGACAAAACCGACGAAACTTGAAAAATTCATAACCGGAGCTACGGGTGTCCAAACGGAGTGATTCAAAATGCTAAATTCATCAAATAGCATGGAGAATCTGATTATGGAGGGTTGAGGATTTATGGGATCGTCTAGAGAGTTTTTAAAATATTAAACACGAAATCGGTTAAACGGAAGCATCAGGATGGCCGAGAATAAGAAGTTGATGATTGGTTGGAGGGTGAACGTGGCTAAGAGAGAGACAGAAATAGGATTCATTGAATTTAGAGTATGGTGTCGTGGCCCATGGGGAAAGGAGAATGAAGACATGTGGAATGGACAAAAATCCATTGAATCTTCTCATAAACTTCACATGGGGAAATGAATATAAATTTACATTGAACATTCTCATCTTCTCTGTTTCATACGTGGCTTATGGAGGAGAAGGACAGGGCATAGGACATGTGTCAAGGAGATACTAGTTTTGTGATAAAAAGAAGAATGCTCTCATCTCATTTTACCCATCAACGTGAGAAAAGAAAGAGAGAGAGAAGAAGAAGAGAAAAGCGTGAGCAGAAAGAAGAAGAAGAAGAAAAAGAAGAAGAAGAAGAAGAAGCGTGAGGAGGAGGGGGAGAGAGAAGAAGAAGAGAAGAAGAAGAGAGAAGAAGAAGAAGAAGAAGAAGAAGAAGAAGAAGGAGCGTGAAGAGGAGGGAGAGAAGAAGAAGAAGAGAGAAGAATAAGAAGGAGGAAGAGAAGAAGAAGAAGGAGGAAGGGAAGAAGCAGAAGACCGGAAGAGAGAAGAAGAAGAAGAAGAGGTGAAGCGTGAAGGAGAGAGTGAGAGATAGAAGAGGAAGCGTGAAGGAGAGAGAGAGAGAGAGAGAGAGAGAGAGAGAGAGAGAGAGAAGAGGAAGCGTGAAGGAGGAGAAGAGGAGAGAGGAGAAGAGGAAGAAGAAGAAGCGTGAAGAGGAGGGAGAGAAGAAGAAGAAGAAGAAGAAGAAGAGAGAGGAAGAGAAAGAGAGAAGAAGAGCGTGAAGAAGAGGAGAGAGAGGAAGAGAAAGAGAGAAGAAGAGAGAGAGGAAGAGAGAGAGAGAGAAGAAGCGTGAAGAAGAGGAGAGAGAAGAAGAAGGAAGGAGAGAGAAGCGTGAGATGAGGAGAAGGAGAGAGGAAGAAGGAAGACCGGAGGAGAGAGAAAGAAGAGAGAGAAAGAGGAGAGAGAAAGAAGAGAGAGAAAGTAGAGAGAGAGACGTGAAGATGAAGAAGAGAGAGAGAAGGAGGCGTGAAGGAGAGAGAAGATGGTCCGGAAGCTTGGTTAGAATTATTCGGTCAACGGTTAGGACGTTCGGGAAGCTTCGGGATTCGAGTTCGTGCATTCGAGAGGTTCGGGTTCCAGTTTGGGGGTCTCGGGATTCATGACGTGTCAGAGCCGCCATTACCGCACCTATCTCACTGTGTGTCAACTCATAAACTCGTAGATTCATATAGACCGGAAATCGATAAACCGTAGTGCTAGGATTGCATACCCGTTAATTAACCTGATTAAGTAATTAATAATTAATCGGACGTTTAATGTTAAACCGGTTATGATCGGATAAGCAGGTTAGGGTTAAAGAATTAAACGGTAAATCAATTGTGTGCCGCTAGGTTGTTAGTATCGATTGGGTGATGCATTCATGTAGATACCGTTGAATAGGACCGTATATGCATATATATGTATTAAGAATGATAATTAATGAATCTATATACGGGAATTAAGATGACATTAAAATATGGTTGAACCTGAACAAACGTATAGAATAAAGTAACGGGATCGGGTTTTAAGTTAATAGCGGGAATGGGTAATGAATAAAGTTAATTAATAATGAGACGTCAGGGAGTTAGTAAGTTTACTAACTCTAAACCGACGGACCGAGGAGTTAATAAAAGATATATAGAATGGGTTAAGTTAAAGGAAGTGTGGTGAGTTTGTAAGCCGTCTACGGGTTAGCAATCCGCTAACCCAAGGTAGCGGATAAGAATGAATTAAAAGACTTAGAAACCCTAATAAGCCTGCTTGTGTGTGATTATGTGATTATGTGATTGTGTGATTGATTGTGATTGCGTGATTGTATTGCTGTTGTTGTGAGCTTTGTGTGCAGGCTTGTTAGACTGCTCGGTGTTGGGCCGAGCAGTTATTGCGGACACTTACTCCGGTCACGGGACCGGGCAAGTTAGTGGTGCTGACTAGGTATCTTACCTAGTCAGAGCGGTGGTAGTGTAGTGGCTTGCGGAATGGGTTGGGACATTATTATTATTGTTGTTAATTGCGTGATATGTGCTAGAGTCCCAGCGAGTCTGCGTGTTTACATTTCTGCACTAGGACTCTAGGGTGCGTTAGATTCCGCAAGCCTAGGTTTTGTTTACGTTCCGGTACTTCCGACCCGATTGGATCCTCGGGTTTTTTCTAATCGGATCATGGCGATTCCGGTTATGGTGTTAACCTACTGGGTGACGCCGGTAGGTGTGCGATTCGGAGAATACGGGGTCATGTCCTAGGGCCGGATCGCATGGAAACTCAGGTTACCTGGGGTAACAGGAGTCACCGCGTATCGATGGACAGAGAACGGTGTCCTAGACGTGGGGACCTTGTGTACACGGTTAGGAGTCGTGGGTTAGTTACCATGTAGGTAACGATGTAGACCCGTGGAAGTTACCGAGATCGTAGGGCCCAGTGTTGTTTTATTATCTTTCTTTCGTTGCGCGTAGATAGATAGAGTCTAATCGAGGACATGTGACGACAACACCGACTCAATTTCAACTGACTATGACTCAGAGAATGATGGAGAATGATAGATAAAAAAATATTTATAATAGCTATCAAAGAATCAAAATGACTTATAATTAAATATTGAGTTAATGTGTTTTTTTAGTTGTTCTATTACTTAGTTATATGTACAAAGAAATGTATAAAAAATGCAACGTAACACTTAGCTCAATTGGACTCTTCACTACCCGTGCGCATCTCAACCAATGTTCGAACCACGCAGGTGGCGAAATTTTTTTGTTTAAAACAAAATTTACGAGGGAAAAACGACGGTGAAATTTCCGACGGACTTCCGATGATACATGTACATCCGTCGTAAATCCGTCGGTAATTTCTGACGGATTTCCGACGATACATGTACATCCGTCGTAAATCCGTCTGTAATTTCCAACGGATTTCCCGATGGAATAGGGTTTAGGGTTTCAGAATTGGAAACAGATAATCTTCAAACCTCTAAGTAGTTAATGTATTGATAGTTTTTATTATTAGTTTTTAATATCTGATTCAAATGACATGTTTTGTATGATTACAGAAAGTTACAACACGTCGGACCAAAACACACTGTAGTATACAATAACAGTTAAGATGAAGTTTTTTTCAAGCCTTGTTTAACTTTTCATTTTCATAATTTTTCTAAAACAGAGGCGTATAATAAAAAACTTCAATGTTAATGTCACATATAAATGTGGACATTATAAAATACCAAAATCAAAACCCTAAATGAAACCCTAAACCCTAATCCCTCGGAATTCCGTCGGAAAATTGCGACGATTACCCGTCGGTTCTCCGTCGGTTTTCTGTCGGTAAATGTCATTAAACGGTCAAAAGGCGTAGTAACTTTCTTCTCTTCCCTATGCGACGTCTTGGTAAATGTCTTTTCGGAAATTAAACCATTTTCCGACGGATTTTTGTCGGTTTAACCAACGGAAATTTTTTTATATATAGAGTTCGAATTTCATAAGTTTTTTCATTCAAATCACAAACACCATTACTTACAAAAATGGATTTTGTTTATTTCTATCCTGAAGCCCGCGAATCTGCATTGCGAGAAATCGCAATGCCGGGTCGGGAACATCTTCCCAATCTCGACACATCCCGGCAAGCTTACCGAGCTGTTTGGTCCGTAATCAGTGACATCATTGAGACTCGATGTTCCGGCAGCTATCTTACATACTACAGCTTGCCGACCTCTCTCAAGGAAGATTGGTTCGATGATTTTCTCATAAGTAATTTTTTTACTTTTTTAAAAAAATTATTAAAATATATTTAATAATACAAATTTTTAAATTACAATCATACTTCACCTTCTCCCCGAGCAATGTGCTCATTGTCTGGCGGAAATTCCACAAGACCGCTAGACGGGTTTTCCAGACAAAGATGCGGCGGATGAAGCTGCGTTTGGAAAGAGGCGAAGGAAGACCTGCTTGGATTCCAGTGAGATCTTGGAACGTCATGGTGAACCAGTGGCGGGAGACGGATGTCGGGGATTGGTTCACAACCCAATTCCCGAATTATAATAGATTTTAAAATCAAATAATGTAATTTTTTTAATTGGAAAAACGTTTTTATTTATAAATTTATTTTATGCTATGTTTTAATTTCATAATTTGATAGGCATTGTGGTTTTTTTTTTAATTTACATAACACAAGCATAACAATATAAACAATTTATTCGTAATCATAAACGAATAGCACACAATAGCACAACTGGCTTAAGACTCGAGTAGAAGGCTAACTGGTCTAGGGTTTGACGCGCGCATCTACCATTTTAATTCTGATTTCTTTTACAAACAATAACTTATAAGTAAATGTACTCATAACTTATAACGAATAACACATCATAGCACAATGGTATTGGTGTTAAGGATCTCTGCGATAGACCTGGGTCGGTTTACCGTCAGTATTTATGGCGCCAATTTTCACAGAAATATTTGGCGTAACCGCCAAAATTTGGCCCAAATTAATTAGACCGCCAAATTTTCCGACGGAAAACCAACCGTAAATGATTATTCGACGGTTTTCCGTCAGAAAACAATTTTTATCGAATCAAATCATCTCCTTCTTCCTCATTTCTCTATAACTTCTCTCTCTATCTCTCTTCGCAAACGCGCTCCCCTTCTCTCTAACCCGTTCGCCGGAATCCTTGCCGTTAAACGCGAATTCCCACCGCCACAAACCTCATCATCATGTAAGGGTTCTTTTTAACCGATAGATTTTTGTTTAGATCGATTTTTAGGTTGTTTGATTCTAGGAATGGAATGCATGTATTGATTGAACGGTAGTTTAGGTTGATTATGATGAAATGAACATTAGTTTAGGGTGTTGGATTGTTTGTATATGAATTTTGGATTCATAAATTTTTGTTTTTAAAATTTGAAGCGTTTCAAACGTTTTTAAAACGTTTTAAAACATGTATAACGTTTGAATTTTTTTTTTTTATCAAAAAATATATATTTTAAATTTTTTGGAAAAAGTTTAAACGTTTTAAACGTTTTACCCATTTTAAACGTTTTAACCATTTTTAAATATTTTTAAACTTTTTAATATATTTTTTTATTTTTAATAAAAAATTTAAACGTTAACGTTTTTAAAATTATTAAGACGTTTTAACCATTTCTAAAACGTTTTAATGTTTTTAAAAAAATTTAAAAACGTTTTAAAACATTTTCAAAACTTTTAGTTTTTTGCCAAAGTTTTTTATAAATATTTTGTATAATTATTCAATTTTTATAGAATTGTTCACAGAAGCTTTCGTTTATGTTTTGTAGGGACACTTTTTTGACTTTTGAAGCTCTTATGGGCTCTCCATCGAATGATCAGATACCGGAAGAGCCGGTCCAGCAACAACCACCGAGACCCCGACGGTCTCGGTCGACTCAGGTACGACGCCCTATCGCGGCATCGTCTCAGCAGGAGGACCAGACACGGCCGGGACCATTCCAACAGAACCAGTCTCAGACTCGGCCGGAGACTCTGAGTGGGAGTCATTCGGTGTCTCAGGTGCAACAAACACCGTATGTTCCCCCGTCTATTGCCACGGAGATATCGGCCTTAGTCGACCAAACGGGACGAGAGCTGCTCAAACGACTCGATCCATTCTACGAGACCACCCTGGAACTTACTAGTATTAAATCTTATAACTTTAGATTCTTATATTACACTTGTTTAATATACATTTATAAAGTTTTAATTTTTTTGTCTTATTATGTTTACGTTGACCGAATCCAAGATCACAAAGAGCATCTTGGGAATGATGTACAACATGCTCCAAGTCGAATACCCGACGTACAAGGATATGCCTTTATCAGATATGCATAACTAGTTCAGCCAACTCGCGGTAAATAACTTCGTTAACTTTGTTATATATTTTTCTATTTTATTATTTTATAAAGTTTGCAATTATATTCTAACAAATATTTAATATTTCTTTTCTGTAGCAAGAGTATACTTGGGATAAGAAATATACAGACCTGGTGGAAAAAGAGTTCCATCTAAAGGCATCAACACATTACTCGAATGTCATCAACATATGAAAACATAAGTGGTGCAACGCTGATGTCCCCAAGGGTATTAACGAAGACGGCGATTGTTGGAAGGGGCTGGTCCATCATTGGAGTAAGTCTTCAACCGTAGTAACATCTTCGACGAACTCCCTGAACCGCAGAGGTCAGAGGAACGGTGTCGGGATCGCGACTCATAAGGCGGGAGCAAGGAGCACCGCATCGAGGAAAATAATCTTTGTAAGTAATTTTTTTTAATTTTCAATAAGTTTAGATCTTTTTTAATTAGGAAATTGTTTTTGCCGAAACAACGGGAGTGACAAGATCCGAATCATGTTGAACTTATCGAGGATGGCCACATAAACAAGATAACGGGCGAAATCCAGGATCCGATAGCTCGGAGGATTGTTGAGTCGACGAAGAGGCGTTTGGATGAGGTGGTTACCCAATCAGAAGAAGTCGGTTCAACGGAAAAGATACCTCACGAAAAGATCAGCGAAGTCTTTCTCGAGGTAAATTTTTAATTTAAATAAAATATGAATTAAGTTTCAAATCACTTAATTTCTAACTTAAATACTTTACAGGAAACAGAGAAGAGAAGAGGCCGGGTTTTCGGTTTGGGAAACTTGGCGGACAAAGTCTCGACACCGCATTCCCGTTTTCGTCCAGAAGGCGAGAACTTCGCCGAAATCTTAAGGGAGAAGAATGAAGAGATCGAAACATTGAAGGCCAGTCAGACGCGGATTGAAGCCCGGATGGCAGAGAAAGAGGCAGAAACAGCGAAGAAGATGGAAGAGATGGATGCTCGGTTCACATACTTTATGAAGCACGACCATCTTCCAGAAGACGGACCGGCAAACGAGGGTGGGGGAAAGGGAAAGGGAAAAAAGGGAAAGGGGACATGGACGGGAACGGGATCCGCTCCCTATCCCCAATAAATGTAATTTTTTAAAAAAAAAATTTGAATACTTAAATAATTTTTAATAAATTTTCTTTTTTATTTATATTTCTATTAATTATTTTAATAAATTTTCTTGTTTTTTTAATTATTTTTACTTATCCGTCGGTAAACCGTCGGTAAACAGTCGGTAATGTTCCCTCGGAATACCGTCGATAATGTACCCTCGGTAAACCGTCGGTTTATTCCGTCGGTTTACTTTGTCGGTAAACGGTCGGTTTGGTCCGTCGTTAAACCTTCGGTTTATTTCGTCGATAAACCGTCGGTTTAGTCCGTCGATAAACCGTCGGTTTAATCCTTCGGTAAACCATCGGTTTAAGCCCTCGGTACACCGTCAGAAGTCCGTCGGTATTATGTCCGTCGACAACCTGTCGATAATCCGTCGGTTTTTTATTCGTCGGTTTTTACTGACGAAAAACCGATGGATATTTTTTTCCAACTAAATAGAACTGACGAATTTTTTTGGTGGGAAATTAGTCGGAAATGACCGTATCCGACGGATACCCATCGATTGTTTCCCTCGGTATTGACCTGTTTTCTTGTAGTGTATACTTGTATAATATTTATAAAAGCTTAGAATTTATATAGTATAAATATTTTACAAGTTTATAAATCATATAACACCATATTATACATAATTTAATCACTACAAAAAAACATATGATATTCCAACGAATATTTCCAACAATCGTATTTTGTTGTAAATTTCCAATAAATATCCCATAAAATTTTGTATGATAAGCTATTTATTAGAAATTCGTTGCAAATTTCCGACAATTTTAGTTGTGGCAATTACGTCGCATAATTTATAGGAATATCATTGGTATTTTCCAACAAATATTATATCGTTGGAAATTAGTAATAATTTTAAGTTGTTGGAAATTATTAACAAAAATATTTGTTACAAACTAGTTAGATTGAACACACTTATAGATTATTTATTTCTCACGAATAACCCGGAATTAATCGTAGAAAGAGTTAGCCACGAACTGCTATAACATTATTCGTGGCTATCTTTGGATATTTAGCCACGAATTGCTAAATAGCCACGGATTTTATCTGTGGCTATTAAAAACCCTAAACCCTAAATATACCCTAAAGCCCCAAACCTTAAACTCTTAATTAAAAACTCGAAAAACAAAATACAAACCTTTAATTATATATACTATATATACATAAAACTATTATTTTCAAACCCAATACCACAATTATATAACATGTATATATAAAACCTAACCTCTAACCCTAAATAAACCCCAAAACCCTAAAATATATTAAAAATTTTAACTTTCCAATTACTTTAACATACCTAAAATTATGATTATTAATTAGTATAAACAAAACAAAACTAATATATAAAACCCTAAACCCTAAAGATATCCTAAAATTATAAAGTATAACCAAAACTCTTATTAATAACATTTTAAATACTATAACATATTCAAAACTATATTCAACACTTATAAACCTTCAAACCATATACTTAAATCATAATCAAACTCAAAACTTTAAATTTTTAATCATAAACTATAAAATTAAACTCTTACCATTCAAACTCCTAATTTATATTAAAAGAATTATTATTACAAACAAAAATATAAGCAAACCCTAAATTATAAATAAGAATCTAACTAATAAACCTCTAATTACTTTAAACTCCAAATATAAACCACGAACCCTATACCCTAAACTCTAACCTTAAATTGTAAACTTTATAATTATAAATTCAAATCCTCTTTCTTATATATTAATTAGATTGATAATTTATTTTGAAAAGTTATACATTATAAACTCTAATACTTAATTTTTACATCAAAACATAAAAATGAAAGATAAAACAAAAAACCATAATACAATCATACAAACATTTTTAATTGATATATAGTCACACAAAATTTTTTACTAAATTAAAATATAATATAAACATTTTAATTTATATTTATATATATATATATATATTCATTTTATTATTTTAAAAATGTTGTATAAAATTTAACACCTTTAATTTTTGTTTATCTATTATAATTTTAAATTTAAAGTTTTAAAAATTTTCATTTAACCATTTTTACTAATTATAAATCATTTTCTAATTATTATCTATTAAATATATTTAGAAACATTCTATTGGTTAATAGATACTTGACAAGGATCACAAATGTGAACGACTGATTAAAACATATCAATGGTTCAGATTTTTTTTTGAGTAAACACACGGATCAATCTTACAACCGTTAGATCTATTTTCTTTTAATACTTAGTTGATTCTTTTTTTTTTGTGACCAAGCATCCTCTTTAACCTAATTAACTTTGGAGTCCCTTGTCCCCTTTCACAAACACACAGCCGTAAATACAAAACACAAAAGCAGTCTTTTCTTCCTTTGTATCACAAGACCTTGTATCACCATGAAGAAAGCTTTGTATACACTCACAATGGCGAAGAAGAATGAAGAAGAATCCCGCCGTAGAAGATCACACACTCACATCCTAGATCTCGCCGTCGAACATCACGCAGCCTCGTCCTAGATCTCGCCGTTGAACATCACACAACCTCGTCCCACAATCTCACCGTCGAAAATCCCGGCGAAGAAGAATAAAGAAGAATCAATGGCGCCGTTAAGAAGAACCGATGGCGCAGAGAAGGGGCCCGGCCGATCTTCATCGTCGCTTTCTGAGGATCTCGCACCGCCGCAGACTCTTCATGAAATCGGCGGAGGCGTGGTGAGGAGAGTCAGCCCGGTAGTCACCTGAGACTCCACAACGATGGTCACGGCGGAGCAACGGTGTAATGGCCCTGGCCCGGCCCATTTGAGAAAGGCTTAAATAAATTAATTTGGCTACCTATATCACCAAGTGCACTTACCTTTTCCGGTCACTTGCCTGAAAGAACTCCAGAGTTAAGCGTGCTTGAGCTGGAGTAGTCCCAGGATGGGTGACCTTCCGGGAAGTGACTCGTGGTAGCATGTGTGTGAGGACAAAACACATGGAAAAAGGTCATGGGGTGATTATAGGGTCAGTAAATTACTCGGTCGGGCCTACCAAAAATAATGCACCGACCGTCAGACAGGGGTGGGGCCCACGAGCCCGGAAGAGGGATGAGTGACTCACCGGTAGGGGCGGACGGGGCGTTACAAGTGGTATCAGAGCTCAGGGAAGTCAAACCGATTCTGTCTCGGGAGACAATCCTGGGGTTTGAGGGTTATGGTTGCTGCGGAATTCGGGGACGAATTCCCGTTAAGTGGTGGAGAATTTGTAATGGCCCTGGCCCGGCCCATTTGAGAAAGGCTTAAATAAATTAATTTGTCTACCTATATCACCAAGTGCACTTACCTTTTCCGGTCACTTGCCTGAAAGAACTCCAGAGTTAAGCGTGCTTGAGCTGGAGTAGTCCCAGGATGGGTGACCTTCCGGGAAGTGACTCGTGGTAGCATGTGTGTGAGGACAAAACACATGAGAAAAGGTCATGGGGGTGATTATAGGGTCAGTAAATTACTCGGTCGGGCCTACCAAAAATAACGCACCGACCGTCGGACAGGGGTGGGGCCCACGAGCCCGGAAGAGGGATGGGTGACTCACCGGTAGGGGCGGACGGGGCGTTACAAACGGAGAGTCGAGCCTCCACGGTGGCTTCGTGGTGATTCGGCGGAGTCTCGGCCACACAAACATTTTTTTTTTAATTTAGCTTTATGTAATTTAATTGTTTTTAATTTAGTTTTTGTTATTTATTTGAGATATTTATTTAGGTATTGTAACTAATTTTTTAATAAAATTTATATTAAAAATATATATATATATATATATATATACATTTTAAATAGCCACGATTTAAGTCGTGGATAGATAGCTACGGGTTTATTCGTAGCAATTTGTGGCTATGTTAGCTATAAATGTTTTCCTTGCTATTTGTGGCTATGGGCATAATTCGTGGCTATCCGTGGAAGCGTAGCCACGAATTGCCACAAATTTCCACGAATTCGTGGCTATAGCCACGTCACGAATTCGTTGGAAATTTATTGATACATTTTCTTGATAATTTGTGGAAAATTCGTCACAAATTACTAACGATTTTCGAACAAAATAATTGACGGAAATTTTTGATAAAGAATTCGTTGGAAATTTGTTGATACATTTTCTTGATAATTTGTGGGAAATTCCAAGGTAGGTTCTCACAAATTTCCAATAAATAATCTATTAGAAAATTCCAACGAATTGCCGATAAAATATATTTGTCGGAACCGTTCCCAACAAATTTCCAATAAATCAAAGTTTCCAACGATCATATTCCAACAAATGAATGTTCTGTTGGAAATTTGTTGGGAACATATATTTCCCACAAATTACTAACTAATTTGTCTGTTGGAATACTCTTTTTTTCTTGTAGTGAATACTCCTTCCGTTTCACTATATTTGATTTTTTAGCATTTTATTCTTGTTTTATAATATTTGATTTTCTACGATATAATTAATAAAAATTTATCTTTTTATTAGATTAATTAGTATATGCATTAAAATTTTTTGACTAATTAATTACAAGCACATAAAAAGAATATATAAAAACTCAAAATCTACGCAAAACAAGAAAAAGTTACCTCCAATGTTCATTATAAACCAATATTCATTTATCTTTTCTAACACAATTCTCAAACTAATTTAAAAATAAAAACAATAAATGATTAGTTAAAGTGTTGATTAATTACTTCTTAATCCATGTGTAAAAACTAGAAAATCAAATATAGTGAAACAGAGGGAGTAACATTTTATTTCAAGTTTAACTCCTCAGATTAAGATACCACTAGTAGTTTATTGATACGAGTCACTGTACTATAAATCGAATCAAATTAAAAGATTCGAGCATCTGATTCGACTTTAAATGGAGATATATCTTTTGTCGGAATCTTTGTTTGGTGGCCAGTTCGTTGTACTTTTTGGTATTGTCGGTTACACGACTAAAGCCTTGAGCGAAGCAACAAAATTAGCGTACCAATCTAGTCCTACTAATATAAGTTAGCCACTGTACTATATAGATCGAAACACACAGAAGATTCCATAATTGATATGATCGAGTCCGAGGGGGAACACTATGTTTTTGTCGGAGATTTTGTTTTGGTGGTGACTTAGCATTATTACAGTTTCAAAATATTAATTGATTTGGGTTACATGATTAAAACCCCACTTAAATGTACTTTATTATATTAGTGACTATTCAGTATAATACTAATATTAACGAAAATAGATACGATTACGTAATGTTATCATATTATTGTATGCCGACACTTGACAGCATATCTTGTTCACGTTATTTGTGAATCTTATCCACTTATTCTAGAAATTCCCCAAGGACTAAAATATTAAAGTTATTGTTTTCTTTTCCGTCTACTTCAGTTAGAACAGACCAACATATACAATTATCAAAATACGAAAATATGAAATACAATCAAACATTACACGCAAAATAAAGTCCAATTACGATTATCTAAATGGTCAGACGATAAATGGTGTATACCCTTTTTCCTTTGTTGGTTACGTATTGTTACCTACGTTATATGAGATAAAACAATGATTTATGTGGGTATGAACTTGGTTACGTATTGTTACCTACGTTATATGAGATAAAACAATGATTTATGTGGGTATGAACGACAAATTTGTTCGGACTTGATGCCAGTTTTATTAGGGACATAAGTCCCATATTGGTACTTGGATGGGATCACTAATAATATATAAGGGATATGGGCCACTTTACTTATCACCAATTGGTTTTAGGTTGGAAGCACATACACTTTAATATGGTATTAGAGCCCGATCCATAAAATCCAACCCGATCTAACCCAAAGTTGGTCCAATCATCGACAAGCCAGGCCCAAAATTGGTGTCGTCGATCCAAGCCCGAACATTCCAAGATTAATGGCAAAAACCATTATCTCGAGGGGGCGTATTAGGGACATAAGTCCCACATCGGTACTTGGATGGGATCACTAATAATATATAAGGGATATGAGCCACTTCACTTATCACCAATTGGTTTTAGGTTGGAAGCACATACACCTTAATAAGTTTGAGATCTCTTTTTCTTTTGAAGACGTAGACACTTTTCTCATCTCCCCCTCTCCAACATCCAGGGTTTATATCAGCGTTGTGAGTTGATTTTTTTTTGCGATTTGGTAAGGTTTCTTGGCATCTTGGCAATTGGCATGTAAGTGGCTAGGTTCTAGGCGATGGCGGTTTTGCAATAGTTTGCAACTAGTGCTAGGTTTTTGGATAATTCGTAACCCATGATCCGTCTTATGGTAGGTTTAATAAATTTTGATATGTTCAAACCCGACCCACTAAATCCGCAAAGCAATATTATTTGAACTCCACCTGTTCTGTTTAATTTGCAGGTTATCGCAACATATTAAAATAATTATTAAATTTTTAATTATATATATTTTAATCAACCATAATTTTTATTCATAGTTTTCATATCAAAATGGTAAATCCATAACTTTTATAAGAAAAAAATAAAAAACTTTAAATAAATTTATATATTTTATTTTTATTTTAAATTAAAATATAAAAATTCATACAATATTAATAAAACTTTAATTTTCTTTTTTTTTATATTAGGTTTTTTCTACCACTTGGCGTCCTAAGGTCATGTCTATACCTTTACTCTCCTCTGCTGGTGCCTCTTATTTTTTTTTATTGGAAATCCTTCACGGTGGAGATGGTGTACTCGTGACCTTTTATCAATAAAAAGAGTTTGTTCAGACTTTTGAAGTTTTTATTGATAGGGTTGGGGTAAAACTATTCTTTATAATATTAGGTATCTTGTAACATTCTTATCTCATCTATTTTCTTATATTCCTTGTTCTGAAAATAGTTTTTGGATATTTACCAATTCTACAAGAAAATATATACATCGACATGGTATAAAGGATTTTCATCTTCAATAAATCTGATTAACCTAACTAAATTAATTGGTTTATAAAAATTATAACTAATTAATATATTATCATGTGTGTGTTTTACAAATGGCAAAGTGACCATGTGATAGTTGATAACAAGAATTTTACTTCCTCGAGGTATCAATTCCTCTTACTTATCGTGTAGTAAGAGGTATCGAACCAATTGGGAGTGGATAGGCCAATAAGAATGCACCAATCCTGTAAAGCCAAGCAATTCAACTCAAGTTGTAATTCTAAATATCCTAATTGCAATCAAACTAATCAACCAAACAAACAAAGAGGAATCAAATTCAATAAGCAAGCAAAAAGGACAAACAAGACAATTCAAAGATATAATTAAAGATCAAGCTCTTGGGCATAGGAAATTGATCTAAGTAACTAAGCATTGAACCAAGATGTCAAACACAACATTTAGAATGCTAATCCTTTAGCTTAGGAACACTAATTTAAGTTAATACACTCTCATGTCATTAACCCTATGCTAAACAAGCATTAAACATCAATTCTCATTGGCTAATCACAAGCAAGCATGCATTAATCACAAGTCCTTTAGCCACTAAACACCTTAAACATCAATCATCATTGGTTAAGAATGTAAAGCTCTCATTAAATCAAAGCTAGCATTTCATCGAACACCTTATGTGCAATAAAATCCCAAAGTTCTAGATCATGGTTAGCTAAGCCTAATCTAGCAATAAGAACATTTAATGAGAAAGGATCAATCAAAACTAAGCCCTAGACATCAAGATTCAATCCCTAATCACTCAAATCTTCCTAACCCAAAAGCTCAAAGGGAAACTACTCACTAATCATAATGAGATCAACAAAACCCATAGAAGTAGTGTTAATCATCAAGATTAGTGAAGATGGAAAGATTAGAAGAAGAAATCAATAAACTTTCACTAAAATAGCCAAATCCAAAAGAGGTTTATATGATTCCAACTTAGTGAAAGAAAAAGAGATAGATCTAGGGTTTTTGACCCAAAAATCTATTTAAAGGTCCCTAAACACGAGCTGGGTCGACCCAACAAACCTGGGTCAACCCAGAAAACCAAGTATCAAATCTGGTCAAAATTCCAAAAAGTCAAGGAAAAGTTGTCGCCAGCGGTCTCGATATGCCCGCTGGGTAAACCGCTGCGCATCCGGCATTTTGGCTCGTGTTCGTCGACGGAGCAGACTGTCCTCCGCGGTCTCGTTCTGGCCGCTGGCGAGACCGCTGGCTGGTAAAACGGCCATAACTTTTTGACTACGGCTCCAAACGACTCGAAACCAACTCCATTGGAAAGCTACCTCAATTTCCTATAACTTCTATTATATGCTCCAGAAGCTAAATATGCACGGAAAGGCTTCATTTTGATCCATCTTTCAAGAACATCATTTCGATCAACATCACCATTCACTCCTCCAAAGCTCCAAGTGCTCCCAAGTCATCCTAGTAGCCTTCCAGCACCTAAAAAGAAGCAAAACAAATGCAAAATGCTCCTAGACTAACTAAGACATGATCCTAGATGCAATTATCCAAAAACACAAGGAAGAACAAAGAAATGAAGAGAAAGAAAGGTAAAAGAGATAGAAACATGATCTAAACAATGCTCAAAACACAATGAAAACATAAGTATATCAATTCCCCCAAACTTAAACCTTGATTGTCCACAAGCAAGCATAAGACATTAAGGCAAGTTGGGAGAAAGGTTTGAAGGTGGGAACTCATATCCAAAGGTTGAATCAAGCTTTTACAAGTTTCAAGTCTATACAACCAAAGTGCAACCGAGAAAAGCCTACTCCAAGGATATAGCCATACTCATCAAGACAAAACTTCTAGCTTAACCGTCAACCTACACAAGCATTCAAATCCACTAGCTCCTTGACATTCATTAAATTTTTCAAGTGAATCCTTATTCAAAGCAATGTGATCAAACTCATTTGGCTTAAGGGACAAGGTCTTGAGACAAAAATGGTCTCAACTGAAAGAAAGGCTTCTCCACAATCATTTAGGTTCTCTCGGAGGAAATATGAACAAGCTGCAGTAAAATGCTAAGAGTTAGAGGCAATTGGCGCATACTAGGATAGATTCCCATCTACCCAAACCCCAAGAACTTCAACTCCTAGTCTAAACCCTCCTAAATGAGTTCTACCCTTTTTCAAGGCTATTGTTGCCTTTTCTTTCTTTCACAATACAAATCTTCCCAAAAACCCCCAAAGGATCACTCAAAACACTTTGAAAACATTGGTAACTTTACTCTTTTCAAATCAGCTCAAACTTTTCTTTTCTTTGGTCTCTTTTTACAATCTTTCTTTCTTTCTTTTTGGTGAGCACATTGGCTTCTTTTCACTTCAAAACATTGAGACACTTTTATTCTTTTTCAAAACATTTAAGAGCTTTTCATTCTTTGTTACCAAACAACTTTGATCCCATTCAAACTTCTTTCTTTTCTTTACCCTCTTTTCCTTTCCCAAATCTTCCCAAGAAACCCCCAAACTTAAACTCTAGCCTATTGCAAAGCCAAAGATGATGAGCTTGCATCTATAATGGAAATTTTCTCCTAGTCGCCTCATACTCAACACTTTTTACCGAGCTTGTTCCAAATAGGCCTACCACTCAAGATAGTGTTTGGGGTTTGAAATAAGGGTGGTGAAAGGTGTGGAAATCTATTAGAGCAAGTAGAGAGGGGTAGAAAGGATAAGCTTGCTCAGATATTTTGGGGTACCCATGAGTTTATCACACAAAGCATGAACAAGGATAATTAGATGGTTCAATTAAAGTTCTCACTTAGATGGAGCTAGCTTCAAATCACAACAAGTTTCAGCATCAAATCAAGTTTCAAAGCAAGTTATCTAAGTATGGTTCGTTCTAGCTTTCAATGCGATTCTCGAGTTACAACTTTAGTGTGGTCTATCTAGCATAAAGCTAGCGTGTGAAACAAGTTTAACCCAATTGAACCTTACAAGGAAATCAAATCATTGTTCCCAATGCATGCCCTATATGATGCAACTAGACTCGATCCTAAGATGTTATTGCATTTAGATGCTTTCTTTTTGTGAAAATTTTCTGAATTTTTTCAATTTTTTTTTTGGATTTTTCTATGCCATAAGTGAATGCATGAGACTCAAATGATAAAACAAAAATAAGAACAAAGAACACAAGATTAACGACTTGGTCTCTCCCCCAAACTTACTTCACACCGTCTCGGTGTGAAAGCAAGTCCGAGAAAGAGACCAAACAAAAAGAAAAACGGAAAACTAAATGCAAGTATGTACAAAAATGGTGTTGGAGTGTTACCTCAGAACGTCGGAGACTTATGGTGATGGATCCCGAGATGGAAGTGTGGGGAGTTGATTTCAGATACAAGAGCTGGGTGGCCCGCTGTTTTGGTGTAGCCGCGTGGCGAACCGCTGACTGTGTCGCGGTCTCGTTTCCTCCGCGAGTTGAATCGCTGCTTGCTCGGCCTTTTGACGCGTCTTATCGAATGAAGTGGCTCGCGGTGCAGCTTCCAACCGCTGGGGAGACCGCCGTGGACTCGGCTGCTTGGCTCGTTTCTCCCGAAGTGGCTCGCGGTGTTGACAAGGTCGCTGGAGAGACCGCCGTACAGTCGGCATTATGACGCTGCAAAGGTTCAAGATGGCTCGCGGTTTCACGACCACCCGCGAGATCAACCGCTGGTTATCTCAGCGGTCATGTTTTCGTTCGCTGACCTAACCGCTGTCAGTTCGGCAATTCGGCTTGGAGACGAACCAAGGAGCTTGCGGTTTTGTCCTAACCGTCGGGTAAACCACAAGATAGGCAGTGGTTTTGATTTTGTCCGCTAGCTAAACCGCCGGCTCCCGTAATTTTCGACCAAAACATCTCCAACTTTAACTTTTCCCAGCCTTTGACTCATGAAGAACCTAAAGAACCTGAAAACTCAGATAAAACATCAAAAATAACAAGATAAAAGAATATTTACAAGGATAAGCATGGGAATGTCTCCCAAGTGCGCTTTTGTTTAAAGTCGGTAAGCTCGACTGTTCAAACCGGTTTTTTAGGCGGTTGAAGAGTGAGTCCTGCCCTCGAGAGTGATGGTCAGGACCTGAGAAGTTAGCTCACTGAGATTGACTGAGTCACCTTGAAACCGTGGACTGATTAAAGCTTTTGCACTTGCAAATGGCCTAGACTTTCCCTTGGTCTTGACCTTGTACTCAATGTAGTCACCCTTTAGACCCAATGGATGCAAGCTTATATTGTTGAGAGATGAGGGAGTTTCAATAGCCATTAGAGTTTTCAGCTTGTCCTTATGTCCTTTTTCAGCTCTCTTAACTCCATTCAATCCATTGGTGAGAGAATTTCCATTATACCCATCAAACAAAGATTGTAGACTCTCACCATCCATTATCTTCTTTTCAAACTCCTGAGTCTTTGGAGGATTGTTTACAACCTTATCCTTTCCAACTTTTGCCATTTTTGGAGCCCTCTTTGTCACCATATCCACAACCTTCTCCTTTGGGCCTTTAACCTCCTTGGTAGTCAGCTTCATTGAAGATATGGAGCCAACATACTCAATCCTTTGGGCCATAAGAGGATTTCCAATAGCTCTATCCACCCCCTTATTTTGAGCACGTCCCATGTGCTCACTCAATGATTCATAAGGAATGGGTTTATGCCAAATCTGCTTCCCTACATTTGCAAAGAGTCTTGCCTCCTCTAACACATCATCCTCATTTGGAGATAGGATGACACCACAAGTGTGGAGAGTTGTGCTCCTCAAAGGATAGTAAACCTTGTTGTCAACATTATTCAGCACAGCACGTTTCTTTTTGAAGTCCATAGAAGCTCCAGTGGTATGGAGGAAAGAGGTACCAAGTAAGAGAGGTAGTTGGGTACTCTTCTTCATTTTCATGACAATAAAGTCAGTTGGGATTGTGCACTCACCAATCTTCAGTGGATAGTCCTTGATCATTCCCATTGGAGTTTTTGAGTAAGAGTCTCCAAATGTAATAGAAGATGGGTATCTTTCCATACTCTTGATCCCAAGACTTTCCACCATGTCAAGAGATATCACACTCACAGTAGAGCCGGAGTCACACAATGCATCCGTAATCTTTAAGTCTCCCAAAGTACAGCTGATGGTAAATTTACCCGGATTGCCAAGCTTAGGAAGCACTTTTGGTGCTGTTTGTACAGTAGATACAATATCTTCAGCAAAAGTATCAGTAGCACTCATCACCTTAGCTGGTGCAGCATAGGAAGGCTTAACTACAGTGGCCTTTATCTCCTTAAGAGGGACATGTGCAGCCGGAGGGATTTCATAACCATAGAGAAGTGCTTCTATCTCATCAACCTCTCTTTCATGGTCTGGTTTCTCATGATCAACAACAGAGAAGATTGCATTGCAGTACTCTTTCGGGTTCTTCTCCGGGTTTCCGGGTAAAGTACCTTGAGTTCGGGATGTAGAGGCATTCTTGTATTCCATGTTTGTGACCCTTGAAGTCAAGTTCTGCAACTCACTCTTCAGATCTCTAACTTCCAAAGCTCCTGAGGCTTGTCCCTGAAGTAGTTGCTGCATCATACCCTTTAACTCACCGTCCAAATCTGAGGAAGAAGAGGCTTGTGTCTGCTGTTGGTTAAATCCGGGTGGAGGGTATTGTGGCTTGGGGACAAAGGGTTTTTGACTCTGAAACTGTGGTTTGTTGGCAAACCCTTGCTGGTTAGTAGAAGGGACAAAAGGCTTTTGTTGCTGAGGTTGGGTGAAGCCTTGTTGCCCTTGTTGTTGAGCTTGAGCTTGTGGTTGAGCTTGAGGATAAACCTGATCTTGTGGGTTGGCAACATTGGGGTTTCTGTAAGAGAAGTTGGGGTGGTTCCTGTAGTTTGGGTTGAAACCCCTGTTGAAACCCCCTTGGCCCGCGATGAAGTTGATCTCTTCCTGAGTCATATCACCTTCAAGACTATAGAGGACGGGCTGAGAATCTTCGTAGTTGCCTACAAAGCTGATTTGCTTCAGACTAGAGCTGATCATCTTGTCTATCTTCTCATTCAAAGCCTTGATTTCCTTCTCGTACTTCTCATCCGTAGAAGATGATCCTCTATTAGTCCGCTCATAGTCCTCATTGTAATTCCCGTCACTAGTAGCAAGGTTTTCAATCAATTCCATAGCCTCATCAACTCCCTTCCCTAGGAAGTGTCCATTGCTACAAGAGTCAAGCATCGCTCTCATTCTAGGGAGAACTCCGCGATAGAGGTTACTGAGTAGTGTCTCCTTGGTGAAACCGTGGTGAGGGCACTGAGTAGTGAGCTTGTTGAACCTGTCCCAAGCTTCAGCGAAGCTCTCGTTGTTGCGTTGCACAAACCCGGATAACTCGTTGCGAAAACGGGCAGTCCTAGTAGGAGAGAAGAATTTCTTCAAGAAAGCCTTCTTGAGTTCTGCCCATGTAGTGATGGACCCCGGAGGAATAGTGCTCTCCCAGTCTTTTGCTTTATCTGCCAAGGAGAATACAAAGAGGCGCATCTTGAGACCCTCATCCGTCACACCATTGAGTCTTGTAGTATCACAGATTTTGTCGAATGTGTCTAAGTGCTTCAATGGATCTTCTGAGGCAAGTCCATGGAATTGGTTGTTCTGCACCATATTCATTACCATGGCTCTGATTTCAAAGTTGTTATTGTTCACAGGTGGTGGGATGATACCCCGTCGAATAGCGTTGGTGTCGGGTGTATCGCCATCTCCAATAGCTCTGAAAGGTCTCTCACGATGAGCCGGTATCCTGTGTCCTTGTGCATCTCTAGCATCCGCATCCTGTTGATGCTGTTCTTGATGCTGCTCTTGATGGCCCTGATGGCCTTGCTGGTCCTGATGACCTTGATGGTCCTGATGACCCTCTAAATCCATAACTGGCTGCTCTTGAGGCTCAAGCAAAGGCTGAACTACTTCCTGTTCCAACCCGAGTCTCTCTAAGTGAACAGCTCTTTCTAGTGCCCTTCTCTCTCTTGCTAACTGTCTTTCTAGTGCTTTGATATCTGAAACCCGCGCAACCAAATCTGTAGGACCTCTGCTCCGCAAGTTCATGCACCTGACATCAAAGAGAAATGAAGAAGCAAAATTAGTAACCAAAACTTGATCTAAATAGGAAAGGAAATCGAATTGATCTATCCAAGTTCCCAAAATGGCAACGGCGCCAAATTGATAACAAGAATTTTACTTCCTCGAGGTATCAATTCCTCTTACTTATCGTGTAGTAAGAGGTATCGAACCAATTGGGAGTGGATAGGCCAATAAGAATGCACCAATCCTGTAAAGCCAAGCAATTCAACTCAAGTTGTAATTCTAAATATCCTAATTGCAATCAAACTAATCAACCAAACAAACAAAGAGGAATCAAATTCAATAAGCAAGCAAAAAGGACAAACAAGACAATTCAAAGATATAATTAAAGATCAAGCTCTTGGGCATAGGAAATTGATCTAAGTAACTAAGCATTGAACCAAGATGTCAAACACAACATTTAGAATGCTAATCCTTTAGCTTAGGAACACTAATTTAAGTTAATACACTCTCATGTCATTAACCCTATGCTAAACAAGCATTAAACATCAATTCTCATTGGCTAATCACAAGCAAGCATGCATTAATCACAAGTCCTTTAGCCACTAAACACCTTAAACATCAATCATCATTGGTTAAGAATGTAAAGCTCTCATTAAATCAAAGCTAGCATTTCATCGAACACCTTATGTGCAATAAAATCCCAAAGTTCTAGATCATGGTTAGCTAAGCCTAATCTAGCAATAAGAACATTTAATGAGAAAGGATCAATCAAAACTAAGCCCTAGACATCAAGATTCAATCCCTAATCACTCAAATCTTCCTAACCCAAAAGCTCAAAGGGAAACTACTCACTAATCATAATGAGATCAACAAAACCCATAGAAGTAGTGTTAATCATCAAGATTAGTGAAGATGGAAAGATTAGAAGAAGAAATCAATAAACTTTCACTAAAATAGCCAAATCCAAAAGAGGTTTATATGATTCCAACTTAGTGAAAGAAAAAGAGATAGATCTAGGGTTTTTGACCCAAAAATCTATTTAAAGGTCCCTAAACACGAGCTGGGTCGACCCAACAAACCTGGGTCAACCCAGAAAACCAAGTATCAAATCTGGTCAAAATTCCAAAAAGTCAAGGAAAAGTTGTCGCCAGCGGTCTCGATATGCCCGCTGGGTAAACCGCTGCGCATCCGGCATTTTGGCTCGTGTTCGTCGACGGAGCAGACTGTCCTCCGCGGTCTCGTTCTGGCCGCTGGCGAGACCGCTGGCTGGTAAAACGGCCATAACTTTTTGACTACGGCTCCAAACGACTCGAAACCAACTCCATTGGAAAGCTACCTCAATTTCCTATAACTTCTATTATATGCTCCAGAAGCTAAATATGCACGGAAAGGCTTCATTTTGATCCATCTTTCAAGAACATCATTTCGATCAACATCACCATTCACTCCTCCAAAGCTCCAAGTGCTCCCAAGTCATCCTAGTAGCCTTCCAGCACCTAAAAAGAAGCAAAACAAATGCAAAATGCTCCTAGACTAACTAAGACATGATCCTAGATGCAATTATCCAAAAACACAAGGAAGAACAAAGAAATGAAGAGAAAGAAAGGTAAAAGAGATAGAAACATGATCTAAACAATGCTCAAAACACAATGAAAACATAAGTATATCAATAGTGCATTTACTTTAATTTTGTTTTTATATTCACAACAAAATAATGCTCTGATAAATAAGTTTTCTCCTCACTGATATACGATTCAACAATCGATCCTGTCACATATTTTTTGTTCTTTGCTTTCCGTTTCAACTTTTTGAAGTATCTTTCAAAAGGGTACATCCACCTATATTATACCGGACCACCTAATTCAGCTTCGTAAGGGAGATGTATAGGTAAGTGCTCCATCACGTCGAAAAACGATGATGAAAAAATCTTTTCCAAGTTGCATATGATTAAAACTATGTTTTCTTTGAGAATTTAAAAACGAATTTTTGTAAAGTTCTGGAGAATATGTCACGGAAAAAACTTCCAACCCCTACAATATTTTTTTTTTGAAACTGTTTGTAAATATAAAATATTATACTCATATTTAATTATAAAATATTAAGTAAAATAAAATAGAAACCTGCTAACGCAAGCTGGACGGTCCGGTCTAAGAGTTCGGCAAGATAAATGGAAGTAGCCGCTCCATAAAAAGTGGCAGTCATAAATCTTCATCCCTGAAAATTTATCGTTATCCATATCAGCACAACTAGCTAAGTCGGCCACATAACCATCTGAGAATTTGACTGCATGTTTCACACATTCTAGCAATTTTGTCCTGACATCGTTTGTCAATTTGTAAGTGGGGAAATGAGCTTTACCCTCACCATCAATATGTAGGTGTGCCCGAGAATAGAATCGTTCTATATCAAATCTTAACATGATGGTGTCTTTGGATTTACCCTTTATACTCAAAAGAGTATTCATGACGTTGTCAAAAAATTCTTCTCTACTTGCATCAAATCGAGATTATGTAGGAGAGTGAGGTCCCTCTAGTACGGAAGCTCCCAGAATATGCTTTCCTTGTGCCAGTTATGCAACTTCCCATAGCCATGTTTCTTCTTTTCGTGACAATTTCCACCGACGTCCTTTGTTTTCGGTAGATTTACACCTTGCAATTTCTCGCTAAAAACTTGCTCACCACTCAATACCTCAGGTAGATTATCTTTCGAGGCGTCTCTCCTTCAATAAGTCTTTTTTATTCTTCCTCAATGGAAGAAATCTTATGTGACAATCAAACCAGCACGTCTTCCTTCCCTTAGGCAGATAAAAAGATTTTATATCTTCCATGCAAATAGGACAAGATAATCCACCATGGGTCGTCCATCCTGATAACATCCCATATGACGGGAAGTCGCTTATCATCCACATCATCACTGCTTTTAGTTTATAGTTTTCATTCAATGACACATCGTAGGGATCGACTCCAGAAGACCAAAACTTTTTTAACTCCTCAATAAGAGGTCGGAGGAACATATCGACACTAGCGCGCGGATGATTTGGCCCATAATGAAAATTGTAAGAAACAAGTATTTTGTATTCATGCACATCTCATGGGGTAAATTATATGGAGTCATGATCACGGGCCACAACGAATGATCACGAGACATGTAAAATGAATTGAACCCATATGTACATAATCCAAGATAAATGTTACGGGATTCTTGGGCAAACAGAGGCTGTTGAGCTTGAAATGATTTCCACTCCACCGTATCAGACGGATGACACATTTCTCCCTCCATCGTTTGGTGCTCCGCATCCCATCTCATTGCCGATGCAGTCTTCTCGCTTTGATATATTCTCTTTAGCCTGTCAGCAAGTGGTAGATACCACATACGACTATAGGCTACTCTGGTTCTACTTTGTCTCTCTTTCGGCTTCCATCTTGGTTTAGCACAAAACCGACACTTTTCTTCCTTTTCGTCTTCTTTCCAGAAGATCATACAATTGTTCATGCAAACATTAATTGTACGATACGGGAGGCCTAAATTGTGCATCAGTTTCTCTGTCTCGTAGTCTGAACATGTTGCTTGTTTCCTTACGGTAAATACTTTGTCATCATTTCACATACTGAATCCACTAACATTTCACTCACATTATGTTCTGCCTTGTTATGCAGGACCTGAGCAGCCAAGGATAACTGAGAGTGACCTTCATGACAACCATCATAGAAAGGATTGTTGGCTCCTTCTAACAGGTCATGAAAATTTTTTGAATGATTACGTACATGTTCTTCACTATTACCCGCGTAACCAAGAAATGAATCATTCACCATATCCACATACCTATCTTCTACATTATTTTGACCATTCAGATCAACATAACTCGTTCCTATATCAAAACCGATTTCTTCTTCATTCTTATACCAGACACAATAATCAGGCATAATCTGTCACTAAGCAGATGACTCCAAATTCTTTTTTTTTCTGTTGTTTTCGGTTTTTCGTTCTTGCATAAACCACAAGAGCAGAGAAACTTACCGCCATTGCTCAGCGATAAAGGCTGGTTTTTGGAAATTTCCATAAATTGTGCTACCCCTGTTGTCAAGGTTGTTGATAAATTGTATGTGACATCATCGAACCCATTATACATCCACTCCCGATTGGTTGCTATAATTATTTTATCCTCCCGCCATGTAACTAGATTTTCAATTTTTTTTGTGTTTCTACAAATGAAAATGGAGAAAGGGCTGAATTTCAACTATGTAGACATAATTGGCCACTCCCATTAATTGTCATAAGTGCATACGCATGAAACTAGTACACCTACCACAAACATATAAAATATAACCAAACTATCTCATATTATTATTACTAAATCCAAAAATACTATATGATACGACCCATGCCGACTACTTTGCAACAAGAATAATGATTTGAATATTAGTCGTAACTAGAGCGACAAATAAACGACTTGGTTACTACTATACACGAAGTAGCGAATTAGTCGTCCGTGCACTGACAATTCGCGATTTTTTTACAACTCTTCTTATCGGACGCAAAAATAGTCGCCATATCACCGACTAGCCTGAGACTATTGTTTCCGGTCTCGGAAGTGGTCATTAATCAGTCGTAAATCGACGAATAAATTGCCGACAATCATTTTTTGTCGTATATTAGTGAGTAATACACGTCCATATATCTGTTGTCGCAAATTAGTAGCAATATTGTCTCCTAATAGTCGTTAAATGTTACGATTACAAGTATAATCGCAAGTTCGAGTCGCAAAAATGTTGTTTTCTTGTAGTGCAAAGACTGCATGTATGATCTAAGTCATTAGACCAGATGATTTTGATTTTAATTTAACAGAACCATTTCGACAAAAAAACAATTATTTGTAAATTCTTATTTTATATACTGTAAAAATAAATGAAATAGTAAAGTTTTCAAAAAAGAAAATTTTAACCAAAGAACAATACCGATAAACATGTCTACCCTAAGCTCAAATTGTACAAATACATGTTTACAGTCCTCAATTTTATAAAGTAAATTTGGTTTTTAAATTTGAAATAATCCCTTAAATTTAATTGAAAATTTATAAAATTATATTTCAAGAGATCATGAGTTAAAAGCTTAATATTGAAAATCAGCCCAATTTTATTTTTCAAGTTTTCGAGACCTAATCTACCGATAAACAAGAATTTTTATTTTATTATTAGTGTCTTTATGTAATATGCGGTCACGAAATATTATGGGCTCACGAAATATTGTTGAGACTTAAACACTAACTTTTTTATTTGAGGTTAATCAATCCTGATGGCATCTTGCTAAGCTGCGAATCCAGTGCTTATTTTCGCACGAACAAAAACTGATATTATAAAAACAATATTGAAGTGCGCGCCTCAAACTTTTTCTCTATATAGCTCGCTTCACTCACATATTTTCTTTGGAGGCTTTCTCTTGTCTCCAGCGCTTCTCGCCGGTCCGTGAGAAGACCTCCCAAGTAGTTTCTTTCTTTGGTCTTTATCGCCAGAACATGTTCAAGACGGTGGTGATGGACGCACCCTCTCCCTACTCCGTGGCAATGCAGTGTTTTTCTAGTGATTCATGTCGCGGTGGAAGCTCCGTGACTCCGAGGATCTCTGAAGATTTTTGATGTAGTGGCCTTTGCTCGAGTATGGTGGAATTCTAGCTAAAATTGTCAAATTTAAGTTTTAGAGTTTAAAGATGCGCTTTGTTTTCGCTAGATTGGTGGGTCTATGTCGGTAATCGGGGGTGATTTCGGCGACGACAATTGTATTTGTAAGGGGATGGAGGTTCACCTAGGAGGCGCTGTCAACTCGTCGAAGCCAGAGCCAGCCCTCGGTCGGAATGAAGCTTGTGGATTCTGCGCGGTGGTCGCAAATTTTTTATCAGCTGAGCAACACTGACGGTCGTGAAGAGAAATGTTGAGAGTTAAACCTTTGGTGGATCTCGAGTTTGGGACCGTGGGACAACGCCAAGAGGAAAAGGACTCGGGAATATTCACCGGTGATGGACCTAGTGAGAGGTTATGGGAAAATCGATTCTCTCTCCCATATCCGGTCTTGTGGATTTTTTGCTCTCTACTTTTGCCCATTGGAGACCAAAGTTTTTTGTTTTGTTTGTCTTTTACCTCCTTTGTCTCCTCTTAGATCTAATTTTTTCGTATTTTAGCTAAATTTATTTTCTATACTCACCAGAGTTTTGTTCGGAGTTGACAAATTTTACCTAAACCAATCCCCAATTTTTGGTTTTATTATAATATACATTTATTTTTTAAAAATGTTTGATCTAAGCCTAAGAGCATAACCAGCGGTGAATTCTCCTCGGGTTCTTAAAATAATTTTTTAATATTTTTTTTTTACAGATGAAATAAAAATAAAAAAATAAAAAAGACCAATCAGAGATGAACACGTTTATTATTTTTTGTTGAGGGGTTCTTAAATTTATTATTTTTTTTATTCCTTTTGCCTAGGATTTGGAGCCAAAAAAACTCTAAAGCCTCCAATAGAGGTGTTCTAAGTCACTTCTTTCTTTCTCGCGATTCAAACGAAACAAATAGAAATGAAATATAGAAACATAACACATAATGAGCTTCCATGTTCACCTCCTTTCTTGATGTAAAAAAGAGTTATACTCATCATGGCTGAAATCTCCAACAATACACTAACCGGAAAACACCACCGTATGATGTTTCTCTCTTTTTTTTCTTTTTCTCATCGAAAAAAATTCCAACTCAACTCATGATAAGATTTTACAATGTCTCTCAAGGCTTGATGTCAATATTCAATAGCCAATGAGAGCTTAAGTATACACACGTACATATACACATGCACTCGAGAGAGGAAAGATTGGTTTGCTACCTAACGGGATTCAATCCCGAATCTTCGATTCAATCACAAAAACTCCAAGCCCCTCTAAAATACTAAGAGGATCCTGCACACTTAGGCTAATTTTATCTTAGTCTAAAATCCTTAAATCTACACCTTGGACAAAATCGACTTTATTTCAAAACTTGGTGACTCCTAGCTTCTTTCACTTGATGCTTCTTACATCCTTCACTAAATGCTAAATAATCAATTTTAGTAATCCAAAGATTTTTGCAATGCTTCTCTTAATTTCAATACTGATAGAACTTTGTAAACATATCAGCATGATTGTAAGTAGTAGCAACCATAGAAATTGAACCTCACCAATGCAAAGGTCTGTCACGACCTCAACACTCGCGGAAGAAAAAACGAAGATTATATCAGGAAGATCAATAAACCCTCGCGCGAAGGTAATATTAAACCATTGGTGTGAGTTCCTCCCTCGATAGGTCGGGTGCATGAAGAGATAAAAAAGTGCAAAAAAACATGAAGCTGAAGAACATAAATTTTATTTATTGACATGAAGATTACATGCAAATTTTCATTCTGAGTACAAGATTACAAACAAGCTTCCTACCCGAATCCCGCCTAACTATCTACTCGAGAGTAAAAAAAAGGAAGTACAAAAAGGTAGAAAAATGTAGATGGGGTGAGCCAAAGATAGAAATATCTAAGAGCCATAAGATGTCAAGACATCAGAGTCTTGTCACGCAAGAGGAAGGCATTATGGCATAGCCAATGTCCTCATCCCGCCCGTTGTGCCCGCAAAATTTTCCGGAAAAGAATTTGGGATGCCCATTTTAGACTACAGCCTGAATGTCTGAGCTGTGATGCAGAGGTGAAAAAGACGTACGCAAAGGCCATTATCATCTCCTCGGCCTCCCACATTACCACCATGGCTAATGGAAAAATCTCCATCATATCACACCTCAGTGTTTTTTTTATCGTCAATTGTCGGTGCGAGAAGGCCATGCAGGAAAATCAAGTCTCGTCTCGAGTAGCTTCACCTAGCATCACCACCAGCTGACAGCAGAGCTCTTATATCTTTCTTATGAGTATGCCTGGGCAAAATACCCGTAACCAAAGTACCAAACTGAACCCAAATCGAAAAAGAAGAATCAAATCCGAACCGACAAAATACCCGAACGGATCCTACATTCTTATATCCGAAAAACCGAACCCGAATCCGAACCGAACTGAGAACCGAATGGGTACCAGAAATATTTGAACTATAATTATATATCTAAAATATTAATTATATTTAGACTTAATATAGCAAAATTATCTAAAATTAAAATTATAAACTCAAATATATTGATTATTTTTAGATCAAAATAATTAAATTATTCAAATAAACAAAATATATGAAAGTTATTGATTTAATTGTCAAAATTTGGCAATTTTTTATTTAAATGTAACCAATTTTTTTTTTAAGATTTTTGGGTATCTGGAACCGAAACGAACCCAAATAGAATCGAACCGAATCCGAACCGAAATTATAAAATACCCGAATGAGTTCTATATGCCTAGAACGAAAACCCAAAAACCCGAAAGATCAAAACCCGAACGGATACCCGAACGCCCATGCCTATTCTGAAAGAGTTCGACTTTTGTTTCTCAACTTCAAATGACTCATGAGAAGTGCTCTTAGAGTTCAAAAAGGTCCTAAGGGACCACCCAACCACCACTAAATCTCTAAATAACATCTCGGAAATGGCCAACGGAGAGAGAAGGAGACGCCATATTTTGGCGATGGCCTCTTGAATCTTCGTTTTTAGTTCAGAAGAATATTCCATTGATTAGACAATGCACTAATTTTTGTTAAATATTTATTGTGAATGGAAGCGCTTGGGTATGAAAAGGATCTATTATCACCCATCCCCTTTCCCTAACATAATGCGGCACTGGATTCAGAACGCAAAGAACCATATAACATGAAAGGGGAGTCTAAATCTGTGTGCACGACAAGAATGCAACACTTTTGATTTTATTCCAAGAAAAAGCTGCTAAGATAAGTTTATCAGAACTACTCTTATTTGACTCCAACCCTCGATGATAATTTTTCTTTTCGAACAAGAAATTCCAGGGCACCCTCATTAGCAAAAAAAAACCCCTTTATATTTTATTAGTTAAGCCTAAACTTATTAAAACTAGACGGGCTAAATTATCTCATTTGAATGGGGAAAAAGAAAGAGTTATAATATGAGATTTGCGACAGGAGGTCACACAACCAGACGACCGACGTCATATTTGTTGGAGTCGGTTTTAGCACCCCTCAAAATGGCCCATTCCGTTAATAGGATCGGCCCGAAATAGAATGCATTTATTATGGATAATTACGATGTCGATGAAGATAAATGTCAATCTTCGAAGATAATCACAAAAGGAAAATATCTATTTTCTTTTGTGGAAAATATTTATTTTTTTTTAAGAAATATGACTTTTTATGCCGGCCTAAAACTCTATATAAGAGAAAGAGGGCATTCAGGCTAAAAGAGATTAGATATATCGAATAAGAAAAGACAGAGAGAAAGATATAGAAAAAGGGAGACAACTCCGAAAGTCGACCTAAATCTATACATGAGAGGATGAGGGTATTTAGGCTACAAGAGATCGATCTATAGACGACTCTGTAAGCCGACCTCGACATGAGAGAATGAAAGTATTCAGACTAACGGAGATCGAAACACACAATACGATAAGTCGATCTATAGACGACTTAATCGTCATTCGACGAACTCTTTCAAGGAACTACGAATGGCTTGATCCCTTTCTGAAGGGTACGTAGGCAGCCTTTTTCAAGGTTCAGCTATAAAACCTAATTCCCTTTATTGCGATTCATCGGGGCCCCAATTTAGCCCTAATCTCATCATCTCCGCCGAGCTAGGTTAAGAGACTTTGAAGAATCCCTAATTTAAACCCTAAAATTCTTGCTATCTTCGGATATGCAGAATTGAGATCTTACAATTGGCGCCGACTGTGAGGATTTCTTCAAAGATCTTTTCATATGCTGCGATCGACCATGACTGAGACATCACCTCCTCAACAATGCTACACGCGCCATCTCCACCATCTTCTCTAATAAGGGACGATCTCATCCAAAAAAGCTAAGTCTTTTTTTTTTTAATATATATTTTAAAAGATCACGACTATTATAACAACACGATTTGGATCACATTAATTATTATCGTATGGGTCTCTTAAAAAAAAAAAAGAAGAGAAGAGCATAAACTATTTTATACTGTTTATCGCCCCCTCCAGTTTGATTAAATATGAGCATCTCGTATTCCATTAATTTATGCAAATTTGTTTGAGTGTTCTATATATAAATTTCACTTTATCGTTTGACTAAACCACTTTAGATATAATATCAATATTCACTCGCGAACTAAAGTGTGTTGTTTATATCGTATATAAACTTTACAAAGTTTACTTGCGCAGCAATCAGCCGAACTCATATGAACGAAAGAGGAGCATGATAGATAAAAGCTCGGTTCAACCGACATCTCTCTCAATGATGTTTGGCATAGACAGTAACAAAGTATCTTCACTCATGCCCTTTTTTCTCCGAAAACTAGAAGAAGCAAAGAGTCGAGATCTATTTTGACCTGAAAATCACTCAGCGACGTACCCGACGTAATGCTTCTCACTATCACACGACCTTAAAACGTCTCATGACAATGGGATAGGAGATCAAGGAAAACTCGAACGGCCGTCTCCTGACCCACCACGGCTCAGAGCCAAAGAAAGCTCTCGGACTACATCACAATGAAAACACCACGGCAAAGGAAAGCCATAGCTTCTTAGTTAGGCCAACTCAGTTACTTCCTGAGCAAGAAATCACTCAAAACATGCAAACGGGCCGAGCTTATCAACATCAGTGGCATCCATCGGATCTCTTCTAAATGATTCTGGTGTCTCATTGGTCAAAATTCTGCTGAGACATAAAGAGAAACAGCTCGCATGGCATAACATGTCTTCATCAGCTCGTCAAACTCACCAGCCCGTGATCAAGCTCTATTCAAGCTCCAAAAACAAGCTCACATCATGTGATTCAGCTCATTAGCACTTCGGTTCAAAACATACCATCAACGACAATCCAAGTAAGGATTTACTGCCGAGCTCGCAGTAGTGAGATCGTCCCGCCAACTTTACCACGGGACCCTGTCATAAAGGGGGAAACACCCAAAGATTGATAACACTTAACAAGATAAGTCGTCAACGCAAGACAACAACGCAGAGCAAGCTAAGTCTTTCAGCTATTAATTGCTCTCTTCTATCGAGTAACGCTTAAGCCATATCCAAGCTAGGAAGTATGATATGAAGCAAAAGAAAAAGAGGAATAAACTTCCACAGCTAACCCGTCAAAAGGAAGACCAGAATTCTATACGAGCATGTCAGCTTTCATACTTTGCACAAACTCGTCAGACTTGAGTATATGGCTTGACAACCAGTACGTCACACTTGAGAACAAAGACATCTCGTTCAAAGAAAAAGCTAAGTCCACTACATCCTTGATGATTTTTACCTAAATAATCCTCAATTACTTACTATTAATCGTTTCTCCCATGAATCGTGTAGAAGTCATAATTATGATATTCACTCATATTTTACATACATATGCTACATAATTTCCCCTCTTTTATTGCAGAAAAACCTAGAGCCGTCCTCGTGCTTAGACAAAGAAGGTACGCCCAAGTCAGGCCCGAGAATAAATTCAAGTGGGCCAAGTTTATGCCTAAGCCCATAAACTGCCAGAAAATCGTCTGCTATATGCTCGTCTATTCAACTTCGAGCTCGCCTCATTTTCACTCATCACGTCATTCTCGTTATCACGACCACATGAGCTCGTCATTATACGAAAGTCGTCTCGTCATTTTACGGCATCATACAAATTCTTGGTTCAACAAGATAAGTTTTCTTCTCTAACTAATCATAAAATACCTTTGATATCACGATTACTCTATGTTATTTTCAGTGTTAAATCTTAAACATATTGTTCCATAAACATCAGTATCCAAAAACTCACTAACGGTAATCATTAATCAACCCGTCAAAACATTGAACCACTAAGTTGGCCAAGTAAGTACTTCTTTTTTTTTAATCTATCTAATTAATTTTATGCCGAGTTCAATATTGTTTAAACTTGTGCCGAGTTGAACTCTATAATTAACTTAAAGCCGAGTTCTCACTCGCAAATCAAAGCCGAGCTTCTTAGTTCGCAAAAGTCGGGTTTAAAAACTCGCAAAAAGCCGAGCTCCTTAGTTCGCAAAAGTCGGGTCTAAGTAACTCGCAGAAAGCCGAGCTCCTTAGTTCGCAAAAGTCGGGTCTAAGTAACTCGCAGAAAGCCGAGCTCCTTAGTTTGCAAAATTCGGGTCTAAGTAACTCGCAGAAAGCCGAGCAAAGACTCGCACTAGCATCATGCTCCCTGGCCAGGAGTGTGGTCTTCCTTGCGCACGAGGTGCCGTGGTAAGGAAAAGCCGGGATCCGTCCCGCAAATTCTTCGCGGTGGGTGATAACAAATAAGTCGAGCACAACATCGCACATTCGCCCACCCTTAGAATAAAGCCGAGAGCCGTCTCGCAATTAATAGATACGGTGGGCGTAAGCCTTAAAGTAAAGCAGTTCAACGCCGATCTACGTTTTAATCGTCGTTCGCCAAAGATCCATACAAACGGATCAAAGGACAGAACGACTCGATTAACTTAACTACGGAAAAGATTATTCTTCCACGACAAACATTCAAAGGAATACCGGAGATTCATGCCGATCTTTTATACTTCACGAACCGAAATGTTTTCTATCACCGATCATCGCGCCAAACGCTCGAATCGCCGACTTGGGGGGGGGGGGGGCTTACTGTTGGAGTCGGTTTTAGCACCCCTCAAAATGGCCCATTCAGTTAATAGGATCGGTCCGAAATAGAAGGCATTTATTATGGATAATTACGATGTCGATGAAGATAAATGGCAATCTTCGAAGATAATCACAAAAGGAAAATATCTATTTTCTTTTGTGGAAAATATCTATTTCTTTTTAAGAAATATGACTTTTTATGCCGGCCTAAAACTATATATAAGAGAAAGAGGGCATTCAGGCTAAAAGGGATCAGATATATCGAATAAGAAAAGACAGAGAGAAAGATATAGGAAAAGGGAGACAACTCCGAAAGTCGACCTAAATCTCTACATGAGATGATGAGGGTATTTAGGCTACAAGAGATCGATCTATAGACGACTCTGTAAGCCGACCTCGACATGAGAGAATGAAGGGAGATCGAAACACACAATACGATAAGTCGATCTATAGACGACTTAATCGTCATTCGACGAACTCTTTCAAGGAACTACGAATGGCTTGATCCCTTTCCGAAGGGTACGTAGGCAGCCTTTTTCAAGGTTCAGCTATAAAACCTAATTCCCTTTATTGCGATTCATCGGGGCCCCAATTTAGCCCTAATCTCATCATCTCCGCCGAGCTAGGTTAAGAGACTTTGAAGAATCCCTAATTTAAACCCTAAAATTCTTGCTATCTTCGGATATGCAGAATTGAGATCTTACAATATTATCTCGCATCGCCAAGGGTAGCTACATACCAGAGGGTTATTGATGAGGTCATCAGTAAAAGCTTTACAAGCTTGATCGAGATTTGTATAAAGAACTACTCTTCTTTATTGATTTAGAAACTTCTCAAAACTAAATCTCCCAACTCTCAATACATCTCCTCATAGATTCTATTATCTCTCTCTCTTGAGTCTTATGGAACATCTCTCCATAACTTCTTGTTTATATAGGCTAGGCTACTTCCTAAAAACCCTATTAAAGATAAAAGGAAATCTTCTTAAATCCTATCATCTTAACTTATTTGTATTTATCTATATTTCCAAATATGCTTCTTCTTATTTGGAAATCTTCCTTTAATGTTGGAATTATCCAACATTCTCCCCCTTAATTCCAATATGAATCTTAGGTGACTTGATTGCTTGCACTCCAAGTAAACTTGTGTTGTCGTTGTTGTTGGTGTCAAACTTTTTGTCTTCGTTTAGGAACACCATCTCATGAATGTAGAGTGCATCTTCCTCTTGTGTCTCAGCTAAGTTTGCCTCTTGTTGTCGCATTGATCGCGTGGGACACACCGATGCATAGTGACCCATCTTGTCACATCTCCAACATATTATCTTAGAGTAATCCTTTTCCTTGTTAGATGATTGAGCAGCTTCCCCTCCTTGGTTTTGGCCATTAAATCTCCCTCGACCTCTGCCTCTGCCTCTAGGTTTTCCTCGACCTCCATAACCTCCGCGGTTATTTTGATCTTGATTTACCCACATGAGCTTTGCTTGATCTTCTTCTTGTGTCTCTTCTTTGACACGTTCTTCATATGCCTTTAGTCTCCCAACTATGTCCTCAAATCCTGTTGTATTTAGATCAAGGACTGCTCAAGGGATGCTACAATGTGTATAAATTTTCTTCTAGGGAGTCCCTTCAAGAATCTCTTCACCATCGTAGATTCTTCTATAGTTTGTCCCAAGGAAGCTGATTTTGATGCTATGCCTGACATCTTTCCCGCAAAGTCATAAATAGAAATTGTCTTCCATCTTTAGCTTATCAAAGTCGTTCATCAAGGTTTGTAGCCTTGCTTCTCGCACACGGTCTGCTCCAAGATGACGTGATTTGATAGCTTCCCAAAGATTTTTTGAGGTGTTCAACTCTCCTACTTGCAGAATTACTGTCTCGGGGATTGATTGAAACAGTAAAGCGATCGCAATATCGTTTTTCTTAGAATTTGTTGAGCTTGGATCAATCGTCTCACATACTTCGTTTACCTGTAACACAACCTTCATCCTCATCGACCAAACCGTGTAGTTTGTTGGGGTCAGCATAGGACATTGAAGATCTCTTTTGATCGAATATTTTTCAGCACCTCTTGCTCGTGCTTCTCCATCATTCGCCATGGTTGAGCTTCCTCCTCAAGATGAACGAAGAGCTAGTTCACGATCTCTCTCCTCGATCACGTGCGAATCTTCCTCTGGCTTCCTTCCAGATCGTCTTCTTCTTAAGATGATTTCGAAAGCTCTCTACACAACAACTCCTCTGTTGTGTTACACAACAACTCCTCTGTTGTGTTCACCAAGATGAATCAAATCCTTCTTGATTGATTAACCTAGGCTTTAGCGAGGTCTCCCTTGGATCGAAGAAGCTCTTATACCAAATAAAAGCTTTACAAGCTAGATCGAGATTTGTATAAAGAACTACTCTTCTTTATTGATTTAGAAACTTCTCAAAACTAAATCTCTCAACTCTCAATCTTATGAGACATCTCCTCATAGATTCTATTATCTCTCTCTCTTGAGTCTTATGAAACATCTCTCCATAACCTCTTGTTTATATAGGCTAGGTTACTTCCTAAAAACCCTATTAAAGATAAAAGGAAATCTTCTTAAATCCTATCATCTTAACTTATTTGTATTTATCTATATTTCCAAATATGCTTCTTCTTATTTGGAAATCTTCCTTTAATGTTGGAATTATCCAACAATCAGAACCAAACTAGACCAAGCGCTCACTAACTCAATCACTGACTCAACCACTACGTCAGTCAGCGCAAAGAAACAAAGAGAAGTCAAGGCCACAATGATTTCTGATCCAAAACCATGCATAGGACTGATTATACATCCAAAAATCAATCCTAAGAAGACATATGACCCATAAGGAATCATAACACATGGAGAGGAGATTATGGAGCCGAGAAGATCTAACAAGGCATATGAGCTTATCATAGCTCAAGCAGAGACCAAGGTCAAGACATCTAGCTCAGCCCATCAGCAGTACGCCACTAAGGAGAATCATCCCCAAAAGATGACACAAGAAGAAGATACCGAAAAGGAGCTAACCATATGTAGCATCACAACTAGCTCAGCGGATAACATCACGACTAGCTCAGCAGACTTGCCATATATGGAAGCATTCACATTTGGAAGGTCAATTCAGCACCAGACCTTTACCTATCAAAACTACAGTGTTTTGAGCTCCTTTCCATCAAGTCCAGACGTCCTTAGCTGCACAAGACCATACAAGATTCTCCATAACTTCAACAAGTCACACTTACCATTTTTGGAGAAGAAAGAGATCAAACACCAACGGCTTCTTTCCAAGAATGAAAGCCATGAATTGTTTGTCAATCAAGCTGTCCAAAGGATCCTCACTTATCCCTTAAAGCCATCCAGATACAAAGAAAGCAACAAGATCAAGGATCCTCACCATATTCAGCCTAACGGCTAGTTTTTCATTTAGTGTCAATTTCTTTCTTGTTCAAGGTCAATATGACCGTTTGTAAAGAGCCTATAAAGGTATAGTTTATCTCATTGTATTATTCACCTTTCAACCTTTCAATCAAAGTATTATTCAGTTCTTCAAAGAGTGTTCTTTGTTAAGATCTTTTGTCTTAGATTCATTTGAGTGATTCAATTGTTTCTGAAGATTATTGGATTAGGATTGCTTGTGTGACTCAAGCAGAACTAGTTCACCACCGATTGAGAGAGTCAATCAACACCCACCGGTTGAGAGAGTCAATCACCTTCCATCCATTCCATCCATCTCGGTCAAGTAAGAGAGCTTTTAAGCCAGTGCTTGCGCCTCCATCAATCCATCGCTCAGGCTTCCGCCTTGGGGCTGCATCATCTGGTATCAGAGCCGAAAGGTTCCTACATCAGGTGTTATCTATCCTTACCTTTTCGGTTTTCATTGCATCTTCTATCAAAAACCCAAAAAAAAAAATTGTTTGTTTCATCATATTGCTTATTCCATATTCTCTGATTTTTTTTTTTGTTTGCATCATTAAAGAAAAAGCCATAAAAAATCATTTGTCTTGCATTTGATTCGTCTATTTCATTATTTGTTTTGTTTTGCGTCTTAAATCAAAAAAAAAAAGGAGTTCAAGTTTTTGTTTCTGTTGATTTTATTCAGTGTTTTAGTAGTTTCCAAAAGTTTTTTTTTTTTTAAAAGTTTTCATTCTTTTGATTCGATTTCTATAAATCCAAAAAAGCCAAAAAAAATGTTATTTCTTTTTGTGTTTTATTTCCATTCGAATTTTGAATCAAGCAAAAGGCTCCTTTCCATATTTTTAGAAGTCATACAATCTTGTTTCCTGTTTTGAAGGGATTTAAATTGAGTTTCTGATATGTCGAGTTTTAATCCCTATACTAACTGCAAGTACACAGTAATATAGTTGTAGTACTTAGGGTATCGAATCCACAAGGACTCCGGTCAACGATAGAATTAAAACAGAAGAGATTAATACTAAGAATAAAGCAGGTAGTGAATGAAATAAAAGCAAAACAATAAAGTAAACCAGTAGCAGGAATTTGTTGTGAAAGCAATAAACTAAAAGCGCTAAGTCTAGGAAATTCTCAGGAAATCAGACAAGCAAACAAGTTAATCAGCCAGGATCAAATTAAACTCAGTTCTAGAACTCAAATCACGGAATTAGAATTAACCAAATCTCTTTGCGAATAATTTAAGTGCTCAACCTAAATAGTTCAGATTCTAAACCACACTCTCGTGTCGTATTTAGCAACCTAAGATCTAGATTCTAATTGATCAGGTTAGAACTAGCATTAAGCATAATTTAGATCGAAGAACATTCTAATCATGTGAATCTTTAACTGAATTAAACAAGTCTAGCAAGTCATCAAATCCTTAATGAGAAACCCTAAACCTAACTATGAATCTACTCAGACATGATTAATGAAACAGAAATCATAGAAGTTATAGATTGCATATAAGAAATTAAATAGATAAAGGGGTTCGAAATCTTCTCCAAAATAGATGAAGTACAGGAAATAGATCAGCCCCAAAAGCTCTAAAAATCTCTTAGCTCTAAGTATGAAAGCGTATCTAAAATAAACACCAAAATCCTAAATATATAGGCATAATCTCGGCTGGGGCTTCTGTGTAAATACTGGAACTTTTCTGGGCTTTTCTGCAAATCTTCATAACATTATAAACCGCCGTATCTTGGCCCATCTCGCTAGTGTGTCGATCGACACCAAAGGTGTGTCGATCGATGCATGATCATCAAATCGGGCAGTGAGTTTAAACTCTCGGCCAAAATGCTCCAAAACTCCCAAAATACTCCGAAATCTCCACATTAGCTCCAAACCTGATTAAACCTGTAAAAGACTCTAAAATAACACAAAAGACACTAAAAACATAACTATATCATGACATAAAACCGGTAAAAACCATGATATATCAACTCCCCCACACTTAGCCTTTGCTTGCCCTCAAGCAAAACAGAGAACTAAAATGCAGTGAAGAGGTTTGAAAACTCTTCAGAAACTCTTTTCATCCTAGAAGTAGTAACACTCAGATTCCCCTTAGTAAACCACATGAAAGAATCAACCTGCAGACATCAAGACCAACATATACTTCCCCCACACTTAGCAACTGTCCTAAGTAAACTCCACAATCACATTCAAGCATTCAAATTCTCCCTACTGACTTCTGCAAGTATTTAAGTGCGGTCTCACCTAAGGAGTATCGATCAAAGGCATATGGATTCTTACCTTATCAGCTCTAGACCACCACACTATCTTTCTCTAGTCCCTTTCTTCTCTTTTCCCTTCCTTAGCATTCTGATTTTTCCCATTGGGTATCATTTTTTTTTTATCAGTGCTCTTCCCGTTAAGGGGTGTACTTTGGACACATTCCATGAATGCACAGGATATGAGAGTTTTAGCTACCATTCCCATGACCACTTCGGAGTTACTAACTCATCCTCAGTTTATTATCTTCTTTTTCTTTTATTTTATGGAAGGGGAGAAGGGAACTAGATAGGACAGGTTTACAGGCTGTGTCAGAACTAACAAGGGAATCCGACACAAAGTATACCAAGACCTTAGGTGAGAAAATCTAAGTCAGTATTAGGGTGAAGTCAGTAAAAGATCCTCTGATACCTGAAGTGAAGTGGGTGTCCTCAGTAGGTTGATCCATGTCTGGGTTTTCTAAAAGTCAGAGATAATCTGCAGCTTCATCCCAATGATTACTTAAGTTCCTGCAAGTGCTACTAATCTTCTCAAAAAATCATTGTTTCTTACTTAAACAAATTTTGACTTAATAAAACAAAAATTTTGAAAAATTTAACTGACTCTAAGAAAACAAAAGAAAGAAGTTAGTAGAACCTCCCCCACAGTTAAGACACACTGTCCCCAGTAGTGTCAAGCTTAGGGTCGGTGAGAATAAATAATCAAATCGAAACAATCCGAAAAGTTGCAGAACACGTACCTGTCGTCGCCCTGTGTCGATCGATGCCACAAGGGTGTCGATCGATGCAAGGCGAATTTTGCTCGCGGTTATGTGAATAACCGATGTCTGGACCGCAATTGAATCGGTAAACCGTAAATCGCAACTGCATCGACCGATGCACTAGGTGTGTCGATCGACGCAATGCGATTCTGCCTGTTTCTCACGCCTCTGAACACACTTAAACAGAAAAATTAAAAATACCAAATCAAAAAGAGAAACAAAAACAAAAAATGAACCTAACAGTGGGTTGCCTCCCACTCAGCGCTTGTTTAAAGTCAGTAGCTTGACTATTGGAAGAGATCAGATTCATGGCGGTTTCAACAGAGACTTTGAGTGTCTCTGTGAATATCTCTTCATCCAAGGAGGTGTATATGCTTTTAGATCATGAGGCTTCCCAAGGAATGAATAAACAGCATCAGGGCGGGAGCGAAGCTTGGGTGGAATACTGCGTTTTTCTGCATTTAAAGTGATGCGGTCAGGAGGTTTAAGCTTAGATGATTTGTGCCTTACCTTTGGTGGAGATCTGATGTTTGGAGCTTTCTGCTTATGAGCAGTTGCAGGCTCTGAAGATGTTAGAGCAGGTTCAAGAGGAACCACCATCTTCTTCTCTCCACTATCAGATACTGTAGTTCCACCAATCTGAACTTCTTCTTTCAGATCACCATCAGTGGAGATCATCTTCTTTGCATGAACTCGCGAAGCTTCAGCTGGTGGAGTTTCATTCATCTCCTTATCCATCACTTTCATGCAGTTAGCCACTTCTATCTCTTGTTTAGAGGGTTTAGGAACCTTAGGATATGGCACAATGGGCTTGTAGACTCGTTCTGGGACTGTTGCAGGCTTCTGGTCTCGTCTGCGATATGTGTCGATCGATGCAGTAGGTGTGTCGATCGACACAAGGCGATTATGTTCGTCGTAAGAACTCGAAATTGCCGTCAGAACTGCGTGTCGACCGACACTAAGGGGGTGTCGATCGATGCATGTCTCAGACAGACAATATTCACCCAGAAAATCCGAGATTATGCTCTCTTCTTCACCTAGCAACTCAATCTCATCTCTTAAGGTCACAACTTTGATGGATCTGTACTGTTCAGCTTTCCCAGCTTCATTATGCCTTTGTATTGCTCGAGATGTCTGTTGGATTTGAACATCCAGCTTCTTCACATGTGTGCTCAGAGATTCAAATTTCCCATTCAGATTTTCATGCATAGCGTCCAACTTCCTATCGAAGTCTACAGCAATCTTGGTCTGATCCTCTAGTAACTGCTCCATCATAGATTCCATCTTGCTCTTATAAGCATTAGCAGCAGGAGGTATCTGATATGAGGACGATCCATAGGTTCTCTGATAAGAATTACCTTGCTGATTACCGAACCTGTTTCCTTGGAATCCAGAGCTATTGATGTAGTTCAAATCTTCTTCCTGCTTCTCCAACAACTGCTCCATCATGCTCATCAGCTTATTAGACTGTGTATTGTGAGGAGGAACATGATGATATGATGGAGATTCATAATCTCTGGTGAATGAATATGAACTATAGCTTCTGCAGAACGAGTTATTCTGCTGATTTTCCAACATCTGTTCCATCATTCCCATCATTCTTTCGCAATGTGTCGATCGATGCATAGTAGCGTCGATCGATGCAAGCTCGAGAATGCAACGATCGACACAGGACCGTGTCGATCGTTGCAGGGCGATTACAGGCGTACCTGAAACGCAAGAAACAGAAAAAAAAATTAGTGATAAAAACAAAAAAACGAAAAACCTAGTCTAAACCCTAAGTTCAAATCTATCGGAGACTCAAAAGAGTCCCCGGCAACGGCGCCAAAAACTTGATAGGTCGAGTTTTAATCCCTATACTAACTGCAAGTGCACAGTAATGTAGTTGTAGTACTTAGGGTATCGAATCCACAGGGACTCCGGTCAACGATAGAATTAAAACAGAAGAGATTAATACTAAGAATAAAGCAGGTAGTGAATGAAATAAAAGCAAAACAATAAAGTAAATCAGTAGCAGGAATTTGTTGTGAAAGCAATAAACTAAAAGCGCTAAGTCTAGGGAATTCTCAAGAAATCAGATAAGCAAACAAGTTAATCAGCCAGGATCAAATTAAACTCAGTTCTAGAACTCAAATCACGGAATTAGAATTAACCAAATCTCTTTGCGAATAATTTAAGTGCTCAACCTAAATAGTTCAGATTCTAAACCACACTCTCGTGTCGTATTTAGCAACCTAAGATCTAGATTCTAATTGATCAGGTTAGAATTAGCATTAAGCACAATTTAGATCGAAGAACATTCTAATCATGTGAATCCTTAACTGAATTAATCAAGTCTAGCAAGTCATCAATCCTTAATGAGAAACCCTAAACCTAACTATGAATCTACTCAGACATGATTAATGAAACAGAAATCATAGAAGTTATAGATTGCATATAAGAAATTAAATAGATAAAGGGGTTCGAAATCTTCTCCAAAATAGATGAAGTACAGGAAATAGATCAGCCCCAAAAGCTCTAAAAATCTCTTAGCTCTAAGTATGAAAGCGTATCTAAAATAAACACCAAAATCCTAAATATATAGGCATAATCTCGGCTGGGGCTTCTGTGTAAATACTAGAACTTTTCTGGGCTTTTCTGCAAATCTTCATAACATTATAAACCGCCGTATCTTGGCCCATCTCGCTAGTGTGTCGATCGACACCAAAGGTGTGTCGATCGATGCATGATCATCAAATCGGGCAGTGAGTTTAAACTCTCGGCCAAAATGCTCCAAAACTCCCAAAATACTCCGAAATCTCCACATTAGCTCCAAACCTGATTAAACCTGTAAAAGACTCTAAAATAACACAAAAGACACTAAAAACATAACTATATCATGGCATAAAACCGGTAAAAACCATGATATATCAGTTTCCTAAAAACTATTTTTCTAAGTTCCCTAAACTCTTTTAAACCGAGTTTAACGTGAAAACCAGTAGCTTTCTGATTTCTGAAGAGGATTTTACAAGTATCCAACCGTGCTTGACATAGTTCAATACTTAAGTATTTCAAGAACATATTAATACACTGGTTTTGTGCATTGTCAGGAACTAACTCAAAGGAAAAACATGGAAGAAGAAGAATCATATGGAGACAATTGGAGTGAGGATGAAGAGAGCTTACTCTGCTCAGATGAGGAGACAGAGTATGAGACACCACCATGGCCAGGAGATGATGCCTCTGAATATGGGTATGATTCAGATGGTGACTCAGGCTGTGATCCTGAGAGCTGCACACTACAACCTCATCTTGGAATCAGCTCTGCATGGAAACCAGTGAGGAAAGTGAAGATTCAGAAGCAGACATGTATGGAGAGTACCACCCACCTAGGTACAAGAGCGCATTCAAAAACCATGGAGTTACTTCATACCATGTACTAGCTCAACGTCAGCTCACTGATACAAGGAAAGCTACAGCCCAACAAGCAAGCACAAGCCAGCCAACCACCAGAACGAGAGGTTCCCTAATCTTCTCAGGAACTAGCAAAGATCCTGAAGTATACTTGCAGTGGGAAAGCAACATGGAGCAATGGTTACAAGTTAACAAAGTTCCAAAAGAAAGGAGGCTAGTACAAGCTGTCTCAGCCTTCACAGAAAAGGCTTATGAATGGTGGCTAGAGGAGAGCACACCAACCATCCTTAAGAAGCTAGTACTGGATTGGAGAGATCTTAAGTCCAGGATGAAAAAGGAATTTGTGGAGAAGCTTCAAACCACAACCAAGAGAGTGAAGATTGCATCCAAAGCACAAGCTGCTCCTAAGCTCAAGTCTGTTCGCTATCCAGAAGCTAAGAAGACTCTTCAAGCAAAGCAGGATCAGAAATGGCAGGATATCATGGAGATTTTGTACCCAAAGAAGCAAGAGCAGAAGCAGAGCCACAAAGCTTTACCCATGGCAACCGAACCTAGCTTTGATGCCTCACTCAAGTTGCGAGACACGCCAACACAAGGTAAGTGTTCTAACCTTGTAAATTCCAAAGAGACAACATGTTATAGGTGCCATAGAAGAGGGCATTTTGCTGCAAATTGTCCATCTAAGAAGTTGTTCAAAGATATAACATCAGAGTTGAAATTGGAAGTAACTGACACAAATGATAATTTTGTGCAATCTGATATTTTAATTTCCAATTCAAGACTCATGCACTTGTCTTTGCCAAAGAGTTTTGATCCAGGAATAAGACAAGAAGAAGAGCACACAAGTCAAGAAGACATCAACCGTGAGGTGAAAGCAAACAAGGAGAATATCTTATTCCAACTCGCCAATGCAATCACTGTGAGTTTAAGTTTCATCAAATCTGTTCCTATGATATTAGACTCAGATATAATCCACTTGCTCTTTCCCTTAAGAGTTGACTTAGGTACAGGTCTGATAAAGATCAAGAAGCCAAGGGCAGAAGGAGTCTTGAAAGAGAGACCAAAACCGAGCCATGTTTCCACACATGAGCCACAAGCAAATCAAAGGCTTGAATTATATCATGCTTCAACCAAACATGAGGTTATTTCTGAACTTGGAATGAGTATTCTTGACTATCAATCCACTGGTATGATGCACTTGTTTCTTGAGTCAAGTGTTGAGACAGAGATTAAATCTAAAGATAAAGCCAAATGGGAGATCAAGGAAAATCCACCAGACCAAAGCCAACACACTACATTTATTAGCATGGTAAGTATTTCTTTGATCCACTTCATTTCCCATGACTCAACAGCTGTGTTAAAGGATTTGTTAAGTTTGCAAGAAGATGAGATATCAGTAGAACATCAAGATGACTCTAAAGTAGTGGCCCATGCACAAAATATTTCAAACCGATATTTATGTGATAAGAAGCCCATAATGCACTTGTTTCTTTGCCAAAGTGTTGAGAATATTCCAGGTCTTAAAGAGAGCAGAAGCAAGATAAGCAACAGAGGCGTCACACCAACTCAAAGCAGAAGAGTATCGCTATCCTATCTACTCAAAGAAGAGCCATCGGAGGCTCAACCACTACATCAGAATCAAAATGATTCCCAAGGTAATCTTCTAAACCCTCATCCACTTCACTGGACTAAATTGACTTATCTATGTGAAGGTTATCAAGTTTTGAGGTCAAAACTTCTTGAAGAGGGAGGGTATGATGAGGTCATCAGAACCAAACTAGACCAGGCGCTCACTAACTCAATCACTGACTCAACCACTACGTCAGTCAGCGCAAAGAAACAAAGAGAAGTCAAGGCCACAATGATTTCTGATCCAAAACCAGGCATAGGACTGATTATACATCCAACAATCAATCCTAAGAAGACATATGACCCAGGAGGAATCATAACACATGGAGAGGAGATTATGGAGCCGAGAAGATCTAACAAGGCATATGAGCTTATCATAGCTCAAGCAGAGACCAAGGTTAAGACATCTAGCTCAGCCCATCAGCAGTACGCCACTAAGGAGAATCATCCCCAAAAGATGACACAAGAAGAAGATACCGAAAAGGAGCTAACCATATGTAGCATCACAACTAGCTCAGTGGATAACATCACGACTAGCTCAGCAGACTTGCCATATATGGAAGCATTCACATTTGGAAGGTCAATTCAGCACCAGACCTTTACCTATCAAAACTACAGTGTTTTGAGCTCCTTTCCATCAAGTCCAGGCGTCCTTAGCTGCACAAGACCATACAAGATTCTCCATAACTTCAACAAGTCACACTTACCATTTTTGGAGAAGAAAGAGATCAAACACCAACGGCTTCTTTCCAAGAATGAAAGCCACGAATTGTTTGTCAATCAAGATGTCCCAAGGATCCTCACTTATCCCTTAAATCCATCCAGATACAAAGAAAGCAACAAGATCAAGGATCCTCACCATATTCAGCCTAACGGCTAGTTTTTCATTAAGTGTCGATTTCTTTCTTGTTCAAGGTCAATATGGCCGTTTGTAAAGAGCCTATAAAGGCATAGTTTAGCTCATTGTATTATTCACCTTTAAACCTTTCAATCAAAGTATTATTCAGTTCTTCGAAGAGTGTTCTTTGTTAAGATCTTTTGTCTTAGATTCATTTGAGTGATTCAATTGTTTCTGAAGATTATTGGATTAGGATTGCTTGTGTGACTCAAGCAGAACTAGTTCACCACCAATTGAGAGAGTCAATCAACACCCACCGGTTGAGAGAGTCAATCACCTTCCATCCATTCCATCCATCTCGGTCAAGTAAGAGAGCTTTTAAGCCAGTGCTTGCGCCTCCATCAATCCATCGGTCAAGCTTCCGCCTTGGGGCTGAATCAGTTATCGACATGATTGGAGGCAGGACCCACTCATGGAGGCGCATTTAGCGTGTCGCTTGAGCAGGGGAAGCCATGCGGTCTATGTTGGGAGAGAATGGAACGAACGACCCCACCTGGATGAACAAAAACCAGAACTAGCACTAGACACCTGCTTCCAAGATATGCACCTACTTCTCATACCCCAAAACTCGAAGGCCCCTATAAGAGAGTGACCACCAACTCCAAGCTTTGCATCCTCCAAGGATGAAGAAGTATCATGAGAAGGGAGGACACCCGACTCTGAAAATTTTGTGGTCAGCTTGAATCAGCCTGAAACTTCTCCCTCAACTATTGCTTCACCAAAAACCATATCTCAAACTAATGTTGCAGAAAAAAATCAAATGTTGATGAAAAACTCAAAATCCTTCCTCCCTCTTCCTCAACTCATATTTACACTAACGCAACCCTTAGATCCAACCTTGCGCTTAAACCTTCTACCTCTACTGACCCTTCCTATGTAAAGAGTCATCCCACTGACCCTTCGAATGTGACTCTATCATACTTGAGTCACATTCGAGTTTGAATGCTCACACTGTCATGAAATGTGACTCAAGTATGATAGAGTTCAGAGATTGTCTTACACAGTTGGAAGTCTTTGACTTGATTTTTCAAGGTCCCCACATCACATGGACTAATAACCAGCCTGCTTCTCAAGTTGCAAAAAATCTTGACCGGCTACTAATTAATGACCACTTCCTTACCATCTTCCCTAATAGCCAAGAAACCTTCATGCCGCCTCTCATATCTGATCATAGAATTTGCCTTTTAGGCCTAGATTTCCAATTACCATCTGCATGAACCCACCCATTTAAGTTCTTTGACTACTTAACCAAACATCCAAACTTTCACGGTGTGTTACTTGAAGCATGGTTTCAGGCCGAAAGCTTTGTTTCCTGTCTCACAAACTTGTGTTTGAAGAAAATACCAAAAAAAAGAGAGCATTAAAACAGTTAAATGGAAATAATTTTTCACAAGTACAAAAAAATATGTAAGGCTAACATTTTACTTGTAAATGTGCATGTTCAGTTGCTTTAGGCTCTCTCCTTTCTCTTGTTTAAGGAAGAACGTAAACTGAATGACAAATGGAATTTCATGAGGCATATTGAAGAATGCTACTTCAAAAAGAGGTCAAGAATAAACTGGCTGAAATTGGGGATTTGATGAAAACATACTTTTTAGAGTTTGTCAAGCTCGTACGAGCTATACTTTTATCAGATCTTTCACATTTGGCTCGGGAGCAATCATAAAAGATCCATTTCAGATGGGTCAGCATGCCATAAACCACTTCGAAAATATCATTGGTCATGATCTTCTGCTTCATCAAAAGATTTCCTCTATTGTTGCTTGGTTTGAGGAGCTGTGCAGTTTCATATACACACTTATCCAGGAAGAAACAATGATCAAACATCCTTCTCCTACAAAGATAGCCAAAGTTATTTTCAAGTTTAACCCGAGTAAAGCGCTTGGACCAGATGGTCTTTCATCAGGTTTTTACCATACTGGGTGGGATATTTTAGGGGAAGAGGTTATTTGTTATGTGGATCAATTCTTTAATATGCGTTCATGCCAGCTTCTACAAACTCAACAGTTCTAGCATTAGTGACAAAAAGATCAGGAGCGTCTCTGATTTCAAACTTTAGACATATATCTTGTCTAAACACGCTTCACAAGGTTGTTTCAGGAGTGCTGGTAAATAGACTAAAACCTTTTATTCATCATATAATCATTCCCAACCAGATGACGTTCGTAAAGGATTGATGACAAGAAGAAAGCACGGTTCTTACAAGAGAAAAAGTCAATGACTATCATATAGCAAAGGACTGAAGAAAATTACTTTAAAAGTCGATATAGCCAAGGCGTTTGGCAGTGTTTCGTGAGATTTCCTTCGAAACTGCATATAGAGCCTCGCTATTCCTCCTCTTTATCTCAACTGGATCAAAGCATCTATTTGCACAACAAATTTAATGGTCGGTTACAAGAGGACTGTTCAAGGCTACATTAAGGACAAGAGAGGGTAACGACAAGGAGACCCTTTGTCTCCTTATTTGTTTGTCGTTGCAAATAAATTTTTGTCTATACTTCTTAATAAGACGACACATGAAGGAAAATTTGGTTATCACGCCAATTGCAAAAAAAAAAAAAATGTTCAGGGGGCAGTAAGTGTTCAAAATATGTTCAAAAAAGAAAATTGGTTCTCTAAAATATGTTCAAAATGTTCTCCAACTATTGAGAGAGTTTGAGCTCAGATCAGGGGGCAGTAAGTGTTCAGAAGCTAGCTTCTTTGCGTCTGGTTTCGCCAATGTAGAATGTGAACTTATCTCCTTTTCACGGGTATGCCTTGATATACTTGTATTTTCATGCATTTAGGCTTTTTTTAGGATCATGATTTGCTTCTTTTTAGTTTCCTTTAGCTTCATTTCTCAACTTATTTGTGTGTTTAGAGTGTAGGATCATCTAGAGCTAGGTTTAGGCATTCTCGGTTTGCATTTGGAGTGTTTCCTGTGTTTGGCAGGTGATTGGAGGTGTCTAGGAGCATTGGTGAGTTTGGAAGTGGAGTCTAGAGCTCAAAGGACTTAGAAGGACCCAGCATGAAGGCATATCGGCCACCATATCGGTTGGGGTGGCCGATACAAACTCTCGGATTAAACTCAGAGAACTCATATCGGTATGAATATCGGCCAGCCTGGCCGATACACTTTCTCGACCAAAAACTCAGAGAGATCATATCGGCCATGATATCGGCCAGGTGGGCCGATACACTTCTTGTCCAGAAAATTCGAGAGCTCGTATCGGTCAGTGTATCGACCGACAAGACCGATACGCTTCCCAAAAACTGTTTCAGATCCGGGTCAACACCCGGTTTGTTCCGGGTTGACCCGGTTTGCCCCATATTGACTATTTAAGCCAAAAACCTATTTTCATTTGTTTCTTAAGCTTGTTTTGTTGCAAACATCTTTTTGTAAGAACAAGATTGATTTTTTTTGATTAATCTAGTATTCTTTTCTTTGCGATTTATTCTTTGAATCTTTCACACTTTCTCTAATCTCCTATGATTAACACTATCTCTATGAATTTTGTTAATCACATGATGATTAGTGAGTAGTTCTTCACAGGGTTTATGGGTTAGGTAGGATTAGGTTGATTTAGAGATGATTAATGGATTTCTGATGTTTGATTGCTTAAAAACTCTTCTATCAAAGTGTGTTTAGTGCCCAATTAGCCTTGATCACGTTGATTAGGATGTTTAGGATTTCTTGTTCACCATGTGTTCGATGAAATGCCAGTTCTTAGCTTTCATATGACTTTCATATTCTAGCACATGAAAATGGATATTTAGAGTGATTGTTGGCTGTTTGGAACCTTTTTGAATGCTTGCTTGATCTTGTTTCACAAATGAGAATTTGTTCTTGGATTAAGATTAAGTAAAGAGATTAGTATTAAGAGATTAAACTTATCAGCTTGTGGTGTTCCTTTCTAGGAGTTTAGCTTCCTTGAAGTTTGAATTAGGATCCTTGATCATCCCGAGTCACCTATCCGTTGACCTTAACCCATAGGCCTTATCTTTATCATTGATTGAATTCACTTCGTTTACTAGCTTTTGTTTACTTCTATTTGAATTGTTATCATTAGGATTGTTAGAAACAAATTTAATTGAGTGATTTGACTCTAGAGGTTTGGTGTGTTCTTATTGGTTTTATCCGTCCCGAAAAGGTTCGATACCTCAAGGCTACACGATAAGCTTGAGGAATTGGTACCTCAAAGGATTGTAAAATCCTTGTTATCAATTTGGCGCCGTTGCCATTTTGGGATTCTGGATATATCAATTCGATTTCTATTCCTTTTTAGTTCAAGTCTTTGTTACTAACTTTGCTACTTCCTCTCTTTTTGATGTTAGGTGTATGAACTTGCGCAGCCGAGGGACAACAAACTTAGTTGCAAGAGTTGAGGACATCAAGACACACGAGAGGAGATTAGCAAAGGAACGACGCACACAAGAAAGAGCTGCTGACTTGGGTTGGAACCAGTTGTAGAAGTTCAACAAGACTTTGTGGGTGTTGAGCAGCCGGTTATGGATAATCATCAGGATCAACAGCAGCATCAAGAGCAACAGAGGCCAGCTAGGGCCATTGGTGATGGAGATGCACCGGATACAAATGCAAACCGGCAACGGATCATTCCACCACCGGTCAACAACAACAACTTCGAGATCCGAGCTATCTTGATCAACATGGTGCAAAACAATCAGTTTCATGTGCTTCCATCTGAGGATCCCTTGCAGCACTTGGATACATTTGACAAGATTTGTGCTACCACAAGGCTTAATGGCGTAACTGATGATGGTTTGAAGATGCGCCTATTCTTTTTCTCTTTGGCGGAAAGAGCTAAGGAGTGGGAAAGCAACATCCCTCCGGGATCTATTACTACATGGGGAGACCTTAAGAAGGCTTTCTTGAAGAAGTTCTTCTCAGCTACTAGGACTGCACGCTTTCGCAATGAGCTATCTGGCTTTGTGCAACGCAACAATGAGAGTTTTGCTGAAGCTTGGGAGAGGTTCAATAGGCTCACTAATCAGTGTCCCCACCACGGTTTCACTAAGGAGACACTTCTAAGTAACCTCTACCGAGGAGTGCTCCCTAAAATGAGGGCAATGCTTGATTCTTCTAGCAATGGACACTTCCTAGGCAAGGGAGTTGATGAAGCTATGGAGTTAATTGAAAATCTTGCTATAAGCGATGGGAACTACAATGAGGATTACGAGCGGACTAATAGAGGATCATCTTCTACAGATGAGAAGTATGAGAAGGAAATCAAGTCCTTAAATGAGAAGCTAGACAAGATGATCTCTTCAAGCCAAAAGCAAATCAGCTTTGTGGGCAACTATGAGGATTCACAGCCACTCCTCTATAGTGTGGACGAAAATATGATACAAGAGGAGATTAACTTCATTTCTGGGCAAGGTGGTTTCAACAAGGGCTTCAACCAAAACTATAGAAACCACCCAAACTTTTCATACCGCAACCCCAATGTAGCCAATCCTCAAGACCAAGTCTATCCTCAAGCTCCATCCCAAGGACAAGCTCAGCAGCAAGGGCAACAAGGCTTTCCACAAGCTCATCAACAAAAGCCATTTGTCCCTTACACTAACCAACAAGGGTTTGGCAATAAGCCTCAGTTTCAAGGCCAACAAGGATATGCTCCTAAGCCACAATACCCACCCGGTTTTGGACAACAACAGCCACAAACTTCTTCTTCCTCGGGAGTTGATAATGAGTTAAAGAGTATGATGCAGCAACTTCTTCAAGGGAAAGCTTCAGGAGCTATGGAAGTAAGGGACCTCAAGAGTGAGCTTCAGAACTTGACTTCAAGGGTCACAAACATTGAAAACAAGAATGCCTCTACATCCCGCACTCAAGGTACTTTACCCGGAAAATCTGAGCAAAACCCGAAAGAATACATCAACGTTATCACATTGAGAAATGGTAAGGAGTTGCAACAACGTCAAGTGCCCACGCCTAGGCTGATTCCTTCACTCAATGAGGACATTGAAGTTCAAGAAGGGGAGGAGAATTCTGAAAATTCAGCTCTCAACAAAGAGAGTGATAGTGAGATGGCTAAGAGGAAAGGAAAGGCTGTAGTTGGAGAAGTAGTGAAGGATACATTCAAGAAGAAGGATGGCGTGTTTTTTCCACCACCTTATGAGGCCAAGCTACCCTTTCCGGGCAGATTCAAGAAGTAACTCCTAGAGAAGTACAAAGCTCTTTTTGAAAAGCAAATGAAGAATGTTGAGTTAACCATGCCTTTGATTGATGCCTTCTTGCTAGTTCCCCAATATAGCAAGTTTCTCAAGGACGCAATAAAAGAAAGAACCAAGGAAGTGCAAGGTATGGTTGTGTTGTCTCACGAGTGTAGTGCGATCATCCAAAGGAATATTGTACCAAGGAAACTTGAAGATCCGGGCAGTTTTACTCTTCCATGTGCTATCGGTCCTTTTCGGTTTGAGGGTTGTTTATGTGATCTTGGAGCAAGCGCAAGTTTGATGCCTTTCTCAGTAGCTAAAAGGCTAGTTTTCTCCACCTACAAGGCTTGTAGGATCTCCTTGGTTCTAGCTGATAGATCAGTGAGGTACCCAATTGGCCTCTTAGAAGATCTTCCGGTGAAAGAAGGAGGATTTGAAGTCCCGACAGATTTTATTGTACTGGAAATGGATGAAGAACCAAAGGATCCTTTAATCCTTGGGAGGCCTTTTCTTGCCACAGCTGGTGCGATCATAGATGTCAAGAGAGGGAAGATAGACCTCAACCTTGGTAAAGACATAGTGCTCAAATTTGACATCAACAAAATGATGAAGAAGCCAACCATACAAGGTTAGATGTTCTATATTGAGACTATGGAGGAGCTAGCTGATGAACTCCTTGAGGAGTTAAACATGGATGATCCGTTGGAGGTGGCTTTGACCAAGGAATGTGGGGAGCATGGGTACCTTCAAGAGGAAAGCTGGGCTTATATGAGAGCACTTGATTCGCACAAGCCTTTGTCAGGAGAGGTTGAATACTTAGAGCTTGGATCAGATTCAGTGGGTAAGGAGCTAGAGGTCTTTGCTATGGATATTGATACTGATGGCGCCAAGGGAGTTGAGCTGTGCAAGGAGCAGCTTGTAACTGATGATTGGAGCGAGCTCAAAGCGCCAAAGGTTGAGTTAAAGCCCCTTCTGCGGGGGCTTCGGTATGCATTTCTTGGCCCCAACTCTACTTATCCTGTCATTGTGAATGAGTTGCTGAGTGATGATGAATTGATTGCTTTAACCATTGAATTGAAAAAGTTTAGAAAAGCAATAGGATACTCACTTGATGATATAAAAGGTTTGTCACCTAGTTTATGCACTCATAGGATCCACTTTGAAAACGAATCCATATCTTCTATTGAGCATCAAAGAAGATTGAATCCTAATCTTAAGGAGGTAGTCAAGAAAGAGATTCTTAAATTGCTTGATGCAGGGATAATCTACCCTATCTCGGACAGCCCTGTGGTTTCTCCCGTGCACTGTGTCCCGAAGAAAGGGGGGATTACGGTGGTTAAAAATGACAGTAATTAATTGATTCCCACTAGGACTATCACCGAGCATATGATGTATATAGATTATCGAAAGCTAAATGCCGCATCTAGGAAAGATCACTTCCCATTGCCATTCATTGATCAAATGCTTGAGCGTCTTGCTAACCATCCTTTTATTGCTTTCTCGACGGATACAGTGGGTTCTTTCAGATCCCAATACATCCGAATGATCAGGAGAAAACGACATTCACTTGTCCTTATGGTACCTTTGCTTATCGAAGGATGCCATTTGGCTTGTGTAATGCACCGGCTACCTTTCAGCGGTGTATGATGTCTATTTTCTCGGATCTTATCGAGGATATCGTAGAAGTTTTCATGGATGATTTCTATGTGTATGGCTCTTCCTTCTCTTCCTGTCTGTGCAGGGTCTTAAGGAGATGTGAAGAGACGAACCTCGTGCTCGATTGGGAAAAATGCCACTTCATGGTAACAAAAGGGATTGTGTTGGGTCACAAGATTTCAGAGAATGGTATTGAAGTGGATAAGGCTAAGATAGAGGTGATGACAAGTCTTCAGCCGCTGAACTCAGTGAAAGGGATCCGAAGCTTCTTGGGTCATGCAGGGTTCTACAGACGGTTTATCAAGGACTTCTCCAAGATCGCTAGACCACTTACACGTCTACTGTGTAAGGAGACAGACTTTGTGTTTCACGAGGAGTGTTTGATTGCATTTCACAGGATTAAGGAAGCTTTGATTAGTGCTCCGATTGTCCAAGCTCCTGACTGGGAGCTATGATATTCATACATTTTCATGCATTTAGGCTTGTATATAGTTCTTGTTTTGACTTCTTTTCTCCATCATTCATACCATTTTGTCGAGTCATTGTCGCATCTAGAGTCGAGAGTTGTTTAGGACTAGGAGTAGGCATTCTAGGCTTGCATTTGGAGTGTTTCTTGTGTTTTGCAGGTGAATGGAGGTGTTTAGGAGCATTGGTGAGCTTGGAAGTGGAGTCTTGAGCTCAGAAGACCAAGGAAGAGCCAGCAGAAACTCATATCGGCCTGAGTATCGGCCAGGCGGGCCGATACGACTCCTCGTCAAAGTTCCAGAGAACCATATCGGGTCACATATCGGTCCACCCAACCGATATGGACTCTCGGATTAATTTTCGGGACTTCATATCGGGTCACATATCGGTCAGGTGGACCGATACGCTTCCATCCAGGAAAAACCGAGAGTTGATATCGGTTGGCATATCGGTCCAGCCAACCGATACCGTCCCCAGATTTTCACTTGGATCCGGGTCAACACCCGGTTTGTTCCGGGTTGACCCGGCTCGCACCCTAATGACTATTTAAGCCAAAAACCTATTTCTATTTGTTTCTTAAGCTGTTTTTGATGTTCTAAACTCTTTTGTAAGAACAAATTTGATTCTTGAGATTAATCTAGTATTTTCTTTGTTATTCCTTCTACAAATCTCTCAATCCCTCACCAATCTCCATGATCAACTCTATTCCTATGAGTTTTGTTGATCTAGTTATGATTAGTGAGTAGTTCTCCATAGGCTTATGGGTTAGGTAGGATTAGGTTGATTTGGGGTGATCAATGGATTTCTAGTGGTTAATTGTTTAATATCTCATCTAGCAAAGTGTGCTTAATGCCTAATTAATCTTGATCACATTGGTTAGGATGTTTAGAATTTCTTGTTCACAACATGTTCGATGAAATTCCAGTATTTAACTTTGTTAGGACTTTCACATTCTAGCACATGAAAATGTATGTCTAGAGTGATTGTTTGCTGATTGGAACCTGTATGAATGCTCGTTTGATTTTAATTCACAAATGATGATTTGTTCTTGTGTTAAGATTAAGTGAAGAATTGGTATTAAGAGATTAAACTGATTTACTTGGTGTGTTCCTTGCTAGGAGATTAGCTTTTAGAGGTTTGAATTAGGATTCCTTGATCATCCCGAGTCACCTATCCATTGACCTTAACCCTTGGGCCTTATTCTTGTCATTGATTGAATCGTTTGTTTATTTGCTTTTGTTTACTTCGGTTTGATTTGCTTTTGTTAGGATTGTTAGAAACTAAAAACCAAATTGTTTGATTTGACTCTGAAGGTTTAGTGTTTGCTTATTGGTTTTATCCATCCCAGAATAGGTTCGATACCTCAAAGCTACTACGATAAGCTTGAGGAATTGGTACCTCAAAGGATTGCAAAATCCTAGTTATCAATTTGGCGCCGTTGCCATTTTGGGATTCTGGATATATCAATTCATTTTCTATTCCTTTTTAGTTCAAGTTATTGTTACTAATTTGCTACTTTCTCTCTTTTTGATGCTAGGTGTATGAACTTGCGCAGCAAAGGGACTACAAACTTAGTTGCAAGAGTTTACGACATCAAAGCACACGAGAGGAGATTAGCAAGGGAACGACGAGCACAAGAACGAGCTGTTCACGTTGAAAGTGTTGACCAAACAGTTATGGATAACCACGAGGATCAAGAGCAGCAGCAACAGCAGCAGCAACAGCAGCAGCAACAAAGGCCGGTTAGGGCCATTGGTGATGGAGATACACCTGACACAAATGCTAACCGGCATGGAATCATTCCACCAGCGGTGAACAATAATAACTTTGAGATCCGCGCTATGGTGATGAACATGGTGCAGAACAATCAGTTCCATGGGTTAGCATCTGAGGACCCGTTGCAGCACTTGGACACCTTTGACAAGATTTGTGCCACCACGAGGCTGAATGGTGTGACTGACGATGGGTTGAAAATGCGTCTCTTCGTCTTCTCTTTGGCAGACAGAGCCAAGAATTGGGAAAGAACTATCCCCCCAGGATCCATTACTACATGGGGAGACCTGAAGAAAGCTTTCGTGAAGAAGTTCTTCTCACCTACTAGGGCTGCCCGTTTTCGCAGTGAGCTATCCGGGTTTGTGCAGCGCAACAATGAGAGCTTCGCTGAAGCTTGGGAGAGGTTCAATAAGCTCACCACTCAGTGCCCACAACATGGTTTCACCAAGGAAACACTACTCAGCAAACTCTACCGCGGAGTGCTTCCTAGAATGAGGGCAATGCTTGATTCATGCAGCAATGGACACTTCCTAGGCAAGGGAGTAGATGCAGCTATGGAGCTGATTGAAAATCTGGAAACGAGTGATGGCAACTACAATGAGGAGTATGAGAGGACTAATAGAGGATCATCATCTTCAGATGAGAAGTATGAGAAAGAGATAAAAGCTTTGAATGAGAAGTTAGACAAGATGATCTCCATTGGCCAAAAGAACATCAGCTTTGTGGGACACCAGGAGGATTCTAAGCCACAATTTTATGATGATGATGAGGATTTGACACAAGAGGAGATTAACTTCATTGCTGGACAAGGTGGTTTCAACAAAGGCTTCAACCAAAACTATAGAAACCACCCAAACTTCTCATACTGCAGCACCAATGTAGCCAATCCTCAGGACCAAGTCTATCCTCAAGCTCCATCTCAAGGACAAGCTCAACAACAAGGGCAACAAGGCTTTCAACAACCTCAACAGCAAAAGCCATTTGTCCCTTACACCAACCAACAAGGGTTTGGAAATAAGCCTCAGTTTCAGGGTCAACAAGGCTATGCACCAAAGCAACACTACCCACCCGGTTTTGGACAACAACAACAAACTTCTTCTTCTTCGGGAGCTGAGAATGAGCTGAAAAGTATGATGCAGCAACTACTTCAAGGGCAAGCCTCAGGAGCTATGGAAGTACGGGACCTTAAGAATGAGCTTCAGAGTTTGACTTCAAGGGTCACAAACATGGAAAACAAGAATGCCTCTACATCTCGCACTCAAGGTACTTTACCCGGAAAATCTGAGCAAAACCCAAAAGAATACATCAGCGCTATCACCCTGAGAAGTGGAAATGAGCTGCAACAAAGTCAAGTGCCCAAGCCTAAGCTGACATCATCACTCAATGAGGACATTGAAGTTCAAGAAGGGGAGGAGAATTCTGAAAATTCTGCTCTCAACAAAGTGAGTGATAGTGATACGGCCAAGAGGAAAGGAAAGGCTGTAGTTGAAGAAGTAGTGAATGATACACTCAAGAAGAAGGATAGTGTGTTTGTGCCACCACCTTATGAGCCCAAGCTACCCTTTCCGGGCAGATTCAAGAAGCAACTCCTAGAGAAGTACAAAGCTCTTTTTGAAAAGCAGATGAAGAATGTTGAGTTGACCATGCCTTTGATTGATGCCTTCTTGCTAGTTCCTCAGTATAGCAAGTTTCTCAAGGACGCAATCAAGGAAAGAACAAAGGAAGTGCAGGGAATGGTTGTGTTGTCTCATGAGTGTAGTGCGATCATCCAAAGGAACATTGTTCCAAGGAAACTGGAAGATCCAGGCAGTTTTACTCTTCCATGTGCTATTGGTCCATATCGGTTTGAGGGTTGTTTGTGTGATCTTAGAGCAAGCGCAAGTTTGATGCCTTTCTCAGTAGCCAAGAGGCTAGGTTTCTCTACCTACAAGGCATGTAGGATCTCCGTGGTTCTTGTAGATAGATCAGTGAGATACCCAATTGGTCTCCTAGAAGATCTTCCGGTGAAAGTAGGAGGATTTGAAGTACCAACAGATTTCATTGTATTGGAGATGGATGAAGAACCAAATGATCCTCTAATCCTTGGAAGACCTTTCCTTGCCACAGCTGGTGCGATTATAGATGTCAGGAAAGGGAAGATAGACCCAACCTTGGAAAGGATATAGTGCTCAAATTTGACATCAACAAGGTGATGAAGAAGCCAACCATTCAAGGTCAAATGTTTTATATTGAGACTATGGATGAGCTAGCTGATGAACTCCTTGAGGAGTTGAACATGGATGATCCATTAGAGGTTACCTTGACCAAGAAATGTGGGGAGTATGGGTATCTTCAAGAAGAGAGCTGGGCTTATATGAGAGCGCTTGATTCGCACAAGCCTTTGTTAGAAGAGGTTGAGTTCATTGAGCTGGGATCAGATTCAATGTGTAAGGAGCTGGAGGTGTTTGCTGTGGACATGGGTGCTGATGGCGCCAAGGGAGTAGAGCTGTGCAAGGAGCAGCTTGTAGCTGATGATTGGAGCGAGCTTAAGGCGCCAAAGGTTGAGTTAAAGCCCCTTCCGCGGGGGCTTCGGTATGCATTTCTTGGCCCTAACTCTACCTACCCCGTCATTGTGAATGAGTTTCTGAATGATGATGAATTGATTGCTTTGACCACTGAGTTGAAAAAGTTTAGAAAAGCAATAGGATACTCACTCGATGATATAAAAGGATTGTCACCTAGCTTGTGTACTCATAGGATCCACCTTGAAAATGAATCTATGTCTTCTATTGAGCACCAAAGAAGATTGAATCCTAATCTTAAGGAAGTAGTCAAGAAAGAGATTCTAAAATTGCTTGATGCAGGGATAATCTACCCTATCTCGGATAGCACTTGGGTTTCTCCCGTGCATTGTGTTCCGAAGAAAGGGGGGGATTACTGTGGTTAAAAATGACAGTAATGAATTGATTCCTACTAGAACTATCACTGGGCATAGGATGTGTATTGATTATAGAAAACTAAATGCCGCATCTAGGAAGGATCATTTTCCATTACCGTTCATTGATCAAATGCTAGAACGCCTTGCTAATCATCCTTTCTATTGCTTTCTTGATGGATACAGTGGATTCTTTCAGATCCTGATACATCCTAATGATCAGGAGAAAACGACATTCACTTGTCCTTATGGTACATTTGCTTATCGAAGGATGCCATTTGGCTTGTGCAATGCACCGGCTACCTTTAAGTGGGGAAGAATGTGATACCCCGTATCAAAAATACGGTCAACGGGCAGCAGAAAGTCAACCGAGGGTAAACTCGTCATTTTACCTAAGTCAGGGGTAAAATGGTAATTTTACCAAAGTTCGAGACGGAAACCAAGACGGGCCAAATATTCTTATGTTTTAACATAAATAATGTTTAGAAGACCAAAAATTGGAGAAATTGGAGCGGAAACAAATTTTTCGGCTTGTCGGGAATGGAAACCCACTAAACCGAAGAAACTTCGGAAATTCATATCTAGAGCTACGTAAGCCCGAACGGAGTGATTCAAAATGCTAAATTCATATAAAAGCTTGAAGAATCTTATTTTGGAGGTTTTGGAATTTATGGGAACCTTTGGAGTCGATTTAAAATATTAAACCCGATAAACCGCAAAACCGAGCCTCGGAAGATTAAGTGCTTAGTGGCTGGCTTATGGGGTTAATCATGGTTTGGGACAGCATAATGATGCCAGAGAGACACCTGTCTCTTCCCCAAGTCGCCACCTCCTTTCTCTTCATGCATGCATGAGAAAAAAATGCATTGAACCTCCTCTTGTGCAAGTAACCATCACTTCCACATTCATTTCATCTAATTACTCTCTCTAATATCTCTCCAGCTCCCTCGACCACTCTCACACTCTCTATTTCCAGAGAAAACAAATCTCTTCATGTTGGTTTCTTTGGTTTTTTCTTGAGAGATTCACCAAAAAAACAACTCTTGTTGATTCATCTTATCTTGATGATCAAGTAAAGATCAAATCCTTCTTCTTTCTTCACCAAATCTTCTCTTTCTCTCTCGGTCTCACTCTACTCTCTCTGCCACTCAAGAACATGCATTCATTTCCAGAAATATATGAATGTGTTCTTGGAGCTTGAAGAACATTAAGAACCCTAGCCATGTTCTTCATTTCTTCTCAAGCAAGAAAGCTTGTAACTTTCTCATCTCTAACTTAAATTGAGATTTGTAAAGTGTCATAGTTTTGTATTGATCTCCTCTGTCTTTTCCAGTTAACCGCCGCCCCTGTAGCCGCCGGAGATCGCCGGAAAACCGCCGTGAGCAACCGCCTTCTTAGGGTTTGTAGGATCTCACCTTTTATGCAATGCTTTGAGCTATTTTGAGATTAGAAATGAAGAGATCTGGTGTTGGTGATCAATTTGATAGGTGTTTTGCTGTTGTTAACCGCCGGAAAAGCCCTCATCGCCGCCGGTCAACTCTCCTCCGCCGGAGTCAACGCCGGAGAGTCGCCGCCGGGAAGCTTCGCCACCGCCAAAAGCCAGCCGGTTCTTCGTATAGCCCATTGGTATAGTTGTGTTGAATTGGGGATTGGTTTGTGGTTTGATTGAACCGGGTCAAAGGGTGTTGAACCGGTCAACGGTTTAACCCTAAACCGGTTCAGTCAAACCGGTTTAATTGAGGGTGTTTGGGATCGGTTCAGTCGTTCAATGATTTATTGGTTCAGTGGTTTAGTATCTCAGGTGTTCGGAGTTCGAGGTTCGATAGTTCGGGAATTCACATCCGCGTCAAAACCGTCGTTCCGCGATTTGTACAGTGAGTCGGCTCACATACTCGTCAAATCAGTTAAACCGGGAAACCAGTAAACCGTAGCCAACCGGATAAGCAGTAATTAATCGGAAAAGACCAATTAAACGCGATTAGGGTTTAGAAGTAAAAGGTTAACCGATTCTGTGCCGCTAGGTTGTTAGTCACGTGATTGTTATATATATATATATAAGTATAAAGAACGATTATTAATGAACTATAAACGGGAAACTAAGACGATAGTAAAATATGAGTTAACCTTAAACAAATGTATAGAGTATATTAACGGGATCGGGTTTTAGGTTAAGTAGCGGGAATTGGGTAATGAATCAATTAGTTGGAAATGATATGTCGGGGAGTTAGTAAGTTTACTAATTCCAAACCGATATATCGAGAATAATGTTAAAAAATAACGAAATGGTGCGTGTCGTGAGCCGTCTACGGGTTAGCAATCCGCTAACCCAAGGTAGCGGACGATAATAAAGTAAAAGACTTAGAAACTCGAATAGACTTACTTGTGGTAATTGTGTGTTTGAATGTGTTGCGTGTACTGTGTTGTTATTATTGTTGTGAGTTTTCTGTGCAGGTTATTAGACTGCTCGGTGTTGGGCCGAGTAGTCATTGTGGACACTTACTCCGGTCTCGGGACCGGGTAAGTTAGTGGTGCTGACTAGGTATCTTACCTAGTCAGAGCGGTGAGTTGGGTAGTGTAGAGGCTTGCGGAATGGTTGGGATTATTATTGTTGTTATTGATTGCGTGATCTGTGCTAGAGTCCCAGCGAGTCTGCGTGTTTATATTTCTGCACTAGGACGCTAGGGTGCGTTAGATTCCGCAAGCTTAGGTTTTTATTTACGTTCAGGTACTTCCGACCCGATTGGATCCTCGGGTTTGACCTAACCGGGCCATGGTGGTTCCGGTTATGGTGTTAACCTATCGGGTGACGCCGGTAGGTGTGCGATTCGGAGAATACGGGGTCATGTCCTAGGGCCGGATCGCATGGAAACTCAGGTTACCTGGGGTAACAGGAGTCACCGCGTATCGATGGACAGATAACGGTGTCCTATGCGTGGGTCCTTGTGAGCACGTATAGGAGTCGAGGGTTAGTTGCCACATAGGTGACATTGTAACCCGTGGAAGTTACCGAGATCGTAGGGCCCAGTGTTGTTATTTATCTTTCTTTCGTCGCGCGTAGATAGATCGAGTCCAATCGAGGACATGTGCCGCAGTGCCTTCGATTTCTTTAACTCTATCTCTCTCTCTCTCTTATCTTGGCTATTGATTGTGTGTGGGTTTATTACGCCGTGGTAGCGCGTGATCGACCGCTTATTTCTGTTGATTGATATTTTGGGTTTTGGGGTCGGGGTTTGTAGAGTTAGATAGATTAGAAGCCATTAGTGGGGAGCCGATTCACTGGGTAATCTTAGATTGCTCATTAGACTCTTTTTGTGTTTTTCAGGTTATCAGCGACGGACGTGGGAGGTCCTCGGTGTAGCTTCGGGTTGCTTGTGACGTGTTTTGATTTGAGATTTTGGATGTTTGATTTTCGGTTCGGCAGCTGCGCCTTTTATGATTTTGATTGTTTATGTATTGTTATTGATGATTGTTTGTAAAACTGTTAAACGTTGTATTCGATGTTTAACTACTTAAAAATGAAATTGTTTCCCTGATATGAGGTTTGGTCCGAACCGACACAACTCGTTGAAGTAGTGCAAGTAGTACTGCTTGCGTTACGGATACGAGGATAGCGGAGTCGGAAATATATCGGTGAGAGCCTTTTGTCTCAAACAACTATCTTTGGCTTCGTCCTGTAGCGAACTTTTCCCGTTCGACTTGCTCGGGTTCGATCGGTCATGTTCTTGTTTGATTGTTGACCGGTCAGCTCGGCGGTCAGCGGAGAATGGGAAAGGGGCGTTACAGAAAGGTGGTATCAGAGCATGGTTCTGCATGGGTTTCGAAACATTTCATTTTTGAGTGTTTTCCGTGTTTTATCGAGTCAAATGTGTCACACAAGCAACCATTAGGAAACCGAGCCGCGTCTGTTAAACTCGGGGTTGGGATGGGAAAATAGAAATTTTCGTATTATTCGTACTAACTCGTTTCGTGTCTTTGCTTGCAGTCTTACAGCAGTGCGTCCCGGGCAGAGTGGTTGGGTGTGTGTGTGTATACAGAGCAGTACAGTCAAGCAGGATGAGTCAGCAGGGATCAGTCGGTTCCGAGCAGGGACAGGTAGTTCAGTTCCAGGGATACCCAGCTTTGCCAGGTCACACGCAGGGATCCTGTACGGCGGATCAGCCGCCCGTTCCGTTACGGCAGATGCAGGGTGCGAGAGCAGCACATGTAGATTGGTCGCCTCTTCCAGACCCGTTACCGCCAGCGATGATAGATGATGCAGGCAGCCGAGACCCTTACGTCGACATATTGGGATTTCCGGGCAGAGCAGATGTGGAGCTTCAGTTACCGCCATAGTGGCCAGAGCCGGACGTACCGCAGATTCTCGCAGCGACAGATGCGCCACCGATGTACCAGGCGCCACCCCTTGAGGCACCCGAGTTTCCACCGCTGCTTGGTATGGAGGATTATCTGATGGACCCGTTACCGTTCGGTTTTGATTTAGAGATGGAGCCAGTAGACCCCGAGCAGCATCAGCAGTGGGAGCAGCAGGTAGGGGAGCAGGTAGCGATGTTAGAGGATATCTTGGCGCAGCAGGTTGGACCAGGATCTCCCCGTACCCCGTTGGATATTGAGATGTCATCAGGATCTTCTGAGTCAGAGTTTGAGGCAGTTACGCCACCAGCCGAGGCGGTAGAGGCCCCACCAGTAGTACCCGAGAGCCGAGCGTGTAGTGGATGTGGAGTACGGGATTTTCATGTAAGGTGGTGCCCTCGATCAGTGGACCCGCACCTTCGGGAGGTTTACCACCCCTTATCTGGACCAGCTCGCTGTCCCCTATGCAGCCAGACAGACCACGGAGAGATGACTTGCCCAGTCGCCAGAGCAGGACTGCACATGCCCGATGGAGAGCCATACCCGGCATCGGTACCCGGAGATTGGGGAGTCGGACCCAGCCGCAGAGATCCCGAGCCTAGTGCGCCGCCCGCTAGACAGTTATCGATGATCCAGATGCCGATTGTTCAGTCGCCTCAGCCCGAGCCAGTGAGGAGATGTCAGTTATGCAGAGGTCCGGGTCATCTTGCCTCAGATTGTTTCATGGATCCCCCATCAGCGCCGACTTCGCCCTGCCAGTTGTGTGGAGATTGTGGACACGCGGCATCCGCTTGTTATCGAGGATTGTACCCAGTAGCCCCTTCAGTCTGTTCAAAATGTGGCCGCGCAGGTCACGATGTGTACCTCTGTCCGATAGCCGAGCCCCAGCACGTCGGGGCACCATCTCAAGATGCACACACACCACACCCACCCGGCGCGCCTGCCAGCGGATACTCCAGTGAGCCGTGTTGCCAGTGGTGTGGGGCATTTCGGTCTTACTGGAGGCGTTAGGTTAGGGTAGGGGTAGTTAGGCCAGGTAAGTTGGGGGCACTAACTCTATTTTGACTTGTAGATAGATCGGCGGATAGGCGACTTGCGTGTCGTCTTTGATTTTTTTGTTGTGCAGCGGCGTCGTATGGGTTTTTGGTATATGATGACGGCTTTATGTAGGAACTCTGATCTTAACCGTGTACCAAAAACTTTATAATGTATGATATATCGTTTTATTTATATGGTGGATGCAGAGTGTTCGGCTAATCGTTTATAGTAGCATAGTAACTATTTGCATGATTGAGACGGTTCGAAAAGCAAATGGTTTACTGTGTGAAACTAAATGATGGGCGGAACTGACGACCGTTCAGCATGACCCGAACCCGGATTGACGACGCATCCGGCCGATCTTTAGATTGCGTGATTTTATATGTAGTAGATTGCTTGTTTATTTCTTGCTTGATTGATTGATTATATTGTGGGGCGGTAGTCTGCGTGGCGTTAGTGTGCGTGGTTTTGATAGATTGATTGTGTTGGGTCATAGCGACCATTAGATTGTTATTAGTTCGAAAGTTGAGTAGCGATCGATCGTTTTCTTTGATCTTGATAGAAAGATAAGTCATAAGTTTATTTTGGTTGTAATTCAAGTTTCGAGCTGACTTGCGGACGGTTGAGTTCAACCGTCAATTCACGAGAGAACAGACTTATAGGGTATTGTTATTTAATCACGAGAGACCGTAGGGTACGTGATTAAGTAACCATACTTCTATGGGAAAGTGATATCGGGGATAGAGCGAGGAAGCGAAGTAATTCCGAACCCGAACCCGAAATCAAGGTGAAGTGTTGAGGTGTCTCTAGTCGAGCACGCCAGACCGCGAAGTAGTGGGAGCACCGACAGTGAGAGTGGAGCAGCCATCGCGATCGACGGGAAGGAGCCGAGACGCATGAGGAGTTAGCAAAAAGGTTTGGAGGGAGGAACGCCGATGTTGGAGTCATGGAGAAGGAAGCCGATGATCAGATTCTTGAGGAGTGTCCCAGGAAAAGAAGGGAAGGATGTCGTCCGAGAAATGTGGAAGTCGAAGAAAAGTGGGGAAGCGTTAGGACGTGGTAAGCAGTCCACCGGAATCGGAACCAATTTGACGTCTGTAAGTGACGGAGAATTCGGGGACCGAATTCCTGTAAGTGGGGAAGAATGTGATACCCCGTATCAAAAATACGGTAAACGGGCAGCAGAAAGTCAACCGAGGGTAAACTCGTCATTTTACCTAAGTCAGGGGTAAAATGGTAATTTTACCAAAGTTCGAGACGGAAACCAAGACGGGCCAAATATTCTTATGTTTTAACATAAAGAATGTTTAGAAGACCAAAAATTGGAGAAATTGGAGCGGAAACAAGTTTTCGGCTTGTCGGGAATGGAAACCGACTAAACCGAAGAAACTTCGGAAATTCAGCTACGTAAGCCCGAACGGAGTGATTCAAAATGCTAAATTCATCTAAAAGCTTGAAGAATCTTATTTTGGAGGTTTTGTAATTTATGGGAACCTTTGGAGCCGATTTAAAATATTAAACCCGATAAACCGCAAAACCGAGCCTCGAAAGATTAAGTGCTTAGTGGCTGGCTTATGGGGTTAATCATGGTTTAGGACAGCATAATGATGCCAGAGAGACACCTGTCTCTTCCCCAAGTCGCCACCTCCTTTCTCTTCATGCATGCATGAGAAAAAAATGCATTGAACCTCCTCTTGTGCAAGTAACCATCACTTCCACATTCATTTCATCTAATTACTCTCTCTAATCTCTCTCCAGCTCCCTCGACCACTCTCACACTCTCTCTTTCCAGAGAAAACAAATCTCTTGCATGTTGGTTTCTTTGGTTTGTTCTTGAGAGATTCACCAAAAAACAACTCTTGTTGATTCATCTTATCTTGATGATCAAGTAAAGATCAAATCCTTCTTCTTTCTTCGCCAAATCTTCTCTTTCTCTCTCGGTCTCACTCTACTCTCTCTGCCACTCAAGAACATGCATTCATTTCCAGAAATCTATGCATGTGTTCTTGGAGCTTGAAGAACATTAAGAACCCTAGCCTTGTTCTTCATTTCTTCTCAAGCAAGAAAGCTTGTAACTTTCTCATCTCTAACTTAAATTGAGATTTGTAAAGTGTCATAGTTTTGTATTGATCTCCTCTGTCTTTTCCAGTTAACCGCCGCCCCTGTAGCCGCCGGAGATCGCCGGAAAACTGCCGTGAGCAACCGCCTTCTTAGGGTTTGTAGGATCTCACCTTTTATGCAATGCTTTGAGCTATTTTGAGATTAGAAATGAAGAGATCTGGTGTTGGTGATCAATTTGATAGGTGTTTTGCTGTTGTTAACCGCCGGAAAAGCCCTCATCGCCGCCGGTCAACTCTCCTCCGCCGGAGTCAACGCCGGAGAGTCGCCGCCGGGAAGCTTCGCCACCGCCAAAAGCCAGCCGGTTCTTCGTATAGCCCATTGGTATAGTTGTGTTGAATTGGGGATTGGTTTGTGGTTTGATTGAACCGGGTCAAAGGGTGTTGAACCGGTCAACAGTTTAACCCTAAAAAGGTTCAGTCAAACCGGTTTAATTGAGGGTGTTTTGGATCGGTTCAGTCGTTCAATGATTTATTGGTTCAGTGGTTTAGTGTCTCAGGTGTTCGGAGTTCGAGGTTCGATAGTTCGGGAATTCACATCCGCGTCAAAACCGTCGTTCCGCGATTTGTATAGTGAGTCGGCTCACATACTCGTCAAATCAGTTAAACCGGGAAACCAGTAAACCGTAGCCGTTAGGACGTTACCCGTAACCAAAGTAATTAGTAAATATGAATTAACCGGATAAGCAGTAATTAATCGGAAAAGACCAATTAAACGCGATTAGGGTTTAGAAGTAAAAGGTTAACCGATTCTGTGCCGCTAGGTTGTTAGTCACGTGATTGATATATATATATATATATATATATATAAGTATAAAGAACGAATATTAATGAACTATAAACGGGAAACTAAGACGGTAGTAAAATATGAGTTAACCTTAAACAAATGTATAGAGTATATTAACGGGATCGGGTTTTAGGTTAAGTAGCGGGAATTGGGTAATGAATCAATTAGTTGGAAATGATATGTCGGGGAGTTAGTAAGTTTACTAATTCCAAACCGATATATCGAGAATAATGTTAAAAAATAACGAAATGGTGCGTGTCGTGAGCCGTCTACGGTTAGCAATCCGCTAACCCAAGGTAGCGGACGATAATAAAGTAAAAGACTTAGAAACTCGAATAGACTTACTTGTGGTAATTGTGTGTTTGAATGTGTTGCGTGTACTGTGTTGTTATTATTGTTGTTAGTTTTCTGTGCAGGTTATTAGACTGATCGGTGTTGGGCCGAGTAGTCATTGTGGAAACTTACTCCGGTCTCGGGACCGGGTAAGTTAGTGGTGCTGACTAGGTATCTTACCTAGTCAGAGCGGTGAGTTGGGTAGTGTAGAGGCTTGCGGAATGGTTGGGATTATTATTGTTGTTATTGATTGCGTGATCTGTGCTAGAGTCCCAGCGAGTCTGCGTGTTTATATTTCTGCACTAGGACGCTAGGGTGCGTTAGATTCCGCAAGCCTAGGTTTTTGTTTACGTTCAGGTACTTCCGACCCGATTGGATCCTCGGGTTTGACCTAACCGGGCCATGGTGGTTCCGGTTATGGTGTTAACCTATCGGGTGATGCCGGTAGGTGTGCGATTCGGAGAATACGGGGTCATGTCCTAGGGCCGGATCGCATGGAAACTCAGGTTACCTGGGGTAACGTGAGTCACCGCGTATCGATGGACAGAGAACGGTGTCCTATGCGTGGGTCCTCGTGAGCACGTATAGGAGTCGAGGGTTAGTTGCCACATAGGTGACATTGTAACCCGTGGAAGTTACCGAGATCGTAGGGCCCAGTGTTTTTATTTATCTTTCTTTCGTCGCGCGTAGATAGATCGAGTCCAATCGAGGACATGTGCCGCAGTGCCTTCGATTTCTTTAAATCTCTCTCTCTCTTATCTTGGCTATTGATTGTGTGTGGGTTTATTACGCCGTGGTAGCGCGTGATCGACCGCTTATTTCTGTTGATTGATATTTTGGGTTTTGGGGTCGGGGTTTGTAGAGTTAGATAGATTAGAAGCCATTAGTGGGGAGCCGATTCACTGGGTAATCTTAGATTGCTCATTAGACTCTTTTTGTGTTTTTCAGGTTATCAGCGACGGACGTGGGAGGTCCTCGGTGTAGCTTCGGGTTGCTTGTGACGTGTTTTGATTTGAGATTTTGGATGTTTGATTTTCGGTTCGGCAGCTGCGCCTTTTATGATTTTAATTGTTTATGTATTGTTATTGATGATTGTTTGTAAAACTGTTAAACGTTGTATTCGATGTTTAACTACTTAAAAATGAAATTGTTTCCCTGATATGAGGTTTGGTCCGAACCGACACAACTCGTTGAAGTAGTGCAAGTAGTACTGCTTGCGTTACGGATACGAGGATAGCGGAGTCGGAAATAGATCGGTGCGAGCCTTTTTGTCTCAAACCGAACTATCTTTGGCTTCGTCCTGTAGCGAACTTTTCCCGTTCGACTTGCTCGGGTTCGATCGGTCATGTTCTTGTTTGATTGTTGACCGGTCAGCGGAGAATGGGAAAGGGGCGTTACACATGATGTCTATTTTCTCAGATCTTATTGAGGATATTGTAGAAGTCTTTATGGATGATTTCTCTGTGTATGGTTCTTCTTTCTCCTCCTGTTTGCTGAATCTGTGCGGGGTCTTAAAGAGATGTGAAGAGACGAACCTCGTGCTAAATTGGGAAAAGTGCCACTTCATGGTAACAGAGGGGATTGTGTTGGGTCACAAGATCTCAGAGAATGGCATTGAAGTGGATAAGGTTAAGATAGAGGTGATGACAAGTCTTCAGCCACCAAACTCAGTGAAGGGAATCCGAAGCTTTTTGGGTCATACAGGGTTCTACCGGCGGTTTATTAAGGATTTCTCCAAGATCGCTAGACCACTTACACGTCTGCTGTGCAAGGAGACAGATTTTGTGTTTGATGATGAGTGTTTGGCAGCGTTCCACATGATTAAGGAGGCCTTTATTAGCGCCCCGATTGTCCAAGCTCCCGACTGGGAGTTGCCTTTTGAGATCATGTGCGATGCAAGTGACTACGCGGTAGGAGCAGTCCTTGGACAGAGGAAAGACAAGAAACTCCATGTCATATACTATGCTAGTAGGACATTGGACGATGCTCAAGTGAGGTATGCAACAACTGAGAAAGAGCTTCTAGCTGTGGTGTTTGCCTTTGAGAAGTTCAGATCATACTTGGTTGGATCTAAAGTTGTGGTGTACACGGATCATGCTGCGTTGAGGTATCTACTTGCCAAGAAAGATGCCAAGCCAAGGCTTCTGAGGTGGATACTGCTGCTACAGGAATTTGACTTGGAGATTAAGGATAAGAAAGGCATTGAGAATGGAGTAGCAGACCATTTGTCAAGACTGAGAATTGAGGATGGAATTCCTCTAGATGACTCTCTCCCTGAGGAGCAGCTAATGGCTTGCAAGGTTGTTAAGGATGCTCATGATACAAGAATGAGGATTGAGGAGGTCAATTCTATTGAAGACAAGGAACCGTGGTATGCTGATATAGTCAATTTCCTAGCTGTTGGGAAAGAACCACCGAGCCTCGATAGCTACCAAAGAAAAAAGTTCTTTAGAGATGTCAACAGGTACTATTGGGATGAGCCTTACCTCTACACTTTGTGCAAGGATCAGCTCTATAGAAGGTGCATAGCTGATGAAGAAGTGGGAGGCATTCTCCTACATTGCCATGGGTCAGATTATGGTGGTCACTTTGCCACTTTCAAGACGGTTCAAAAGGCTCTACAAGCTGGGTTTTGGTGGCCTACAATGTTCAAAGATGCCCAAGAGTTCATTACTAAGTGTGATCCTTGTCAGAGAAAGGGGAATATCAGTAGAAGAAAAGAGATGCCTCCCCATCCTTGAAGTTGAAGTATTTGATGTGTGGGGCATTGATTTCATGGGACCCTTCCCATCCTCTTACGGGAATAGCTACATCTTAGTAGATGTGGATTATGTTTCCAAGTGGGTAGAAGCAGTGGCGAGTCCAACTAATGACGCCAAGGTTGTAATAAAGCTATTCAAGAGCATCATCTTCCCAAGATTTGGAATCCCGAGGATTGTGATCAGTGATGGAGGCTCACACTTCATCAACAAGCTATTTGAGAGCCTTTTGAAGAAGTATGGAGTGAAGCATAAGGTTGCAACACCATATCATCCTCAGACAAGCGGCCAAGTTGAAGTGTCCAATAGGCAAATCAAGGCTATCCTAGAGAAGACTGTTGGAGCCTCAAGGAAAGATTGGGCTAAGAAACTTGATGACGCACTGTGGGCGTATAGGACTGCTTTCAAGACTCCATTGGGCACTACACCATTCACCATGCTGTATGGTAAGTCATGTCACTTACCGGTGGAGGTGGAATATAAGGCCATGTGGGCTGTCAAGTTGCTGAACTTTGACATCAAGACCGCAACTGAGAGGAGGTTGATTCAGCTGAATGAACTTGACGAGATACGGCTTGAGGCTTTTGAGAGCTCGAAGACTATAAGGAGAGGACCAAGCTTTTCCATGATAAGCTGATCCAGAATAAGGAGTTCAAGGAAGGAGATCTTGTGTTGCTCTTTAACTCCCGCTTGAAACTCTTTCCCGGGAAGCTCAAGTCTAGATGGTCGGGACCGTTTAGAGTGAAGGAGGTGAGACCATATGGAGCGGTGGTACTTTTGGGAAAATCAGATGAAGAGTTCACGGTCAATGGCCAAAGACTCAAGCATTACTCCGTCTCAGAAGCAATAGAGGAGGGGACTTCGATTCCACTCTCTAGCCCTCCCTCAGCTTGAGATCACGGTTTGCAAAGTCGAGCTTAACGACTTTAAATAAAAGCGCACTTGGGAGACATTCCCATGTTTATCCTTGTACATACGTCTTTTGCTTGTTATTTTTGATGTTTTGCTTTGAGTTTTGTCAGGTTTTGGCTTAAGGATGAGATTGTATATCAGTTGGAGTTGAGCAAAGGCCGCAGAGATGAAGAAAAATGGTTCAGGAGCCAATATCGGGTTCCGTATCGGCTGGCCAGGCCGATACGGTTCTGGTAAAAATAATCCGAGGCTCAATACCGGTCCCCGTATCGGTTGGCCAGGCCGATACGTATTTTCCAGAAAGATCGATATCGGTCCCCGTATCGGTTGGCCAGGCCGATACGGGATGCAACAGAAAAAAACCGAGAGTTGATATCGGTCCCCGTATCGGTTGGCCAAGCCGATACGGATCTTCGGAGTGAAAAGATATCGGTCCCCGTATCGGTTGGCCAGACCGATACGGGATGCAGGAATTAAATCCGAGAGTTGATATCGGCTGGCGTATCGGTTGGCCAGGCCGATACGCGCCTTCGCCCGAGTAAGTTTTCTCGAACCTAAATCGTTTTAAACCCGAATTTTCACCCAAAATCGATTTAATGAACCGGTTTGAACCAATTTCCTCCTTGTTTTCTCCTCCAAGTCGCGACTCTCTCTCTCTTTTCACTCACTCTTGCGATTTCACTAAGAGATTTTCAAAGAACTTCAAACTCTTCAATCTCCATCAATTCTCATCGGATTTTCGTGATTCAAGGCTCTGTGTTTCCGATTTCTCAAGCACTATCTTGTTATCCCCTTGTTTCTCTCATCCTCTCATCCTCCAAACAAGGTAAAGCTCTTCAAATCCGAGTTTATGGTTCATGCAAAAATATTTTCGATTTTTTCCTAGAACTCGAATTTGTGGCTGTTGGTTGATGATGCTTGTTAGAAACCTTTGCTAGGCTGTTCCTAGATGATTACCCAACTCAATTTCGCCCTAGGAATGAATGAATTTGACTTTTAGTGAATTAGGGTTCTTGAGAAATTGGGAATCCGAAATTTTTTGGGGGTTTTCTAATTGGATGGTTTCTAATGATGCATTGGATTGTTAAAGGCTTAATTTTGTGATACTACTTGATTTGGATGAGTTTTGTTGCACAAAAGTTTCAAAAATGTGCGTTAAGGACCTTTGGTTGATGAGATTGTGAATTGCTCAAGAAAGTGATTGATTTGCTTGTACATTGTGCTTATGCTGAGCTAGAATTGAGTTTGGTTAAGAGGCTTAAGCTTGTTTCCTCCATTGAATTTGAAAAAAGTATGCAATTGTTAAGCTCCCACAATTGTTGATCATCAATGCTTTAAGCTCTTATTGATTGTGTTGGTAGATTATACGATGTGCTTATTCGTTCTTTGAGTTGTCTTTTGTAGGACAATGACAAGGAAGCGCGCCAACCCGAAACCAAACCCAAAGGCACAAGAGCCGGTACAATATGTGGGAACTTCATCAAAAGGAAAAGGGGTAGCAGTTGAGAAAGAGGTACAAGAGGCCCCAGTAAGGATGATCCAGGTGCCACATAAGTACTCCACCTATGAGATATATGACAAGCTGGAGGGGATACCATTTTGGCCAACCCGATACCCTCACACCCCGACACTTACTGCACTTGGGCTACTGGATGACTACAACGAGATTGTAGAGAACATGGGCCTTAAGGAGTTCTTCAACCTTGCCAGTGACTCCTACCAGAGCTCAGCATGCCAAGACAGTTGAGCCAAACGTGAAGAGTACCCTGTACAATCTCATGAATGAGAAGGGTAGGTTTACTAAACCTAATGCTGACAAGGGTGAAGACAAAGTTGTCCAGATTTTGAATCATGGCAAGCGTGTGTCTTCTGAGCCCGAGTCAGATACCTCTTACGTTGGTAAGTGCTGCTACTGTAAAGAGATTGGGCATTGGAAAAGAGATTGCATTAAATTCATGGAAGATTATGAGGAGTTGAAATTGATGTATGAGACTACTTCCTCATGTATTCATGTTATTACTTCAAGTTATACCTTATAGGTATTGGATACTGGTTGTGGCACTGATATTTGTTATAATATGCAGAGCCTGAGCAACAGTAGAACGTTGAAGGAAGGACAAGTGGAACTGCGTGTCTGGAAGGAGCTATGGATGCTGCCTCAGCCGTAGGATTTTTTACTTGTAGATACCTTTGAGGCTTGGTTTTGTATTAAGTAATTGCTACAATGTACATGCTTTAAGCAGAGTTGTCTTTCATTTTCTTGTAAAGAATTTGAATGTTTTTCATTTTGATAAAGACAAGTTTTGTTCTTTTGATCTTAATGAAATGTTAATTGTAGCACCCTATTCAAGGAATGGGTTTTATATATTAAACCAAAGAGTACCTAAATGTAACATAAATACCAAATTGGTTTAAATCTGATGAATTAAACCTGATTTTTCTTGGCATAAATGTTTTGGTCGAATAGAGTAAATTGGATTCAGAAACCCCATAGTTATGGACTTTTGGGCTCATTTGAATGGATATCTTATGAGACTTGAATTCTGCTTACTGGACCAAAAGAAAAAGGGCCCATCTTAGCCGAGCTAGAGAAAGGCCCAAAAGCTTATTGGAGATTGAACATACTCATGTATGTGGTCCGATGAGCAGTAATGCCAGAGAAAATTTCCTGTACTTCATTGTCTCTACTGATTACTTCAGTGAGTGTGACTGTGTTCATTTGATGAGACACAAGTCGGAATTCTTTGACATGGTCGAAAGAGTTCCAGAATGAAGTGTAGAATCTAAATGACAGAAGTATTAAGACTCTGGATTAGATCAAGAGTGAGAATACTTAAGTCATTGATAGTGTGATCATCTGAATGAGTGTGAAGTCATTTCACAGCTCATTTCTCCTGAAAAACCTGGAGGTGTTTCTGTGAGAAAGAATCAGATCTTATTAGAAATGATTAAAGATGAGTCACACGAATCTTCCATGATATTCTTTAAGAATAACGCTCTAGTAATATCTAAGTTTACGCTGAAATAGTTCCAATAATATCAGTTGAAAGACACCACATAAATGTGGATTGGAAATGATCCAAATTCGTCTTTACTGAGTATTTGTAGTTGTGCTACTTCGCTGGTTGTCCTAGGGAAACCAAAGTTTGTTACTTTTTACGTCCATTCTGTTTTCTAAGAGGGGAAGTCACTTTCCAAGAAGAACAGTGGGAGTAAAAGCGTAACTCGAAGAAATTCGAGAAATACAGGAGGCTGCTCAACCTGTTGAGGGAGAGCAGCGGATGGATTTACAGATTTCTGTACAATCTACACCTGTAAAGCCTGAAGTTCGCAGATCTGAATGAATCAGTTACTAATCCGAGAGTGATTTCTCGTCATTAGTTGAACCTGATGATCATTGAAAGCGACGAACCTGCAAAATTCAAAGAAGCGAAAGTAAGCCCGGACTCCGAAAATTACACTATGTGTAAGTTAGCTTCATTGATCCATTCATGGATGGAAGCAAACATATCGGAGTTGGAATCTTCGTTCTGTTGAAGTAGTCAAGGTTTTGACTTGAACAGGAACGAAGCGGAACTGTGCGTTTACTAATAGATTAGTGGGAGCGATATTGCATTTCTCATAATGTATGTCGATGACATACTGATTCTCGGAAATAACGTCCCAATACTGCAGTCGGTAAAGGACTGGCTTGGGAGTTGGTTTTGTGATTGACATGGGTAAAGCCACGTAGTTCTTGGATTCTGGATCTAAAGATAGAGATCCAGAAGAGCTGGTAGGACAAAGTCAGGATTCTTACATTGACAAAGTCCTACACGTTTTGAGCAATCCAAGAAGGGTTTTATGCCAATGTCACATGGCAATATGTTAAGCAAGAAACAGTATCCTACGATATCTGCTGAGCTTGAATGCATGGATGAGATTCCATATGCGTCGGCAATTGGATCTATCATGTATGCCATGACACGTACTTGTTTTGATGTTGCTTTAATGTTAAGCAAGACAAGTAAAGACCAGTCAAATCCAGCAAAGAATCACTGGATTGCCGTAAAGAACATCCTAAAGTATTCAAGGAATACTAAGGATAAATTCTTGATTTACGGAGAAAGTGAGGTGCTACAAGTCGATAGAGTCTGAAAGGCAAGTTTCCAATAGACAAAGATAATTCCCGGTCACAGTCCGGCTATATCTTGTGTCTGACTGGCGGTGCAAGGCACTGTTGCTGACTCCATGACTTAAGCTGAACATTTCGCAGCTTGAGAAGCGGCGAAAGAGGTTGTTTGGAAAGAAGAGTTCATTACTGAACTTGATGTGATTCACAACATAGATGAGACTAGCTGCACATCAGAGATCCAAACACCTTGAGGATAGGTATAACCTATTCCATGAGATAAATGACAGAGATGTTAAGTAGATAAGCAAGTTTCATCGAATGAGAACGTTGCTAATCTATTAACGAAGCCACTCCTTAGGCCTAAGCACGAGTCGCGGACTGTAGCTGTAGGATGAGTGAAATTAAGATGTAGTCTTAATTTCAGTGGGAGTTTGTAAAGGGCTTTACTTAGTTGTTTTGAAAGGTTCATGTAAACATAATATTTTATGTTTATGAAATCTATGATTTCTGGATTATTTTAACTGTGATATAAATAATCGTTCCAAAATGATTCATGTCATTATATATGGGCCATCGAAGTACATGAGTAGACTTGATCCTGAAACCCCATATTTAACGAAATGACATAAATCATAGTGTCCATAGTCGAAGGTTGTTGAATTGGAACACCAACAACCACTTGAGACTAGATTGTGTTGAGACTTATGACCAAGTTTCGAGGGGTCATAGATGCGCGGCATCAAAGTCGACACATAGGTATATGTAGGGGAGCATATGACCGGAGATGGCCCGCTGATGAGAACTCTACAAGATATTAATATCTGTGTCATGAGAGGTTCTCATATACGACTATAGAGTATAGTCCTTAGACCTGAGTTTGCATGCATGTGGCTGCACATGGAGTAATGCGCTTTGATCATTGTCTAACGTTGTTTCGTAACTGGGAGCTATACGGACCTTGGTTGGGTGTATTATGAATTGTGTAGTTCATAGTGATGGAACAAGATGGGATTTGTCCCTGCCGTTTAACGGAGGTAATATCTCTAGGCCAATCGGAGATTTGATAGCTGGTAAGAGAATGGCCATTCCCAAACGGAGTTGCCCAATTCGTTTGAATTGTCAGTATCAAATCTGGTCCGATGAACATGGTCTGGCTATATAAGGATGACACGCATCTTGCCTTATGCCAGATCGAGATATTGAGATAAAAGGACTAGGGAATGTAGGATTCTAGTACAATCGGGAGATTGTTGGGAATGTCCTGTGTAGGATTCCAGTACAAGTGGGAGATTGTTGGGAATGTCCTGAAATCTACCGTACTATCTCTAGAAAGTATGATAAGTGTCGAGATCAGACATAAGTCATAAATACTGGGTGATCATGATGGCTTGCTAGAGTCCGCTCTTGATCTATAAGTTTAGGACTTATTACCAGTATTGTATGATCCCGAAGGGTCACACACCATAGCTAACAGGAAAGTTAAATGGAATTAATATGGTAAGATGCAATGGCATTTACTGTATTGGATCAGAGAATTGGGCCAGACGAAATGCAGGCTTTTGTCTGATTTGTGTCCTGGGCCCAAATAACAAATGAGCCATTAGTCATTAGACTTGGGCCCATTAGAGAGGAAGAAATCGAAACCCTAAGTATTAGAAGAGGGTTTGCGATTTTCTTAGGGGTGTAGTAGGTTTGTCTCTCTCTCTAACTCTCTCTTTTCTGATCTGATCCATCTCTTTGGTCTAGCAGCCATCCCTTGCTTGTAAGAGTGTGGATACTCGAGGAGGAATAGGTGTTACCATCTGTTCTAGCTGATCTCATCATTACCATCCATCATCCGCTGCAATCTGAAAGGTAATGATCAGGTTTGCTTTATGATTCGTTTTGCAAGAACCTAGATCTGTTTAAGGTTATGTGTTAGGTTGTAATTGGGAATTAAACCTTGAACAAACTCCATAATCCATCAGTGGAGAGCCGCTTTGGCAGGGGAAGTGAGTCGAGGGAAGATTGATTTCCAAATGGGTAAGAAGAAGTTCAGTATGACGTATGAAGACATAGCTGCAGTTTTTGATTTTCCAGAGAATGGTGCTCAGCTGGGAACTTTTATCCCCATTGATAAGGACGACCTCGAGGGTGTTTGGCGGATGATAGCTGATGGGCCCTTTAAGCTGGGAGCTATGAAAGCTGCAAGGATCAGACACCCAGCTATTAGATACGTGCACAAGGCATTAGCTCACACTTTCTTTGCTAGGAAGGAGGCAAACCAAGTCCACGAACTGGAGATGAAGATACTGTACATTGGGTTGCAGCCTCTCCTGCTCACATATCCCAACGGTCAGCCCATACCACCAGTTGAGCGCCTCCCAAGCTACACCTCCATTTTGATAGAGCAGTTTGTTGTCCACCGAGATTGGGCAATGTCAGTGAGGGATTCTAGTCCGAAGTTCAGCATGGGTGGCTTGATCACGCCATTGCTTGTGAAGAAGAAGGTAAAACTGGAAGGAAGTCTGGATGAGAAGACATTTGGGGAGCCTACACCAGTAGCATGGTTGGATGTTTCGCAGCTTGTCCGAACTCACTACCTCGCCTCCAGAGCGCCATCTCTACCGGATGTGCTCGGGTACTTCCCACGAAGAAGGGTATCTCCTCCCAAACCCCGACATTACAAGCTTTGCCAACAGAGCTCATATCAGATTTTTACCGGGGGTAGAGCATGTGTTTGGACCTCACGGGTCTCAGAGAGCGACTGCAGCAGAGCCTGATACTTCCGATGCACCTTCTGGGGTGTATGGGCTGCACATATACCTTATCGAGCCTCTAGATGATCCTATCGCGAACAAGACAGTAAGAGCACTGAGGGACCAGAACCGGGACCTCCAGAAGCAGAGCAAATGGCACGGGAGGAACATTAAGAAGATGGCTTCCTGCTTGAAGAAAGTGACCAAGGTTCTTAAGATGATTGTGGGGAAGAAAGACAAGAGTAGCGCTGCGGGACAGACCTCCACATCCCGAGAGGCTCAGGCTGGTGTAGATGAGGAGATTCAGGCAGCGACTGAGGAGGTGATAGCTGAAGCCGATGTTTTGGTTGAGCAGGGCAGGTACTCGGTTGCTGGACACGAGACATCTGGATCTGCACGCATGGCTCACGACTCCTACTATGAGGATCCTCACCGCCACTCTACTCGCGAGGACAGAAGGAAGAAGAGGAGAGCCATGAGGACACCTTCCTGCTCCTCCTCTAACCCAACTTACTCCATGGGGGACTCATCACCTCCGTACCTCCACTACTAGCCAGGTTACACTCCACCTTTGTATATAGTTTTTCTTCTTTCTTTCTTTTGCTTTTTGTGTGTTTTCGGTCTTTCTTCCTTGCCTAGATCACACAAGGGACCGTGTGATTTAAGTTTGGGGGAGAGACTAGTTGCTAATCTAGTTTGCTTTGTCTCTTATTTTTGATTTTATCACTTGAGTCTCATGCATTCATCTAAGGCATAGAAAATCCAAAAAAATTGAAAAATTTCAAAAAATTTCAAGAAAAAAAAGCATGTAGTTGCAATAGCATATTAGGATCGAGTCTAGTTGCATCATATAGGACGCATGCATTGGGAACAATGATTTGACTTCCTCGTAAGGTTTAATTGGGTAAAACTTGTTTCATACGCTAGCTTAATGCTAGATAGATCACACTAAAGTTGTAACTCGAGAATCGCATTGAAAGCTAGAACGAACCATACTTGGACAACTTGCTTTGAAACTTGATTTGATGCTGAAACTTGTTGTGATTTGAAGCTAGCTCCATCTAAGTGAGAACTTTAATTGAATCATCTAATTATCCTTGTTCATGCTTTGTGTGACAAACTCATGGGTACCCCAAAATATTTGAGCAAGCTTATCCTTTCTACCCCTCTCTACTTGCTCTAGTAGATTTCCACACCTTTCACCACCCTTATTTCAAACCCCAAACACTATCTTGAGTGGTAGGCCTATTTGGTACAATCTCGGTAAAAAGTGTTGAGTATGAGGCGACTAGGAGAAAATTTCCATTATAGATGCAAGCTCTTCGTCTTTGGCTTTGTAATAGGCTAGAGTTTAAGTTTGGGGGTTTCTTGGGAAGGTTTGGGAAAGGAAAAAGAGGGTAAGAAGAAGAAAGAAGTTTGAATGGGATCAAGGTTTATTGGTAAACAAAAGAATGAAAGCTCTTATGTGTTTTGAAAAAGAAAGTGTCTCAAGTTTTGTAACGAAAAGAAGCCAATGTGCTCACCAAAAAGAGACCAAAGAAAGAAAAAAAAGTTTGAGCTGATTTGAAAAGAGTAAAGTTACCAATGTTTTCAAAGTGTTTTGAGTGATCCTTTGGGGTTCTTGGGAAGTTTTTAATTGTGAAAGAAAGAAAAGGCATCAATAGCCTTGAAAAATGGTAGAACTCATTTAGGAGGGTTTAGACTAGGAGTTGAAGTTCTTGGGGTATGGGTAGATGGGAATCTATCCTAGTATGCACCAATTGCCTCTAACTCTTAGCATTTTACTATAGCTTGTTCATATTTCCTCCGAGAGAACCTAAATGATTGTGGAGAAGCCTTTCTTTCAGTTGAGACCATTTTTTGTCTCAAGACCTTGTCCCTTAAGCCAAATGAGTTTGATCACATTATTTTGAATAAGGATTCACTTGAAAAATCTAATGAATGTCAAGGAGCTAGTGGATTTGAATGCTTGTGTAGGTTGAAGGTTAAGCTAGAAGTTTTGTTTTGATGAGTATGGCTATATCCTTGGAGTAGGCTTTTTCTCGGTTGCACTTTGGTTGTATAGACTTGAAACTTGTTGAAACTTGATTGAACCTTTGGATATGAGTTCCCGCTTTCAAACCTTTTCCCCAACCTGTTGTGATTGACTTATGCTTGCTTGTAGACAAGCAAGATTCAAGTTTGGGGGAATTGATATTCATACATTTTCATGCATTTAGGCTTGTATATAGTTCTTGTTTTGACTTCTTTTCTCCATCATTCATACCATTTTGTCGAGTCATTGTCGCATCTAGAGTCTAGAGTTGTTTAGGACTAGGAGTAGGCATTCTAGGCTTGCATTTGGAGTGTTTCTTGTGTTTTGCAGGTGAATGGAGGTGTCTAGGAGCATTGGTGAGCTTGGAAGTGGAGTCTTGAGCTCAGAAGACGAAGGAAGAGCCAGCAGAAACTCATATCGGCCTGAGTATCGGCCAGACGGGCCGATACGACTCCTCGTCAAAGTTCCAGAGAACCATATCGAGTCACATATCGGTCCACCCAACCGATATGGACTCTCGGATTAATTTTCGGGACTTCATATCGGGTCACATATCGGTCAGGTGGACCGATACACTTCCATCCAGGAAAAACCGAGAGTTGATATCGGTTGGCATATCGGTCCAGCCAACCGATACCGTCCCCAGATTTTCACTTGGATCCGGGTCAACACCCGGTTTGTTCCGGGTTGACCCGGCTCGCACCCTAATGACTATTTAAGCCAAAAACCTATTTCTATTTGTTTCTTAAGCTGTTTTTGATGTTCTAAACTCTTTTGTAAGAACAAATTTGATTCTTGAGGTTAATCTAGTATTTTCTTTGTTATTCCTTCTACAAATCTCTCAATCCCTCACCAATCTCCATGATCAACTCTATTCCTATGAGTTTTGTTGATCTAGTTATGATTAGTGAGTAGTTCTCCATAGGCTTATGGGTTAGGTAGGATTAGGTTGATTTGGGGTGATCAATGGATTTCTAGTGGTTAATTGTTTAAGATCTCATCTAGCAAAGTGTGCTTAATGCCTAATTAATCTTGATCACATTGGTTAGGATGTTTAGAATTTCTTGTTCACAACATGTTCGATGAAATTCCAGTATTTAACTTTGTTAGGACTTTCACATTCTAGCACATGAAAATGTATGTCTAGAGTGATTGTTTGCTGATTGGAACCTGTTTGAATGCTCGTTTGATTTTAATTCACAAATGATGATTTGTTCTTGTGTTAAGATTAAGTGAAGAATTGGTAATAAGAGATTAAACTGATTTACTTGGTGTGTTCCTTGCTAGGAGATTAGGTTTTAGAGGTTTGAATTAGGATTCCTTGATCATCCCGAGTCACCTATCCGTTGACCTTAACCCTTGGGCCTTATTCTTGTCATTAATTGAATCGTTTGTTTATTTGCTTTTGTTTACTTCGGTTTGATTTGCTTTTGTTAGGATTGTTAGAAACTAAAAACCAAATTGTTTGATTTGACTCTGAAGGTTTAGTGTTTGCTTATTGGTTTTATCCATCCCAGAATAGGTTCGATACCTCAAAGCTACTACGATAAGCTTGAGGAATTGGTACCTCAAAGGATTGCAAAATCCTAGTTATCAAGCTACCTTTCGAGATTATGTGTGATGTGAGTGACTACGCAGTGGGAGCAGTCCTTGGACAGAGGAAAGACAAGAAACTCCATGTCATATACTATGCTAGTAGGACATTGGATGATGCTCAAGTGAGGTATGCAACAACTGAGAAAGAGCTTCTAGCTGTGGTGTTTGCCTTTGAGAAGTTCAGATCATACTTGGTTGGATCTAAGGTTGTGGTGTACACGGACCATGCTGCGTTGAGATATCTACTTGCCAAGAAAGATGCCAAGCCAAGGCTTCTAAGATGGATCCTGCTGCTACAAGAGTTTAATTTAGAGATCAAGGATAAGAAAGGTATTGAGAATGGAGTGGCAGACCACTTGTCAAGACTGAGAATTGAGGATGGTGTTCCTCTAGATGACTCTCTTCCTGAAGAACAACTAATGGCTTGCAAAGTTGTCAAAGATGCTCATGATACAAGAATGAGGATTGAAGAGGTCAGTTCTATTGAAGACAAGGAACCGTGGTATGCAGACATAGTCAATTTCCTAGCTGTTGGGAAGGAACCACCAAGCCTTGATAGCTACCAAAGGACGAAGTTATTTAGAGATGTCAATCGGTACTATTGGGACGAGCCTTACCTCTACACTTTGTGTAAGGATCAACTCTATAGAAGGTGCATAGCTGATGAAGAAGTAGGTGGTATTCTCCTACATTGTCATGGGTCAGATTATGGTGGTCACTTTGCTACCTTCTAGACGGTTCAAAAAGCTCTACAAGCCGGGTTTTGGTGGCCTACTATGTTCAAAGATGCCCAAGAGTTCATCACTAAGTGTGATCCTTGTCAAAGAAAAGGAAACATCAGCAGGAGGAATGAGATGCCTCAAAACCCCATTCTTGAAGTTGAAGTGTTTGATGTGTGGGGCATTGATTTCATGGGACCTTTCCCATCTTCTTATGGGAACAGCTACATCTTAGTGGCTGTGGATTATGTTTCCAAATGGGTAGAAGCAGTGGCGAGCCCGACTAATGACGCCGAGGTTGTGATTAAGCTATTCAAGAGTATCATCTTCCCAAGGTTTGGAATTCCAAGGATTGTGATTAGTGATGGAGGCTCGCGCTTCATCAACAAACTCTTTGAGAGTCTTCTGAAGAAGTATGGAGTAAAGCATAAGGTTGAAAAACCATATCATCCTCAAACAAGCGGGCAAGTTGAAGTATCCAATAGGCAAATCAAGGCTATCTTGGAGAAGACAGTTGGAGCCTCAAGGAAAGATTGGTCTAGAAAGCTTGATGACGCACTGTGGGCGTATAGGACTGCTTTCAAGACTCCGTTGGGCACTACACCGTTCACCATGCTGTATGGGAAGTCATGTCACTTACCGGTGGAGGTGGAATACAAGGCTATGTGGGCTGTCAAGTTGCTGAACTTCGACATCAAGACCGCGACTGAGAAGAGATTGATTCAGCTGAACGAACTTGACGAGATAAGGCTTGAGGCTTTTGAGAACTCAAAGATCTATAAGGATAGGACCAAGCTTTTTCATGATAAGCTGATCCAGAAGAAGGAGTTCAAAGCAGGAGATCTTGCTTTGCTCTTTAACTCCCGGTTGAAACTCTTTCCCGGGAAGCTCAAGTGTAGATGGTCGGGACCGTTTAGAGTGAAGGAGGTGAGACCGTACGGAGCAGTAGTACTTTGGGGAAAATCTGATGAAGAGTTTACGGTCAATGGCCAAAGACTCAAGCATTACTCCGTCTCAGAAGCTATATAGGAAGGGACTTCGATTCCACTCTCTAGCCCTCCCTCAGCTTAAAATCACGGTTTGCAAAAGTCGAGCTTAACGACTTTAAACAAAAGCGCACTTGGAAGACATTCCCATGTTTATCCTTGTATATATGATCTTTTTCTTGTTGTTTTTGATGTTTTGCTTTGAGATTTATCAGGTTTTGGTCATTAGGTGAAGTTGTGGGCTCATTGGTATTGAGTGAAGGCCATTGGGGAAGAAGGAAAAAGGAGCAGAGAGTCAATATCGGTCTCCGTATCGGTCGGCCAGACCGATACGGATTTCCCAGAAATAATCCGAGGGCTCATATCGGTGTCCGTATCGGTTGGCCAGACCGATACGGACTTTCGGGTTATTGGCCGAGAGAAATTCGACAGTTGATATCGGTCCCCGTATCGGCTGGCCAAACCGATACGGGTCTTCGCAGAAAAACTCAGAGAAGTGATATCGGGCACTGTATCGGCTGGCCAGACCGATACAGGTTGCAAATTTTTTATCCGAGAGTTAATATCGGCTTGCGTATCGGTTGGCCAGACCGATACGCCCTCTTCGACTCAAACCGATCCCAAACCGATTTTGACCGGATTTTGACCAAAAATCGATTTAATGAACTGATCTAACCCGCCTGGGACCCGATTTCCTCTTGTTTTCTCCTCCTTCACGCCCCTTCTCTCCCCATTTGCGATTTCAACTAAGTTTTTGGCAAAAACCTCTCAAGAACTTCACAACCTTCCATCTCTCTCAATTCTCCATCGATTTTTCCGATTTCAAGTGCTTGACTTGCGGTTTTCAAAGCTATTTCACATTCTCTTGCTACTTCTTCACTCAATCATCATTAAGCAAGGTAAAACTCCAAAACTCATTCATGATTTTTGGATTAAAAAACTCCAAATTTTCAAACTCGGATTTTGCCATTGATTGTGATTGATATTTCTTGAAAACCTTCCCCATATGTATTTGCATGAATGCCCATAGCCAATTTTGCCCTAGGATAGAAGGAATTTGATTTTTGGTGAATTAGGGTTCTTGAGAAATTGGAATTCCGGAAATATTGGGGGCCATGAAGTTGCAATATAAGTTGGGGGCCATGAAGTTGGGGGCCATGAAGTCTGCAAGAGCCGGTATATGGTCCATCAAAGCTCCTATAGTTGCAATAGGTTGATTATGGCTAGTTTGAGTGAGACTACTTGATTTGCTTGAGTTTTGTTTCACAAAAATTTTGAAATTGCAAATTTGGGAGTTTTTGCTCAAGAATTTGAGTTACTTAAGAATGTGATAGAATCCTTTGTGAGTTTTGCACTTGATGAACTTGAATTGAGAACTGTTGAGATGTTTTAGCTTGTTTGCTCGGTTGGAATCGAAAATTCATGCAAATGTTTAGCTTACAAGTCTCTTGATCATTGAGTTGTATGGATGAATATCAATTGTTGATCATGGAAGTCTCAAGCCCTTATTGATTTTGTGTTGGTGGATTGTATTGTGTGCTAACTCTATCTTTGAGTTGTCTTTTGTAGGAAAATGACTAAGGCATCCGCCAACCCGAGATCACGAGCCAAAGCACCGAGGCAAGATGAGGGAACTTCCTCGAAAGGAAAGGGGATAGCTGTTGAGGAAGAAGCACCAGAGGTCACAGGGAAGGTGATTCATGCGTCACCAATGCAATATTCAGCTTCTGAGATCTTTGACAAGCTGGAGAAGATACAATTCTGGTCAACCCAGTATCCTCACATCCCGACCCTTACAGCTCTTGGACTGTTGGAAGAATACAATGAGATTGTAGAAAACATGGGACTCAAGACCTTCTTCAGCGTCTCCAGTGATGGTTATCAGAGCTCAGCTTGCCGGTTCCTTTCAACTATGAAAGCGACAATGAACCTGAGAAAGGCAGCCTTGAGAGGAGAAGTGAGCCGTGGGAAGATAGAGTTCACAATGGGTAGGAAGAAGCACACCATGACATTTGAGGAGATAAGCTTAGTGTTCGGTTTTGAGTAGAATGGTGCTCAGCTAGGTTCCTTCATCCCCATTGACAAGGATGATCTCAGGGATTTATGGTACATGATATCTGATGGACCATATAAGTTGGGGGCCATGAAGTCTGCAAGAATCCGACACCCGGCTATTCGGTACGTGCACAAGGCACTAGCCCACACTCTGTTTGCTAGAAAGGAGACGGGACAAGTAACAGAAGCGGAGATGAAGCTTCTGTACATCGGACTACAACCGCTTCTGCGCATATTTCCCGACGGTAGGATGATACCACCCGTCGAGCGCCCACCAAGCTTCACCGCCATCCTAGTAGAGCAGTTTGGGGTTCACCGAGATTGGGCAACATCTGTCAAAGATTCTGACCCCAAGTTCACCATGGGTGGGTTAATCACGCCTTTACTTAAGGCAAAGAAGATTAAGCTGGAAGGAAGTTTGGAGGAGAAGACATTTGGACAGCCTACGCCGGTGGGATGGTTAGACGTGCCTCAGCTGATCAGAACCCAGTTTCTCGGTGCTAGATCGCCTCCGGGTCGCCAAGTCTACAGGATGTGTTCAGATACGCCATATGAGGAGAAGTACCTGCTCCCGAACCCCATCATCACTAGCCTTGCAACAAACGAGGCTAACGTGAGGTTTCTCCCAGCAATGGAACACCAATTCGAGCCTCGCGGACCGCGGAGAGCACCTGCAGCCGGTTCTGATTCTTCTGACGCACCTGCTGGGGTGTATGGGCTGCACAGCTACTATATCGAGTCATTGGATGATCCGATCGCGAACAGGACGGTCAGTGCACTAAGGGACCAGAAAAGGGACCTTCAAAGGCAGAGTAAATGGCATGGAAGGAACATCAAGAAATTGGCCACCTGCTTGAAGAAGGTCACCAAGGTTCTGAAGATGATCGCGGGAAAGAAGGATAAGAGTGGCGCTACGGGACAGACTTCCACATCCCGAGAGGCTCAGACTGGTTTGGATGAGGAGCTACGGGCAGCGACTGAGGAAGTGATCGGTGAAGCCGATGATCTGGTTGAGCAGACAGAGCTGGAGCAAGGAAGATACTCAGTTGCTGGACACGAGACGGGAGGAGCTGCACGCATGGCCGCCGACTCCTACGACGAGCCTCACCGCCACTCCGCACGCGAGGACAGAAGGTGAAAGAGAAGAGCGATGAGGACACCATCCTGCTCTTCATCCAACCCGACATACTCCATGGGGGAATCATCACCTCCATCATTCCACAACTAGCCAAGTAACACTCCATCCTTGTACATACTTTTCTTTTTCTTTTCTTTGTTTGCATTTTGTGTGTGTTTTCGGTCTCTTCTCCTTTCATAGATCACACAAGGGACCGTGTGATTTAAGTTTTGGGGAGAGACCAGTTGCTAATCATGTTTCTTTTGATCTTATTTTTTGTCTTTGAGTCTCATGCATTGCATCTAAGGCATAGAAAAACAAAAAAAAATCGAAAAATTTTGAAAAAAATTTCACAAAAACAAATCATCTTAGGATCGAGTCTAGTTGCATCATATAGGATGTTTTTGCATAGGGAGCAATGATATAATTTCCTCATAAGGTTTAAGGGAGTAAAACTTGTTTCATACGCTAGCTATGCTAGATAGATCACACTAAGGTTGTAACCCGAGAAATGCTTGAAAGTTAGAACGAACCCTACTTGGATAGCTTGCTTTGAACATTGATTCGATGCTGAAACTTGTTGTGAATTGATGCTAGCTCTATTTAAAAGTGAGAACCTTAACTTGACTTGCAATTATCTTGCTCCTTCTTAGTGTTTTAAACTCATGGATACCTCCAAAATATTCAAGCATTCTTTTCCCTTTTTACCGTACTTGCTTGCTTGAATAGCTTCCATGCCCTTAACCATCTTCCTTTCCGCCCATAAACACTCTATTGAGAGCTAGGACTCTTGGAATGAGCTAAGTAAATGGTGTTGAGTTTGAGGCGACTAGTTGAAAATTTTTGTGTAGACGCAAGCTTGACCACCTTTAGCTTGCACTAGGCCAAGATTGAAGTTTGGGGGAAGGGTTTTGAAAGGGAAAGAACAAAAGGGAATTTGATTGGGATCTTATGTCTGTTGGCAAAAGTGTTTTGAAAGAAAAAGCTCTTGAGTGTTTAAAAGAAAAAGTGCCTCAAGTTTTGAAATGAAAAGAAGCCAAAGTGCTCAACTTAAAAGAAAGAAAAGAAAGTTTATGAAAAGAGGCCATTGCAAAAGAAAGAAGTATTTGAGCTGAGAAAAGAATTGCCACTGATTTGAAAAGTTTCGAAAGATCCTTGGGAGTATTCTTGGGAAATGTTTTGGTTGAGAAAGAGGGATGAGGCAAAAATAGCCTTGGAAAAGGGTAGACTCAAACTAGGTGGGCTAGAGTAAGAGTAGAAGTCATTTGGAAATGGGTAGAAGGAAATCGATTCTAGTATGCACCAATTGCTTATATACTCTTAGCCTTTTACTATGAGCTCATTCATTTCTTTTTGAGAGAACCTAAATGCATATGGAGAAACCCCTCTTATTGATTGAGATCATCTTTATCTCAAAACCTTAACCCTTGCCAAATGAGTTTGAACACTTTGTTGTGAGTAAGATCCACTTGAAATGTTTAATCAATGTCAAAGAGCTAGTTGATTTGAATGCTTGTGAAGGTTGAAGATCAAGCTAAAAGTATTGTCTTGATGAGTATGGTTATATCCTTGGAGTAGGCATTTTCTCGGTTGCACCTTAGTTGTATAGATTTGAAATGAAGTTTGAAACTTGATTAAACCTTTGGATAGCTCCCACCTTCAAACATTTTTCCCAACTCATTTTGATTGTTTTATGCTTGCTTGTGGACAAGCAAGATTAAAGTTTGGGGGAATTGATATACTTGTATTTTCATGCATTTAGGCTTTTGTTAGGATCATGATTTGCTTCTTTTTAGTCTCCTTTAGCTTCATTTCTCAACTCATTTGTGTGTTTAGAGTGTAGGATCATCTAAAGCTAGGTTTAGGCATTCTAGGTTTGCATTTGTAGTGTTTCTTGTGTTTGGCAGGTGATTGGAGGTGTCTAGGAGCATTGGTGAGTTCGGAAGTGGAGTCTAGAGCTCAAAGTACTTAGAAGGACCCAGCATGAAGGCATATCGGCCACCATATCGGTTGGGGTGGCCAATACAAACTCTCGGATTAAACTCAGAGAACTCATATCGGTATGAATATCGGCCAGCCTGGCCGATACACTTCCTCGACCAAAAACTCAGAGAGATCATATCGGCCATGATATCGGCCAGGCGGGCCGATACACTTCTTGCCCAGAAAATCCGAGAGCTCGTATTGGTCGGTGTATCGACCGACCAGACCGATACGCTTCCCAGAAACTGTTTTGGATCCGGGTCAACATCCGGTTTGTTCCGGGTTGACCCGGTTCGCCCCATATTGACTATTTAAGCCAAAAACCTATTTTCGTTTGCTTCTTAAGCTTGTTTTGTTGCAAACATCTTTTTGTAAGAACAAGATTGATTTTTTTATTAATCTAGTACTCTTTTCTTTGCGATTTATTCTTTGAATCTTTCACACTTTATCTAATCTCCTATGATTAACACTATCTCTATGGATTTTGTTAATCACATGATGATTAGTGTGTAGTTCTTCATAGGGTTTATGGGTTAGGTAGGATTAGGTTGATTTAGGGATGATTAATGGATTTCTGATGTTTGATTGCTTAAAAACTCTTCTATCAAAGTGTGTTTAGTGCCCAATTAGCCTTGACCACGTTGATTAGGATGTTTAGGATTTCTTGTTCACCATATGTTCGATGAAATGCCAGTTCTTAGCTTTGATTGGACTTTCATATTCTAGCACATGAAAATGGATGTTTAGAGTGATTGTTGGCTGTTTGGAACCTGTTTGAATGCTTGCTTGATCTTGTTTCACAAATGAGAATTTTTTCTTGGATTAAGATTAAGTAAAGAGATTAGTATTAAGAGATTAAACTGATCAGCTTGTGGTGTTCCTTGCTAGGAGTTTATCTTCCTTGAAGTTTGAATTAGGATCCTTGATCATCCCGAGTCACCTATCCGTTGACCTTAACCCGTAGGCCTTATCTTTATCATTGATTGAATTCACTTCGTTTACTTGCTTTTGTTTACTTCTATTTGAATTGTTATCATTAGGATTGTTAGAAACAAATTTAATTGAGTGATTTGACTCTAGAGGTTTGGTGTGTTCTTATTGGTTTTATCCGTCCCAAAAAGGTTTGATACCTCAAGGCTACACGATAAGCTTGAGGAATTGCTACCTCAAAGGATTGCAAAATCCTTGTTGTCATGCCTCAAGGATCATTGTCGGTTATATACTTGGGAATTCTCCTTTGCAGAAATAAGCTGAGTATTAGTAATTGTGAAATTCTAATACATCAAGTCAAGATACATATTACTACTTGGAGTGCAAAATCTCTTACCTTCAATGATCGACTTTTACTGAACAAAACCATGGTGGCATGTATCTCTAGGGGAAGAGATTATTTTTTCCTATATTGTTGCTTGGTCTGAGGAGATTTGTAGTTTCAAATACACTCTTATCCATCAAAAAATGATGATCAAACTTCCTTCTCCTATAGAGATAACCGAAGTTATTTTTAAGTTGAACCCGAGTAAAGCACCTGGACTAGATGGTCTTTCATCAAGTTTTTACCATATTTTGTGGGATATTTTAGGGGAATGGGTTATTTGTTATGTGTCTCAATTCTTAAAATATGCATTCATGCCAGCTTCTACAAACTCTACATTTCTAGCCTTGGTGCCAAAAAAACCCTAAGCGTCTCTTATTTCAGACTTTAGACATATATCTTGTCTAAAAACGCTTTACAAGGTTGTTTCAGGAATGCTGGTAACTAGACTAAAACCTTTACTCCCTGATCTAATCCTTCCCAAGACGGCATTTATAAAGGATTGATGACTAGTAGAAAATACAGTTTTGCAGGAGAAATAGCCATTGACTATCATAGAGCAAAGGACTGAACAAAATTACCTTAAAAGTCGATATAGCCAAGGCGTTTAACAGTGTTATCGTGAGATTTCCTTATAAAATGCTTAGAGAGCCTCTCTATTCCTCCTCTCCATCTCAACTGGATCAAAGCCTACATTTTCACAACGAGTTTACGGTTGGTTATAATGGGAGTATTCAAGGCTACTTTAAGGATAAGAGAGGGTAACGAAAACGAAAACCTTGTCTCCTTATTTGTTCGTCATTGCAATGAATTATGTTTATCTATACTTCTCAACAAGGCAGCACATGTTGGAAAATTTGCTTATCATTCCAACTGCGAAAAAACAAAAATCACTCACTTTTTTTGCAAATAATTTAGTGATTTTTGTTGAAGGTTCTTTAAAATCTGTTCAAAATGTTCTCCAACTATTGAGAGAGTTTGATTTCAGATCATGCAGCACTAAGTGTTCAGAAGCTAGCTTCTTCGCGTCTGGTCTCACCAATGTAGAATGTGAATTGATCTCCTTTTTCACGGATATGCCTAAAGGATCATTGTCGGTTAAATACTTGTGAATTCTCATGTGCACAAAGAAGCTGACTATTAGTAATTTTGAAATGCTAATACATCAAGTCAAAATTCAGATTACTACTTGGAGTGCAAAGTCTCTTACCTTCACTGGTCTACTTAACTTATCAAAACCATGGGGGCAGGTATCTCTACCTTCAGGCGTTCCCCCTTCATGCTTACGAATAAATGTATCAAGTGCATCAACTAGTATGTTCCTATGGTAAGACAACATTGAAGGTCTCCACACTTCCTGAGTATCTTGGAAAATGGTAACAATGACTAAAAACATGGAGGTTTAGGAATGTACCCATGAAACTTGGAATAGAGATTGTTGTCTAAGTTCATATGGGTAGCATGGTATAGACATGAAGTTCTCAAAGACTCTCTTCATAACTTTTGGACAGTGGAAAAAATCATGATCGTACTTGACTAGCAAATAAGTTGCTCAAAATAAGGGACAACATTTTCTTTGGATCAAACTAAGAATTGAGAATGGTCAAAAATGCAAGTTCTGGAGTGACAATTTGACGTCTTTTGGTCGCCTAAATACATATCTTAAAGGGCATGGAAACTTCATTGTGGGAATTCCCAAAAGTGCACTGCTATTAGCCTTTATAAAAGTGGAATTTGGACTCTACCTCCTGTTAGACCAGAGAGACACGTAAGTTTGCATGCATTCCTAATGGTTGTGGAATTCAATGCAGAAGAGAATTCGATTGAGTGGGAAATAGATGGAAGGGCCAGTTTAAAGTTCAAAACTGGTCAAGTTTACTCTCATCTGAGACAAGAGGAGAAGAAAACCTTAACCTGTCGCCGGGCCTCCTTCAACTATGGTTATCGACTGATATGATTATCTATTGTGGACCATCGATGCACTCTCTATTATTTTTTTGTCAACGATTTCATATCATGGGTCAATGTCTTAGTTTTTACAAACGGGCAAAGCCCAATAAAGAGAATCCGACCCAAATCTAAGAAGCCCAACTAAATCCCAAGTCGGTGGATAAGGCTCCACATGTCGAGTCGTCGCAGAGGGGAAACCGATGCACTCTATATTCAGAAACCGATGGTGAAAAAACTTGCAATTGTGTTTGCTACTAAAGTGGATTTAATTGGCGATTGGGCTTATTTAATTTGGGTTCACTAAAGATCTTTTTCTTTATAGAAAAACTAGTGTGAATGATAGTTTATGGCAAATAATCTGTTACGACTTTGTAGTTAGTTTGTAACTAAGTTGTTATGCTTCCTGATTTTGTGGATATTCTTGTAACAGTTTTTGGCCTTTATAATGGCTATGTGAATACATTGTATCTGCTAAGGGAGTTTAAACATTTTCATGGTATCAGAGCGAGATTGCTCCTGAACCAAAATTCTCTTCGATTTTCTTCTTCTTTTCGCGATCGTTCTATCGATTCGCATCTTCTTTTCTCCTTTCTTTTGTTTCCTCTTATCTTTGTTTTACTTCGTTGCTCTCCATTCACGTAAAATGGCCGCTCCTGTTGCTCCCGCACCGAAAGAACGAGCCTTTGGAGTCACTAACATCAAGACTCATATTCCTTTGACGCTTGATCTTGACGACCACAACTATGACGCTTGGAGAGAGTTGTTCCAAACTCACTGTTTGGCCTTCGATGTGCTTGGACATCTTGATGGATCAGTCCTACCAACAGACAACAATGACGCCGCTTGGTTCAAAATAGATGGGTTAGTGAAGCTCTGGATCTATGGCACGTTAGCTGAGCCTTTGTTTCGATCCAGCTTCAAAACAGGAGGTACGGCCCGTGACATTTGGCTAAGGATCGAAAACCAGTTTCGAAAAAACAAGGAGGCACGTGCAATCCGATTGGATAACGAGTTACGCACATTGTCAATTGGTGATGAATCGATTCAGGTGTACTGTCAGAAAATCAAGTCATTGGCGGATCTGTTAACCAACGTCGATGCTCCTGTTTCAGAGAGAAACCTGGTGATGTACTTGCTCAATGGCCTCAATGACAAGTTCGACAACATCATCAACGCAATCCAAAACAAGGATCTGTTTCCGACCTTTGACATCGCAAAGAACATGCTCGAAATGGAAGAGGCCCGGCTCAAGAGAACGAACAAGGTGACTGCCTCAAACTCGGATTCTTCATCCTCACCCTCTGCGCTAACTGTGTCCGACGCAACTCCCCAATCTGGAAACACGCGCAATCAACGTTTCAATGGGAATAGAGGGCGGAATAACAACCGTGGCCATGGCTACAGAAATGATTTCAGGAACCGCAATGGTGGCTATCAGCAGTGGAGTGGTCCGAATCCGTGGTCATTTCCGATGAATCCCTGGACTCCTTCGTTCCAACCTTGGAACATGTACCCACAGTGGCAGGCTTCTCGACCTCAATTGTATGGCCAGCCATCTAACAACAACACTGGACATCAAGCGAACTTAATGGAGATTCATGCTCCCACAATTTACAATGAGTCGTACACATCAGATGTTCTTCAAGATGCAGGGAATGCTGAATGGTACATGGAGGACTCGGGAGCCACTGCACACCTATCTTCAGCACTAGGTATACTCTATTCTTGTTTTAAGCCTGATATCAAACACTCGGTTGTTGTTGGTGATGGTTCTAAACTTCCAGTTTCTTCGATTGGCTCCACTTTTATTCGTTCCAATTCTCGGCCCCTCTCACTTAAATCACCAAAAATCATCAAAAATCTTGTTTCTGTTCGTCGGTTCACTACGGATAACTTATGCAGTGTTGAATTTGATCCCTTTGGCTTTTCTGTGAAGGATCTTCAAACACGCAAGGTTCTACTACGCAGTGACAGTTCCGGGGATCTCTACCTAGTTCCAGCTCTTCCAAATAAATTGCTTCCTTCATCTGCTCTTTTGGCTTCAAGTCCGACGTTATGGCACAAGCGTCTTGGACATCTCAATAATTCTGCTTTACAATCTGTTTTATCTCAGAATTCTATTCGTTATAATAAAAATGGTTTACCAAGTTTCTGTGAACCGTGTCAGCTGGGCAAGCAAATAAAACTCCCATTTTAAAAATCTTTTTCGACTGTCAATGATCCATTCGAACTCATCCACTCAGACCTATGGTCATCACATGTGTCCAATATCAGTGGAATCAATTTCTATGTGTTGTTTTTTGATCATTACTCTCAGTTTTTGTGGGTTTATCCAGTAAGACGAAAGAGTGAGGTCTTTTTTAAGTTCCCTCACTTTACTTCTTTCATTCAAAACCAAATCAACACAAAAATAAAAGCGTTCCAATGTGACAATAGTGGAAAATTTCGCAACCAACAGTTCGAAAATTTCTTTGCCACTCATGGCATTCAAGCTCGTTTCTCTTGCCCACACACTTCGCCGCAAAATGGAAAATCCGAAAGGATGATCCGAACCATAAACAATGCCATTAGATGCATGTTATTTCAAGCTCAACTTTCACCCACATATTGGGTTGAAGCTCTTCATACTACTGTCCATGTCCTCAATATCATTCCATCTTCTGCTGTCAAAAATCAGATTCCCTATACATTGCTCTTTAAGAAACAACCAAGCTATGATCATTTGAGAGTTTTTGGGTGTCTTTGTTTTCCCAGTCTCAATCATTTAAATCTTCTAAAGCTCTCTCCTAGATCCACACCTTGCTTATTCCTTGGATATCCATCAAATCACAAAGGATTTCGCTGCTTGGATCTTAAGACGAACAGAATTATCATCTCAAGACATGTTCTTTGATGAAACGAAAGTCCCAGGAGCTAAATCGAGTGTAAAAACAGTGGCGCCTTATTCTTTTCTCGACATGGACTCGGGTGTTTCGCCCATGTTCAAGTCTCTTCTTGAAACTCCTTTTCATCAAGCGCCACTGTCAGCTCCCACTCAGCATGCTCGTGCCCCAGAAACAGCCATTCCAACTCGTGCTTCCCATTCTCGGTCCACTATTCCTGCTCCTCCTCCGGTCCACACGCGATCGAAGTCAGGTGTTAGAAAACGGAAAAAGATCATTTCTTTGCTTGCAAACACTGTTTCACCTTTTCCCAAAAGTCATATTCATGCTCTCACAGATGTGAGATCTGAGATTCACACCAAGAATTTGTAATCGTGGATTTGGAATTTTAGGTATATAAATGGTATAGTTTCCTATGAATCAAATACTTTATTGAGATTGATCGTCGATATAGAACAAACACAATCGAATAGAGAGTACAAAGTATGATGATCGAGCTATCTAGTCGAAGTGTTCTAAGCTAGGGTTGGAATATCTTGAATGAATCGCCACTTCTTCTTTAAATAGTCTCGACTCTGATCTCCTTGTTCCGATATTTCGGCCTCGCCGCCATAACGATCTCCGAGATTTGCGTGGATCAGTTGAACTGACGAAGACCGAGTTGTTCTATCTCCACGTCATCTTCTGTCGAGCTCGAGCTCGATTGCCTCTTGCTTCGGCATCGTCCGGGCCTTGTCAAGGCGTCATTCGTTTGGGCCCAACAAAGGAATCGGCTCGTCTCTTTGTCTTTGATTTTGGAACGGGCTCGTAATTGCGGGCCTTTGTTTTATTTGTTAATGGGCCGGATTTCCTAGAGGGAAATCCAGTACCAACAATAGCCCCCCAGCCCATTAATTTTCGAGAAGTCGAGGTTAATGGGCGGTGGACGTTCTCGGGAAGACGCGCGCGTGTCTCGGGTGTCTAAAACCTAATGATTGCTTTCGCCCCATCCGTAGATCTTGTTTTGATCCGACGGCCAAGGTTGGGTGCGTGGGGCGAGCCGAACTGCTTTTTAGCGCAACTGCGGTCGTGACGTGTATTGGTTTTGAGAATTTCATCTCCTACCGTGGATCTGGTCGATCGCCAACGGCTAAGATTCGAGGGTCGCGAAGAGTCTTTTCGGGCTCGTTCTTTTGCTGATGTGACCTAGTTATCGCGCACTCGTAGCCGTCAATCTTAAATCAATGGTTATGGTAAAAGGAAAACGAGGAGTCCAAATTACCTCGATTTTCTCGTAATTATTATGAGTTTGGAATCGTGCGGTTAAGATTTTGCACGATTCCCACTATAATTTTCTCTTATTTTCCGAGGGTGATTTCTTTCCTTCCCACTTTCGCTTCTTCCTTTACTTTTGCTCTGGTCTTTCTTCTGTCGTCGGAAAATTTCTTCTCCTAAGCAAAAACTTTAGCTTTCTTTATTCCGGCACACCGTTCTCTATGACGTTAAGAGACGCGACGGGGGCCAGTACAAGCACGGCTGCGGGTTTGTTTGGCCCGCATCCGCCGTCTTCCTTAACCGTAAACCAAATCGAACGGTTGCGAAGTTTTTGTCGGATTCCACCGGCGGTGGAAATAGTGATTCTGTCGCCGGCGATGTCGCCGGAGACTGCGGTGGAGGGCTATTGCTGCGCCTCATACACCTACTTTGAGAAGTGCGGGCTTTTATTTCCTATTCCCCGCTTGATCTCTTTGGTGCTAGCCCAGCTTCAATTGGCGTTCCATCAGATGACGCCGAACTTTATCCGATACGTCATCGGACTCGGAGTCAGGGCTGCAGAAGCGGGAATCGAGTTCGGTCCCGAGAAACTTATGCGGGTCTGCTCCTTGACAATGTTCCGACGAAGGATGTATGGAAGGATCGATACTTATTTTTTAGAGTAACTCATCATTCGGTCGGGGATTTCGACTACTTGGTCATCCCTTCTCGGTGGACGTCTAGCGTTGGTAAGAGCCAAGTTTTAACGCTTGATTCTTGTTTGTTGTCGGGCTGTCCCTTATTATTATTCTTTTATTAGTAGAGGCTCCAGAATCGCTTGCTATGAACCCGATTACGGAGGCTCTGATAACCCAGCTAAGAGGGGGCGCTGTTAATTGTGGGAGCTTTACAGTTGAACGTGTGCAAGCCGCTTTGCCGATCAACCCTGAGCGGGCTCCAGCAGATTATCCGCAGGTTCCTCGCAACTTGGTGCCTTCTTCTGAACCCTCCCGGGCTCCCGTGGTCCAAGCTACTCGGCCTCCACTCCGTATTACCGAGCGGACAGGAGAGAGTGAGTCGTTTGGCTACGATTTTTTCTATGTATCGCCATTTTGATTTATCTGACCCCTTTTTTTTTGTATGCAGCTCGACCTCTTCCGGGCGACAGCTCGACTATCAACAGCCCTCCTCGTGAGAAATCGTCCCGTAGAGTGAGCAGTCGTCGGCACGGGAAGGATCCGGTCGATCTGATCGACAAGATGGAGGCGGGCGATCTTAGCAATGCCCTTATCTTTGCCTTTGGCCGGGCCCCTCCTCCTCCTCCAGCTTGTCCCCTCCTCCCGCTCGGACTTTGCTTCCTCCGGAGACGGGAACATGAAACAGTTGCGGAGGTTGCGGACTCGTCTCCTCCTTTGGTCGGTCGGGAAGTGGTTGTGCCTCGGCCCGAGGCGATCGTCTCGCACGACCCTCGCCCGGATAGCTCCGGGGGGTCTGACCGTCGAAGCCGGGGAGGGTCCCTTCCTCCTTCGCCGAAGCGTCGTAATATAGACGTAGGAGGGAGTCCGGGGGAGTCGGATCAAGAAGAGCGTTCGGTCGCCGACTACGCAGAAGGAGCGGTCCGTCTGCTGAGGCGCTTAAGGCCTGCGGGTTCTCAGTTCCCAGCTGTTGGAGAGATGATTCTTGGTGGTTCGTATTCCGAGATGATGTCTTTCGTCAGAAAGGTGAGACATTTTTGTTTTGGCCCCCCCTTTTTTTTTTTAAGATTGTTAACTCTCTCTCATTCCTGCCAACTTGGCGTTCTTCGCAGGCTGTTGAAGCCGTGAATACATATGCGGCTCGGGCCGAGAACGAGGTGATAGAGGCTCAATCTTATGAGCTTGAGTCTGCTCGAGAGGCTGCTACCCAGATGAATGCCGAGCTCCAGGAGGCTTTGGCTAGGGAGGAGCGCTTAAAGAAAAAGGTCGCGGACCATGCTGCTACGGAGACCAGAATCGCGTGGCTCGACAGTAGAGAGGAGGAGCTGTCGCGTCAGCTTAGCGCCGCCGAGACTCAAATTCGAACCGTGGAGAAGTCGAGTCGGGTCGCGCTTCGTAAGGCTCGGAGAGAGCTCAATGACCAGTACCTGACTATTCTGGCTGGAGTTAAAGAGAAAGCCGAGAAGAGGAAAGTCCAGACTAGTGTCGAGATCCGTCTCTAAGAAACTTTGGCCAACATCGAGCTCATCGCTGAGATCGCGGCCAGAGAGGTGGATATGACCGAAGAGGTGCTTAAGTTGGCTGAGAAAAAGCGACTCGCCACAACGGAGATGGAGGCCGAGGCAGTCTCTGATTTTAGCATCGGCAAGCTTGCCTTGCCGACAATGTCGGAGGATTCCGTGACCAGGGGAGATCCTCCGCCTGTTCCTCCGACTGAGACCGATCCGGGGGCGATCGACGAGGTCGACTCTCGGCCGAGAAAGGAGGCGGGCGACGAGGCGTTGGGCCAGGTCGGAGACTCCTCTTTTGCTGCGTTTTAAATAAAACATGTTGTTGTTGCCCGAGGGGGCTTTTAACTTCTTTTTTAGACTCTTGGTTTTGCCCTTAGTGGGCTTTTGTGATATTGAGGGCACCAAGTCCTTGTTTTATTTATGCTTGCCATTTAAATCTTTCATGCCTTAGCATAGATTTTAATGTTTAACGCCTTAGCGTAGCGTAGAATTTGCTGCTGCGGCAGCTCGACCCTCTTTGGAGAGGTCGACGAATAACTTGTCTCGAATTGCTTTAGGGAGTTCTTTGCAAACTTTTAAGTCAATTGCATTTGAGCGAGAGCTCTTTGCCGAGAATAGTTCGTTGTACGACTCTTTCGTAATGTAATATTCGAGCTTGTTGCTAAGTTTCAAAAGAAATGTTAAGTATATAAGAACGAATTGAAGTAGACTTACAAAGGTCTGATTTGGAGTGTGTTCAGAGGTTGTTTGCTTGAATAGCTGTCTCGGCCTCGTTGTTTTCTGTTTGAAGGGAGGGGGGAGCCCCCCCCCCCCCCCCCCAATTCTTTTAATCCGTATAAGGTTTAGAAGAATTATGGGTTTTTGAAGGATCATTCAGGATCGCTTACTTTGGGACGATCATTACAGCTCGTTCGATTTGGGAGGACCATTTTAGGTCGCTTTTTTTGGGACGATCATTTCAGCTCATTCGGTTTGGGAGGACCATTTTAGGTCGCTTGTTTTGGGACGATCATTTCAGCTCGTTCGGTTTGGAAAGACCATTTTAGGTCGCTTGTTTGAAGGGATAATTTCATATCACTTATTTTTTTTTTGAGGAGATAATCTCATATCACTTGGTTTTAGGGGAGGCCATTTCAGGTCACTCGGGAAGGATAAATCAATATCGTTTGTTTCTGAAGAGATAATTTCATATCACTTTAGCTTTTGAAGAGATAATTTCATATCACTTTGTAGAATGTAATGGCGAAGTATTTCGCATTGACTCCAACTTTTATGACAGAAAGAGATATTGATTGAAAGACTTATTTTGATTTCACAAAGATAAGTTAGTATGATTTCGTTTGAAGTTGTTGAGCTCGGTAAGAGCTTAGTGTTTGGGGGGCGGCTGCGCTCGAAGTCGAGCTGCCTACGTACCCTTTTAAGGGGATCAAGCCATTTTGTAGTTCGATTATGTTGACGTACTCTTAGTGGAAGTACTTTTTGAGGTTGATGATGTTCCAAGGTCGTAGTTCAGGCTTCTGGGTTTCCACCGACTTGAGTCGGTAGACCCCGTCCTTCACAACATCGGTGACCTGGTAAGGACCTTCCCATTTTTCCCCTAACTTTCCAGCGTGTTCTTCCTTTTTATGGTCGGAACACTTTCCGTAAGACGAGCTCTCCTACTTGAAACCCTCGAGTTTTGATTCTGGAATCGTAGTAGCGAGCTGCGGCTTGTTGGTAGTTCTGGATTCGATCTAGTGCGAGGTTCCTCCTTTCGTCGGCGAGATCGAGCTCGTCAGTTATCATCTTGTTGTTAAGTTCCTCTTGTCGTGGGCATTCTTCTTTACGTATACTTGACACGAGGATTTCGGCTGGTACCGCCTCGATTCCATAAGCCAACGAGAAGGGGGTCTCACCGGTGGATTTGCGAGGGGTAGTCCGGTAAGCCCAGAGTACGGCTGGGAGCTCGTCGCTCCAGGTCGTTTTGCACTCATTGAGTCTTTTCTTGAGACTGTTCATGATTGCCTTGTTGGCTGCTTCTGCCAGCCCGTTCCCTTGAGGATAGCGTGGCGTTGAGTAAGTCAGCTTTATGTTCCAAGTTCTACAGAACTCTTTGAACGCGCTTGATATGAACTGAGGTCCGTTATCGGTGACGATCTCGTGGGGTAGTCCATGTCGGCAAACGATGTTTCGCCAGACGAACTCTTTAACGTGAACGTCTTTGACTTTTTGATACGACTCTGCTTCAATCCATTTGGTGAAGTAGTCCGTCATGACCAATAGGTATGTAGCTTTCTTTTTGCCGGATGCAACTAAAGGTCCCACGATGTCCATTCCCCATCGCATGAATGGGTATGGCGAGGAGATAGAGAAGAGCTTTTCCGACGCTTGGTGGATAATCGGGGCATGCTTTTGGCATTTATCGCACTTGTTGGAGAAGGACTCGCATTCGGTGGCCATTGTCGGCCAAAAATAGCCTTGCCTTTTGATTCGTACAGCCAGGGCTCGTCCTCCGGAATGGCTTCCGCAGGATCCGTCATGGGCTTGTGTAATCACGGCTAGGGCTTGCTTTTTATTAAGGCATTTGAGGTAAGGTCCGGAGAGACTCCTTTTAAAGAGCTCTCCTTGCGTGACGCAATACCTTGCACTTTGTGTTTTGAGTTTTCGTGCCTCCCATTTGTCGTCGGGGACTTCGCCATTTGTGATGTATCGAATGATCAGGGTTCTCCAATCTTCTTCATCGTTAGGCTCTGGTCCTTGACTAGTGGATGCGGCTTGGATTGAACCATCGGGGGCGTTCGCGACATACACGGCGTTTCTTGATTCGAGATCATCATCGATCTCAATGATGTCGCGACTGGTGTCCTTGGGACGTTCCAGGTGTTCGACGTCGTCCTTTGTGGTTGGCTCGTCCTCTTTCAAGGAAAGATCTTTCAGGGCTTTGTCGATGCTTGGTTTTTCGATCCCCTCGACTGGTATGATCCTTTTGAGGTTAGGATATGACGTCGACGCTAGTGCAGCTAGGGCATCGGCTGCGGTGTTTTCCCCTCGCGGGATCCGCGTTAGATCAAAGAATTTGATCTGTTCTGCGAGCGTGTGAACTACCCATAGGTATGCTTCTATCCGTTCGTCTTTGGCCTCGTAGTCGCCATGATATTGGCTCGTGACCAATTGGGAATCGCTGAAGGCGTCTACTTTCTGGGCTCCTATTGCTATTGCTAGTCTGAGCCTGGTTAATAACGCTTCGTATTCTGCTTCGTTATTTGATGCGGCGAAGCCCAGTCTGAACGACCGTTCTAGTACTTCGCCCGTTGGGGAGACCAGTTTCACCCCGGCTCCGGATCCTTGCCTCGAGGAAGCTCCATCAACGTAGAGTTTCCATTTTTTGGCGGAGGTCGGGTCGAGTTCGATGGTCGGAGGGAGCTCGATTATGAAATCCGCCAGCACTTGCGCTTTTAAGCATGTCCGAGCTTTATATTCTATGTCATACTCGCTAAGTTCGATATCCCATTTGACCAGTCGACCTGACTGGCTTGGACTGTGAAGGATGGTTCTCAGTGGCTAAGAGGTCATCACAATGATCGAGTGCGATTGAAAGTATGGTCGGAGTTTCTGAGCTGATGTCACCAGCGCCAAGGAGATTTTTTCCATGGCGGGATACCTGGTTTCAACACCGATTAAGGTCTTACTGATGTAATACACCGGCCGTTGTTCGTTCTGTTCTTCGCGAACCAGGACTCCACTTACTGCTGCCGTGGAAACAGCTAGGTAGAGGTAGAGGGGTTCCTCTTCTACTGGTTTTGCCAGTATAGGTGGCTCGCTTAGATAAGCTTTAAGCTGGGTGAACGCTTCTTCGCACTTTTCGTCCCAGAGGAACTTCTTGTTTGCTTTGAGCAAGTGATAGAAGGGCAGACATTTAACAGTCGACCTCAAGATGAAACGGTTCAGAGCAGCTATTTTGCCAGTCAGACGCTGGACTTCTCGCGTTGTTCTGGGAGATTTCATCTCTATAAACGTTGCGATCTGTTTGGGGTTCGCTTCGATCCCTCTCTCGGTCACTAGGTAACCAAGGAATTCTCCTGAGGGGACCCCGAAGGTACACTTTGCTGGGTTGAGTTTCATCCCGTATTTATTGAGAATGATAAAACATTCTTTTAGTTGGGGGATGTGATCCTCATACCTGGAAGATTTGACCAGCATATCGTCGATGTAGACTTCCATAGTTTTGCCTAGGAGTCCTGAAAACATCTTGTTGACGAGGCATTGGTAAGTTGCTCCTGCATTTTTTAGTCTGAAAGGCATGACTTTGTAGCAGTACGTGCCTCGATCAGTTATGAACGAAGTCTTTTCTTGGTCCTCGGGGTTCATTAGTATTTGATTGTACCCCTAGAAAGCGTCCATGAAGGATAGCAGCTGGTGTCCAGCGGTAGCTTCGACCAGTCGGTCGATGTGTGGGAGTGGGAAGCTGTCCTTTGGACATGCTTTGTTGAGATCTGTGAAATCTACACAGACTCTCCACTTCCCGTTCTTTTTCTTGACCACCACGGGATTCGCAAGCCAGTCGGGGTATTTGACCTCTCTGATCGATCCGATTTTTAATAACCGATCGACCTCGTCGTTGACGGCTTGAGCTCGTTCCGGACCTAGTTTTGACGTTTTTGTCTTACCGGTTTATAGGTTGGGTCGACATTCAGCTCGTGGCTGGTTACGTCGATGTTGATCCTTTTCATGTCTGCTGAAGACCAGGCAAAGGAGTCGACGTTCTGTTTAAGGAAAGAGACCAGTTCGTTTTTGACTGGCTCTGATAGGTCGATTCCAATGCCAACAAGTCTTTCGGGATGAGCATCGTCTATGCAAACTTGGGTCGTGAGGTCCTTTGGGGGTCCTATTTGACTTGGGTCATTCGACCTTTTGGTCTGCATGGTGGCGAGCTCCTCCTCTTTCTGTAATTGCTACGCAGGGGATTTCTCAATCTGCTTGTATCCATTCATGTAGCAATGGCGGGAAATCTTTTGACTTTCGTACACGGTTTTTACTCCTTTGGGAGTTGGGAATTTTACGCATTGGTGGTAGGTCGATGGTACCGCTTTCATGTCGTATATCCATGGTCGACCTAGAATTGCGTTGTAGGGAGCTGGCCGATCCACTATGACGAACTCTGTCATTCTTTGAACTCCTCCAGCTATCACTGGGGCGAAGACAGAGCCCATCGAGTACGTTGTTTCGCCAGCGAACCCTACTAGTGGTGTCTTTTCTTCCACGATCTCGGAGTCGTTGAAGTCCATCTTTTTGAATGCATCGTAAAAGAGGACATCCACCGAACTTCCTGTGTCGATCATTATTCTCGAGAGTTCGACATCTCCCACTACTAGACAAACGAGGAGAGCGTCGTCGTGTGGTTTGTCGAGATTGCTTGTCTCGCTCTCGTGGAAAGTGATCTCGTGGTCGGGACCTAACATTGGGATTTTCCCCCCTTTGTCGGTCTCGACTCTTCTTTTAAGAGCTTTGATTGAATTGACCGAGTCTCGGCAAAGCTTGGAGCCACCGAAGATGAAGTCGATTCGTTTAGGGGGTATAGCCTGTACACCCCCCCCCCCCCCCGCAGAGACAAGGGAGATTTATTCGTGAGCGTAAACTCTTAACGGGAGCCGGAGGTAGAGATAACACCGAACCTTCCGGGGTGCCGCTCCGGCTGAGCTCACCGAGAATAAACACGACTCGCTTTCGCGACCCCTGAGGGAGTGTTTCGGGAGATTCCGGCTCCTTTGACCGTTCTCGTTTGTTCTGAGGAGGCTTTTTGGTGTTCGACTCTTTGGTCTGTTTACTTTCCTTTTTGTCGGATGGAGTTTCCTCCTCGACTTCGGAGTCTTGTTTGCTTTCGGATTCTCGCTTTTGAGCGTCGGCTTTAGCCCGAGTATAGCAATCTTCAGTCGAGTGTCCTCTTTTGTTGTGGAAATCACAGAATTTTTCCTTGTCGAACTCGAATTTCTTCGAGCTCTTCGGGCTCTCGACCGCATTGACATTTCCTGATTTACGGGAATCCTTTTTTGAGTTCGAGTTCTGCGAGCCCGACGGGTTCTTTTCTTTTCGATGCTTTTCTCTGAGGGCCGTGGTTTCGTCCTCGAGGCGAGCGAAGGCCGATGCGCGGTGAAGGGCGTCATCGAGTGTTTGAGGTTCGCGGACTGTTATTTCCTCGCGGAATCTGGTTGAATACCACAGTCCACGTCTCAGTGCTTCTATAGCTACTTCGTCTCGTGGGTTTGCAATTTTGGATTTTATTTCCTTAAATCGGTCGATGTACGAGCGAAGCGGTTCGTCGGGTTTCTGAGAGACGCCAAATAGAGCTGCCTCAGTAGTCTTTTCCTCGATAAAGACGGAGTATTGTTTGAGGAAAGCCGTCATGAACTGGGTGAAGTTGTCGATGGACCTTTCTTCTAGTCTGGCAAACCATTCTAGGGCGGAGCCCGATAGGTTTTCGGCGAAGAGTCTGCAGAAAGCCGGCTCCCTCTCCTCGTCGGTAAGGTATACCCTTGCCATTGCTAGTCGGAATGCCCTGATGTGGGCTTTCGGGTCCGATTTCCCAGAGAATTCTGAAAACTTTGTTTTCTTGATTTCTTGGATCCTCGCGAAGGCGATCCGGTCTGTGAACGGCGTTTGTCGCGTTTCTTCGATCACTCGATCGATGTCGGTGCCGCGCTCGTTGCCATGTGAACTTTCGAGCTTAGAGTATCGAACTGGGCCTTAGCCTGCTCGATGTACTGTCTACGCATGTCGTGTTCATCGCCTGCTGCGGGCGTGAACTGGGCTTGTGCCTGATTTGAGGTTTGTTCTGGGAAAACGGGATTGAGAGGATCGATTACTGGGATCGATCTTGTCTAGTCGACTTGCGGTATCTGGAAATGTACCGTATTTGACCCATTAAGGTGTCCCGAGCTCGAGGCGAAGGCAGAACCTCCTAGTTGCCTCGGCCGGATATTGGAGTTGTTCGGGAAATGTGGTGGCCCGGGTAATGGTCGGTTTCCTGATCCGGTTGGATCTGTGACCATTGAACTCGAACTGAATGGAGTCGGTACTTGACGTATTAGCGAAACTTCCCGATGCTCCCGGAGGAGTTACCACCTGAGAGAAGTCCAAGCGTGTACGCGGTGGAGGACTTATGGGGGTTCGTGTTGATCCACCCCTTTGGTTTTGGCTGGCGAGCTCTTCAAGACGAGCGTTAAGGCGCCGTTCTTGTTCATCGAGCTGCGCGGCCATAGAACGGTTTGCGATCTCTTGGGCCTGTGCGCTTGCCTCGTTGTTTCTCGTTCGGTCTACCAATAGGCTTAGCATTGAACGGATTTCAGCGAGGTTGTTTGGGCCTTGTCTCTGTGAAGCAGAAGGCAGAGGTGAATTAGGTCTGGTTATTCCAGATCCACCTCCGGGGGTGGAAGTCGAATCGTTTCTCATCCACACCCAGTTTCTGCTCGGATCATTAGTTCATGACAAAACATTTGTCGGAGTCTGGCTCGTCGCGATCGTTTGAGCGACTGAGCTGGTTGGTGCCGAAGTCGTGGAGACTGAGGCAGAGCTCGTCAACACGCCATCGGTCTGACCCATGATTCTTACCCCGGTGGTTTTCTGAGGAACGTTGTCGACCGTTTGAGGGTGGTCGACTGGTGGTGTGGCGCTGGGAGAGCCAGATTGGTCGGGATTCATCTCGATCTATCGGATCTAGGATCTGATTCTTAAGACAGGAAAAACTATAGATAGTCCCCACAGTCGGCGCCAAATGTGAGATCTCAGATTCACACCAAGAATTTGTAATCGTGGATTTGGACTTTTAGGTATAGAAATGGTATAGTTTCCTATGAAACAAATACTTTATTGAGATTGATCGTCGAGATAGAACAAACACAATCGAATAGAGAGTACAAAGTATGATGATCGAGCTATCTAGTCGAAGTGTTCTAAGCTAGAGTTGGAATATCTTGAATGAATCGCCACTTCTTCTTTAAATAGTCTCGACTCTGATCTCCTTGTTCCGATATTTCGGCCTCGCCGCCATAACGATCTCCGAGATTTGCTAGGATCAGTTGAACTGACGAAGACCGAGTTGTTCTATCTCCACGTCATCTTCTGTCGAGCTCGAGCTCGATCGCCTCTTGCTTCGGCATCGTCCGGGCCTTGTCAAGGCGTCATTCGTTTGGGCCCAACAAAGGAATCGGCTCGTCTCTTTGTCTTTGATTTTGGAACGGGGTCGTAATTGCGGGCCTTTGTTTTATTTGTTAATGGGCCGGATTTCCTAGAGGGAAATCCAGTACCAACAACAGATTCTAACTGGACACCAGCAATGACTGATGAACATGATGCCATGCTTAAGACTAAGACATGGAGTCTAGTACCTAGGCCTCCTAAGGTCAATGTGGTTCGTTCTATGTGGCTTTTTAAGAACAAATATGATGCTGATGGTAAACTAACAAGACACAAAGCTCGTTTGGTTGCTAATGGTAAATCGCTGGAACAGGGCATTGATTACACGGAGACTTTTTCTCCAGTTGTAAAACCAGCAACAATACGAACAGTTCTTCACTTGGCTGTCTCCAAAGATTGGCCGATCTATCAGTTAGACGTCAAAAATGCCTTTCTTCAAGGTGATCTCGAGGAAACAGTATTCATGCATCAGCCACCTGGCTTGTGGACAAGTGATATCCCAAACATGTATGCAAGTTGAATAAGGCTATTTACGGATTAAATCAGGCCCCTAGAGCCTGGAATTCCAAGTTTGCAACATATCTTACTTCGCTGGGATTTACAAGAAGCAGAGGCGATGCATCATTATTTGTTTTCAGGAAAGGGGATGATATGTCTTATATATTTCTATACGTGGACGACATAGTAATCACTGCTTCCTCCAAGACTTTCCTTCAACGTCTGATTAATGCGCTCAAAGCCGGCTTCCCAATGTCTGATATGGGATGCCTTAGCCATTTTCTGGGCATAAAAGCTCAGTTCAACTCCACAGTACTGTTTTTTAGTCAAAGCGTTTACACTCAAGATATCATCGATCGTGCTGGCATGACAGCCGAAGAAGGTGAACCGATCCCTGATCCGACTTCGTATCGTAGTCTTGTCGGCGCCCTCCAGTATCTGACTTTTACGCGACCGGATATCGCATACGCTGTTCATCAGATTTGCTTGTATATGCATGATCCACGAGTCCCGCATTTCAAAGCCCTGAAGCGCATTATCAGATATCTTAAAGGCTCCCTAGATCATGGTTTACAGCTGACTTGCGGATCTACAACCACCTTGACTGCTTACTCTGACGCTGATTGGGCTGGCTGCCCGGATACACGGCGCTCGACCTCAGGTTATTGTGTATTTCTAGGCCCCTCACTCACCTCTTGGTCTGCAAAACGTCAGCCTACAGTGTCTCGCTCCAGCTCTGAAGCAGAATATAAGGGGGTTGCAAACACAGTTGCAGAGCTTACTTGGCTCAGGAATTTGCTACGCGAGCTACACTGCACGATTGACAGAGGCTCTATTGTTTACTGCGACAATATAAGTTCGGTGTACTTGGCCAGCAACCCAGTAAAACATCAACTCACCAAGCACATCGAGCTTGATATTCATTTTGTTAGAGAGAAGGTGATGATTGGTGAGGTTAAGGTCATTCATGTTCCATCTTCTTTACAATACGCTGACATATTCACAAAAGGATTGCCCACAAGTCTCTTTGAAGAGTTCAGATCCAGCTTAAACATCAAACACTTCGATGCTTCAATTGTGGGAGGGTGATAGATTATGTCAAATAATTTGTTACGACTATGTAGTTAGTTTGTAACTAAGTTGTTATGCTTCCCGATTTTGTGGATATTTTTGTAATAGTTTTGGCTTTTATAATGGCTATATGAATATAGCGTATCTGCTAAGGGAGTAAACATTTTCAGTGAAGACAAAAAAAAAAGAAATAAAGAAAAAAACTAGCGTGATTATCTTTAAACGTTTGCCTATAAACGGGCCCAATGGATTTGTAATACTCTCTATTCTCATGAATTAATATGAAGGTGACTGTGGATCTCACGTGATCTTACGCTGGTCATCGGCGCAGGTGATCCCAGCTTCCTGCACTCTCTTTTTTCCCAGTCGGCGATTCTCCCTTCCCTCCCACCACTAGGGTTGAATTCTCGTTTCTTTGAAAAAAGATATTCTTATCCTCTCTATTCAGAAAACCTCAATGGACTCTCTGTGAAAAAGACACGAAGCAAAGCAACAGGTTTAAGATAAAATGGCCATGTCTCATCTCTTTCTTTCTTCGCCTCGACCTTCAGTGGCTCTGCGACTTCACTCTCCTCTTCTATCGACCCAGGTAACAAAAACCTGTCTTCTCTTCTATCGAATCTTCAGTGACTACTACGACAAAAAGACTTTACTTTTTTTTTTCCTGGATCCATTAAACATGTAAATCATGAATTTTTCGTTAGGTATGTAACCTTTTGCGGAATCTGATGTTGAACATTACGAATTGTATACTGTTCTTATGTGATGAACATTTCCCTTGAAGAAATTGCCAAAATTTATTCATGAGTTGTTGCTTCCCGTATGTCGTTTGCAGTTCTCGTCGTTCGATTTTAGTGGTGCAAATGAAGCTAAAGTATCAAAGAGATTCCTCTGCCGCTCGATTCATATGGAATCTGATCATTCAGGAGAATCGAAGAGGCTTAATTTCGATAGCCTATTGAGCAAAACCAAAGCTGTTTGGAATAATTCTCCACAGCCGATCAAGGAGTTCCCTTGGAATAGAGCGTTCGAAAACTTCATACAGCTGGTTCTTGATCTCGCCATATCAGTCGTTAAGTTCTTGTTCGTTCCCATATTGGCTGTTTCTTCCATTAGCGAGATGTCTTATTGTGCACATGAGAGGAAACTTGCTTTAGTCCCGTTCCCATTAGTCATCGGTGTGGTTGTTGGAGGCATTCTACAAGGAACCGCTTTGAACATCTCTCCTCGTCTTCAGGTAGTAGAAAAGAAAATGTATGAATCAGCTCGATTAAATTGATTCCAGTCTGTGCATTTAAGTTCTGTATAGATTGTTGTGACAATTTCAAAATGCTTCTGGTTGTTTTGCAGGAAGCAGAAGTACCGTGGCATTTGATAGCTATGATGATGTTCTTCACTATGATTAAACTTCCTGGACCATACTATCCGTATTGGGGACGTTTGTTTGTTCCACATTTTGCTAATGGAGTATTGGTTAGAGCACTTTGGTCCATGTTCTTTTGGTATAAGAAGACTAGAAACACGTCAGGAAATCCTCTGCAGAACCACAGTTTGGAAACAAAATGAGTATCTTCATTCTAAGGTATATACATAAACAAAAATGAGCATATGTAAATACATAAACATATGGACAAAAAAAAGACTGTATTTCTAAGTTTATGTATCTCTTCGGTCATGTCTTTTGTAGGCCGGTGTTCTTCTGGGGATTATCTGGAACCTCGCGGGTTAGTGTTTTGAGAATAGAAAGAAGCTTTCTTCTTCAATCTCAGAGAAGTTTGAGGTGAATGAGTTCATATAAGAGTTGCTTAGTTCTATTTTCTCCTCTTTAGTTTTATTGATGATGTTAAATGTGGAAAAAATGTCTCAGTTCTCTTAAAAACAACTGTTCTTTGGGAATGTATTTGTATCTTTGAGATCGAAACAACAAGTATGAATGATTCATATTTTGTTCATACAGAATGTTTATGGGTTACCCAACAAAAACTGTTAAGTGACACAAGAAACCAAGAAAGGCTTCCTCTTCCGATTACTAATACATGTGTTTGGCCGTCGAGCAAACGGCCTTCTTTGACTTTCGTCCAGAGAGGGTTGTGCGGGCCGTTCAGGAGGTGGCAAGAGCTGTTGGTACGAACTTGTGGCAGGTCAAGCGGTAGGATTTGGCTGGAGAAGGGATGAATTTTGAGGACGATGGATTGAGGCGTCTTGAGTTTATACATGTTCATAAAACTGCTGTTTTCGTTGAAGCGCGGCCGGTTTGGGAGGTATAATGGGAAGTGGGTCTGATGAAGAGATTGAGAGGCTTAGGAGATACAGGAGATGCACCGGGCTGAGGTTTCAGCTGTTGGATGATGTGCTCTATGTCATCAAGTCATCGGAGGAGCCTGGGAAAACTGCCGGAAAACTGATGTATATGAAGGTAACGGGTGTGGAGGAGGAACAACCATTTCTCTTATGAACTTGTCATAAAAACAGCTTTTGTTACATGACGTATAGTGCCATGCCGAAAACACCAAAAACTATGATTAAATATGATTCCACATATCTAATAATAGAGTTAATCAACTGTTGACATAGTTAATTAGTTGCTAAAATCGGTTTAGTTTAAATAATTTTTATTAAAAGAAATAAACTCAAATGACATCGTTTTGGGTGGGTTTTCACGATTTTGGGGAAAAAAATCGAAGTTAGATTTCATAATTATAAAATCGTAAGTGAAATGGAAGTTAAGTGTTCACGATTTTGGGAAAATTTGAAGTTAGGGTACTATAATCCGGTTGATACAAAGACTTCTTATGTCGCCATGTCGACAAGCATGAAAAAATTTATCCAGATTTTGGCGGTATGCATTGTTAGATGTTTCACACGTTGATTGTGAGGTGGGATCGCCTCGCCGACTGTGAGGGAAGCTTGCTCGGTGGTGATTCGGGAGGTTCCAGTCTTTTCTCCCGCGGCGCAGGGAGGGTTCTCCGGTAAATCGAGCTTGTCGTGGAAGCTCCATGGCGGTCGGGTTTCGTCGTACGGTGGCGCCGTTAGCTATCCCCGTTCGAGGACTGTGGGGAGATCTGGCGGTTTTATCATGACGGGATCCAAAAAGCTTAGAGAGGCGGCTCTTTTATTTGGGGAGGTGGGTGCGCGTCGTCAGTCTTCGGCATCGCCATCGACGTTTTCTTGCTTCTGACGGTGATGGCGGGTCTTCGTTTAGAGGTGGTGGCGGAGTTGGTTGAGTGTCAGGTCCGGATTGAAGTCTTTGTTGAGCGCGGTGGTGGTGAGCGGAGTGGGTGTGAGGTATCGGAAGAGACAGGGTGCGGAGGTTCTAGAGGTCGGTTGCGGTAAGCGATTGGCGATGGTGGCCGCGAGACTCCTCCGAGAGCAGACCCATCCGGCAACCTCGTTTTGGGCAGATCTGGTATTGACTCTGGACAGGTTGAGATCCGGTGATGCTTGAGCGATTTATCTGGGTGTGGCCTTGCTTCTGTCCATCGGAGCTGGGGATTTTCCCCATGTTGTCCTCACCCCCCCCCCCCCCCCCCCCCCCCCTTAAATCCCTTTGTTTTTCTGGATTAACCATGTATAATGCCTTCATCTCTTTGCTTATTGTTGCCGTATTTTGCCCGGAGAGCCACTGATGTAACACTTTCCGATGACTGAATTTCAATTCGGGTCGGACATTTCTATTAATAATCTATTTTATATTAAAAAAATGTTTCACACGTTCGACATATCTACAGAGTGTCAGAATTCTTCTTCTTATGTCGCCCATTTGTCCGAGAGTCGTCGCCTTCTTACTTTCCCCCTTCCCCGTTTCGATTGAATGTTCCCATGTAATGAATCATATATCCAATTTCCCTCCCAAAATCGTAATCATTAAACAAAATAAAAATGAATATAATAATAATTTAACTAAAATAGTACCATTTAATGGAAACTAAATTCTATTAATAAATAGTTAACTTTGTTTCTGGTTTTGAGATAATTGGCTGATTTTCCTATGTTCATGTTTGAAATTTAAATTTAATCGTAGTTTTTGGTGTTTTCGGCATGGTTCGATATGTCATTTAGCAGAAGCTGTTTTGGTTATAAGTTCAATGGGGAAATCAATGTTTTCCCCAAGTAAAGGACAATTTAAAATGACTAGACAGCTCTTCAAAACTCAGAGACAAGATATGGTAAACTGAATAGTTAAGAGATGCGATCCAATATACCATAGACTCGTTTCCAGTCGTGTAGTGTGTGTGTTTTGCAACCAACAAGCTTCCTAACACTAATAGCCAAAGTCAATCCCCCAAATAGTTTCATCATTTGCTTACTCATCTCTAGCATTTTTGATATATCATGGTTTTTTATGGATTTTAAGTCATGATATATGTATATAATCAAGCTGTTTTATGTATCTTTTGAGTTCTTCTCGAGTCTTTTACAGGTTTCTACATGATTGAAGTTTCTTTGGAGAATTTAGAGCATATTGGAGCACTCGGGCGAGAGGAAGATCTCACTGTTGATTTATGGTGTCAGTGTCGGCCGACACCATGTTCGTGACCAAGTCATAGGAAAGTTTAATCAAGTTTTGAAGAATTGCATTGTTTGTCTAGATGATTCACTATTTACACTTTGACCCCAAATCATGTTTTGTACTTTATTAGATTTTAACAACCACCGCTTTGGGATATCTAATGATAGTTTTGGTTTTATCAGCCATTCCCTTACTCTTTTATATCATTCAGTTTACTATTCATCATGTCTATTGTTTCAATTGTCATGTTTCAGTAGTTATCTTATTAAGTTTATGCATTCTCGTTTGAGATTTCATGGAATTTTAGCTTAATCGATTAGTTAGTATTCATAACTTCTAGTTCTTTTATCTAGGTTGTTCTTAACGCTTAATCTGAACAGGCCATTTAGATTATTTATATTAAGTTTATTAGTGCAGTGAGAGTTGGTTAATCTAGAAAATAACCTAGTGAACAATTTAGCTTCTCACAAAGAGATTTGGTTTAGTCACATTGTGAACAAACAAACTTGGGATTAATGCATGTTTAGACTTTAGGATTTGCAAAGAGATTTGAAATTCTTGGATTTAGACATATATAATTATCGCAACAACTTGGTTAGTTAGTATTTAATGATTCTAGTTCAAGAACATTGCGTAATTTGAATCATGGTCGATTGTTTGCATATATTCCCGATTTTCTGAGATAATCCATGAACCTGACGCTTCCGTTAATTGATTTACATCTCTTTTATTTCGCATTGTTTTTACGTTTAAACGATCTTGCTTAGCTTGATTCAAACAAATAAATCTATCATGTAAAACAAGAGTCTCTACGGATTCGGCCCTTTTTATACTACAATTTCGTTATGTGAACTTGCAGTGTAGCTCTAGAGAAGTAAAATTTGAGTATATCAAGCTTTTGCAGCCGTTTCAAGGGACTCTTTGAGTTTGCCAACATATTTTAATTGTAGAATTTTGACTAAGTTTTCTTTTCTTTTGTTATTCACGTGTTTCGTCTCTTTTTCTTTGGTGTTTCAAGTGAAACAATCAGAACTAGACGAGTTGTAGCACTCGAATTATATCAAACTTTGGTAGTGTCGATCGACACCTATTAGTGGCATCGATAGATCCTGAGTTCGTGCACTAAATAGGACGCCTAAACGACCAGCAGTGTCGATGGATATTGTGATTCTGACTCGCGATGAAACTGGTGTTCCACAATATCTGCAACGCGAGAGATCAGAGATTGGATGGGGATAGAAATCTCATCGTGCCAAATGTTGCCGTGGGCGCGGAATTGACACAACACCAACAGCATATGGCTACAATAATCAGGGTGAATGTTCGAGGAATGACACTTGCTAAGTACAACAGACCATATCATTTATATGTCAATCGGTCTGCGATTTGACCACCTTCGTTTACCAGGACTGATTTTGAGCTTAGACCATAGTACTTTACTTTGGTTGGGAAGCATCAGTTTCATGGGCACTCTTGTGAACATCCCACAGAAAATATAGAGACGTTCGAATATTTGTCCAATAGCATTAAGCTCGACGAAGTATCTTCTGACTACTTTTTCTGCAAGCTCTTCCCATACCCTCTTTTTGGGGAAGCAACTTACTAGTTGAAGCAGTTGAAATAAGGATCTTTGCCTACTTGGAATCAGACCAAGAATGATTTTCTCTGCAACTTCTATGATGAAGCAATGTTTGAGGATCTCAAGAACATAATCTCTACATTCAAACAAGGTCCAACAGAGGCTTACAAAGCTGCTTGGATCAGGTTCAGAGCTTAGCAGAGAGACTGCACTCATCTTAGTTTCACCTATGTTCAATTGTTATGTGTTTTCTAGAGAAGAGTTGATTGGATGTATTATATGGCTCTGGATTCAGAAAGCATTGGAACCTTGTATAGAAGGTATCCTCGAGATATTTATATCTTGATTGATAACTTAACCTCAAGCCACATCACTAAAAGGTCTGATTTTGAGAGGCAAAAACAAGTTAGCGCAATGGATGGAAATGAGATTATTGAGAATAAAATTAAGTTTGATTCAATGCATAACTTTATGATGGATAAAAAGTATGTCCAATTTACTGCAGAGGTTGACACTTTTGAAAAAGATGTGACTACATCATTGAAGCTGGTTACCAGGGGCATAGATCTCCTAATCAGCTGAACAACATATGCACTTTCAATGAAAATGATAACAACTTTGTTTCAGTCGAAGATCATCTTTTCATAAGTTTTTTTTTTTTTTCAGATCAGAGCTTTCAGAGACAATGATAGTCCTTCTTACCAACAATCACCGCCTCCTCCAGATCATGGCGCTAAGGTTCAATCTATTCTTGAGAAAATTTTGCAGGGACAATAGAAAATCGCAGTAAATTTTAATTGAAAAATGGACTCCATGTACCAAGATCTCAATGAAAAATTGGAGATTCTAACAAGCAGAGTTGACATATTGGTTAATCGCATAACACAAGTTGTGGCAAACATTAAAGGGAAGGTGATCCATTCTCAAAAGGAATACGCCAAGGCAATACTGGTTGAGAACAAAGATGAGATGGGATATGAGGAGAATTTGGATTCAAAAGCTCATGAGCTGAAAATTTTGGCTGATTTTTTGGACTACAGAACAAGCTTCGATCAACACCAACCCTTGGTGTCAGTCAACACCTTCAGAAAATTGAGATTTCTCGAGTTTTGATGATGGACAGAAATCGACCTCAGTTGACACAAAGGTCGACACAAGTAGAAAATCAAAGGAATTAACGATACCGACTATTGGCATCGATCGACACCATTGGTGTCGGTCTACACCAACCACGAGCACATACAGACTGTCTGAAGAAGCACAAGGTTTCTGAAAATGGGTCTATAAACCAATGATACCATACCTGAGACCTCTTAAGAACTCCATTCATGAGCTTAATGATGCCAGGTGTATATAGCTATGATGGAGAATCTGATTGCCGATGTTCCATCTGTTGGTACTGCCGAGACCACTACTATCATAAGGAGGTATGTGTAGCGGATGGTAGATGAGAATATAAGTCTTGAGGAACGAATGTTTATGATACTGAGAAAGTCAGTGATATGTTGCAGAATAAGAATCCACATAAGCTCAAAATAAGGGAATTTTTGTCATAATTGGCGTAAGTTGATCCATGCAAGACAATGATCTACACGGAAAATGACATTCATGAGGGAGACCGAGTGACCGTGTGGGTAAAAAGGGTTTATCATGGCTGGACGTAATGAATCACGATTCGTGGGCTATGGATTGATGGGTTATTGTGTGGTCTGATCAAGGAACACATCACGGTGGAAATAAAAACGTAGGTAAACGATTAGGACCAATTGTGAGAAATGGTAATAAGAGCCCAAGGAAATGGTCAATGGACATAACCAACCATTGCAACAGGATTCAAGGAAATAAGGATCGATGGTGTGGTGCAGAGAGTATATCCATATTGAACAGTCTGGCAAGGAGGGATTGATCCAAGTCATAGCCCTTGGCTATGTGAAATCGAGAGTTCAACCAAGAGAAAATAGAATGGTGTGGATCAAAGGAAGAAGTAAGCCATTAGGAATAAGGGCCACGGTGAAATAGACTACACGTAATAATCATGGTACAATAGGCGATCCAGTGAGGATGACCAAGGATCAGTGCCTGAGTAAAAAGGGAAAATTGTGTTGAACAAGACGCGAAAATTATGCTCGCCCGAGTAAAGCCAAGACGCATTGGTGCACTAATATAATATGTTCTCAAGACTAAATCCGAGCATGGGTCAAGGGGGCAGTGAAACTGTGTGGATTTGGCTAAGTTAAGAACTAGCCATTACAGAGAATGAGTGGTCTAGGGGGATTGGAACATAAAATGTGCATGAACGTATAACTTGAATTGATTCGAATATCAATCTATTAGCATTATGATAGTCAAGTGAACTGATCTAAAGTAAAGATAATGATACAGAGAAATTCCTTGATTGGAATTATATCAAGGTTAGGAAAAGATTTCCGCTTCATATTTTTTAGGGTACATAAATCTATTTTCCACAATGGACAAATTGAATTGGAAACGGTTTGAAATCAGGAGGTTCGGTCAGGAGGTGTCATGAACATAAAATTCTTTGACTGCAACCTAAGAAGGTCGGGACAGAGTGTTACAAGAGTCATTTAATTTATTCCGTAAATGCTCCCAGAAGTCAGTAAGCTGATGACCAGAAACTGATGAAGCTCATCAGAACTGATCTAATCAGCTTTAGTCATCTAGCATAAGAATCGATTAGTCCACATACATATCCTTGGAAAATCTTCTTTTATAAGCGCATATAATCACGATTTTTCTTCCCTTAAGTCATCAGAGTAAACCAAAGATATCTCATTGGTAATTGCCTTGTTTCAAATGGGAAGTTTGTCAAAATAGTGTCTCACATTTGTTGTGCTAAACAACTATATACACAGTGGACTTCTCCACGCTTATCTCGAGTCTAGACCAACGAGTGAACCCTCCAAACACTGATATAACTTCCTCAATATATCTTTTGATTCCTTCTACGAAATCATAAAGTCAGCTGCAAAATATAAATGGATTAGTGAAAAGTTTTGGCATCTAGGGTGATAACCAAATATTCCTTCCACTGCCACATGGTCAATCTTATGTGATAACACATTCATGTATATCACAAATGGGAAAGTGTCTCACATTTATTTTCATAAATCTTCTCCTACTCAGCTACATGCGACCATCTTTCATAAGCCTCTCTCACGTCCTTTATCGGTTCCTCTGTTGTTTTTTGAAGTGTATCACTTGTGTTTTCACAAAGTGTTGAATATGCGGTTTTAACTCTTTCGGAAAATACTCCAATCGCTTTCTACCTAGAGTACTGGTTATAAGACTTTGAGATTTTTGGAGAAATAAAATAATGTTGATGTAGAATGGAATTTTTTTTCTATAATAGCCCATAAGGATTCCACAATAAGAAGAAATTCCAGTAATTTTCAATCGCATTTACATATTTGAAAGGCATTTTCAAGTGATGTTTATCTACATCCAGGTGTATTCTATATTTAAGATGATCCGAGTAGCCACCATAATAAATAAAAACAGTATGCTTGTGAATAATGGTGCAACCAAACAACATTCATAAGAACTCTATTCAGCTTCTTACAAATCAAACATTCATCTCTCTTTTTTTTAATCAAATACATTCCTCCCTTTTATTACATAATATAAAGGTTTGAGTATAAAGTTAATCAAATGGATTTTTGTTGGTTAGCAATTTAGTGATAGAATTTGAGAGTGTGCGAAATGATTAAGAGAATATATAACTATTTTAGAGAGAGTATAGAGAATAAGGAGAGAATAAATCTCCAAAATTGTGTGTATTCATCTTGGTCATGATACATCTCTTTATAGAGTTAAAAAAGGAATAATCAGATCTGAAATGGGAAAAAGAGCCGCTGGAGAGAATAGAGTCGTTGGGGGGGGGGAGAGAGAGGAAGATTTAATTTAGTCATGTGCTCAAATGATTCTAGACTTCACTCTTCCATCTAGACTTCACTTTTCCATCTAGACTTGGTTAATACTCCCCCTCAAGATTAGCCGTAGAGAAATAAGAAGGCTGAGTTTTGAAACCCAAGAACATCACCTCACTAAAGACCTTATCATAGAATACCACTTGGGACAAAACTATTTTGAGGGAAAAAGAGTGTGAAGTCCATGGATTAGGGAACATGAGATCAAGGGTGTGTAATGTCCACAAGTCCTAGTTTGCCATAGATGCTCTTGCAAACTTTAGACTTGCAGCCTTTGTAAAAATATCCGCCAGTTGGTCTTCACTCTTTGTGTAACATGGCAAAATAACTCCTTCTTTAATCTTCTCACGAACCTTGTAGCAATCAATCTCAATATTCTTGGTTCTTTCATGGAACACTGAGTTAGTGGAAAGGTGGATCGCGACTTGGTTATAACAATGCATGGTGATCGATCCTTCTTGATCAATACCAAATTATTTAAGAAGAGCTTTGAGCCAAGTCAATTCACTAGTTAGCTTCCTCATAGCTCTATATTCCGCTTCCGCACTAGAGCAAGGCACAACCTTTTTCTCCTTTGTCTTCCAAGTTACCTCCAATGAATGTGTAATAGCGAGTTGTAGACTTTACATCAATCCTATCACCAGACCAATCCGCAGCACAATAACCAACGATTTTGGTGTTGCCATTCTTTTCCATCTAATATTCCATGACCCGGACTTCCCTTGAGATACCTTGAGATTATTTCAACCATACTCCAATGGTAAGCTGTTGGTTTTTTCATGTGTTGACTCACTTGGTTCACGGAAAAACCAAGGTCCGGTCTTGAGAGCGTGAGATAAATAAGTTTCCCAACAAATCTTCTATATTGAGAAACATCTTTGCGCTTCTCATCCGTTTTCTCCCCCTTTCGATTGACCTTGTAGCCATCTTCAAGAGGTGTTTTGGCTGGCTTTGAGCCAAGCTTTCCCGTTTTACTCAATAGATCTAGGGTATACTTCCTTTGAGAAAGAAACAAACCCTTTGGTGATCTACAAACTTCTAGCCCAAGGAAGTACTTCAACTCTCCAAGATCCTTAATATCGTATGTAGAGTTGAGAAAGACCTTAGTGGAGTGAATACCCTCCTTGTCATCAACGGTTATGATGAAATCATCCACATCTACTAATACAACGAGAAGGCCTTGAGGACTATGGAGAGTGAACAATGTATGATCCGAGTGAAACTTCTTGAACCCATGATTTGTGAGTGTGGAGCTCAACTTGTGCTACCATGATCTTAGTGATTTCTTCAATCTGTATATAGCTTTCCGAAGCCTAGGAACTTTCCCGGATTTACCAAGGTCTTCAAGACCGGGTGGGGAGTCACGTACACTTCTTCCTCAAGTTTTCTTTGAAGAAATGCATTATTCACATGTATTTTCTATAAATCCCAAGAGAGGTTGGTAGCCAAGGATAACACAACTCTCACGGTATGTAGTTTAGCCACCGGAGTGAATGTATTCGTGTAGTGTTCTCCATATATTTGAGAGAACCCTCTAGCTACCAAGTGTGCCTTATACCTCTCAATGTATCCGTGGCTTTTATAGTTGATAGTGAACACCCACTTAGAACTCACAGCCTTCTTTTCCTTTGGGAGTCCTCTACATCCCAAGTATGTGTCATTTCCATAGTTCCGTTTTCATCCCTTATTGCATCAACCCATACTTTCTTGTATTTAGACTCCTCATAGCTCTTAGGGACCTGATATTGTTTGATATTCCCAATTAAATCTTGATGTTTGGATGGCAAAAGGGCAAGTGTACAAGTAGCTTGGATAGCTTGAGCTACAACTTAGTGGTTGTAGTATATGCGATTATCCACCCATTTGAGAAACTTGGGTGTACTGCTTTTCCTAAGAGGTTAAACCTCTTCATCTATAATGGCGTCAACATCTTCTTGTGATGTAGACAACTCTTCTTCAATGCCTTTTTGCGGTTCCATACCTCTTTCCATACCCAAATCCTCTTTTTATTGAACTAGTTCTTATGATGGCTCCACTCCTTGGTGATGATCTTGTGATACAATTGGAGTGAGATCTTCCTCATCAAGTGTCTGTTAGGTGCATCTTTATTTTCACTTCCTTGCCTTGGTGGTTCATCATTATCCAAATGATCAAACAAAAATCTCAAACTAGTAGCTAGATCCAATGGTGACCTTGAGAGATTTTTTAGACCTTCCCAATATTTCTTATCATAGTAGATTTTTCCCTCAATGAAGTTGACATCTCTAGACACAAGGAGTCAGTTATTGATCAGATCAAATCATTTGTAGCCCTTTTAAATGGTTGAATAGCCAAAGAAGATGCATTTGGTGCTATTATCCTCTAACTTGTTTCTTCGTTCACATGATACATAGACAAAACACACACAACCAAAGACACAAAAGTGTTCACTAGATTGTTTAGAGCTGGTGAGTACCTCAAATGATGATATGTCCTTTATGACTTTTGTTGGAATGTTGTTGATGAGGTAGCATGAAGCAAGGAACGCATCTCCCCAAAAACGCTTTGGCACATTGGTGTGAAAAATCATTGATTTAGCCACTTCCATAAGGTGCATATTCTTTCTCTCTGCCACTCCATTTTGTCATGGTGTTGATAGGTCAAATCTTAATCCCTATCTACTAACTGCAAGTGTACAATGTCAAACGATGTAATATCTAGGGTATCGAATCCACAAAGACTCAAGTTTCACGCGATAGATTATATGTAGTTGAATTAAGCTAAGCAAGACAGATGAAAGCAGTAAATATGCAAGTAATTAAAAGTGTGTTTTCGATAGGAGAAAAGCGCTAGACTTAGGAAGTTCTCAGGATATCATGCAATGCCAGACATTTAATTAATCAAGATTCAGATTAAGCACAGGTTTAAGAACTAGAATCAGAAATGTCAAATAAATCAAATATCGCTGCAATTATTCTCTATGTCTAGCAACCCAACGATTCAAATTTTTTGCAATCTTAGAGTTTTAGACAAGCATTAATAGCAAGTTCTTTAGTTCACAATTATCTTAAACTAAATCTCTTTGTATCTAGTCAAATTGCTCACACTAAGTTCTGTCATATTATAATTCACACTCTCGTGCTAAATTGTTAATCTAAGATCTAAACCCTAGATGATCAGCCTAGAATTCAGTTTTAATCTCAACTTAGGTGATGAACAGATAGTTCTAGAATCCTTATTATTCAGATATCTAACAAAGTATGAAGACCCTATGAGAATTCCCAAATATAACAAAGGTTATTACCCACACATGATATCAATCAGACAGCACATACTGAATAGAAAACCAAAAGACTGAATAGATATAGATAACGGGGTTCGAAATCCTTCTCTCAAAGGTTACAAAGTGTTGGATATGGGTTTAGCACCCATCCAAAGCCCATTGGAAATCTTGTTTAAATCATTTATATCCAATATCGGCCCAAGAAGATAAGCCCGGAAAGAGGTCAATGGCCCAAAGAGAAGTCGGCATCCAAGTGCTATAAATAGGACCCTTTGCTCTTCATTTTAGACAAATTGTAACTTGCGAGAGGCCGAGCTACTTCTATAAAGCTCCAACCTCAAGCATTGCTTAGTGAGCACGTCATTCGACGGACTCACACCTCGTACCATCCTCTTGTTCATAGCTCGGCTCTGGCCTTAAGATCAATAAAGAATCATTTCAATCTCACTTTATATTTGTATTCCACCTCGCAGTTCGGAAATTTCAGATCGTAGCCCGTAATATTGACTAGGTCGAATTTCTGTAACAACAATTGGCGCCGTCTGTGGGGAACGATAAACTTCTTTACAATATAAGACGAAGCCAAGATGACAGGACCATCATTAACAGATAACGGCCCAAAGTCGCCTGAGCAAACCCGAAGCCTGCTCGCCCCAAGCTCGGATTTACCAATTTCGCCTGCTAATGACGGGACCGGCCAAACCAGGATAGCCGACACATGTCTGGACGGAGCACGTTCAAACGATCAAAACCAGGACGTCTCCTCTCTCATAAGGATTTTAATGGCCCAGGTCGACGAGTTAACCAGAGATAACAACGTTCATCTCGACGCACTAACAAGCAACCAAGACTCATGTAAGGAACGGATCAACTACCTGCAGACTACCGGTTTCCAAACATCTCAAGCAACTGAAAACCCTACCCCGCGGCTCCTAAGGGTCTTGTTCGGGGAAACACCACCTCTGAATACCGAATCTAGCAGGCGACCAACCATTCACCTAGAACTGCCACCGACCGGACACATCCAAAGTCAGATCGAGGGTAGAAGAAACAGCGAGCTCGAATCACTCAAGATCCAACTGGATAACATGACGTCAAAAGTTCACAAAGCGACCAGATCAGCCCCCAAAATAGATAGGGTCTTGAAGGAAACCCAAAACACACCATTCACGAGTAAGATAACAGGAACGCCAGTCAAGCATCCCGGGAAGATCAAGCTACTTACTTACGACGGCAGCTCGGATCCGCGGCAGTACATGACAGCCTTTACTATCGCGATGGGACGAACCCAGTTCTTGCCAGAAGAACGCGACGGCGGCTTCTGCCAGTTGTTCGTCGAAAATTTGAGCGGCGCCACCCTCAACTGGTTCTCGCGACAGGAAGCTCACTCCATCGACAGCTACCATTAGTTGACGACCACTTTCCTGAAACATTATTCCATGTTCATCCAGGAAGGAGCCTCTAGCGCCAACCTCTGGGCTGTAAGCCAAGAGCCAAAAGAACCCCTCAGATCCTACATCGACAGGTTCAAAGTTATCATCTCAAAGATCACGGTAATGGACAACGAAGGGCTCCCAGCGTTGCAAAATGAGCTTTGGTACGAATCACCTTTTTGTGACGAGCTGGCCATAAACAAGCCACAGACCCTCGAGGACGCCCTCCACCGAGCGGCCATCTTCGTTGAGATAGAAGAAGAGAAGGATCTACTCGCCAAGAAATTCGCCTCAGGCAAGAAAGGCAAAGACACAGCCCCTGATAGTCCCGACGACAAAGGGAAGAAAGCCATGACGTGCTATGTTGGCGAGCAGCAGCAGCAGACAAGTCAAGAAACGTTCCAACAACCAGGACGCAACCAAGCGGGCCACCAGCAAGGCTAACCATGGTACAAATACGTACGGCCCGACGACCAGGAAAAAACCTTTTGTAACTTCCACCAGCGCTCCGGACAAAGCACTGCGGAATGTCGGCACCTCCAAAACCTCCTATAAGGCGAATATCAAAAAGGGGTAACGAAAATAACCAACCGCAACCCCCCGTCGGCACCCCCCAGAAATCTAGAAACACCGCGACAACCAAAGAACGAAGGAGAACGGTTCAAGCTAATCCAGGAGGAAAAGACAAGGAAGATAAGCCAACAGAAAACGGAACAGAGCGACGTTGACACAGAACTGCCAAAGCGAGCCCGCGATGACGAGGAAGAGGACACACTGAATCCTAGGAAGCGGATCAACATGATCATGGGAGGACTTCCCACCTGAAAAGACTCGGTAAGATCGATAACGGCCTATAGCCAAAAAGCCGACGCACGCCAACAATGGAGTAGGAACGTACCCGAAGAGCTGAAACCAGGAACCGAGATAACCTTCAGCATGGAGGACGAAGAAGGCCTTGATAAGCCGCACAACGACCCGCTCGTTGTTGAACTCCAAATTGGCGACTCTGAAGTCACCAAGGTCCTAATCGACACAGGAAGTTCAGTCGACCTCATATTCGAAGAGACTCTACAAAGGATGGAACTCCGTGATTACAGGATGAAGCGTTCAGAGAAACCCCTCACTGGATTCGCCGGAGACACGACCACGACAATCGGGACCATCAAGCTACCAGTGCACGTCGGGCGTGACCAAGTTCATCAAATTTGTCGTCATAGACTGACCCGCAATCTACAACGTGATCTTGGGAACCCCTTGGATCCACGCTATGAAAGCAGTACCTTTAACATACCACCAATGCATAAAATTCCCAACACCGGGAGGAAACTTCACACTTCACGGCAGCCAGAGGATCTCAAGGTATTGCTTTACGGTGGAGCGTAGAGTGCGACAAGCATCATGCTTCATATCCGAACAAGCGATCGCCACCTCGCATCCAGACGAAGAAAGACAAAATCCGCTCCTCGACAAAGGTATGACGAACACCACACCCACAAGTAAAACGTCCTAATTCTACTCATACCATATCTAGATATATATGCTAGTAACCAAGCTACGACTCAAAATATGTAAAAAAAAAAGAGAACTACGCTTGGCTTGATCTCCCTTTGAGGAGTACGTAGGCAACCTATGTAAGGTGCAGCCGCCCCTATGTTTTTCAAATTTTTAAGAGTATCTTCATGCACTTTCATATAACTTAGCCGCTTAACAACTAACAATCGACATTCTGGCCAAATGATCGATCCAATAAACATGTGTCCCATGCACAGTGGCATTGCGTCACGTCGTCCTTTTAACGACTTGTAAGCCGGTGACAGACCCGCACGAGTCCTTAGAAAAAGTTGTGTAAGCCGGACCTCCTCCGTATAACTATGTTCAAGGGCTCCATGAGATAAGCCGAGCACGTACTCGCACCTAGATAACCTAGCAGATGATGAGGTAAGCCGAACCCAAGCTCGCACTCACAAACTTCTGTATATAAAGAGGCGAGCTTTGTTTCGATCCGAGAAATCAAAAACAGGATAAGCCGAGCACGTACTCACACCTAAAATTTGATCTCTCCCTAAAGCTGAGAAACGACTCGCAAACAAAAAATAAACAATAAACGACAAGGAAGGAGACAAAGATAAAACTCTTCTTTCTTTTATTTCATTCTCTTCAAAATTACAAAAGAAACATACAACAAAAATTTACAAAACAATTCTAATTTCCTGAAAGACGAACTGAAGCTCGTGCGATACGCCCGACCTCGTTCAATGAGGAGCCGAACTCCTTTCTTGAAAGACGATTTCGTCGTCTGCACCCGACACGACCTCAAAGGCAGAGGCCCAGCAGTGTACAATGACGAAACCAAACCGAGGAGGATCATCGTGTAGCAGCATCCAAGGTCATCTGGTACCACAAATCAACTCCTTTGAAGAAAATTTCCAGCAGCTGTACTTCAGAGAAACGATGATGGGGGCAATCTCTCTGGTAGATCTTAAACCTTACCCACGCTGCTTCCAAGGCTGTGTAGGTCCCTTCTTGAACTGTAGAAGATCCTCTCTCAACTGATCAGATCTAGCATTATCATAAAAGTGCCTAAGAAAGGTCTACTTAAGTTCATCCCAAGTAGTCAGATTCGCATGTTGAATTTGCTTTAGCTAATTTGCAGCTCCTCCTCCAAAAGAGTGCGGGAAAAGCTTACAGTGCAGGAAGTCATAGCTCACTCCATTATGCTTCATTCCAGTAACCAAAAACTCAATGTTCTCTATATGATCCATAGGATGCTCATGTGGGTGTTCATGAAAGAGGTGTTTTCCCACAAGCATATAGTAAGAAGTCATCATCTCAAAGTCATTCCGTGCTATGGGAGGAGGTACGATCGCTGACCTGTTAGCATATAACTTGTCAGGCTTGTTGTAGTCAGCAAGAGTCCTTCCGACAGGCGCATCAGGTGGCTGATTAGGAGGTGGATTTGGTTGCGTATTTTTCTGCCGAATAGCTCCTTCTGCTCCTCCACCTTTTCCATTACCTCCAGGATTGACAATTTGTCGCTCAGGTTGAGGCTGCTCAAAAACATTCCCATCAGCATCAATCATATGGCCATGATCGTTGTACGGATTGTTCTGTAAATCTCTCAAAACACCAGCTTCATCCCGAATCAACACAAAAATATTATGATTCATCATTTTAACTGGCTTCTGAGCTTTCCGGTTCGTTCTCTCAAGTCTAGCAGGCTCCTGATTCCTTATATTCAAAATCTCCTTGTCTAGGTTGCTTCTAGTGTGATGATTATGCGTACACTGAAATCAAACCCGATTCCCGAGTTTATTGTCGGTCGACGTTGATTGATGTTGGTCGATACTAAATGTTCATATTCGTAGTTTCCTGCAAAAACAAAGACAAGCAAGAAAGAGAGGTGTAAGTAACTAAAACGAAAACAACTTAGTCTAAATTCTAATACAAAATCTATCGGCGAGCTCAAAGAGTCCTCGGCAACGGCGCCAAAAACTTTATAGGTCAAATCTGAATCCTTATTTTCTAACTGCAAGTGTACAGTGTCGAACGATGTAATATCTAGGGTATCGAATCCACATAGACTCAAGTTTCACGCAATAGATTATATGTAGTAGAATTAAGCTAAGCAAGACAGACAAAAGAAAAAAAAAATATACAAGTAATTAAAAGTGTGTTTTCGATAGGAGAAAAGCGCTATACTTAGGAAGTTCTCAGGAAATAATGCAATGTCAGACACTTAATTAATCAGGATTCAAATTAAGCACAAGTTCAAGAACTAGAATCACAAATTTCAAATAACTCAACTCTCGATGGAATTATTCTTTATGTCTAGCAACCTAATGATTCAAATCTCTTTAAATCCTAGTGTTCTAGACAAGCATTAATAGCAAGTTCTTTAGTTCATAATTCTCCTAAACCAAATCTTTTTGCATCTAGTCAAATTTCTCATACTAAGTTCTGTCAGATTATAATTCACACCCTCGTGCTAAATTGTTAATCTAAGATCTAGACCCTAGGTGATCAGTCCAGAATTTAGTTTTTCTCTCAACTTAGGCGATGAACAGATAGTTTTAGAATCCTAATTATTCAGATATCTAACAAAGCATGAAGACCCTATGAGAATTCTCAAATATAACAAAGGTTATTACCCACACATGATATCAATCAGACAACACATATTGAATACAAAACCAAAAGACTGAATAGATATAGATAACAGGTCTCTGAAAGGTTACAGAGTAGCAGATCAGCCCCAATAGCAATAATCTCCTCAAGTCTCCAAAAGCCAAAAGAAAGAACAAAAGATCTGAGAGACAACTCTCAAAAGACTAATTAATAGTCTAAACATGTTTGGGGCTAAATTAGAAATAATGAAAATTTTGGGCTTCTTTGCAATTATTCAAAAGATGTAATCAGTCTCGCGCAGTAGTCTCGTTGGGCTTCAGTGTTGACCGACAATAAAGAGTGATGTCGGTCGAAATTAAGGTCTGGCTACAGCTCCAACTTATACTTCTTGCAGAATGCTCCATAAATATCCCAAAATTCCTAACTTTGCTCCATTCGTATGCCAACCTGTAAAAGACTCGTTAGACTCGAAATACAAGGTTAAAGACTCAAGATATACACTTATATTATGGTTAAAAACCTAGAAAAACCATGATATATCATGTGTGTGAGGGAAACTTGTTTGGTGCAATATGCCATGTTTAGATAGGTGCTCTTTGAGTCTAGTACTTGTGTATTCTCCTCCGTTTTCTGACTTAAACACTTTTATTTTGGCATTTTATTGGTTAGTCATACAAGTTTGAAAGTTAATGAATGCCTCAAATACCCTATATATTCTTTAATGGTAACAAAGTGACCCAAGTATACGTTGATTTCTCATTTATAAAGGTCACAAAGTATTGTTTCTATCTCTAGACATGCAAGGAGAAGTCCACACATTTGTACTAGTTCCAAACAATACTCATAGATAGTAGAATATTTGGGAAAGACAACTTTGCAATGTTTTCCAAGGATACATGCTTCACAACTAGTGTGATCACAAGACACATTAGAAAATATTATTCAAGTGCCCTTCCACGAGGATGACATAGTCTAGCATGCCACATTGCATCTGTATTAGCTAAATAACAAGAGTTGGAAGATAAAGCATCCAGATTTGAAGGTGTATCTTCTAGAATGTATAATCTTTGGTTACACCTTTTCCAAGTAACTATCCACTCTCAATATCCTGAGAATGAACATATTTTAAGACCAAAAATAGCATATGAATTAAGGTCATTAGTGGTTCTCTTAACCTATATCAAGTTGGATTTAAACCTAGGAACATAAAAAGCTTCACATTTCTTATTAAATAGTATTAGCTTTCCTTTTCCTTCTATTGGAATTCCATCACCATTAGCAATTTCTACTCTACATATAACCGGTTCAATCTTGTCTATAAACTTAGGATTACTAATCATATAATGAGAAGCACACGAATCTACAAAAATTTACTACTAGGTTTATGAGAATAGAGAGTGATACCTAAGTTATGTGAGGCAAAGGCCTTGATTAGGGCATCCAAGTCAATTTTCTTCACATATTTGATAGGTCTAGTTTTAATCCCTATACTAACTGCAAGTGCACTGTAATGTGAATGTAGTACTTAGGGTATCGAATCCACAAGGACTCTGGGCAACGATAGATTTAGAACAGTCAAGATTAAACTAGGAAAAAGCAAATGTAAGGAGAAACTAAAAACAAAGCAGGAAAGTAAATCAGTAGCAAGTTCGGTTTGTAGGCAATTAACTAAAAGCGCTAAGTCTAGGGAGTTCTCAGGAAATCAGACAAGCAGATAAATCATTCAGTCAGGATCAAATTAAGTACAATTCTAGAACTCAAACACAGATATAGAATTAACCAACTTTCGTTGTGAGAATTCTCTAAGCCTAATTGAAGAAATCCAAAAAAAATTGTAATTCCTAACAGATTAAACTAGCTTTAAGATTAAGTTCGATATGTTCACAATTCAATTAAACCAAATTTCTTTGCGATTAATTCAATTTCTCAACCTAAATAGTTCAGATTCTAAACCACACTTTCGTGTCAATTTAACAACATAATATCTAGATTCTAAGTGATCAGGTTAGAAACTAGTGTTAAGCACAATTTAGATTGAAGAACAATTATTGATATGAATCCTTAACTGAATTAATTATATCTAGCAAGTCATAAAATCCTTAATGAGAATCCCTAAACCTAACTATGAATCTACTCAGACATAGAATATGAAAACATAATCAATGAATTAATAGATTGCATAAAAGAGAATAAAGAAGTAAAGGGGTTCGAAATATTCTCCAAAAAGCAGAAAGCAGTACAGGATTAGATCAGCCCCAAGCTCTAAAAACTCTATGCTCTAAGTATGAAAGCGTCTCTCCAAACTGATGTAAAAACCTAATTATATAAGCTAATCACGTCTTGGGGCTTCTTTGTAATTATCAGGAACTTTTGGGCAAGACTGCAATATCTTCATTCTTCATTAACCGCCGAGGAAAGGCCCATCTCGCTCGTGTGTCGATCGATGCACGATGTGTATCGATCGATGCATTACTCTGTTTTGGACAGTGAACTCTATCTCTCGGGTCAAAGCACCAAAAAGCTCCAAAAAGCTCCATAAACTCCAATTCCGCTCCAAACGTGTATGTATCTAATAACACATGTAAAAGACTCTAAAGAAACACTAAAAGACTCTAAAACACACTTATATCATGGTCTAAAACCGGTAAAAACCATGATATATCAACTCCCCCACACTTAGCCTTTGCTTGCCCTCAAGCAAAACAGAGAACTAAAACATGGTGAAGAGGTTTGAAAACTTTCAGAAACTCTTTTTATCCTAGAAGCAACAACACTCAGATTCCCCTTAATAAGCCACTGAAAGAATCACCTGCAAGACTACAAGACCAACATGTACTTCCCCCACACTTAGCAACTGTCCTAAGTAAACTCCACAATCAATCCAAGCAATTCAAATTCACCCTACTGACTTCTATAAGCTATTAAGTGCGGTCTCACCTAGGGATTATCGATCAAAGGGAACATGGATTCTTACTTTGTCAGCTCTAGACCACCATACTATCTTTTTCTGGTTCATTTTCTTCTCTTTTCCCTTCCTTAGCATTCTGATTTTTCCCCATTGGGTATCATTTTATTTTTTTTATCAGTGCTCTTCCCGTTAAGGATGTACTTTGGACACATTCCATGAATGCACAGGAGGTAATAGTGTTTGCTACTACTCCCGTGACCACTTCGGAGCTACTAGCTCATCCTCAGTTTATTACTCTTTTTTTTTTACTTTATGGAAGGGGAGAAGGGAACCATACTCGGACAGGTTTACAAGCTGTGTCAGAACTAACAAAGGAATCCGACTCAAGGTATACCAAGCCCTTATGTGAGAAAATTAAGTCAAATTAAGGGTGAAGTCAGTGAAGGATCCTCTGAATACCTGAATTTATATGGGTGTCCTCAGTAGGTTGATCCGTGTTGGGTTTTCTAATAGTCATAGATAGTTCCTGCAACTTTATCCCAATGGTTACTTAAGTTCCTGCAAGATGTTGTTAACTTCTCAAAAATTCACTGTTTCCTACTTAAACTTGTTTTGACTCAATAAAACAAAAAAATTTGAAAAACGGACTGACTCTAAGAAAACAGAAAGATAATAGTCAGTACCACCTCCACCACACTTGAAACACACTGTCCCCAGTGGTGTCAAGCTAAGGATTGGTAAAAGAAAGAAAAATGTTAAAGGATGTGTTAAGTTCTGTCTGATTTTTACCTCTGTCGCTCATGCATAGATCGATACATAAATGCAACGACCGTTGCAAGGCGATTTGCGTCATGAGTCGATCGTTGCTCAGGACCGCAACGATTGCTGCAATGCGATTTTCGTGTTGTGACGATCGACACACAGGACCGTGTCGATCGTTGCATTGCGATTCTGTCGAAACCTGCAGACAAAACTCACCAAAACCATAAACAAACGTAAAATCCTAACAAAAACACCAAAAATGAATAGCAAAAACAAAACGTTGTCTCCCACTCAGCGCTCTTTTAGCTTGACGTTTTAGCTCAATCAGACAGAGGGTGCAACATCCAGAGGAAAAATATGACCTCCTGGAATCTCGGCCTTAGCCCAATAATGCTTTACTCTCTGTCCATTTACAGTAAATTCCTTACCTTCCTGGCTGATCAGAACGACAGCTCCATTAGGACGTACCTCTTTGATCATGAAAGGACCATACCACCTTGATCTCAGCTTACTTGGAAACAATTGCAAACGAGAGTTATACAAAAGTACCTGATCATTAGGCTCAAATTGTCTGGAGACAATCTTCTTGTCATGATAAGTCTTAGTTCTCTCCTTGTACAACTTTGAGTTCTCATAAGCAAAATGTCTAATCTCATCCAACTCATTAAGCTGCACCAATCTCCTCTCTGCAGCAGTCTTAAGATCAAAGTTCATCTGTTTTACAGCCCATGCTGCTTTGTGCTCTAGCTCTACTGGCAGATGACATGCTTTTCCATACAGAAGATGGAATGGAGTAGTCCCAAGTGGTGTTTTGAATGCAGTCCGGTAAGCCCATAGTGTGTCATCTAGCTTTACTGCCCAATCCTTTCTTGTCTTCCCAACTGTCTTCTCTAAGATCTCTTTGATCTGTCTGTTAGAGACCTCAACTTGTCCACTAGTCTGCGGGTGATAAGGAGTAGCAACTCGGTGATGAACTCCATGCTTCTGTAGCAGCTTCTCGAAGACCTTATTAATAAAGTGAGATTCTCCATCACTAATCACTATCTGAGGTACTCCAAATCTAGGAAATATGATGGTCTTAAACAGCTTAATAACCACCGAAGAATCATTGGTTGGACTAGCTATTGCTTCTACCCACTTAGATACATAGTCCACAGCAACCAAGATAAAATTATTCCCATTGGATGAGGGAAAAGGATCCATGAAATCTATGCCCCAGCAATCGAAAACCTCAACCTCAAGAATGAAATTCTGAGGCATCTCATGCTTCTTGCTGATTTTCCCTCTCCTCTGACAGGCATCACACTGAGAAACAAAGGAATGAGCATCCACAAACATTTTAGGCCACCAGAAACCTGCTTGCAGAATCTTAGACACAGTCTTGAAAGTAGCAAAATGTCCAGCATAATCTGATCCATGACAGTGGAATAAGATATCTGGAACCTCTGATTCAGAAACGCATCTCCTGTAAAGACCATCCGAACAATGCTTGTAGAGATAAGGCTCATCCCAGTAGTATCGTATGAGCTCCCTGAAGAAATTCTTCTTTGCATACCCCTTCAAATCATCTGGTTCGGTCTATGCAGCCAGGTAATTAGCTATATCTGCATACCAGGGTCGATCGGTGGTTGCGACAGCATCTACTTCGAAGACATAGTCTCCAATTTGAACTGTGAAAGGTTCTGGGTTTATATCCGCACTACAACGATCGTCGCATAAGGAAGCATCGATCGTCGCAGTCTCGACACATGCATCGATCGTCACAGATGTTGCATCGATCGACGCAGTGCGATTAATCCGACAATTTTGCAAGTTTATGTCCAAATCCATCTGAAACACTGTCCCAATCATATTGATGTTCTCCTCAGGCAATAAATCATTAATGGGCACGTCTTCTTCAACCAGCATCCTTGAAAGATGGTCAGAAACTCCATTCTCAACTCCATTCTTGTCCCTCACTTCAATGTCAAACTCCTGAAGCAACAGAATCCATCTCAACAATCTTGGCTTAGCATCTTTCTTCTGCATCAGATACTTCAGGGCTGAATGATCGGTGTGTACAATCACCTTGGAGCCAACAAGATAGGGGCGGAATTTCGCAAATGCAAAGACAACAGCCAACAACTCCTTCTCTGTAGTGTTCTGCTGGCATAATAGATAGCATGAAGTTTTCTGTCCATCTTCTTCCCCAGAACAGCTTCTACAGCATAGTCGCTCGCGTCACACATAACCTCAAAAGGTAGTTCCCAATCTGGTGGCTGGACTATAGGAGCACTCACTAATGCCTGCTTGATCTGTTCAAATGTAGTCTGACAATCTGTATTGAACTCAAATTTGGTATCCTTACACAGCAAAGCAGTTAGTGGTCTAGCAATCTTACTGAAGTCCTTGATGAACCGTCTATAGAAACCAGCGTGTCCAAGAAAGCTCCTTACAGACCTCACAGAATCAGGCGCCTGAAGGCTGGTCATTACCTCAATCTTAGCGCGGTCTACTTCGATCCCTGCTTCAGACACTTTATGTCCAATTACAATACCATCTCTGACCATGAAATGGCACTTCTCCCAATTAAGAACCAAGTGCTTCTCCTCACATCTAGTCAGTACCTTTCACAGATTATCCAAGCACTCATTATAAGATGACCCATAGACTGATAAGTCATCTATAAACACCTCCATAAAGTCCTCAATCATATCAGTGAATATGGACATCATGCATCTCTGGACGGTGGCAGGTGCATTGCAGAGTCCAAAAGGCATCCTATGGTAAGCAAATGTGCCATATGGACAAGTAAAGGTGGTCTTTCCCTGATCCTCTGGATGGATGGGAATCTGGAAGAAACCTGAATATCCATCAAGGAAGCAATAGTAAGGGAGATTTGCTAACCTCTCCAGCATCTGATCAATGAAGGGTAAAGGGAAATGATCCTTCCTTGTCGCAGCATTGAGCTTCCTGTAATCTATGCACATCCGGTGTCCAGTCACAGTCCTTGTAGGAATCAGCTCGTTCTTCTCATTCTTCACTACTGTAACTCCGCCTTTCTTAGGCACTACATGGACTGGACTCACCCAATCACTGTCTGAAATTGGATAGATAATCCCAGCATCTAGGAGTTTCATAATCTCATTCTTAACCACATCCTTAAGGTTAGGATTCAACCTTCTCTGATGCTCAACTGATGTCTTAGACTCGTCCTCAAGATGTATCCGATGCATGCACAGCTCTGGAGAGATACCTGAAATGTCATCAAGAGCAGAGCCAAGAGCTTTGTGATGCTTGCGCAGCTTGCTTAGCAGTAAAGTGAGATGCGTTGTTCAAACTAGCATTAACAATCACTGGATAGGTTGAATTAGATCCAAGAAATGCGTACCTTAGCCCGGATGGAAGTTGTTTCAGCTCAATTTTCGGAGCTTTTTCCTCTGCACAGTCTTTGTCGACATGCAACGATCGATGCCCTGAAGGTGTCGATCGATGCAATGTCGCTTCAGACACATCCACTCGCATTACTTACTCAGCAGAGTCCATTAGCCTCGCGTAGCAGATTGCGGGCTAGTCTTGCAGGTGTTCCAGCTCCATTATAGAGCTCAGTAAAGCTCTCTCCGGTGGATCCTCATCATGTGACCTATAAAAGTATTCTACAGCCAAATCACTGAGTGTGTCCACATAGAAGGTCTGTCCGTCGATGGTTGATCTCTTCACCAGTTTGTCCATATCAAAGATCATCTTCAGATCACCTACATTCAGAATTATTTTACCTCTCTGGCAGTCAATCATCGCACCCGCAATAGCTAAGAAAGGTCTACCCAAAATCAGTGGATCCTTTGGTTCCTCTCCATACTGTAGAACTACAAAATCAGTAGGAATCACACATTGGCCAATCATTATAGGCTCATCCTCTAATATTCCTTCAGGAATTCTGATTGTTCTGTCTGCTGAAACCAGTGAGATCCTAGTGGGCAGGAAGTCGGTCAACCCAAGTCTCTTAGCAACAGAGAAGAGCATAAGGTTCACACTAGAACCAAGATCACATAGAGATCTTTCAAATCTTTCCCCGTAGATAGCACAATCCAACACAAAGCTCCCTGGATCTTTCAACTTCTCAGGAATTCTGCCCTGAATAACTGTACTACATACCTCTGTGATCATCATTGCACTCTCCTCATTAGACCATTTACCAGCAAGTAAATCCTTAATACATCTCTTCATCACAGGAGTAGTCTTCATAGAGTCAATCAAAGGCACTTCGATCTTCACCTTTTTAATGATCTCCTTGCATTTGGCGTACTACTTATCGTTCTTAGCCTTCCTAGGGTTCTTAGGAAAAGGTACCTTAGGCTTGTAGACCCTTTCATTTGACTTCTTCGGGTTTTCTACGTTTGGACTCTCTGTAGTCACCCTGCGTCGATCGTTGCTTGTGGTGCATCGATCGTTGCTGGGCGACTGTGCTACAACTTCTGGATCTTTATTTTCGCTTTGCATCGACCGTTGCTGAGGTGCGTCGATCGATGCATTGCGAATCCCACGGATTTGATCTTCCATTTCTTCAATCTCCACGATTTCTTCGACACTTAACTGCTTTTTCTGGGCAGGAAGCAGCTCCTTACCACTTCTCAATGTCACCGCATTGCACTGATACTTAGGATTAGCATCAGTCCGTCCCGGAAGACATCCATCTGGCCTCTGAACATATCCAGCAGTCCTCGCAACCTTAGCATCAAGCTCCTTCATATGTGTGCTCAAAGATTCAAACTTCCCATTCAGCTCTTCATACACAGCACCTATCTTTTTGTCGAGGTCTATAGCATTCTTAGTCTGACCTTTCAGCAATTGTTCCATCATACTCTCCATATTTCTCTCATGAGCATTAGCAGCAGGAGGTGTTTGGTAAGAGGAAGATCCATAAGTCCTCTGATTACCTTGTTGAAAAGGCTTCTGGAAACCAGCATTCTGTCCAAAGCCAGAAGAGTTTTGGTTGCTTGTGAAAGCACTCTTCTGTCCACTGAAGAATCTATAACCTTGCTGTCCTCCAAACCTGTTTCCTTAGAAACCAGATCCTCCAATGAAGTTCACATCCTCTTCCTGACCATCTTCTTCAGCATTGATCACTTCAACATCTTGAGCAAAATGGACAGCTTTCTTCCCAGCTAGAAGATTGCAAACAGTGTCCAACTTACTCCTAATATCAACAATCTCCAGATTCTCTATCTTCCCACCAGACTCTTTCCTTCTCCTATCAGTAGTCTTGCAGCTATTACTGCTTACTAAGTTATCTATCAGTTGCTTAGCTTGCTCAGGAATCCTAGTGTTGAAATTTGCATTGCTGGAACTATCCAACGCAGTCTGATAAGGGAGATCTATATCTCTAAAGAAAATACCCATCAATGTTACCTCAGTGAATCCATGATGCGGGCAGTCACGTTGGTACTTCTTAAACCTCATCCAGGAAGTCTTAAGAGGCTCTATAGGACCTTGGGAGAAAGTGAGAATGTTCTGTCTCGACTGATCAGAGCGAGCATCATCATAGAAGTGTCTCAGAAACTCACTCTTCACAGCATCCCATGTATTAAACTTCCCAGGTGGAAGTTGTTTCAGCCAGGCAGCAGCATCTCCAGCGAGAGAGTAGGGGAAAAGTTTGAGAAACAGATAGTCATAGTTCAGCCCATCATACTTCATCCCAGTGACTATGTCCTCAAACTCATCTATATGATCCATTGGCTGCTCATTAGGGAAACCATGGAAGGCATTTTGCCTCAGAAGAGAGTAGTAGATGGTCTTGATCTCGAAATCATTCCTCTCAAAACCAGGAGGTACAAGAGCTGACCGGTTAGCATGAAACTCATCCGGACGGTTATAGTCAGCTAGGGTCCTCTCATGAATAACCATATGTCTACCTTGACCTTGGCCTTGTCCTTGTGCTTGTCGCGGTTCAGGCTCAGGTTCAGGTTCAGGATCAGGGATAACATTCCCTTCAGCATCAATCCGTTGCCCAACAGCATTGTACGGATTGTTTTGTCGGTCCCTCAGGGTACCTTGAGCATCGGGCATTATAATCAGACGTTCTTGAACCATCCTTGCTCTTTGAACTTTCCTGTTAGTCCTCTCTAGTCTAGCAAGCTCTTCAAGTTGGAGACTAACGAGATTAGTATTCGGATTACTTCTGGTATCACGCGTCTGCATAAACCGTCTGTAATCGCAGTGCAACGATCGATGCTAAGAGTGCAACGATCGACTCAACTCCAGTCGCTTAGTAACGATCGACAAAAAAGAGGCAACGATCGATGCTAGGCGAATGTCAAACCTGCGACAGAGAAAAACAGAGAAAATTAGTAGCTAAAACAAAAAAAAATAAAAATCCTAGTCTAAACCCTAAGTTCAAATCTATTGAAGACTCCAAAGAGTCCCCGGCAACGGCGCCAAAAACTTGATAGGTCTAGTTTGAATCCCTATACTAATTGCAAGTGCACAGTGATGTGAATGTAGTACTTAGGGTATCGAATCCACAAGGACTCTCGGCAACGATAGATTTAGAACAGTCAAGATTAAACTAGGAGAAAGCAAATGTAATGAGAAAATAAAAACAAAGCAGGAAAGTAAATCAGTAGTAAGTTCGGTTTGTAGGCAATTAACTAAAAGCGCTAAGTCTAGGGAGTTCTCAGGAAATCAGACAAGCAGATAAATCATTCAGTCATGATCAAATTAAGTACAGTTCTAGAACTCAAACACAGATATAGAATTAACCAACTTTCGTTGTGAGAATTCTCTAAGCCTAATTGAAGAAATCCAAATTTCTTTGTAATGCCTAACAGATTAAACTAGCTTTAAGATTAAGTTCGATATGTTCACAATTCAATTAAACCAAATTTCTTTGCGATTAATTCAATTTCTCAACCTAAATAGTTCAGATTCTAAACCACACTTTCGTGTCAATTTAACAACATAATATCTAGATTCTAAGTGATCAGGTTAGAAACTAGTGTTAAGCACAATTTAGATTGAAGAACAATTATTGATATGAATCCTTAACTGAATTAATTATATCTCGCAAGTCATAAAATCCTTAATGAGAATCCCTAAACCTAACTATGAATCTACTCAGACATAGAATATGAAAACATAATCAATGAATTAATAGATTGCATAAAAGAGAATAAAGAAGTAAAGGGGTTCGAAATATTCTCCAAAAAGCAGAAAGCAGTACAGGATTAGATCAGCCCCAAGCTCTAAAAACTCTATGCTCTAAGTATGAAAGCGTCTCTCCAAACTGATGTAAAAACCTAATTATATAAGCTAATCACGTCTTGGGGCTTCTTTGTAATTATCAGGAACTTTTGGGCAAGACTGCAATATCTTCATTCTTCATTAACCGCCGAGGAAAGGCCCATCTCGCTCGTGTGTCGATCGATGCACGATGTGTATCGATCGATGCATTACTCTGTTTTGGACAGTGAACTCTATCTCTCGGGTCAAAGCACCAAAATGCTCCAAAAAGCTCCATAAACTCCAATTCCGCTCCAAACGTGTATGTATCTAATAACACCTGTAAAAGACTCTAAAGAAACACTAAAAGACTCTAAAACACACTTATATCATGGTCTAAAACCGGTAAAAACCATGATATATCAATATTCAACGGAGGCTGCCATAGCTACTTCTCCTTAAGATGTGGATGCATTTGCTTGTCAAGACTCATCACCATGATAAACATTGGCTCTTGGTCTCTTGAGTTTGGAATGAGGGTGAAGGTACCAAAACTTGTTCTTTGAATGACCATCCTTATTGAAATGATGAAATGATCACACACCTTTGGGCCCTTATTGTCTTGCTTGCATACACCCTTATTGCTTTTTTTGAATTCCTGCACACACCTCTTCAAGATTTGGTATATTGTCATCTCTTAGGATATGCTTGATAAGATCATTGTAGCATGGATTCAAAGTGAGGAGAAGACCAAATAATTGATCTTATTCACTCCTTCAACACCTTTGGATCCACACTCATTTTCCTAAGCATCTCAAGTTCGGACCATATAGTTTGAAACTTTCCAAGATGCTTGGTTAACTCCATATCATCTTGGTGGAGAAACATTAATAGCCTTCTTGATTACTGATGATGACTTGTTGTCCTCATCATACTCTCCCTCTTGAAGAAGTTTCGACCTCGAAACTATAAAATGATGCAAGATTGGAATCACTCCAATTTATGATCACTCAATGATCAAGAGATTCCAAGCTTAATCTCACGGAAGGTGGAAGCGATGATAGAGATGGATGATGAAGGAGATTGACTCACTCAATCAATGGCACGCCTAAGAGTATTGAATCACTCAAAACTCTTAAAACAGTGGGTTTCTATAGACTCAAAGTGAATCACACACTTAGTAATCTAAAGATAAGAACAATCTCTCAAGAACTCGGTCTTTGAAAGAAAACAAGATACTTTACTAAATTCAATGATCAAGGGTGTCTTACAATGAGAACGAATGTGAGCTTATATGGGCTCAAAATACATCATATCTATGGTCTAAAAAGAGAAGAAAATCAATGGAATTGAATGAGAAACTAGCTGTTGAAGCATTAAGTGGAAATCTGTCCAAACAAGGAAAGTAGCCGTTAGCTTGTATCTTGAAAGCTTGGGAAGGTAGAGAAATGAGAGGATTCGCCTAATCCTCTGAAGTAGGGTGTATAGAGGTGTTTCTATAAGTTTATCAAACTCTCCTGGTTGCCATAAGTATGTTTGATGCTGACCAAACTTGTGAGACTCCAAATAAGGAAAGTGTAGCATTGCCTGGTTTAGAAGTTGAATAACTTTTAAACCATAATTCTTTTTGAACCGAATCCAATTCTCACTTAACCTCTGTTGAGTAAGGTTTCCAAAACAAGTTGGTTTAGAACTTGATTCATCCTGGTCCGATCTGTACTCTCCAATAAGTGACAGTTGGTCTCCAGCGAGTTCCTTGGAAATCGTCTGAGTTGTAACTTGCATATCTTCTTCATCTGGAATGATTTTGAAACACTTCCACTTCTTGATGATTCTTTGATGAGTTAAGTTTCTGGAACAGGTTGATTTGTTGCTTAAGTCTTCCTGGTTGGGTAGATATGCTCCAAGACAGGTACATATGTCTCTGATGGGCTCAAACTGCTTCTCTCCAAGGATCTTGGTTGGTTGATTTATGTCCTCTCTATGCTCCTTGATTGATGATGACTTGTTGTCCTCATCCATTACAAAGATCCGGCTTAAGTTGGATGTGTTCCCATACACACCTATGAGAGTTTCCCATAGATCCTTTGGAGTCTCACAATATGAGTAGGCTTCACAGATGGCCGGATCTAGCGATGATTAGAGAAGGCTAAGAGCTGCTTGTTGATCTTCTTCTCATTTCTCTTCTTCTTCTGTAAGGGATTCTTCTTTCTCTTCTTTGGTTAGAGTCTCTTGGTCTTTGCCTTTGCTCTTAAGGGATTTCTTGAGCATTTCCTTGAGATCATATGCTTCCAAAGTCTTCTTCCGAGTATAGCGGTTTAGTGGTTCTAGTCCACACAAGATAGTTGTTTCCTTTGATAATGGTAGGAACATCTAAAGGTTTTGAGCCCTCTGTGGTAATAACACAAGAACTCAGAGCCTTTAGCTTGAAATTTTGTTTATGAATTTTGTCGAATATTTGCTGTGCGTTTTTACGAAATAGTGAGAAATAGAGAATTTTGAATAATTTTGAAAGAGGAACAAGAGAGAATCAAAGATGGTGGTAGAATCAAGAATTTGCTCTGATATCATGATAGAATTCGAGACTAATTTCAAAATGATTAAGAGATTATAGAACTAGTGTAGAGAGAATATAGAAAACAAGGAGAGAATAAGTCTCAGCAATTATATGTATTGATTGTGGTCATGATACATCTCTTTATATAGTTGAAAAAAGGAATAATCAGATCTGAAATGGGAAAAAGAGTCGTTGGAGAGAATAGAGTCGATGGGGAGAGGAAGAGTTAATTTAGTCATGTGGTCAACTGATTCTAGACTTCACTCTTCCTCTCTAGACTTCACTTTTCCATCTATACTTCACCCTTCTATATAAACTTGGCTATATTTACTATATTATATATAATTTTCTAAAGTGAATTTTATTATCAAACATATTTACATATGCAATGTATCCATGAACACAACATATCAAGATGGATGTGTGTAGTATAAAGTTCCTCATCATCAATTTTACAGTTTAATTAAATATGAAAATCTTATATTTCTTTGTTTGACCACTTCAATGTTATGATATTTGAATCCCTGCAATTATACATGCTCATCATTAAGACATAGCTTGATTCTTACTTTCATACTACTTAAGAAAGAATAATTATGGCCGGAGAACTTATGTCATTTGGAATACAAAAGCTTTGGGACCTACTGAGTCAAGAATGCGATCTATTTCACGGAGTTTAAGATCAAGTTGATGAACTAAAATGTGATCTACAATTGTTAAGATCTTTTCTGAAAGATGCATATGCAAAGAAACATACAAGTGCAGCGGTGAAAGATGTTTTGGAACCGATCAAGGAAATTATTTATGATGCAGAAGATGAAGTTCAAACCTTTCTTGAAAAGGACAAATTCGGAGAGTCAAGTGGCATCAAGAATCGTACCAAAAGACTTGCTAGCATTATTCTGAAACGCAGGAAAATTGCTTTATCTATGCGAGGCATAAGTAAGATGATCTCCAAGGTGATATTGAATGTGGAAAATTTTGGAGTAAAAAAAATTATTGTTGGCAACATGGATTTACAACCTCTTTAATAAAGACAAAATGATTGGCGAAAAGAACATGCTAAGGAATACAAAAGCGAACTTGTGAGGCTGAAAGAAAATGTTAAAAAATTTGTTGGATATTTGGTGGAGGATGATAATTTTTAGGTGGGTTCCATAATTGGGATAGGTGGTTTAGGGAAAACCATCCTTGCTAGACAAGTTTTTAATCAAGACATGGTTACAAATAAGTTTGATAGACTCGCATGGATTTGTGTCTCACAAGTTCTTATTCTGAAGAATGTGTTGCAAACGATCATGTAGAATTTGATCACACCTGAAGAAAATAAAAACGAAATCATGTAGATGACAGAAGGATCATTAATTGTTTTTGATGACATATGGAAAGAAGAACATTGAGAACTAATAAGGAAAATATTTTCACCCGGAAAAGGTAATCTCTTATCATACATGAACTAAGTAGGTGTTTAATATACTTAATAATCTAGCTAGCTCTTTATGGTTTTTTTTTTTCAGATTGGAAGGTGTTGCTTACTTCTCAAAAATAGATTATCACCATGCATAGAAATAATACAACTTTAAACCATAATGTCTAACACTGAAGACAATTGGACACTTTTTCAAATGATAGCACTTCCTAGAGATGATGCACTCAGTAAACATTCAAGATAGACTTAATGATACAATCTTCTTAGTATCAATGTAGCCTAATATCTCTTTATTATGTCTAATTACAAAATATCATAGTTTTGTAGTCGAAATGTACAATAATTGAACATAGTGACATCTTGCAGAATTCAATATTGATTATATTATAGATTAGTAGAACTGACTATAATTTACTCTATCTTGTCTAGTTATATTGTATTTTGGTTTTGTAGTCTAAATGTAGAGTAATTTAAGGTAGTGATGATGTTGTGCAGAATTTATGGTTGATGAGGAAATGCAAGAGATGGGTAAGAAAATATTGGAACATTGTGGGGGATTACCTTTCTTTTGTTAACATTATGTCATTTGGAATACAAAAGCTTTGGGACCTACTGAGTCAAGAATGCGATCTATTTCACGGAGTTTAAGATCAAGTTGATGAACTAAAATGTGATCTACAATTGTTAAGATCTTTTTTGAAAGATGCATATGCAAAGAAACATACAAGTGCAGCGGTGAAAGATGTTTTGGAACCGATCAAAGAAATTATTTATGATGCAGAAGATGAAGTTCAAACCTTTCTTAAAAAGGACAAATTCGGAGAGTCAAGTGGCATCAAGAATCGTACTAAAAGACTTGCTAGCATTATTCCGAAACGCAGGAAACTTGCTTTATCTATGTGAGGCATAAGTAAGATGATCTCCAAGGTGATATCGAATGTGGAAAATTTTGGAGTAAAAAAAATTATTGTTGGCAACGTGGATTTACAACCTCTTTAAGAAAGACAAAATGATTGGCGAAAAGAACATGCTAAGGAATACAAAAGCGAACTTGTGAGGCTGAAAGAAAATGTTAAAAAATTGGTTGGATAATTGGTGGAGGATGATAATTTTTAGGTGGGTTCCATAATTGGGATGGGTGGTTTAGGGAAAACCATCCTTGCTAGACAAGTTTTTAATCATGACATGGTTACAAATAAGTTTGATAGACTCTCATGGGTTTGTGTCTCACAAGTTCTTATTCTGAAGAATGTGTTGCAAACAATCATGCAGAATTTGATCACACCTGGAGAAAATAAAAACGAAATCATGTAGATGACAGAAGGATCATTAATTGTTTTTGATGACATATGGAAAGAAGAACATTGGGAACTAATAAGGAAAATATTTTCACCCGGAAAAGGTAATCTCTTATCATACATAAACTAAGTAGGTGTTTAATATACTTAATAATCTAGCTAGCTCTTTATGGTTTTTTATTTTTCTTTTTTTTTTGCAGATTGGAAGGTGTTGCTTACTTCTCAAAAATAGATTATCACCATGCATAGAAATAATATCAACTTTAAACCATAATGTCTAACACTGAAGACAATTGGACATTTTTTCAAATGATAGCACTTCCTAGAGATGATGCACTCGGTAAACATTCAAGATAGACTTAATGATACAATCTTCTTAGTATCAATGTAGCCTAATATCTCTTTATTATGTCTAATCACAAAATATCATAGTTTTGTAGTCGAAATGTACAATAATTGAACATAGTGACATCTTGCAGAATTCAATATTGATTATATTATAGAATAGTAGAACTGACTATAATTTACTCTATCTTGTCAAGTTATATTGTATTTTGGTTTTGTAGTCTAAATGTAAAGTAATTTAAGGTAGTGATGATGTTGTGCAGAATTTATGGTTGATGAGGAAATGCAAGAGATGGGTAAGAAAATATTGGAACATTGTGGGGGATTACCTTTGGCTGTTAGAGTGTTAGGAGACTTGTTGGCTGCAAACTGCACACCGCACGATTGGAAACGAGTCTATGATAATAATGAATCTCATCTCTTGAGAAGAACGGGTCTCAATGATGACAATAACAGTTTAGTAATTTACCGTGTCTTGTCTCGGAGCTTTGAAGAGTTGTTTAATAATTTGAAGCATTATTTCTCATCCCCTCTTCTATTGATTTCTTCTGTTCTTCTTCTTATTCTTCAATTTCTCTTCTCATTTCTCTTGTATCCTTCTCATTATAGATTCAATGGAAAATGGTCAGTTATTCTATAAATTTAGCACGAAAACAGCTTTTTATATACGATATATTGATCAGTGTCGTAAAATACATGAACTACCTAAATATTAAAATTTTCTATATAATCTTTTGAAATATAGCCAATTCAATCAAAATTGTAAACGATGTTACTATCTGCCACTAGACTTCTTGTTTTTTTGACATATGTGGTACACAAATAATATTATTTCTAATATAAATATCTATAAAAACGTTTTAAAAGATTAAAGGCTGAATCACTTTCTTCTTGAGATTTAATTGCAGAGATTTCATCGCCGTCTAATTTCTCGGAGATCAACATCAATATATATATATATATATGCTAGAGAGAGTACAAATTAATTGACATAGCACGGAACTCTCAAGCTCCTCATATTTTCTTCAACGAGAAATACTTCGGTTGATTAATGGCGTTGAAATCGTTAGGAAACAATGGAGAAATTGATCGTGTAATTAAGGAATTGGTCGCGAAAAAACTGTTTTATAATCTATTTGTTAAAAACTGATTGTGGAATTGATGTACGGATTCAAAGTTGTTTTTTTATAAATATTTATATTATAAATAATACTTGTAATATATATGTTAAAAACTCAAGTAATCCAATGAGTATAAATAATAAGCAAAAACTCAAACCATAAGACAATATTATTTTATTTAATAAAACATCGAAAGGACATCTTTTTAATCTTATTAATTAACAAAAAAATCGGTATTTCACATATCATTCACGTCAATAATCGTTAACGAAAATCTAAAATTGTTACAATTTTGACTGAATTGACTATATTTAAAAATGTTATGTAGTAAATTCATGTATTCATGTATTTTATGTGTTTATGGCGTTGATAAAAAATTGATAATCCACATGTGATCCAAGTCAACGATGGTTAACGAAAAACTAACACCATTTGCAATTTTGATTGAATTGATCACATTTCAAAATATTATATAGCAAATCCAAATATCTAGGTAGTTCATATGTTTTAGCCTTTTAAGATATTTTCAATATGTTGCGTGTTATATATGGGTTTAGCACCCCATCCATTTAGAAGGCCCAATACCCATTCTTCAACTCAAGATTGGCCCAATAAGAAATCAAAGGCCCAACAAGCGATAAAGGACCAGAACGAATACGCCAGACCGAGCTCGTTACATCGGCTCGGCTCGGCTCGACCTGAGCAAAACGACAACGAGCCGGCTCAGCAGCATAAACGTCCAAAGAATGTACGGCTCGGCCCATCACGTCACCAAGTACGGCCCAACCCGCACGAACTCGACAAGCGGTCAACGGCCTGTAGAAAGTATGACCGTATTTTACTATAAATAGGAGTCGTCACTGTACATCAAGGTAATTTTTTTGGGATTTGTGCACTTCTTACTACTTTCTCTCTCTAGAGTCAATTTCCCGAATTGCAAACCGAGCACGTCTCTCGACCTGCTCGGATATCTGAATACAAAAACACGCTCGTTCCGAGCATATTATTCTCCTTTAAGGAACCCGAACGCGATTATCTTTTCATCCATCCCGAACATACTTCTAACTCCTGCTGGCCTCTGAATCTAGTCGTTTTTCTCTCAAGAACGACTTGGTTCCTTCGGACCGAACACGTCAACTCTCTAGCAAGACGCGCATCCCGACCTCGTGACGATCTCGGATATAACAATTGGCGCCGTCTGTGGGGACTCAAGTTTTTCTTCACTAACGGACAGATTCAGCGATGACAGGAGCTCCATCAAACAAGGATTACGTCCACATCGAAGACATCACGAGCTCGGAAACAGCCTCCCGAGCAAGAGGGCCGCCCCAGCACGTTTCTCAGGTTGCAGACCCAATCATTCAGCCGGCCGGCGCCGAGCAGCAACCTCCGAGTACCGAACGACCACAACAAGCCGCAGAAACACAGACAAACGAGCAGGACATGTCCACCTTGCTCAAAACTCTCATGACTCAGGTAGCCGAACTCTCTCAGGGAAGCAATGCACGCTTCGATCAGCTCGCCACGGCACATGCAGTATGCCAGGGGCAAATCAACGACCTACGAATGACAAGTCAACAAGGATCCGTTCCCCGAACTCATCTTCACCGAGCATTATTCGAAGAGACGCCACCTCCGCATCCGAGAAACCGAACGGTAGCGCAGCGGCAGACCGAGGACGAACAACCTCCTAACACGGAAATCCCAGGCAGCTCAGCGCCCGACGCACACAGAGACATTGAAATCGAAGACATAAAGCTAATGTTGAAAAATATGACGTCCAAAGTCCATCAAGCAATCAGCTCGGCCCCCGAGATCGACCGCGTACTGGAAGAAACTCAGAACACCCCGTTCACTCGCCGCCTCATGGATATCCAGTTTGAGCATCCTATCTCTGCGGTCAAAATCAAGATGACGACCTACGACGGCAAATCCGACCCAAGGCAGTTTCTGACAGCATTCCGCATTGCAATGGGGAGAACAAAGTTTAGTGCGGAGGAGCGTGACGCAGGTTACTGTCAATTGTTCGTCGAGCATTTGACCGGCTCGGCCCTGGATTGGTTCTCCCGCTTGGAACCAAACTCGATCGACGGATACAACGACCTAACGCACGCCTTCCTCAAACATTACTCAATGTATATTCAGGAAGAGGTATCAAACGCCGACCTATGGGCTATTTCCCAAGGGCCGAGGGAAAGCCTACGATCGTACATCACCCGCTTCAAAAACGTTTTGACCAAAATCACGATCACCGACAGCGAAGGTCTACCCGCACTACGAAACGGCCTCTGGTACGAATCAAGCTTCCGAGAAGAATTGAAGAAAAATAGGCCAAGCTCGCTAGAGGATGCCCTCCACCGCGCATCGATCTTCGTCGAACTCGAGGAAGAAAAAGAAACCTTAGCCAAAAAATTTGGGCCCAAGAGTTCGAATTTGAAAGATAAAACCGAGAAGAGTACCGAACTATACGAACCACGGCAGCACTACGATCAGGATTATAAAAAATCCAAGGAAGAAGAAACCGCGAGAAAAGGGAAATCGTCGTATTACGTCAGTGATCAGTTGCAAGGACACCGACAGGACGAGGAACGTTCCCATCAGGATCAACGACAAAGTCATCCCGACCACTCTCAAAATCGTCAGCAGGAACGACCCACCCAAGGATACCAAGGTCAAAATCAAGGCAAGCCATGGAACAAGTTCGTCCGAGGAGCCGATAAAAGCAAGTTATTCTGCGAATATCACCAGCGAGCGGGTCATAGCACTGAGGAATGCAGAAACCTTCAAGCCCTCCTCTTCGCCGATTACCAAAAAGACGGGAAGAAACTAGTGCTGGATCGCAACAAACCTCACCCGAAGCAAATCAACCAGGTCATGCAACCAAAGAACGAGGCCGAGCGCTTCAGGATCGTCCAAGAAGAACGAAGAAAACAGGTTGCTTTCGACGAGGAGATCGAACAAATCAACGCAGCAGCAGCCATGGATAAAAGAGCTCGCGACGAAGAAGAAGAAGACGGAGCACGTCCGAGGAGACGAATAAACATGATTATGGGAGGACTGCCTATGGTGAACGACTCAGTTCGATCGATAAAAGAATACGAACGGAGGGCCACGGCAGCCCAGCACTACCGACGAAACGCCACCGACGAGCTCAAAATCGGCGAGGAAGTGAGTTTCACCGAACAGGACGCCGAAGGAGTGGACCGACCGCATAACGATCCACTCGTCGTCGCCATGCGAATCGGCGACTGCGAGGTAGAAAAAATTCTGATCGACACCGGCAGCTCGGTCGATCTAATTTTTAGAGAAACACTGCAACGTATGGAGCTCAGCGACTACCGTATCAAACCGTCGACGAGACCACTAACCGGCTTCTCGGGAGACTCGATCAACACAATCGGAACAATCAAACTTCCAGTCTACGTCGGCAGAATCACCAAGCTGATCAAGTTCGTAGTCGTCGACCGACCAGCTATCTACAACGTCATCCTCGGCACGCCTTGGATTCACGAAATGAGGGCAGTCCCATCCACATTCCATCAATGTGTCAAGTTCCCAACCCCATTCGGCGTGTATACGCTACGAGGAGATCAGAGGATATCCCGCACATGCTTCCGTATCGAGCACAAAATGCGCCATAAATCACAAGCGTACCTAGTCGCAGAGCCTCGAATCGAGCTGCCACCTCCCGACCACCCGCAGAAGGACGCGATAGTACAAATCAACATCGATATTCGCGATCCCGAACGCTGCGTCGGAATAGGAGCCGACCTCCGAGCTGACCTACGAGACAAGCTGATAGAATTCCTGAAGGAAAATGCCACGACCTTCGCCTGGACGACGACTGACATGACTGGAGTCGACCCGACCATCGCATGTCACGAACTGCACGTCGATCCGATCTTTAAGCCAGTCAAACAGAAAAGACGAAAGCTCGGCCCCGAACGCGCCAAAGCTGTCAATGATGAGGTAGAAAGACTTTCAAAGGCAGGATCGATCACCGAGGTGAAATATCCGGACTGGTTGGCAAATCCCGTCGTAGTAAAAAAGAAGAACGGTAAATGGAGAGTATGCGTAGATTTCACCGACCTCAACAAGGCGTGCCCAAAGGATAGCTTCCCGCTTCCGCACATTGATCGACTCGTAGAAGCGACCACCGGCCACGAGCTACTATCATTCATGGACGCCTTCGCCGGGTACAATCAGATTATGATGCACCCAGACGACCGAGAAAAGACTTCCTTCATCACTGACCGAGGGACATATTGTTACAAGGTGATGCCCTTCGGGCTCAAGAATGCAGGAGCAACTTACCAGCGCCTCGTAAACCGAATGTTCGCCGACCAGCTCGGCAACACAATGGAAGTTTATATTGACGATATGCTCGTCAAATCCGCTCTAGCCGACGACCACATCAGTCACCTCGCAACATGTTTCGCGAGCCTGAACAAGTACGGAATGAAGTTGAATCCAGCAAAATGTACTTTTGCAGTCACATCAGGAGAATTCCTTGGTTACATCGTCACAAAGAGAGGCATCGAAGCAAATCCGAAGAAAATAACGGCGATCACCGAGCTCCCATCCCCAAGGAACACCAGAGAAGTCCAACGACTAACCGGACGTGTCGCAGCCCTGAATAGATTCATCTCCCGATCAACGGACAAGTGTCTCCCTTTCTACAATCTTCTTCGTGGCAACAAGAAATTCGAGTGGGACGCTAAGTGCGAGGACGCGTTTCAACAGCTAAAGACCTACCTCTCCACCCCACCAATTCTGGCCAAACCCGAGGAGGGAGAAACGCTGTACTTGTACATCTCCGTGTCAACCTCGGCAATCAGCAGTGTGCTCGTCCGCGACGACCGAGGCGACCAACGACCAATCTTCTACACCAGCAAGATATTTGACGACGCAGAAACACGCTACAACACACTTGAGAAACTCGCGTTGGCAGTCGTCGTCTCAGCTCGGAAGCTCCGCCCCTATTTTCAGTCGCATTCGGTGGTCGTCCTAACAAATCAACCGATCCGAACAATATTGCACAGCCCGAGCCAATCAGGAAGGATCGCTAAGTGGGCAGTTGAGCTCAGCGAATACGATATTGAGTACAAGCCCAGGACAAGCGCCAAATCCCAGGTCCTCGCATACTTCATCATCGAACTACCACCCGAGCTCACCATAGCCGAAGGACAAGAGCCAAAGGAGAAGTGGACTCTGTTCGTCGACGGTTCATCATCAAGAAACGGTTCAGGAGTTGGAGTCAAACTGACCTCCCCGACCGGCGAACTGATCGAGCAATCCTTCCGTCTAGGATTTCCGGCCTCTAACAACGAAGCCGAATACGAAGCACTGCTCGCAGGATTGCGACTGGCCGAAGTAGTAGGGGCAAGGCAAGTAGACGCGTTCGCCGACTCTCAGCTCGTTGTGAACCAATTTAACGGGGAATATGAAGCAAAAAACGAGCGCATGGACGCGTACTTAAAACTCGTCCAAGAAATTACCGCGCGAATCGGCTCAGTCACGCTAACAAAGATTCCCCGAAGCGACAACTCCTCTGCCGACGCACTGGCCGCCCTAGCATCGACTTCAGATCCCGACCTTCGTCGAATCATTCCAGTCGAATGCATAGCCCGACCAAGCATTGCATCAAACGAAGACGTACTTCTCATTACCGAGGAAGAAGAAGGATTGGACGATGCCCATAGAAGCAACGAGGAGGTAATTAAGGGTACCGATCCCGAGCACGCTACTACCATCGACTGGAGAGACGAAATCAAGGACTACATACTAACCGGGAAGGTCCCCGAGGATCGTTGGGCAGCTCGCCGTTTAAAAGCTCGCTGCGCTCAGTACGTAATGATGAAGGACGAACTATTTCGTTGGAGCACGTCCAAGGCACTCTTACGATGCATAAACGGGCAGGAGATCAAATGGGTCACCGAGCAAACTCACGAAGAAGCAGGCGGAAATCACACAAGCGGCCGAGCATTGGCCACAAAGATAAAGCGACACGGTCATTTCTGGCCAACCATGATCGCTGACTGTGAGAGCTATGTTGCCCGATGCGAGAAATGTCAGAGGCACGCCCCAAGCATACACCAGCCACCCGAGCTTCTCACCACTGCGGCCACACCCTACCCATTCATGAGATGGGCCATGGACATCGTCGGCCCCCTGCCAGCCTCGCATCAAAAGAAATTCATCCTGATAATGACCGATTATTTCACCAAGTGGGTTGAAGCCGAATCCTACTCGGAAATCAAAAACCTCGACGTTCAGAAGTTCGTCTGGAAGCACATAATATGTCGCCACGGTGTCCCTTACGAGATTGTAACCGATAACGGGTCCCAATTCATCTCCAATCTGTTCGAAGGTTTCTGTGCAAGATGGAAGATCCGTCTAAGCAAGTCCACCCCGAGATACCCGCAAGGGAACGGGCAGGCCGAGGCAACAAACAAGACGATCATTGACGGACTGAAGAAACGGATGGAGAGCAAGAAAGGCCTCTGGGCCGACGAGCTCGACGGCGTCCTCTGGTCTCATCGAACCACACCAAGGACATCGACCGGTCAAACCCCCTTCTCACTTTCTCACGGAATGGAGGCAATGTCTCCGGCCGAGGTGTGCGTCCCGACAATACGCTTGAGTGTTGCGCCCGAGCACGAGGAGCTTAACAACAATATGATTATTGATTGCCTCGACCACGCAGAAGAATTACGAGATCGAGCACTCCTACGCCTCCAAAACTACCAGCAACAAATCACCCGACACTACAACAAGAAGGTTAAGGGTCGACGTTTTGTCGAAGGCGACCTCGTCCTCAGGAAAGTGTTCGAAAACACGCGAGAACACCGAGCAGGGAAGCTCGGCGCCAATTGGGAAGGTCCATACATAGTCTCAAAGGTAGTCAAACCCGGCGTCTATGAGCTCGTAACGATGAAGGGAGAAGCCATTCCACGATCCTGGAACGCAAATAAGCTCAAGAGGTACTACTACTAAAGTCGAGCATAACTCGCTCACAGAAAAGCCGAGCATCGCGCTCAAAAAAAAAAAAAAAAAAAAAAAAAAAAAAAAAAAAAAACGAGCATCTCTCGCTCACAAAAAAGCCGAGCATCGCGCTCAAAAAAAAAAAAAAAAAAAAAAAAAAAAAAAAAAAAAAACGAGCATCTCTCGCTCACAACAAACCGAGCTCGCTATACACGAGCTCGAGTAATATGTAAAGTGAACTACGATCGGCTTGATCCCCTTTCGGGGTACGTAGGCAACCTCTCACGAGGCTCAGCTATATCAATAATAAAATTTTATCAAGTTAAAATTTTGTCTCAACCGCATCGAACAGATCGACATCTTGGCCAGATGATTCGATACTTTTAAAGCCGGGCCAAGTCCCGCACAAGGCTAATCGACAGTGAATAAGCCGAGCATAGCTCTCGCACACTGTCCCGATCAGACCTTAGGGGTAAGCCGAGCACTTACTCGCGCCCGACCCGTGGTACAACGAGCATAGTCTCGAAACCCACAACCAAGCAAGCCGGGCCCAGTTCCCGCACAAGGACGACTGACAAAAAAATAAGCCGAACACAGTTTCGCATAACTGTCCCGGTCAGTCCTACGGGATAAGCCGAGCACCGCGCTCGCTCCTCGCCAAAATCAGCTATCTAACCTAAACCGAGCCCTTTCTTTCATCACTTATTTCAACTTGAGCATAAATAAAGAGTAGAAACAAGAAGAAAACAAGTTCATTAAAAAACGCACGAAGGCGAAGATCCGGTTACAATAACATATTACAAAAAGAAGGAAAAACAGCAAAGTTTAGGAAGCAGCCTCGGGAGCTCGATCCTCATCCTCGACCGAAGCTTGCTGATCCGCCGCAGATACCGAAGAGCCTCCGGTGGCCCGACCAGGACTATCCGGTGGAGTCATGGTGAAATCTTCGTCCTTCAGGTCGGTAAACTCAATCGAGATGAGCGCCTCTTTAAAACGAGCAGCATCGGCATGGGCCTTGGCTATCCTATCAGGAGGAATAGCAAATCCCTCCTTAACCAATGTCTCCAGCATGGACGCAACGGCAGCGGCCTGGTTCATCAATATTTGGGTCCTCCGCCCGAGCTCTTTCTCCTCGTTCGCCTTCTTAATTTTAGAAAGCCGAGCCTGCGCTTTCTCAGAAATCCTCCGCCTCTCTTTCTGAACTTCCCGCTTACGAGAGGATCTCAGCCGAACACACTCGGATTCAAGCTTACTCTCCAAATCGGATACCCGAGCAATCAGTTCATCGGCTTCGGCCCGAACGTTGGAGCAATCAGCCAGACACTGAATATTCTCAGTGTTTAGCCGATCGTTCTCAGTCGAAAGTCCAGCAACTCTCTCTTCCAAGGCTGACACCTTCCTCTGCTCATCTTCGAGGGTCGATCGAAGTGCCACCGCATGTAATGACACCTCACGATACCCCTCCAGCTCGGCAATGACCTTACCAGCCTTGGTAAGGTCCCGCTTCAGCCCACTGATCGCCCTCTCAAGCTCGACCTCCCTCTGCTCGTACGCATCGAACAGAAGGTTATAGTTGGCAAGGCCCTGAAATGAAAGAGATTAGAAGGACAACCAACAAAAGATAGAAATCATAGGATAGGTTAAATCTTACCCGAGCCATGTCTTTGGCTGCCGCTTTCTTCCGATCAGGGAAACGCGTATTCTCAACCGGAGGCAACGGATGCGGAGGACTCTCCCGAAACATCCGGAACAAGTCCGCGCAAGCTCCACCATCACGAACCATCGGCATCTCACCTTCGTACCGAACGGAGAAGCCATAGTCTGTGAACGCCCCTTCACCCGGTCCACCCAAAAAAGTGAGTCCGGCGATTTCATCCAGATCCGGAATAGACTGGTTCTCCCGAGGATCAGCATCCCCGTCTTCTTCCCGGCCTTCAACCTCAGCGTGGCCAGCGCCCGGGTTATCGATCGAACGCTCCAGAAGGGCCGCATCATCAGCATTCGGACCCTCGACGTCCCCGACCTGGGTACCCGTAGCGTCAGGGAGAACCACCAGAGCCGACCGCTCGGAAGGCTCGAATACTTGACCCGAGGGGTCAACAGACCTCTTTTTCTTCTTCCTGATTAAGGAGAAGACGTCAACATTCTCTTCGGTCTCTCGATCATCCTCAGGAACAAGGGGAGTTCCCGGTTCAGTCGCGGCCGCATCCTCGGTCCGCGACCTTTTCTTCTTCTTCCTTTTCTTCTTTTGAGCCTCGGCCGCCTCCACCGCCTCGCAAACCTGACGAAACAAATCCCGATGATACTCGTTTACAAAAACCATCCCGGGCGGGACCTCCCCGACCGACGGCGAAAAAGGTCGATTTGGATCCAAGGCGACAGGATTTACCTGTGGCTCGGAGGGATTTGTCGGCTCCGCAACAGGATTCTCCTCCTGATCAACGAGATTCTCCTCGACGTAGTTTACAACTTCCAGATCCATACGACCCATCTCCAGCTTCCGACTCTTCTTCGGCACGATCGGAACGAAAGGTCTACTGTTATGCTCAATCAAAGAATCGACCGAGCGCAGATAACAGCCTGCAGAACATACGATGCGTATCAAAAAAAAAGGAACAGCAGAACATAGAAAAAACGAAAAACAACAAGAATACCTTCGTCTGAACACTCTATGGCTCGCCTGACCCGACTAACGTGAACGTCTGGCCACCTCTGGATACTCCGAGCAACGAGCCTATGCAGCTTCGACAAAAACTGGTCTGGAACTGGGAGATCGATAGAATGACGATCTGCAAAAAGAGAGAATGAGGATGAGTTAGTCTATTTAGAGGAACGAGCACGAAGTAGGGATTACCATGAAGATGATTCCAGAGCGTCCTATACGGCCTCTCAGGATCGGGAACCGAGGCGGAATTAACCCGAACATAAAAGTAGCGGTCCTGCCAGTCGTCAATTTTAGACGGTTTCCCGATGACGACCTTCTCCCCATAACGAGTACGCATACAGACATACCGGGTCCCGACGGTAGTAGGGTTCGTGGAAATTGTCGTTATCTCTTCAAAAAATCGAAGATTCATCTCCACTCCACACTCGGAGGCCAGAATCATGGATCCAACCATGTTTTGAACAGCGGCCGGGCACAGTTGGGACATAGCAATCCTTCTCTCTTCACAATAAGCCACCAGTAACCTCGGTAGAGGGAACCGAAGATGGATACCCCTAAACCAAAAATCGTACAAACATACCCACCCCTCGGGACAATCCCAGGGCCTCTCGTGCGACTCAGGTTTGCGAAGCTCGAGCCGGTCAATACCTCCAGGATCACAGTTGTCCCTCAGCCACGCCAAGTCATCTTCCGAGCATTTCGTTGGAAGAACTTCACGAATAGGACGCGTCTTCTTCGGGCCATCCGCGGCCTTTCGCCCCGTTTTCCGAGCCTTACTTGGTCTCCTCGGTTCCACCACCATCCTGTCGCACCGAGCCTGGTCAACCGTAGCCACCACTTCTGCCTTCACGGGAAGAGAGCCCAAATCCTGGTTCAACGGGATCCAGGGCCGAGCACCGTCGTCTTCGGAATCAATCAGATAGGGTACACGAAAACTCTGTACGCTGCCCGAGGCCGTCAGATCTTGAGTTCGGTTATCGTCAGGGTTCTGGGAAATGACCTCCGTTCGTCCCGAACCAGGCGAGGAGACTAGCTGACCTACCGACGAACTAGACTGAACGGAATCATCTTCGGACAATCTAACCGAATACAAGTCCCGACCCGAAGAAGACGCTGAACTAGAATCGATTCTCATGACTTACAATATAACAAAGAAACAAACCTAGAGAGAGAAAAATCTAGAGAGAAGGGAGAGCGAAATACCTGCGGGAGGAGAGAAATGAAACTGAAGAAGAGCGAAGCAAGATATATATAAGCAAGCAGGGAAAGTCTCGAGACGGGCGCAATGATGACCCCTACGTAACCCTTCGGCTTCCCACGCCTATAGATGCCATCATTACAGCAAACCGACTCTTCGATGCCCCGCCAGTTCCCAAGAAATTTCTCGCGTTCCCCGAAAAAGAAGAAAAAAGGCACATGGATTCAATTAACGGACCGGGCCGATTCCGAATAAATATTGGCCCAACTAAACGCTGATCAAATCCGCCGACCTCGATACCACGAGGATCGACGAACTGGGGGGGGCTTACTGTTATATATGGGTTTAGCACCCCATCCATTTAGAAGGCCCAATACCCATTCTTCAACTCAAGATTGGCCCAATAAGAAATCAAAGGCCCAACAAGCGATAAAGGACCAGAACGAATACGCCAGACCGAGCTCGTTACATCGGCTCGGCTCGGCTCGACCTGAGCAAAACGACAACGAGCCGGCTCAGCAGCATAAACGTCCAAAGAATGTACGGCTCGGCCCATCACGTCACCAAGTACGGCCCAACCCGCACGAACTCGACAAGCGGTCAACGGCCTGTAGAAAGTATGACCGTATTTTACTATAAATAGGAGTCGTCACTGTACATCAAGGTAATTTTTTTGGGATTTGTGCACTTCTTACTACTTTCTCTCTCTAGAGTCAATTTCCCGAATTGCAAACCGAGCACGTCTCTCGACCTGCTCGGATATCTGAATACAAAAACACGCTCATTCCGAGCATATTATTCTCCTTTAAGGAACCCGAACGCGATTATCTTTTCATCCATCCCGAACATACTTCTAACTCCTGCTGGTCTCTGAATCTAGTCGTTTTTCTCTCAAGAACGACTTGGTTCCTTCGGACCGAACACGTCAACTCTCTAGCAAGACGCGCATCCCGACCTCGTGACGATCTCGGATATAACATTGCGTATGAAAATTTGTTTTGGTACTAAGTTTATTTGGGAAATTACCGTTGTTTCTTGGAGAAGAGGCGAGAATATGCAGATCTGTTGTGGTGCCTTTGTTGTCTCTCGCTGATTACATTCGTAACAGACAACACTGACCAGTGCTCGAGAACAACTTAAGAAAAGTTGATTGTTTCTTTTTATCAACCAGACAACTTAATAATGAAGTGGAACATTTTAATTTGATGACATGTTTCAACTTACCTACCAAAAAAATGCATAATTGTTCAGTGACTATAGGGAAATAGAGTTTTAGCCATGATCTTAAACACTACAAGGTGTTTTTGTGTTCACTCAAAACTTGAAGTCAAAAACTCTAACACAATTATCATCCCCACAAGAAGTTAACCTCAGCAAGCTCTGGTTACTCTCGGATTTCTCGGTTGGTCTCCATGCCAACCGGTTCACGGCTGAGACATGACACATGAACGGTTCAAGCTTCAGAGCAAGAGATGATGTTGCTGTTGTACCTTGCTCTGTTTCTTTAATCTTTATGTTCCACAGCTCTATAAGTCCACTCTCCATCCCAACCGCTATGCACCCACTCTTCTCCTTGTGGTCAAGTCCCGTCCAAGCTACAGCTGTGACACTGCTCCCAAACTGAGGCAAGGCAAGAACCTGTTTGAGGCAAGCGTCTTTCTCGATGGACCAGATCTTCACAGTCTTGTCTCTTGATGAAGTTGCAAATTGGTGGCCAAATGGGTTCCATGAACATGCCCAAATGATCCTCTTGTGTGCTTCAACCTTTGCCATGAGTTTGTGACTAACGTCGCCATTGTCTGATCAGAGATGATCAAGGAAGACAAAAACAGACGCAAGACTTAGAGGACTATATCAAGACTAAACCGGGGTAAACAAGAATCACACAATCTTGAGACTTCTGGATGTTATGACAGATCTCAAATTTGAATTAGGTCCATAGCGCAAACAAGTTCAAGGTTTTACCTGTTCTTTGGATCGAGAAAACTGAGAAGTGACGATCTCTGGAGACAGACAAGAGCAGAGTGTCGTCATAAGAGAACTCCAAGTGTGTCACTGTCAAGCTGTGAGATTGCAAACGACCAACAGCTTTCCATGTCCCAACCTCCCATAGCCATATTTCCGCCATGGATGCAGATTGAGCCTGAAGAAGTTTGTGGTTCATTTATTAGAGGAAAAAAAACAGTATTCGCGTCCTACTCGGTCAAATACGAATCAAGGAGATCGAACAAGTGGAAACCAATTCGAAATCCGCATTAGCTTACCTTACACGATGAAGCAACAAGGCTTCCGCTGTGGTCACAGCTGAGAGAAAAGAGTTCATTACCATGACCATAAAGTTTATGAGATTCCGGCCATAAAGTATGAAACGCAAGCTGATCTTCAATTGGAGGCTCCTTCAACTCCGCTGGAGCAGCCTCTGGAACTGTTTCAAATGTATCCAAACCTTCTCCTCCGCCATTTCTCTCCAGCGGTTCACTCGAAGCTGCAAAACAAAAAAAAATTATTCAAGACTGCATTTGGTAAAAGCTAGGCATGGTGTTGAATCAATCACTCACAGTGTAAGTAGATAGGTTTCTGTGATAAGCCAAGAGCAGACATATTCGCGCCAAGGACCTGCACATCTGCTTGTAAATCCTCAGGGAAGCTGTCATCTCCTCCGGAACAAGTGTGGTTCAGTGTCTTCAAGAAAGATAAAGGAGCCTCAAAAACTCTCACAACTTTCTCCTCTGCTCCACTTACAAAACGGTGGTTGCCTTTACCTTGAACCATAGCTACACAATTAATGTCATGACCATGAACCTGAGGACGAGCCAGTTCATGCCAATGATCATCCTCTGCTTCATTCCCCTCATCACTCTTCCATGATGAGAACACGCGAGTCGTCTGAAAAATCGAAATTTTATAGAACGAAAATATCCACGAAATCAACTTTTTCTCATGTCTCATCCTAAAGAATACTACAGTACAGGTTTGAACATCTTTAAACCCTAACCCCTGACCTGATCGTGGCTCACAGATAGCAAGTACTCGCCGGTTCTAGCCCATGTGATATCAGTGACAGCAGCGAAATGACCTGACGGGACTTTCTGCATCTGCCAGTTCTCAGACTCCTTGCGGCTGCTGACATTTCTCCAGAGATGAAAAGATCCGCCGTATCCATGAGCCAGAATAGAAGCACCATCTGGGCTCCAATGGCCACCGTAGAAACCAAGAGCACAGTGACTAAGCTCTCCTACACACACAACGTTCACCCACACACCCGTTTTCTTCTCAGGTCGCCAAACCATCATCGTTTTGTCCATTGAAGCCGATAAAATGCTAAGCGGTTGGTGGTTAATTAACTGCCCGTCGATTGAATCGCTGACTGGAGGTTGCCATTCCACGGAATAGACCCAATCTTCATGTCCAATCAAAACAGATTCGACTGATATCTGATAGGTGAACGTCCCTGAGTCAAAAACAGGACCTTCAATGTAAGAAGCCAGACTGATTTCTCTTCCCCTCGAGCCAACATCACTGAGTAACACGAGTTTCCAAATCCGAATGACTTTGTCCTGGGAAGAACTCACAAGCATAATACTATTGGTGGTTTCTTCTGTTGACTGTAACGGTAATGAGAAGTCCAAACTCCGAATCCAGTCCGTGTGGCCTTTAAGCTCACAAACAGAAGTAAACTTTCCTATCCTTTCTCCACAGTAAAGTTTGATTTTGTTGTCCAATCCACCCATCGCAAGGGTGAATCTTCCAGGGGTTTGAGGCAGTTCCGCTAACGAAAGTGTTACTATTGCTTTAGAGTCAACAGAGATAGAATCCAAGCACGAAACTTTACATTCCTCTGTAACAGATAACACAGGATGAAACACTGTGATTTAGATACTGCTTTAAAAACATACTTCACTTATGTTTTAACTTTAATGCGTACCACTAGGCTGCGATGGAAAAGAAACGTCCCAGACGTTCACGACTCCCTCTGAAGAAGCAGAAGCAAACACTGCATCCGTTTCAGAAACCATATAAGCGGTGATGCAAGTTACACATTTCTTGTGAGACGGTGGTAGTTGTAGTACATGTCTCCACTGTTGTTCAAACCAAACATGACACGTAATGAGGATCAGAATTGATACAGAAACTGTAGAGAAAGTAAGATCCAATTGAGATTGAAGGGATTTTACATTGTTACTGTTAGTCGCTAGTTCCCAAAGGATGATGACACCATCGGTATCACCTGAGAGAAGATAATGCCGGTCCAAATGCTTGGCTGCGAACAATTATATAATTTCTAGGGATTAGTCACAATTTATATTTTCCTCCTACGATCTGTAGTTAACCTTTCATAGCAACTAAACCAACAAATCAGTAATAGAGACTATAAATAGAAATTTGAAATGCCTATATTAATGACTTCACATCTTACTAAAGAATTATCTAATCACACAAAAATTCTTCAGTGTAAGTTCTCTATATGACAAAAGGAGCACAATTAGGTCTGATAAAGAAGTCATGTAAGAAAATTAAAGCTCAGAACATCAAAAGTCTCTTCCTTTGCAATGCTTATACGTATCAACATACTAAAAACTCTAATTCGAAAACAAAAAGATCCCGAAACCTAATAGTTCAAAATTAAAGCATTGGAAGAATGTACCTTTGAAAGCAAACTTGGAACTGGGTAACCAATGAGTGCAATTCACAGAAGCTTTGTGACCTGGAAGCGTAGTAAGAATCTGGGCAGTCTGACACAAAAATCAACCAAAGACACAAAACAAGAGAAAAATCGTATCTTGCTCTCGAAAGATAAAATGATTTTCGAAGGGTTGGTCGTAGAAAGATGAGTGAAACAGAGACCTTAGGGCAGAAAATAGCAACGGCGTTTTGAGCACCGAAAGAAACAAGACCAGAAGCTCCCCAAGAGACGTTATTGACGACTCTGTTGCATCCTGCTCCTATGAACACTCTCTTCGCTTCGACTTCGGTTCCTTCAGACATCTTTATCAGAAGTTGACTTTTAAATAGAGATTGCGAAGTTGCTTCTCCGTTTCTAATACTTATACAATGAATATCTCGCCGGCGGCGGTAAATCTCGCCGGAAACGGTAAAGCTGAAAATTTCAGGGGAAAGTGGAGAGGAACAAGGGTTATTACTTCTGAGAGGGAACATTTTAGTGGGCTTTAATCGGCCCAAATTTTATATGTGTTGTATAATTTGTTTTTTTCGTCTAAAATCTCTTCTCCATGTTCCTATCTATACATTTAAATGAGAAGTAATTTTTGGCGACTGTTGACGTATCGTCATGAGAATACTCTAGAGACCGATAAAGATGACGTGGAAGTGTGACATAGCAAGACCAAAAATAAACAATTGGCATCGGGGTTCGACTTATTCACAAGAATGCCATCAGATCGATTAAAAGGTAATTAATTAATTCATTTCCTTAAAAAAATTATAATATCTTTGTGAATATCCCATTATTTCGAGTTTGAAATAAGATATTATAGGGCATATTACAAATTTTCGAGAGAAATTTTGAAATCCTATATGAGGGGAGCTTGGGATGGTTTCTCTAACACAATCGTTTGCATATTCCAAAATTTTATTAAGAACATTCCTGTCTCATTTGTTTTCCTCATTGGCCGTGGAACTTTTCTTCCGGATCATCAAGATTTTGGTCAAATGATCCGTTTTCATTTCTGTTGTTTTCTTCTTCTTCTACTCGATTTTGAAATGATTCCTATGTTTTTTTTGTTTTTGATTCTGTTTTGTCGGTTTGGTCCCATGAAAGAAGAAGAAGTACGGTTATCATTTCAAAGCTAAGATCTAATGATGTGATGTGAACTAACAAACGGTTGAGGTTGTATCTAGAAAGGAGTGTGAGATCTAATTAAAAGTCCGATTGGATGTTGTTGGCAAGACGTTCTTAGTTCACATCACATGTCCCGGTTGTCCCATTGAGCCTATGGTCCATTTACTTTTCTTTCCCATGATTTCTATGTTTTTGGTTTTTTAATCATGTTTTGTCGGTTTGGTCCCATGAACGAAGAAGAAGTTCGATTATCATTTCAAAGCTAAGATCTAATGATGTGATGTGAGCTAACAAACAGTTGAGGTTGTATCTAGAAAGGAGTGTGAGATCTAAAAGTCCGATTGGATGTTGTTGGCAAGAAGATCTTAGTTCACATCACATGTCCCGGTTGTCCCATTGAGCTTATGGTCCATTTACTTTTCTTTCCCATGAATTCTATGTTTTTGGTTTTTTTAATCCTGTTTTTTTTTTGTGTTGGTCCTATGAAAGAAGAGGAAGTTCGGTTATCACAAAGCTAAGATTCAATGATTTGATGTGAACTAACAAACGGGTTGATATTGTATCTAGAAAGTAGTGTGAGATATAAAATACATTGTTTATGTTATGTAGCTTTCCAAATCCATTTCATTCTCAGTATCCTAAAAAAATCGACCTCCCACATTTCATATTTCAAATGATGTATCTCGGGTCTATAAACATTTGTTTTTGTGTTATAGGGTGATCATGGTCCTCTACATGTTTGTTTTAAAACTTAGGTCTTTCATTTTTTTAATCGTAAGATTTCGATGATAAACTTTATATAAAACATTTTATGAACGAATATCACATTGTACCAGTTATACTGGATTATCCCATTTCTCTAGGGTTTTGGAAATGTTTTTAGAAATATTTGTCTATGACAATATGGTCACGATAATATACGAAACATTAATGTATAATTACTTAACCTAATATAAAATTTAAAAACGGAGTTGATACAATCTCCAATTTAAAAAATGGAGTTGTATATTAATAAAACGGTTTACCGAATCGTAAATATTTCCACTAAATCTTAACAAATGCAAGTTTTCATTTATGGAGATTTTGTCTAAATCAAGTAAATATCTTTAAAAAATAAATTTGGAAGAGTATAGGAAGTTTGATTATATAAAATCTGTTAAGCCTATTGCAAGTTACCCCAAAAAATTCGCAATCTCTTATTGAAAATCTCCATAGTTTGATTTTAAAAAATTTATGAAAAAAAATCTTTATATACGAAGCTTCCGCCAGAAGATTGCGGCTAAATACCTAATACCTTAACTGTTGAGATCTTTATAAATTGATCCTGTACCACGTTCGAAAACACACATATTTGAAATAGTAATCACTTATATTATATCAAAATAGAATGGTGATCAGTTTATATTGTGGGATGCGTGAATTTGCAGAATTGTTTCCTACAAAGCATTACAATAAGGTAATGATTTTTTATTCGTAACATGTTTAAGTAATATATTTTTGAATTTGAACCTCCATGATCATTCAAATTCTGTTTAGAAGGTAGAATCTCAGGACTTCGACCACGTACTAGACACGATTACACTCTCAAACAATGGAGAAGGGAATCTCCTTAATGTAAGTAATAGTGCTTAGTATATTGAAAACACAAGTATTTTCCATGTTAATTCTAGCATCAATTTATATGTTCATTATTATTAAATTTATAGTCTTCGAATTCGAAGTTAAGTAATGGAGAATATTCCTGTTGGTCAAATAATTTCATTAAGCGTTTATGAAACAAGTTTGTATGGAAGATGGATAGTCCAAAGGGGAAAATCTTTAATGTAAGCACTCATACATATTATTTTACTTAGAAAATTAATGGTTTTACAAAATAATTCTAACACGACTGGCTTATTTTATTTTTTTTATAAATTTTCAGTCACCAAAGACAAAGTCATCGTATGGAGTTTGTTGCTTTCGGTCATACAATATTCCGTATCCTCAAAGTGATACGATTGAGTGGAAGATGGAAAACAAGAAGAAAAATGAACGCAAGCGCAAGATATGAAACTCATATATTATTGTGTTTTTTATTTCATTTAGTATTGATTTACGATTATCTATATATCTACTACTTTATTATTTGCATGTTTTTTGGTATGTACAATTTAATAGGGTTAAATGATCATTCAGTCTAAATGATCAATTTCTTATCATCATTCAGGAAACAATATTAATGACCAAAATACCTTACATATAAATTCATTTATTAAAAGCCTATAACGTTAAACTAAGTTTATTGAAGGCGGCTTTTTTCTGGGCGGTTTATTTTAAACAAGTATCTTTAAAGATGTATATAGTCGCTTGGGGTTTCCTTTATTCATAGACAAAAACTCATTTATCTTCTCTTAAAGATCCAAAACCGTTTTAAAAATTTACAAATTTAACAAAAGAAACAAATGGAGAGATACAATCTTCTTTCAGAGGTTAACCGATCAACAGAAGATTGGTTTTTTAAGGTAAAAATCCTAAGGGCATATTAGTATCACGTTCATGGGCAAGGGTTATACATGAATTTTGTTATCTCTGATGAAATGGTAAGTGGAAACAGAAGCTTTGTTTTCTAATAATTATAAGTATTGTATATTAACTTTTTATATTTATACATTTAGATATATATAAACCAATTTCAATCAATGCTGGTTTAGGGTACAAAGATGGAATTGGTTCTTTTTCATACTATTCTTCCGACTTTAAAGGTTTAGAGGGAGAAGAAGGCAAGTGGATTGGCATACGATGTGTTAAGGTTGCTTACGATGCTTCCAGATTTCAGGCAACGAAGTCTGAATACATTCTTTGTATATGTACTGGATCTGGCATCGGGAGAATAAAAGATGACATTAATGATAAACATTTCTTTGATTTTTTAACTATCAAAGAAGTCCAAAATTACTCAACTCCTACTAATGTTGTTGTTGGTATGTATGTCAGATTTTTGTTTGTATAATTTTTTTGATTTTATTATTTACTGTTTTAACATATTCATGAATTTTGCAGATGTTATGGGTTTGCTTTGCAGTTCAGGACTCATGGTTGTAGACGTTGACAACCCAGCAACACAACAACAAATATGTACATTGTCAGCGCGAAAATTATGCTATCATATGTCATACATAGCATTTTCACAAATGCTATGATATTCGCAACTATAATAGGGTGGTCCGATATGATAGCATTTTTCGTGCGCTATGGTATGTGGCACATATGATAGCGCCGTATTTGAGATATGCTGTAATATATCTTATTATAACATTATATCAACGCCGTAATATATTTTATCATAATACCGAATTCATGCTATTATTCAGTTGTTTTCAATCATGTATTTTTTATGCATTATTAATTAATTGTATTTTTAAATTTAATAATATTTCATATGTCTTCAAATATTCAAATTATATTTCATAATATGGTTTCATTAATGAACCAAAATGTATTTACAATTAACACAAATGTCTATAACATTTCCATCAAGTCTTACACAAACAACATTACAAATTCAAAACTACGTAGAACACATTTTGATAAACACACAATCTTACGTTTTCTTTTGCTTTAAAACTCTCATAGCTTGACAGCTTCTTGAGATGGACCAAGTCTTGTTCGTTTGATCTGTTCTCATAGCTCTGAGCCTCGAAGCTTTGTAAGAGTGCTTCTCTCTGATCATCATTAGCACTGCAATCAAATAAGAGTCTACGAGCCAGCTTTTTCCTGCAAATCAACAAGAAACAATACAGTTACTGTGAAGGAAGATTAGAGTGGAGATACTTGTAAAACTCTGCAAAAAGATCCTTGTCACTTATGTAAACGAGCAATTTGACAATTTCATTCAGCAACAATTTCAGGAGAAATCAAACAATGAATAAAGCAAAAACAGTTTGATGAAAAGATGTATTGTACCTTCTCAAGCGTATCTTCTCAAATCACTCCTTCTTTCTACTCTTTCTGTTGCTCTTCTCATCTTCTTGTATCTCCCTGACCAAAACACAGAAACTTTAACTCAAAGATTTTAAGAGTGGAAAAGGCATGTTAAGCCACCAAGAACTCGCCCCAAATGTCTTTCATCAGTCATGCAAGACTGAAACAGAAGAAAACAACAAAGCCAAAAGAAGAAACTGAAACTTACAATTCTGTGACAATTCTCCACAAGGATCATCACCATAAAACAAAAGCCAATGGTATGGTCGAACCTGTCCAAAAACAGTTCTTATCAATCATACTACATTTGATGAGGTCATAGAAAACGTCAAATGGAAAATACATGATGTTATATTTTTACCTATGAAATAGTATATGATCAGAAGAACCAATGCCTTAATGCCGTGTAATTTGCTTGGGTTCCAATGATAGAAGAGCTGAGATCACAAGTTCTTTTTGGTTAAGCTTATTAACACAATATTGGTTTTCAGATAATACTTTCGGTAATATAGTTTCTTACCGGAATGTGTGTGAGAAAAGCGATTAAAGAGCTGATGGTAAAGCATACAACTGAGACGCCTGCTAAACCTGATACCTATAAATGGTTATAAATTACTCTACACAAGAAACCAAATCAAAGTTAAATCACTAGAAGAACATATAAAAAGCCAAAAAGTAAAAAAAAAACTTTGACATGTTACCCAATAATCCACGTTGTTAAGAAGGCAATAGAGAGACCTTCAGTGGATTTCTCCCTATAATTAATCATAATTTGTGGTATCTCAGCGACACCACAACTAATGACACCAAGAGACAATGACAATCCATGTCTCAAGCTGCTATGTAGGAACATCATCTCCACAGCAAAAAACCTGTCCAAAAACAAACAAGTCTCTGATCAAATTCACAGCAAGAATGTTTCAGAATCTCTTAAGCTTGCCCTTTTCCTAGCTTGCGTTTCTACGAATTGGTCTCAGGAAATTAGTCAATCACAAATGAAAGCCCTATGCGAATAAAGACTAGAGTACGAACCAGGCTGACGGAAGTCACCGTGCGGACACCTAATCAGAGCCAGATACTCTGTCACCGTCTTCAATCGCACAATCTCCAAAGCCCAGACTCTTCTCGACATGGGTGCGAATCTTCCTGACCTGTTGAGAGCTCCATCGTCGTCGGCTACCCTTCCGATGTCCGCCAGGTCCTTATCCATCCAAACTCCGGCGCTTTGCCCGGTCTATCTCTGGCGCTTTGTCTGGTCTATCTCATCGTCGATATGATTACCTCTGAGCCTTCCTTGGCCGAGGAGATATCTGACGCCGCTTCCTCAGAGATGATAGATTCGACGAGCATGCTCTCCCAGAGGAATAGTGCGTATGTGAAGCTTCTGAATATCATCAATGGTGCCAATCGTAAGTTCACCTTCTCTGACAATCGCTAAACTGCTCACAAGAGAGGAAACGAATCAGAAGTTTCAAAGCCATTTCAATTCATTCATGAACTTGAAAAGGAAAGCGAAAAACAAATATGAAAAGAAAATATCCAATGGAATCTGTTACTGCTCGATTTCTCGATGAGAGGAGGGAAGAAATAATCTAGACGAGTGAGAGAGAGACGAGAGAAGGTGATTTTTTTTTAGGGTTTCTGTTTTTTTTTCTTATGGATTGTGTTTTTGGTGGCTGGTAGAAACGAGAGAGGTGAGAGTGATCTAGAGATTGAGAGTGCTAGAGATTGAGAAAAGAGATTGAGACAAGAGGTTTCGATTAGGGTTTTTTAAAAGGGGAAAATGAAAAATGAGAGCCAAAATAAGCTAAAATTGTACTAAGTATTTGGCGGACAAGAGTTTTTATATTCCCGCTTAATGAAATAATGGCATAGCATTTATAAAATGTTATAATAGAGTTTCAATAAGTTTATATCCATCTATGATAGCAGTTCAGTAAAATGAGCTATAATAATGTGCTATCAATGTGGACTTTTTTTGTAGTGCAGCATCAAAAATAATATTTCATATCAAAGACTCACGGTAATATCAACTATTAGGTTATAGAGTAGTTGCTCTTTGTCTAACTTGCAAATAATATTTGTAATAATTTGTTTTTTCTTACATTTTGTAGGGGTAATAAATTAAGATGTATAGCTTTAGGTACTCACGCCCATGACTTCACAAAGCGATTATATGCTTCTAAACGTGATGTTGTTATTTGTGTTTTGAGATTCTGGAAGATCAACCGTTTTGGAGGTAATTTTTCATTGTTTTAAATATATCATCTTTTCTTACTAGAAGCATTAGATTTTACTAAACATTAGCTTTTTCCAGGTGATACTTCAGATGTTGAAGTAGAGACACGAGATGGATTATCTGATATTCTTCTCAACTCTCCTTTACCTGAAGCTGAAGATATGCTGGATGAGTTTGAGCCCATTGAAGTTTTCTTTGCGAAGCAGATAGATGTCCCTCGACGATAATCACCATTTATTATTTTAGTCTACTTCATCAAATATGTACTTTTAGGAAGATGGTGGTTTTGGTGTTTATAAACTGTACAAATGAAGAATGGAGTAGTACAATTAAACAATCTAATTTTTTTACTATATACATCAACCTTTACATAAACGGCAAATATAAGAATTAACAGAAATGAACATATATTATAAATAAATATTATATAATAATTAACCTTTTTAACTGTCTAAACAGAAAATATCTTTTAATTCTTTTTGGTTATTAAAGATTTCTTAGAATTTGCTTTTCTGTTTATTGTTTTAATTTTAATATTAATTTTAAATAAATCTTCCATATATGATATTACAAACAGTTATAGCAAAAAATCCAAGCAAATATATTCTAAAGCATGAATTTCTCTTTCTATGATCTTATGTAGATCTTTTGAATTTCCAACTTTCTCTGTACATTTATCATGACTTGATTTGAAAACATAGGTCATCATGACCCCATTCTTAGTCTCCAATTCTAATTAATGTTTAGGTTCAGTTTTGCACACGGTTTAAGAAAATATTAAAGCGTTGTGTCGGTTCATTGTATATTTTCTTGGGTAATCATGATTAAAAACAAAAACATCTATTCATTTAATCGAACTTTATAATACACAAATCCTTTAAACAAAAAAATGGACCTACATATGAGTTCAATAGTACAATGTATTCTAAGATTTTGTAATATACAATAATGGTTATTAGTAAACTTATATATTCTAGAATTCTAATTAATATTTACAACCTTTACTATACATAATCATGAGTTTTTTTAATTTCTATATTTGTATATTGCAAAACCTCACGGTTGCTCCGCTATTCATGATTTCCAAATATAACATTTTCTCTGAAACAAACAATAAAAAAATATTTTCTCTACACTTGATATGTGTAGATGCCCTTTTGGCAAAATCCATATCATCTCTCTCCTTAAACATCTACCATATTCGCAGACCCTAGAAAAATGGAATCTTTTTCATTGTTATGGCATGTTGATGATTCAACATCTTGTATCAGAATAACACTCTTTTTGTTGTTTTAAAACAGTAACAAGAAATTTATATCCATATCTTCTCATATGTAGGGTTATCAGATCCAATCAGACATCCCAAACAGATTATTTGGAACCCTAGATTTGTGGCATTTTCAAGTCGGCGACTGGAAATATATAGAAAATTTCGAAGTTTTTCAAATGTACGGCTTAAGTGATGTTAGAAACACAATCAGTAGGAAAAAGATTGCCATGAGCCAGAACACGCTCATTACAAATTGCGAAACAATAAGTCTGAATCATTTTTATCATTTTGTTGGCATGTGGAGTATTAGGAACTACTTATATTCTCCTGTGTACACCATTGGTAATATGATTTCATATGGATTTTCAGATTTTGATTTATTATTTAAGCTATTTTCGCTGCTGAAATTTTATTTTTTGGCCTTTTTATAGATTTGATTGGAGTAATATGTCATGTTGGAAAAATTCAGGGTACAAGGCATGGCCGAAACAATTACGACAAACAAATTGTCTTCCGTATCAGAGAGATGGAGTAAGTTGAAAATGTCTATTGATACAATGTTTCATTACTAATATTAATATGTATAGATTCCTATTGAAATACTTATCTTATAATTCTATTTTTATTTAGTGGGACGTCAATCGAATGCATAACATCAGGAAAATTTGCAGTAGAATTTCATGCTTACTGGCATTCAATTGGAGACTATGAAACCGTCGATGTGCTTAGGTTTTGGCGTGTAAACTATAATGACGGTATGTAAAGCTTGGTTTTGTAATAAACCTTAATTCTTAGTTATAATTTTAGAACATAATTGCTATATTTACTAAATTTACTAATTTTAATTATTTGTTTATGAATTTAGGTGCTCCATATGTTTATGATTCTGGGGAGATTTCAGAACTTCTATTTGATCCAGATATTGAAGAAGTAAAGGATTATAAGCAGTGGTATATTAGCAAACATTATGTTAGTTTTTAACAAACTGTTGTTATTTACTAACTTCTGGTGTATATATTTTGTTGTAGGGCTCCATTCACCAAAGCTACTGGATCACATTTTAGACCCTGAATATCTATTTCAATGTACTTCGTTTCGAAAAATAGTCTGGCCATCTCTAATATATAAATGTTTGGAGTTGATGAATTTTTTGTGTGTACCGTTGTTTTATTCCACTTATTTTGGTAATTGTTCTTATGATATGTATAGATGTTGGGAAAATAAAACTACTAACCACGAAGCCAAAAACACATATTACAATAGTATGTGTTAGACTAAATTTGTGAATTAATTGACATATACGACTATCTAATTAAATTGTTGGTGACCGACAGAAATGTTCATTAATAAAAAATCTTTGGATCAGACGACAAGATCAGGAAATCTAACTAGAATCTACAAAGATTACACAATATATACTAAATCTACGAAAACGGGTCTTTTAACATAAATAAAATATACAAAAGGAAAACCCTAACTATTTTCCATACGCATACTATATTCCAAGTTTTTTTTAGGTCACATAAAAATATATCGCCGTTTCTGCGTGATTTGGTGTTTTCTAATGAATTTATTATATTTCATATTATGAAGTTTTGCTTTCTTTGAAACCAGGTTATTTAGTTCTATGTGAAACTGTAACCTCGATGTTTTAATCATATATTTACGGTATGGTTTATCGAACTTAGGTTTAAAGCTTTTGGTGATACGACTTATTAATTGTTTCTCTAACACCGTATGAATGTAGTGTTTTCTGTTACAGTCTTTTTTATATTTTTATACGCCGAGATTAGCAATGAATCGTAAGAGGTCATTGCTTTATGGGTTGGATAAAGAACATATTCATCCTCCATCCGCATTACAGAAACGTAAATTTTGTTGAATAATGAATCTTTATAACTATGAGTTCGATTTCATCTTTGATAACCTCATAATATAGTTTAATCTCCTATATTTCTTAGTTGGAAGGCCAATTACAAAAAGTAATAACAAAAATGGAAGTCCTTCAAGTAGTTGTTTGACTGCATCTCAAAATAAGGTTCCATTCATGAATATTACAAACACTCCTACACCACCTCCATTAGAGAAATGTAAGTTATGTTATTTTATAATGTTTTTATATGTTCATATATTTTACTTTATCACATTTTCGTATCTATCAGGTGAAAGGCCAGTCCAGAAAACTCGATTCATTAATGTCACAAATTTAACGAGTCCTCGGATGTCTAGGATGAACATTATAAGACAGAAGCGACTTGGTCGTGATATCTCTCAGGATTCATGTTCGTTTATATGTTTATAAAATATTAGTTTGGATTTTTTAAAATTAATTTTAATTTATGCAAAAATTGATACATTGAATTTTTGCTTTCTTATCTACAGAGTCAAGCACAATACATAATACAAGATTTACTCCTACGCAAAATTCCGTAAATATGAACACTAGACCATATGTAAGGAAAACACAGAAAAAACCTGAAAAAGGAGGTTCGTAATCGTTTAAAAGTTTGTTGTTTAAAGGTATATATTATTTCTTTGTCGATTCAACCCTATATTAGTTTACCGAATTATAGTAAAATATTTTGTTTACTATAATTTCTATACCCTTTATTGATAGAGTCAAATTAAATTTTATACAACCCAATGTTGGATATAATTTTTTACAGATACTCTCATCTCCTATGCACATGAAGATGATTTCGTTGCATTTGTAGCGACCGATTCTGAACACGAAGAAGAATCAGACAATGAAGGTCATAATTATGAATATATAGAATTAGTTTGATATGCTGATTATATGTATATGAATAAAAACAATTATCTATACTCTTTGTATGTATAGATCTCGACGATCAGTTTGATCCCAGTACCACGACTTCCAATCATGATTATACAGATGGAAATTATCACGCAACGGATCATATCCTACAAGAAAGGAAAATGAGTTATATTAATAAGAAAGCTTTAGAAAGGTTTAATAAGATGCATATGGCATCAGGAAGTGTTAAGCCCGGAATTGCGGAAAATGATATTATTTTATTGTTTCAACTTATTTATCAACATGTCTTTTCAATCTAACTATAGTTTGAGTAAGTTTTGAAGTATATGACATTAGGATACAAGGACCATGGAGATCCTTCATACACGTGTACCCATTGCGGTGCTTATATGTGGTTTGATGAGCGTATAAACAAAAGAAGATCTAAAGCACGATCGGTTTTCTCGATGTGTTGTAAACATGGAAAAATTGAGATTCCTATTCTTAAGACACCTCCGTCTACATTGCTTGCATTGTTGTATAATGGTGATGATGATAGCAAGAATTTTCGAGAGATTATTAGGGCATATAATATGATGTTTTCATTCACGTCGCTTGGTGGGAAAGTGAACCACAAATTGAACAGTGGGAAAGGACCTTATCTGTTTCAGCTACAAGGTGAAAATTACCATAGAATAGGAGATATGTTACTAGATCCTGATCAAGATCCGGCTTTTTTGAAACTCTATATTCACGATTGCCACAAGGAGACCAATAATCGGATAAAGGCTTACGGGTAACATAATCACTTGTTTTAAAATCTATTATTTTATTTTGTTTATGTATGGTTTTTAAATTTTCAAGAAGACTGGGTCGGTTGAAAATTTCTAACCTAAAATAGTGGAGATGATCAAGAAAATGTTTGATAAACATTGTGATACACCGTATCAAAAATACGGTCAACGGGCAGCCAAAAGTCAACCAGGGGCAAAATTGTCATTTTACCAAAGTCGGGGGTAAAATGGTAATTTTGCCAAAGTTTAAGACGGAAGCCGAGACGGGCCAAATATTCTTATGTTTCAACATACAGAATGTTTAGAAGACCAGAATTGAAAGAAACGGAGCGAAAACGTTTTTTACGGCTTGTCGGGAATGGAAACCGAAATAACCAAAGAAACTTCAAAAATTCATATCCGGAGCTACGTAAGTCCGAACGGAGTGATTCGAAATGATAAATTCATCTAATAGCATGGAGAATCTGATTGTGGAGGTTTGAGGATTTATGGGATCATCCAGAGAGGTTCTAAAATATTAAACCCGAAAACTGTCAAAACCGAGCATTAAAGGAATTGGGGATTAGTGGCTGTTTAAGGCTGGTTTAAGAGGAGACTTGGCAACAAAAATGGCTCAGATGGACAGGTGTTCACACCCCAGGTCGCCACTTTGCAGATGTGGAGTGTCATGCATGAGAAACATTCATTGTATCCAATTTGCTTGCAAACCAAACTTCTAATCACATTCATGAACCTCACCAAACACTCTCTAATCTCTCTAGACTTAGCGACACTCTCTCTCTCTTTCTCTATGTCCAGAATTTCCAGAAACTCATCCCAAATCCTTTGAATCTTCATAGAAAACCCAAGAACCCTAAATATGTTCTTTAAACCTTCTTACACAAGAAAGCTTATAATTTTTGATCCATAGACCCAAATCAACTTCTGCAAAGTGCTACAACTTCCTCTCACTCTCCTCTACAACCTCCACCCTCCTCTTGTCGTCGTCGCCGCCGGAGTTCACCGGAATCTGGCCGGAAAGCTACTGTTGGTGGTGTATGGTCGGATCTCTCTCTCTCCTCGCCGGTTTAGGGTCATTTGAAGCCACCAGAGGGTAGATCTACTTTTACTGAGAATTTTTGTATGGAGTTTGCCACCTGAAGCCGCCGGAAAAGCCGCCTCCGCCGCCGGTCAACCCTTCGCCGCCCCAGTCAACGCCGGAGAAGTCCACCGGAGAAACCTCGCCGCTGTCAGTTGGAAGCAGGTTATTCAAGGCGCAGTTTGGAAGGATTGGATCGAGAATTGGAATTGGTTTGGAGTTGATTAAACCGGGGTCAAAGTTGAGTTGAACCGGTCAACAGTTCAATCTCAAACCGGTTTAATCAAACCGGTCCAATTGGAGTTGGTTCGGTTTACTGCATTGGTTCAGTGGCTCAGATTGGTCCAGAGGTCAACGGTCAAGGCTTGGTCAACTCGTCGGGTCAAGGGTCAACGCACGGGTCAACGGTCAACCGCCGGTCAACGCGGTCAACCATCGGTCTGTTGGGAATGTCCTAAAATCATACTTGTAATAACTCTAGAGATAGTTGTGTTGTCGAGATCAGACATTCATATGATACTGGGTAATCATAATTCTTTGCTAGAAGCCACTTATGATCTATGAGTTTAGAACTCATTGCTAGTATTATATGATCCTACAAGGTCACACACCTAAGCAAACTGGATGTTTTACATGGGGTTGATCATTAGTGTAATGATCTGGTAAATGTATATTTGATATACATTCAATAACGATTCTCTGAGGTAGTGTCGATCGACACAGAAGGTGTATCGATCGACACAGGTCGCGAACCAAAATACATATTTTGGTTTATGACTTAATTAACTACGGTTTAATCCCAGGTTAATTAGGTCATGATAAAAGTCGATATATATATATATATATATATGTGGACGACTTTTACATGGACATAACTCAATTTACAGCCACCTCTGAGAAACTGAGAAACCTCTGAGAGATCTGATCTCTACGGCACTAGCATCCCATCCGTTCCAGTTTGTGTGCGTGTGGATACCAGTATAGGTGCAGCATTTGAGACGCTCATGAATCTCGAATACCTGTTCATCTTCCGCTGCATAACTTTCCAGGTATCATCGAGATCCTTATGATTCAATAAACTTAGACCTTGGATCCTAGGCTATGGAATTTATACTCAGGGTTGCTAATTGTGATTAGAACCGCCTAGAAATTTCCAACAGTGGTATCAGAGCCTTAGGGTCTATCCTATTGAATCTAACAGCATGATATTCGAATTAGATGAATTTGAATCGATATATGTGATATATGCATGCTAGATTGTGTTTTTGTTCGAAGAAATCGCGTTTTAAGTTTTTTTTTGTTCAGAATCGATTCTGTGGTTTCGCATATTGTCGATCGACACCAATCTGGTATCGATCGACACAGTATGGAAACCCGAATAAAATTTTAGGTTTCGATCATAAAGGTCGAAGTTCCTGATGCCATATCGTATCTATCGACGCAAAGGTTGTGTCGGTCGACACGGACCTAGCGATTGGTTTAATCGGTTCAATTGGATTGGAACGGTTATCGCGCTTGGTTAAAATTGGCTAAATCGGTTCTATTGGATGAATCGGTTCAATTGGATTGGACCGGTTATCGCAATTAGTTTAAACCGGTTTGACGGGTTAATTGCGGTTCGATTGAATTGGGCCGATGCCGACCGACACAAGTGTTGTGTCGATCGACACTGACCGGTTATCGAACCAAGTTAATTTGATTGACCGGTTATCGCAATGGTTTTGGTTTGGTAGCATCGATTGACACACTGGAGTTGTGTCGGTCGACATACCACTCGGGATTTTGGTTATTGAACCAGAAATTGCAAAACCGAACCAAAGAATTAACCCACTTCTTAGAATAATTAAAACATAATAAGATTAATTGTTTTAAACAGTTCCGTTCCTCAACTAAATATCAAGTATGTGTAGATGTCTTTCCAATCTTGTCAACTGTCAAGACTTGTTTCATTGTGCGATAGACTTGCAGTGCAAGGTGTCCACAATTACATGAGTAAGACAGGAGGTAATCGTGTTGATGGACTTGCAGTGCAAGACGTCAACAATTACATAACTTAAGAGATTGGTTTACTTGACTGAGTCATCAAAATCGTTTTGGGCCCAGAGAAATCAGGTGGATTGGACATGAGATGTCAATCCACAACCAAGAGTTATATTGGATATAACTAGCAAAGTTATTGCTTACCTAGATAGCTGAAATTTGGGCGATGAGCCAAAGCTCACTCAAGTTTCAGTGAAGTATGGGTCTTGGATCATTATATTCATTTGAGGAAACATTGTCTTGAATATAATGCGAGTCTTCTTAATAGTTAAGATTTCTCATTTCTTGAACGTCGTAACTAAACCTCTCTTGTTTTCAGCTATGTCTAGCACAAACCATCACAACAATTTCTCCCTGCGATCCGTCCTTGAGAAGGACAAGTTAAATGGATCCAACTTTCTTGAATGGTATCGGAACTTGAGAATTGTTCTCAAACAGAAGAAAAAGGACTATGTCCTTGAGAAATTTCTCCCCAATAAGTACCGAGCCAATGCCTGGCAGTCAGAGAAGGATGCTTGGGATAAGCATTCTAATGATGTGGTCGATGTGTGTTGTCTCATGTTGGCTACCATGAACTCAGACTTGCAGAAGCAATATGAGTACGTGGAGTCGCCAATAGAGATGATCACTGGCCTGAAAGGTATGTTTCAGGAGCAGGCACGAACTCAGAGATACCAGACGGTTAAGTCTCTAATTGAGTGCAAGCTACCAAAGGACGGACCAGTTAGTCCTTATGTCATTAAGATGATGGGTTATATTGATAACCTGGGGAAACTGGATTGTCCCATTAACCAAGAGTTGGCTACTGCATCATTTTGCAGTCACTGCCGTCAAGCTATGATTAGTTTGTTATGAACTATAACATGAACAACTTGACAAAGAATTTGACTGAGTTGCATGAGATGCTCAAAACTGCTGAACCTAACATCAAGAAGGACACCCCAAATGTCTTTATGGTACAAAAGGGTAAAAAGTTTAAGAAACTTGGTAAGAACAAAGGTGATGGCAAGACGAGCTCGATTGTGAATCCAAGCGAGTCTAACCATGCTCCTAAGGTCAAACATGGTCCTTCTAAAGATGATAAGGGCCATTGTTGTAATGGTTATGGACATTTGAAAAGAAACTGCAATAAATTCCTGGAAGATTATGAGAAGCTGAAGAAGACGTACGAGACTTCTTCTTCAGGTATTTATGTTATAGAAGTAAATGTTACTTCTTATGATTCTGCTTATTGGGTATTAGATACCGGCTGTGGTGCTCATATTTTGTACAAATATGCAGGGCCTAAGCAAAAGTAGGATTTTGGAGAAATGACAAGTGGATCTACGCGTGGGAAATGGAGCAAGAGTTGCTGCATTAGCCGTAGGAATATTTCATTAGTTTTGCTTTATGGCATGTTTTTGGAACTTAAGAACTGCTACTATGTACCTGCTATAAGCACAAATATTATTTCTATTCCTTGTTTGGATATGGAAGGATATCAGTTTTCAAATTAAGAATAAGTGTTATTCATTTGATTACAATGATATATTTTATAGTAGCAGTCCATTAGAGAATGGACTTTATGTTCTAAACCAAAACGTGCCTAACTATAACATTAGTACCAAGAGATTCAAGTCAAATGATACGAATCAAACTTTTCTCTGGCATTGTCGTTTTGGGCCACATAAATTAGAAACATATTCAAAAGCTTCATAGTGATGGGCTTTTGGACTCATTTGATTATGAATCATGTGAGGAATGCGAATCTTGTTTATTGGGTAAAATGACGAAGGCCCCTTTCAACAAACAAAATGAGAGGGCCAGTGGCTTATTGGGCCTTATACATACTGATGTATGCAGCCCAAATGAGCACAAGTGCTAGACGAAACTTTCAGTTCTTCATTACCTTTGACTGATGATTTCAGTAGGTATGATTATGTCTATTTATTGAGACATAAATCAGAATCCTTTGAAAAGTTCAAGGAGTTCCAGAATGAAGTACAGAAACAACTTGGCAAAAGTATTAAATCTCTTCGATCAAATCGTGGAGGCGAATACTTAAGTCAAGAATTCAGTGATCATCTGAGAGATTGAGGAATTGTTTCACAACTCACTCCTCCTGGAACGCCCAATTGGAATGAAGCGCCATAGAGGAGGAATCGAACCCTATTAGATATGGTTCGATCTATGATGAGTCACACAAATCTTCCATCATCCTTTTGGGGATACGCTCTAGAAACGTCTGCGTTTAAACTAAATAAGGTTCCATCAAAATCAGTTACAAAGACACTACATGAGATGTGGACTGGAAATGTTCCTAATTTGTCTTTCATGAAGATTTGGGGTTGTGAGGCTTATGTAAAACGTTTAATCTCTGATAAGCTCACACCCAAATCCGATAAGTGCTACTTCGTTGGTTATCCTAAGGAGACCAAGGCATATTACTTTTACAACCGGTCCGAGAACAAAATGTTTGTTGATCGGAACTGTGTTTTTTCATGAGAAAGACTTTCTTTCCAGGAAGAACAGTGGGAGTAAAGTACAACTCGAAGAAATTCGAAAATCACAAATATATTTCAATTTCACGATTCAATTCACTCGGTACACAAAATTTAGCGGTTTAATTTTTTTTTCATAGCCACGAATGGCTACTAAATTGTTTGTGGCTAAGCTATATTCAATACACGGCAAAAATTTGGGCCTGGATTTTTGCTTTCCACGTATTGTTTTGGCCCATAAGTTTGGCCCGGGAAAGTGAATCGTTCGAGAAAATCGTCGATCTCCGATTTCACCCAGAATCGTCGATCTCTTTATCTCTCTCTTTCTCCGATTTCTATAAATTTCATCTTCGATCTCTCACTCTCTCTTCCTTCTTCTTCTTTGATTCCGCACATCCTCGAGTCGGCTCAACTTGATTGCACCCCTTCTCGTCAAACCCTAACTCGGTCCTTCATTGATTATCAATGGTAAGTTGCTTCATCTTCGTCTCTACTTTCAATTTTCATGTAGTTATCTAAGATTTTCATAAACCCTAATTTCTCTCTTGCCTATTTTTTGTTCACACAAACCCTAATATCTTATCTCGGATTTTTGTTTCGATTCACTTACTATTCTGTGTACGTTTTTGTATATCTAACCTCTATTTCTTCATGCATGCAGATGAATCGGCTTGCACCTTCTTCCTCTGGTGGATCCACATCCCGCAAACGAGTTGTTCAAACTCAGATTCCTCCAGGAGCGACGAGGACAACTAGTACATGAGGCTCTCGTCATCCACTACCGATTCTGGCCGCCGTGATGGATGCTCCGGAGAGACGACGCATGCCACTTATCCATCCTCGAAGAGAAAATGGTGGTTTGTGGTAAGTGTGTCTTAACTTTGATTACATGTTTAGAACTGTTTAGAGCTATTTAGAACTGTTTAGAACTCTTTAGAACTGTTTAGAGTAGTTTAGCCTCGTGTTTGGATATTGATGAGTCGAAGTTGATGTATCCTTTGATGTGTCTCGGGTTTGTGTGAATATATATATATTTTTTATTAAGTTTTCTTCTGAAAATCAATGAGTCTGAGCTTGGTCTAAGTTTGCTTATGATTATGGTTTTGTTTGATGCCTTTGACCTAGCTAAGTCTTGACTTTGATAGTAGGTTTGAGACTGATATGAGTTTGATATTGATATGTTGATAGAGTTTGATGTATCCTTTGATGTGTGTCTCAGTTTTGTGTGAATAGATTATTTTTTTATTGAGATTGCTTCTGAAAATCGATGAGTCTGAGCTTGGTCAAAGTTTGCTTCTGATTTGGTTTTGTTTGATGTCTTTGACCTAGATAAGTCTTTAAGAGTCTCAACCTGATGTCGAAAGAGCAAACTTTTTTACAAATTGTGAGTCAGAGAATGAAAATTGCTAGCTTGTAACATACATCGGCATCAGTCCAATTTTCAGTGTTAAGATTTCCTGCATATTTGACAGAAGATATCCGCTGAGGCATTGCCAAATAATTATATTTCATATATATGCAATAACCGCAAGTAGATCTTCACTTTTAGCATCATGGTTTCATTCATATCTTTGGGAAATATATATTAGTTTATACCTCCCCAACAGCCTCAATTGCAGCTAACCACTCGTCAGAAAATGGAACAACATTTGGAGGATTTACAATAATAGGATCTGGTTTCTTCTCAAGTTCAGCAGCCCTGTTGAAACAGTGAATTATCAGCCAGTTCTCAAACATAAAACTGCGCCGAAGAAATAGAAACAACGTACTACTGGAGAGTGGAGACTCGATTAGATTACTTACATTAGTATAGTCTTATCATTGCCTTATGATGTACATGTGTGATCGCTACTGATTTCAGAGGCATGGACTCCATTGCTTTCTGATGTCAAATTGCCATCGTTAGGCTGCATATCATGTCTGACTGAGAAAGCCTCATCCCTGCTTATAGGAGTCCCTCATTCCTCCTCTCCGGTCACAATACTTCAGGATCAGGAGAAGTCTTTGTAACTTGAGCATCCACCCCTCTATAAGTGCCGAGTTCTTGATCAGTAAGTTGAGTACTGAAATCCTTTCCAAAAGCATGTACTCCATTGCTTTCTGATGTCAAAGTGTCATCATATATGAGTGTTTGGGCTGTGCTTCACTGTGCCATAACCAAAGAGAAGAATACGCCTATGACATTGGTTGCACAAAACTGTGTTTCTCCTTTGCAAACACCAATCTTGTCTTCTACACAAATATTCAACGGTTTCAAACCTGCAACAAACCAAAAGATGGGTTAGTTATTCTGAAAATCTAACTATGTGATGTATCTCATATGAAACCAAAATAATCTTAGATTGGAGGCAGTTCACTCCTGATATTTTTGTCTAGCTTAGATGTATCTCTTACGAAACCATCTTAGACTCTGTTTATTCTCCTCGGTTTACAGAAACTACAAAAGGTTTGCTATCAACTACATCGTTTCAATCATCATTCAGTGTAACCAAGCTCCACCGGTTTCAAAGCTGCAACAAACCAAAAGAGGGGTTAGGGTTTTGAAAATTTACGAAGATAACAAAGAGATAGTTGATAACAAACGTGAATCGGATGGTAGGTTGGTTCATTAGGCCTCAGGTTTTGTGAGAATCGAAGCTCAGTCGACTAATTTTGATTCGATTTTTACAGATCTGAAACGACATTTAAAAGAGATAAACAAAATTAACACAATCGGGATGATGAGAATAGCAAATCGGAAACGACATATATGATTTCGTACCTTTTATCGGAGAGAGATTCAGAGATCGACGAAGATGGCGAAAGTGCTTGGAAATTGACGAAAAGATGGATTAGGGTTACGGAAATTCAAGAAGTTAATAGAGGAGGTGGTTGAATTAAACTGGATATAGGAGACCGACGATGGATTTCGTAACTTGAAATGGTGACAGAAGGAGATCTAAGAAGATAATGGCTAGAAGGTTTCGAGAGAAAGGGAGAGAGACGGTTTGGAGAGAAAGCGTGAGAGATGGAAAAAAGTTGGAATAGTCATCCAAATTGATTTCAGAATAGTCATTCAAATTATTGACACGTCAGCAAAATAAGATGTTTTGATTGGAGGAGGTGGGATAGTTTCTCTCACATGACTTCTCATTTATATTAATTAGATTAGATAAACACACAAAAAAAACTTAAAAAAAAAAATCGCCCCTCTCCATTGGCCATTCGTCCACAACTTCTGCCACTCACTATTCATAATCAATTTTGCACAATCAATTTTGATAGAATTTAGGTTATGTTTGTTTTCATATTATACATTAATCTGTTGTTAACAAAAAAGGAACATTAATCTGTTTGATTATAGTTGATGTTTTTATTAAACTAAGTTGATTTTGATTCACAGAAATGTTAGGGTTTTTGCTCTAGTTTGTGCTTTTAAATTTTAAGATAATTAATGGATCAATTTTATAAAAAGAAAATCTTCATCATATTGATTTAGATAGTTTTCATCTATGATCGGGTGAAAAAAAAAGAAAACTGAAATATCAATAACCTCGTTATCATAGTTTAAACATCGACTTATATGAAATACAAAAGCGGTCTATTTTGTTTTATCAAAATATATTTGAAAATGTATCAAATGAAACTGTAGTAAAAAATGTAAGCTATTAGTGAACATAAAATATATTTTATAGATATTTTTGGTTTTTATAAACTATATTTTACTATTTTCTGATTTAGGTATAAAAAAATTCTGGATTCGTGACTGTCTAGAAAAGTGAATGAATTGTGAATCGTGTACGTAGTGAAGAAACTAAAGAACAGTGACGCGAAACATAACCATGCGAACTGGAATCATACAAAAGTCGTGCGGATACAAATATTTATGTAGTATTGTTGTCACGTGAAAGATTCTGTAGAGAATAGGAATCTTAATATTTATATTTATATATATATCAAGGTTCAAAAAGTCACTAAACGCTAATCAGACGGTTAGATTAGATTAGATCTAGCGTTTAACAAAAAAATTAAAGACTATAAATCGGGACGTAATTTTATGACTTTTATCTTATTTGATTGTTTATATAATATACTAGTATGATTTGCTCGCATCATGTGCGAGCACAGCCATTAATAAATATTTTTTTTAAAAAAATTATCAAATTAATTTAGTAATAAAAATATTATTTTTAAAAATAATTATATAATATTAATTATAATTATATTTAACCTAATAGTAAAATTTTATGCTTAACTAATAAAGCAAAAAACAATATTATTTAAAATAATATATACATATATATATATCTAAATCTACTTTTAAGCATATTTTCATATTAGGTTTAATAAATTATAATTATATATAAACATCAAGATGCATATTAATTATCATTTATATTTATCTAAATTCAAAATTAATATAAATAAACTATATAAAATTTATTATCTACAAAAATAATATTCATCAATATTTAAATCTTTTATTTTAAAAATAGATTCATATTTATCATCTTAATTTTTTTTATTTTTTATATAAGTTTGTACTTATTTTTAAAATATAATAATTTTAAAATTAAAATAAACTAAGGTTAACAAAATAAAAAACCTAATATTAGTAAGGATAATCAAGTAATCAACCATTTTGAGAGTGAATATAAAGCCAAAGATACTTTATATTTATCTAAATTCAAAATTCATATAAATAAACTATATAAATTTTATTATCTACAAAATAATATTTATCAATATTTAAGTCTCGTATTTAAAAAATATATTCATATTTATCATCTTGATTTTTTTATTTTTATGAGTTTGTATTTATCTCTAAAATAAAACAAAATAAAATAATTTAAAATTAAAATAAACTAAAGTTAACAAAGTAAAAAACCTAATTTTATTAAGGATAATCAAGTAATTAAGCGTTTTGAGAGCGAATATAAAGCGAAAAACACTTCTCAATTAATATAAAGATATGGTTAGATATAGCAAAACATTTTGTTTAGTCAAGTGGGATAGTATCCTTAAGTTAGTAAGTGCATTCGAGTTAATCCAGTAGTTGTCATTTTGTCTTGTTTAATGAGGTATAATATTCTTTTTCTTGTCATCTTCTTCCTAAAATGATGCGATTTGTAACCCTAAAAAACGCAGTCGCCAATTGATTTCTCATCATTTGCATCATTTTAGTCCATTTTTCTTTCAGTTTTTTTTTCTTCCAAAAATCATATATCTAATTTGAATCTATTTTTGTGACAAAAAAAAAATTTGAATCTATTTCAGTTTTTAACAAAAACAAATACAAAAAAGATTTTTTTTTTTAAAAAAGCTGACTTGTTCTCTGATTTGGATGGAATCACGGTGGCTCCCAGCCACCGACCGCTTACTCGCCACCTAGATGACTGCGAAAGTCGCCTTTTTAACAGATATACATATATATATATATGTATATTGTGAAAAATAGTTTTGATAATTTTATCCTTTCATAATCGATGTCAATAGTTATAAAAATTCAAAATATATTAGAGCACCTCGACATTAAATTTATTATTGAAATAATACTAAATGTAGTGCTATAGTGTAAAAAAACATCCATCTTCAGCCACAAAACCAAATATCATATTAAACAAATACTTTTATTATTATACTATTAAATTTACATTATTTTGTTTTTTATAACTTTGATAAATGGTGTTATTCTTATAATTGAGTTATAAGTAAACATAACATTGTAATCGACAAAATAATACAATTTGCTAATCACAAATAGTAACTTAATGGGATACTACTAAGTTGGAGCAATTTTTTGGTTATTAATTCTCTCATACACTTTATTGACAATGATATTTTTCTGAGAAAAACGTAATTCGATGATAGTCTAATAGATTATTTTATAAATAGTGTGAGAGATAAACGGGATAAGAGGAATGAACTTTTGTCATTTTATTCACTTGAAAAAACTTAACTTTACAAAGAGTGATGATATACAATTTATATACAACAAGGAGAATAGTCTAGAATCTAGGTTAAAAAAAAAAAAAAAAAAAAAAAAGAATATTGATTCACGTTTCCACGTTCGTAAAGTTAAAAGTGTATTTTCTCCCAACGCAACTTCGCTCGTCGCATCTCCTCCGTAGCGCGTGACCGTCTCCCCGCCGTCGGATTTTGCCGGCGTGCGGGGAGGGCTTCTCTCTGTTCGTGATCTTACGCCGGGCGGTGGCGGTGTCTCGATTCGAACCTCTGACGGAAAGTTGGCGTTTTAGATCTACTTCGGCTCGCGGCGTGAAACTAGCTCCGGCGGCGACTCTGGGGCTCTCGGTGGTTGTGTGGCGTGGCTCGGCCGCCTGCTCGTCGGATCTGCTGCCTGAGGACGGTGGTGGCTATGGCGGCTATGGTGGTTTGGTGCTTAGGGTCTCGCGAAATCGCCTCGAACCAACGATTTCTCTACTCGCGGTGGATTGCTAAGCGGCTCAAGGGGACGACGGCGGGTCAAGTGCGACGGCGACGGCCGAGTACCTTGATTCTGGTGAAGTCTCGTCGATCTCCTCCTCTTTCCTCCGGCAGCGGCTCGCTCTTTCTGAGGTCTGCTTCCTCCGGTTCTCGGGCCTCCCTCACGGCGGTTTGGTTTTGTTTAGGTAATGAAAGCTGGTTTGCTCCGACGTTTTTTGCTTGCGGATATCGTTAATGGGTTAAGGCTGGAATCTAGGAAATCTTAGACTTGTTTGATGAGGGCGGTTAGACTCGGTTAGGCTGGTTTGTGAAGGTCTGGTTTCTAGTTTGTTGATGGTCCGGTTTTGTGCTGTGTGCCGGTTCCTTAGTTCAGGAGGAGATAGTAAGGCTACGGTCGTGGTGATGCTTCGGCTATTAAGCTCCGTTAGCTTGTATAATCCCGTGGTGTAGGACCGGATCCAGGAGTTTTCGAGATAGATCTTCAGATGTGGAGGGCAGTCTGGATTGTCTCTTGACTTACTGTCGAATGGTCCTATTTGTCCCTCGGGTTATCGGATGAAACAACTTCCTGAAATTTCTTATTGGTTCTTCAGTCTCTTGCGGGTGCTACTCTTTCTGGAACCGTCTGCTCCATTCTAAGGCTCCGAGATGGTTTTCGATAGTCTTGCCTCAATTGCTCTCGAGCAAAAATGGCAGAGTATCGAATGTTATATTTCTCATGTTTTTTTCTATCTTTTTTGGCATGAGATCTAAAATTAGGTTTACACTTTGTAATCACAAGTTGTAATACCTAACATTTCATTTTGATTAATGATATTAACATACTTATCAAAAAAAAAAAAAAAAAAGGATTCAGCTATCATGATGACTCATCCTCAAAAGATTTCTAAGGAGCGTACCCTTCCTCTTCTTTTTGATTTGCTCTGTTCATATAGATTTGGAGACGTTGCATGGTTTCGTCTTCATATGTGTGTTGCAGGTAGGCTTCTTTGGACCTTTGTTCATTTCCATGTAGCTCAAGCCCAAATGCTACCAACCTAAATCTACCAAATTTTCTCAAATTAACAGGATAAAACGAGAACGTACATGCTTGGTAGAGTTTGTACGGTGATAATTGTTGATTGGTGGTCGGAATCGCCTAGAAAAGCTAGAGAGAAGGCGGAGCGGCGGTGGTTGGTATGAGAGAGAGAGAGAGAGAGAGAGAGTTATGCAGAGAATAAGGAAGAAGAATAAGTTTTGGGTAACATATTTTTCAGGTTTCCAATGGATTTCCTACGGGTTATTCATTTACCATTGGATATAAGGGGTGGTTTAGTTTGCTAAAATTTTATTTGGCAGTTTTTGCGAAATTTTGAGACATTTTGGCGGTTAAATAACCGACGGATTATCGACTGTTAAATAACCCAGGTTTGACGTGAATCTAACATGGGTTACTTTACAAACTCAAGAAGCTCTGAAACCGTTACGCTATGTTGTTATATGAATTCATATCTTACAACCAATTGAATATATGTTAAGTTCTATTTTTTTTTAAAATTATCAAAAGTTATTAAGTTTTATTTATATTTAAATAAAAAATCTTATTTAATTTTTTTAGTAAGTTTTGAATATATTCGAATTTTGACAAAATTAATTAAATTTTGAATGAAAAAAAGATTTTACTAAATTAACTTTTTTGATGAATGTTCATCTGCAATCTCGTTCTAGTTCTCGATCATATGATTCCAATTTTGAGCTGTAATCCAGGTTTTGTTTGGGTCCCCTCTTTGCCAAATTAGCTTCAACCAGCACATTTTGGTCTGAAACACGAGTCGAGCCATCTTGTGGAATTCACGCCAAACATCTTGATAACATCGGGGATAAAATTAAAATGATCTTGTAAATTAAAACACAAAATTAATATTCAAAACTATGCGTTGACAAGAAAAGTACGAAAAGATTGTATTTACCAAAAAATCGTAAAACCAGGTTCTTTTCAGATCTTCGGGAATCTGAATGTACGTAAGCCAATTATCGACCCAACGATGTTTGATCACATCATTAACGACAACATAAATCGTTGCATTTTGACCGAACCATATAGAGCGGTTTTGGCTAGAAGGGTAAAGCACATGAAGATGTTCCCGATGAGGGTTCGGGATTGCATAACTTATGCTTTTATGGGTTTCGACCGTAAAAAAACAACGTCTATTTTTCTCAAAGTTTTGGAAATAGCAAATGGAAGTTTTGAAGTTTTGGAAAAGGAAAATATGTGTTTTGAAGATGAAAAAGAAGAAGAATACGGTTCTCTATTTTAAACCCTAAACAGACGACAAAACTGATGGACATTTGTCGGTAATTGCCAAATTTCAAAATACTGTTTCTGAAACGTGTTTTTGGGAACATACGCAAAGTTATTGAGGTTTTTGACCGTTTTACTCAAGATTATCGACGGATTCCCGACGGGGTTTAACCATTCCATTAGTAATGGGCCGACGGATTTTGACGACTCAAAATTTACGGCATGTTTACAGTTTATTTTTACGTCTTCTAGCACTTGGTTACTTACCTTAGACCTACATGAAAAGGTTTAGAGTCAAATATAGGTTCATAATGTATGTATTATCGAAAATTTCTGTTTTCAGTGTAAAGAGCAATTTCCATATATAAGTTCTTCTTAACACCATTGTATACTAAGAAGCTATTTTCCTCGGAAGCACTAAATTATTTAAAAATCATAGAATACATGTTCTAATTGAATATATGTGGTGCTATGTAGTTTAAAATATGCTTACAATATGTCCCTTGTTCTTTTTAGATCTTTTCTTTTTGATTTTGAAGACGTATATCATAAACCCTCGGTTCTGTCAGTAATTTCTGACGAACTTCCGATGGTTCTTAACATGCCGTCAGTATTTCAACGGAAATTGCGCTGACTTTTCCGTTGTTTTCCGTCAGTAGATAAATAAAAAAATAAAACTTCCCGCTTTCTGGGGTTCGAACCTGGGCACAAAGGTTTATTTGCAGGAGATGAAAACCATTAAACTGTGTGTTAAGGTAACGTTTTACCTACATTAACATATTGATATTCTAATCATTTTCCATTTAAAAATAAAAATAATAAAGTTTTGAAATCTTATAAAAACTAAATTTGAAATGTAAAAGCTTTTTAAAATCTAAAATAAATATTCGTCACTTTTGAATCATATTCGGATGAAACTGAATCGGCGTTCATCAAATTCACCATCTCTTCTTCTGAAACTGAATGAAGAATGGCGTCTCCAAATTGAGTAAAATCAACGACTATATTAACTTCAAAAGATTCTTCTATTAGAGCTATATAACCACCTCCGCTTACTTGTGATAAGTCATGTTCTTTAACTCCGCAGACTCTTCCTCTCGGATTAATTTTAGTAATTGTGCTACATGGGTCGTTCTTGTATGTTTTCCAAGGACAAATAATGCAACACACTTGCATCAAATAAAATATCATTTATGGGGAAGAGTAGAAGAATGTCAAGTTTTTAGGTTAATAAAGAAGGTAAAGTCACTAACATGATCTGCTTGTGAAGCAATAATGAATGAATAATATTTCTGAAGCTTCTTTTTCGAATCGATAGACGTCACTCCAAATTCATCGATGGTGACAATTTGGCTAGTAATCGGGTTATACCAATCGCATAAAAAGACCACACATCTTATCCCGAGTTTCCCCACATACTTTACATCCAATATTTCTTTGAGAACACGGTAGTAAAAAAATTCACCAGAAGCAGTCGAAACCCCGTGATCAGCGGTTTTCCTTGTAGATCTAGCTTTATAAACCTTAAACGTGTATCCCTTTGTGTAATATCATGGATAAGAATTTATAGTGTAGTGGAGCACATTGATTATGTCTTTCGACCAACCCCATGGCTTGCGTCCGCTTCTTCTTCACTTTTCACCTGCAAAAATAACACACATGACAGTTAATAAAAATACTCAGTATATTGGTTTTGTTTAAAATTTAAAATGAAAATCTTAAATAATATGTTAACTAATCGGAGAAGTCATTTTATTTACGTTCTTCACACTCGTCGTCGGTCAATTCTGGATGCCAATGTAGTAGAACTTCCATGTATAATCTATGAAAAGTAAATATCTCATTTGTACACATATTATGAAACTTACTTGTCAATATAATTACAAATGTACTGTAAATTACCTTTTATACTCGATGACTTCGTCATAGTTGGTGAGAATATATGTGTGTAGGTGAGCATACTCCTGGAATGTTAGTTGCTGCTCATGTGTTTTCCGCTAAACCATCCAAATTGTTGAAAATGTTGGGAACCGTGGGGAGATAAATTGGTTTCTTGCCTCGATCATTGTCTCGAGCTGTGCACCGAATCCTTGTACGTACTTGCGATCGAAATTAATATCTGGCAAGATCGTGAAGCTTCATTGTTATATTGAGCCACAATAGATCCCTCAACTTTAACGGGGTTCTTCACCTTCTTTTTAAGGTGGAACATAAAGCGCTCGAAAGGATACATCCACCAATATTGTACCGGACCACCAAGTCTAGCTTCTCGAGGGATATGAGTGGGCAAATGTTCCATACATCAAAGAAAGACGCTGGAAATATCTTCTCTGGAATGCGTAAGATCTTAGGAGTATTTTCCTCCAAATTTATTATGCCGTCAACTGTAAATGACCTCGTGCATAATTCTCTGAAAAAGCACCAATCTCTGTGATTTATTTATGAACGTATTTTGTAAGGAGATGAGCAAATGCAAATGGTAGAAGTCGTTGTCTCACAACATGACAATCATGGCTCTTCATTCCGTTAAACTTCCTTCTCCAGCGTCAAAACAATTACGCAAGTTTGAAGTGTAACCGTCAGGGAATTTAACTCGTCGCATAATCCATTCAAGAACTCTTCCTTCGAAAAATCATCTAACCAATACGCTGGAATTCAACATTTCCTATTCTTATGAACATGAAGCTCACTATAAGAACAAATTTCCGGCAAATCAAGCATAGGCTTTAAATTGTCTTTTGTCTTCCCTTGTACATTTATAACAGTGTTCATGATGTTATCAATAAAGTTCTACTCAACGTGCATGACATCGAAATTATGCCTTAGTAGTTGGTCCTTCCAATATGG